>OX336399.1:132289828-133489828 GCA_946902985.2 Meconema thalassinum | reverse complement strand
CTCCCCACTGAGCCAATGAGTTTTCTCACCTTAGATCTTGATAAAGCTTTCGGCCGCATCAGTCATGAATACTTGTACATGGTCTTGCAACACTTTGAATTTCCTGCAATCCTTATTGACTACATTCGTATGATAAATTGTAATGCTACGTCTCGAGTGCTCGTCAACGTTTTTCTTTCCCCTCTGATTCCAATACAACGATCAGTTAGGCAAGGATGTCCCCTTTCCATGCTACTTTTTGTCATTGGCCTTGAACCGTTCATTCGGACTACCCAGGTGAAGCTACAGGGTTACAAACTGTCCACACATGTTTTTGGCATGTGCGCCTATGCTGATGACGTATCAATATTGATCCGCAATAATGAAGACATCTCCCACATCGATAGCGTCCTTCAGCTCTACCATATCGCCTCTGGAGCACAATCGAACCCCCAGAAAACTGCTTTGCTTCCGCTCAATACTAACTCAGTGATTACCCAACAGCCCTGGTTCCGGATAGTAAATGAGGTGAAAATTCTTGGCATTACCTGGAAGCAATCGCTTCTGGACACAGTGCAAGCAAACTGGACTAAGGTCATTGCCAAAGTTAGGGGAGTGCTGATCCAATTTGGTCAAAGAAACCTCAATAAAGTGCAACGGGTCATGGTCCTCAACGTGTTTGCGCTCTCTAAAATATGGTATGTCGCACAACTTTTCCCACTTCCCAAAATGTTTGAGAGTCAAAATATACAGGTTGGCTTATATGGCAAGGATTTTTGTTCCGAGTACAACGGGAACAGTTGTATCTCCCATCCCGGCAAGGCGGGCTAGGGCTAACAGCTCATGGCATAAAATGCCGTGCACTCCTCTGCAAGAACGATATCACGATCCTTTCCCAACATGACACTTTTACGAAATCGCTATACAAAGATATTCGAAACACAGCCCGTGGTTGTGATAGAGCTTTGCCGAAGATATTTAGGGACCATCAACAGCACCTTCTGGAAACTGATCGCCAAATGCCTTCAGGGACTGTTCCAACGACTAAAAGTATTTATAACATGTTGCGGCACGTGGTACACTCCAAACCGCGAATCGAGGCCACCACCCTCTACGTCCATTGGCCCACTGTTTGGAAAAATTTTGGGGCTATGACCATTTCTTCTGCTGTACACTCCCAGGTTTTTATCTTCCTCAACGATCTCATCCCAACGGCTCTACGGCGATATACCATCCGTCTTGAAGCTTACCCATGGTGTACTATATGTGATCAAACTGATACGGCGATAGACCGCTTCACATCATGCACGCGAGTTGCCTCCACGTGGCTGTGGTGTAAGGGAAAAGTATGTCAACTATTAAATGTGCCCACGGATGACCTTGATGACAGGAAGTTGATTCGTTTGTCGGTGACCTCCTTCCCCCAAATCCAACAAACTGCCATTGTGTGGATAATGGGCCAATATGTACACTTCGTGATGGACAATGATCAACATTTCTCGTTCCTGGATCTCAGGTATCACCTGCAGAAAGAGCGTTGGAAGCTTAGTGAAAGTGGACAATTGTACGATAAATATGGACACTATCTGGATTTTCTTGTGATGTAATAGTATGGTATTTATCATATCTGAAAATTCTGTAATTCTGTAGAGAGCTAATTTTAAAAAAAAAGTGGTATCGTGCCTGCTCAATGATGAAAAGATCCAGGGTTCAAGGCTATCAAACGGCGGGAAATTTTACTTCTTTTTAATTATTGTATTATATTCTCCCTGCCTCGTACAGCAAGCTTTCAACTTAGATCTATTCATATGGTCTGCGAGGACGATTTAAATGGTTTAATTCTTCTTTTCTTAGTTGTTTACCCTCCAGGTTGGTGGAACCCACGGACTCAGCGAGGGAACTCACCACTACCGCCACTACCGCCTCTACGGGCAGTGTCCTAGAGCTGGGAACATCTAATCGGAGTGGATACAACTGGTGAGGTGTGATTGGCACCTCGCCCAGGCGGCCTCACCTGCAAAGCGAACAGGGGCCTCATGAGGGAAGGTAATGGATGGGCTGGATGGATAGACAAGGAAGAGGGAAGGAGGCGGCCGTGGCCTTGAAGAAGGTACTGCCCCCGTAATTTGAATTATATTGAGACCACGATGGCTGTATTGGCAAATATGAGTAAAGTTATGAATGTCATAGTTATGACGTGGATATTCATGACGTAGGCACGGATGACGTAGATTTCATGCCAGTAGGCTGATTGAGCTGAGATTCTTGGTGACGTCATGATTTTGTTCGAGAAAGATCTTAGATTTACGACGCAGTCGCAGGAAACAAGGTATTGTGCTAAGGAAGAAGCTACGCTATTGGAGGAGAGACTCGAACCAATGAACGATAGTTTGGAAGGAAGACGGAGATTGCTGAAACTACGATATTTGATTACTTTTGGCATGCAGATTTGTGGAAATCTATTTTCAGTTATGGCATTGATTTGGAATTTTGAAGAAATTAATTTTGAGTTTTTGAAATTTGAAAATCCGTCAAGTATAGCCAAAGTTAAAACTTCCAGCAATGACGCAGCAACAGGCTATGGAAGGGATGAATACGCCCCTTAAGAAGTTGATAAAAGGTCGTGCACAGGAGAGAGGAGCTCTCAGAACGCAGAACTCAGATCTCATATGTTAGATCGCATATATATTTCTGGTGATATATAGTTATTTTCAAGTGATTCAGTGAAGTAAGTTGTCTTTAGCGTGGTTAAAGCCTGGCGCATCGAACGAACTCGGAGCAGTTCCATTTTACGCTGCTCAAAACTAGGTGAAGTTGAAACGCTCACATTAACGTTTCCACCAGTCAAGATATCAAGCGCTAACTTCAGCCTTTATTATAGTTCTATTGGGCAGTATAACATTGAGGTGTGTAGAAGATTTGAACAATTTCACAGTTATACTTCGAAAGATATTGGAACTTTAAGGCTGCCAACAAAAGTGATTTTCTCACCACAGGAGAAACACGTTTAAAATTCCACATTATACACTACGGCTGACACGTGGAGTGCAACAGTGATATTGGAGAATACGTTTGGTATTACAACGATACATTCGACTATGGAACATTATAATCTTACAGTGCTTTCGATGATTATAACAGTAGTTGAGATGGAAGGCTAAGGCTTCAATGCAATTGGGACATATATCGTTGGAGTAAAGTAACAGCATGGAACTTCGTTAATCGTCTTTCTACAAAAGCGAGCATGTAGTGAACATCCAACTACACTCATGCATCGTGAATCCATCGCTGAATTATACCAGATAACAGTGGAAATATTTTCATACTCCACAACTATGAATATTTCTGCGGAAATAACTACATTAAACTTCATGGCGAATTCCTGCAAGAACTTCCGGGAACTTTCAAGAGAGGCCAGGGTTGTCCCGGCGCACAAAGAAGAGTTTTGCCAGAAGGATGTTTTTCGTATCCACGGAGCAGTGCAATTTCGAAGGAGGAAGCAGTTCGATTCTCCGAGGACGCTGATTCCAAATTCGAGGACGGAGCACATCTTCTCGATGGTGAAATGGAACCAACAGCAGTTTTCTTTGAAAACTTTCCTCTGGAACTTCAATCAACAGATAAGGTAGTCGTGAACGTTTCTTGTATTATTTGAGTCTTGTAGCGATATCTGAGCAACCATTCTTCCCATATTTTCTGTCCTATCTTTTGCCCCATTTTCTTGATTGATATTTCTGTACTCAGTACACTTCGATGATTTATGCCTTTCTCTTCGATTTTTGAGACATTGCTATGTCATTGGCATTCTTAATAATTTTGGATCAGTTGAGACTGATGATTTAGATTCTTTCAGTAATTTGCATATTTTTGTAGTCACGATTTGACTGTAAAGTTAACGATTTGCTATGGCAGATTTGAATTCAGACAGCGTGTCATTTTATTAAAGTAATTCTATTCAGTAAATTACTTTGACCAATTTTCTGTCATCCTCAAGAAAGAAGAATAATTAAAAGATTTTAGAGCGTTAAAATCTATTACGATATCGACGATCTTTGAAATACTAGTCGTCTTATGAACATGATTGCAACATAGACATTTATCATTGCATTATAGACAATTTTATGAAATATGAACGTTAATTACAATTTATTGAATACACTATAGTAATGAACATTTGATAGGAGTTTTCTCAATTATAGATTGGAACAATAATGTTTGCATTCCACAATCTAATTGTGTTCTATTCGACTATCTTGCAGTTTAGATGAACTTTGTTTGAAGATAGTATTTTTATACTGCGTTACTTTGAAGATATTAATCTCAATTTTGATAGACCAGGCAGGAGTGTCTAACCGTATTTGCTATTAAATTTATTTGTGATTGGCAAATTTTTACTTCATATCGATTCATGAATGAAACCCACGAAGGTTAAATAATAACAGTCATTATTACAATTGATGAATATAAGAATTTTTAAAGAGGAACAATGGATGTATAATCGTTAGTTCAGTGGACGTGTAAAAGTCGCTGTTGAGTAATGCCCTTGAATAATGAAGGAGGTTCCCACAATAATTAATGAAGTTGATGAATTAATAAGTGGAGGTTTTTGTGTGTAGTTTGGAAGATTTTTATGCCATATATATGAAGATATATGATGAATTTTGGGCCAATTGTTGTGCCATTTTTGTGCGTTATAAGCGAAGTATTTTCCCGCTGAATGTTCTTGTTCTTGTTCTTTGAAAGATTATTCATATGAAGATACTGTTAAAATTAACAAGAGTGTTAAATAATTTGAGAGGAAGATTTTGAATGGAGGTTACAGTCACAAATATTAATAATTATTATTAAACCTTATTAAACCTGAATTTGACAGTTAAATATAACTAACCTTCATTGGTCGATTATATCATCACGATTTGAGTAATTATCAACCGGATAAACGTGTGGTTTAATGTATTTCTTGTATAAATAATATTAACAATTAATATTGTAAATAATTTTGTAAATATCTTTGTTAAATAATTTGAAAAGATAGTGATTAATAGAAGCGTGTATTAAATTTTCAATGGTCATTTGACATTGTTATAAACAATTTATTATTGTTATAAATAATTAATGAACTTTTGTTATTAACTTTTAGAGTTTTTTTATACTCTAAACAACGCAAGTTAAGCAAGTGGTTTGAACAAATAATCATGATTTGGGATTGTTGGAGTAATCCACTGGTGTTTGAATGAAGCATGTAAGACATTTGCGTGATAATATTTCAGTTGAGATGTGAACATTTACGTATTTGAAAAGAAGAGCCAAGCTCTTAGGTAACACGCTTATGCTAGGGTTGAACGAACGGGAGTCCGCTTTGACAATACAGGTGCCTTGCAGCTGGCCCGGACAACTGTGTTACTGAGGCCAAGGACGGTTCCATAATAGCCTTGTGGCTATAAATAAAATGTGAAGTAGATAAACACGCAAAACAATTGATATATGTGTCTCATCCCAAATCCCGTTTCCATTCCATATGCATTATTATTTTTACGTTGCTATGAGCTTGAGAAAGCTGAAACATTATATGTAGAGAATACAGGTCCTACAGGAGGACATGGTTATGTGGTCAATGGCTTCTGATTGCCACGTTGATTTTTTTTTGTTAAATCATTCTTTATGTGAAATAAATTATTGTGCAGTTTAAAGTTTCTCGTCTTCGTTCTGGTTCATTTTAAATATCATGGTGGAGGTTATTGTGTGGGCATACTTTAAGTGATCCAGTTGACAACCCAGTCCCCGAGATAAATTTAAGAGGTAAGTAAAGGTAAGTATGAACCCCCGTATATTTTGGTGTGTTCCACAATAATTTTCTTGTTAACTATTGTGCTCTAATCTCGAGAGTATCTGTCAGTGCCATTTTCATTGATGTAGCTGTGCCGGTGCGTTTGATTATTGGCAATCCGATTGAGGGGGCGGATATCTGACAGCCTACTATCCTGAGATCGGGTACAGTAGGATTGGCGCCCAACGTGGGGATTGTTCTACAAAACTGGATTACCAAGTAGGATTGGCGCCGCAATTCCGTGGGGCACATTGGATTACCAAGTTATTGCAGGAGAATTGACACCGCAATTTTTGTGGAGTGTTCGAATAACATTGGATTACCAAGTTATCGATGTCAAAGGGATTGTGAAGACTCAAATAAAGAGATTGATTCTTTGTTAGATGTCTTAGCCAATTGTAGAATTTGAGAGTGTGATTATATAGGAATAAATGTTGTGTTGTATTAGGAAAAGTACACTCAGAAAAGATCAGATCTTATACAACTTGAGAGAGGTTAAATAGGCTGGAAACTTAGAAAAATCGCCTATGATCGGGAATCTTATTTTATTTGACCGGCTTATGACAGGTATAGTCATATTAAAGTTAAAATTAAACTATTTGGATTATAAATGTAAATTATTTGTGTTAGGATATTTTAAAATGAACCAAAGAAACTTGAACATGTGCTTGAGTTTATTTCAACATGAAGTGTCTACGAAGGTTAATTATAAGGTAATTATAAGTTAGATTTAAGACAGAAAATTGCTCAAATTTATATATGGTGAAAAATGTTGCTCAGATGTTGTTATTTTGCTCTGTTTGATGTATGTCCCTAAAGCAGTTTATTATTGAAATATTATTGAAATGGCAGATGAAAGTCTGAGAATGATGTTAGAGGAGATGTCTGCTAACTTGAAAGCTAGCATGAATAGCAGTGTGAAGCAGATGATGGAGGAGAATTCTAGTAATATGTCTATTAGGCTGGATGAAAGTATGAAGGAGATGGAAGCTAGGAATACTAGTCGAATGGAGGAGAATATGAAAGTTCTTCAGACCAGTTCTACAAACCTAGAGAATAATATGTCGCGTTTACAGATCAATACCCAGGGAATCGAGAATTCTGTAACTGACATACGCACAGACGTGTCCAATGTGCATAAAGATGTGTCTGTTGTTAAAATTGATGTGTCTAAGGTACAAAAAGATCTTACCATGTTGAATCTTGATGTTGCTAATGTCCGGGGTGATATTTCATGTGCCAGAGCTGAAGTAATTGTTGTAAGGAATGATGTTGCTACTGTACAGGATAAAGTAGAAGAAGTTCAAAGAGAGGTTAGTAATGTTCGAACTGATGTGTCAAATGTTCAAGTTGACATCAATAATATTCATTCAGATGTTAACGATATGCAAAGCGATATCAATAAAATACAAGTAGAAGTCAATACTGTTTTTGTAGACATTGCTAAAGTTCAGACTGATGTCAACAAAGTTAGGGAGGAAATTGAAACTTCAAAAATGCTTTGTACTCGTAACATTAGTGCATTAACAACTCGGTTAGTTGACGAGTCTGTTAGGACAACAGCTTCTTTAGCTGGTTTAAAATACGATGTAGAGGTCATGAGAACCCAAGTATTAGATCACAATCGTTTACTTAAGGAGGACATCGAAGTAGATATTGCAGAAATGTTAACTGCAAATGTAACAGTGTGGAAAGATGAATGGAACAGGTCAAGTGGGGAACATGTAGATCAGATTCAGGAACGAATTGAAAGAAAACTTGCCAGTACACAAGTAGACATTAATAACGAAGTAGTTCAGATTAGGAAAGACTTGAATGTAAGGATGGATTCGCTATCCGAAAAGCAGGTAGAGGATAGAACTCAAATGGGTCAGGACGTGCAAACTTTAAAGGAACAAATTCATAAGGTTGTCTCTGATGTTAACGAAACTACGAGCAAGCTGCAGAATTTGAAACTAGGAGAAGCTAGCATGATGGAAACCTATAAGGAAGAGTTGATTAGGAAAGTCATCACGGAAATCACAGACAAGGATACCGAAGGATTGACTGGTGAAGAGGAGAGAAATTACGTGAGAAGAGGTAACCTTACTACAGAAGAGAGAGATATTAGTCCTGAGGAACGTATATCCAGATTCAGGGAAGAAGAAGAGGATCGGAATATTGAACCTGAATGGAAGTATCGTGATAGTGGGAGGAATTATATGGATTCATATCCGAGAAATGTGACAGTCATACGGAATTTTGAAGACAAACCTCAAAAATTTAGCAACACTGATAGTCTCACACCGATCGAATATATCAGGAATCTTAAAGACTATTTCATAGAAGCCCACATTCCTAGAGAGAGAGAGATGAGAATCGTAGAAAGATTTCTAGCTGGAGGACCCCTCGAATGGTTTAGAGCATTTCGGTACACTTTCAGCAATTTTGACGAATTTGCAGAGGCACTGATTAAACGATTCTGGTCAATAGAAGCTCAGAATTCGCTAAGAGCTGAAGTATACTCAAGGAAGTATTCAGGTACTCTTCCAACACGGTACGCTGATTTCTTCACGAGTCAACTATCACGCTTGAGATTTTTGCAACCCCCATTGTCAACAGAGCAGATGATAGATGCGATTTCACGTATGCTGCCTGTGGAGGTAAGAAGACTGATCATATCGTCAAACATTAGAGATTTGACAAGTATGGACGAATTGTTAAGAAGGCTTGACTACACGAGTCCAATGCCAAATTTGGTACAAAAAGGTCAGAGGCACGAATTCAAAGACGTTAATACGGTCTACATGGATCAAGTGCAACAAACTGATAAGCCTGAGGAAGGAAAAACTGAAAATGTAGGTCCTCACAGGAATAATTATTTCCGCAACCACAGATCCCAAGGTTACCGTCCATATCAGCAAAGACGAGGCTGGAATAATAATAGAGGGAATTACAACAACGGAAGAGGTAGATACTACAACAATAGTTATAATCGAAATTATAACAGAAATAACCAGTACCAGAATCAGAATCAGAATTCTCAAGGTCAGGTTATGACACCCGACAAGTATCAAGAAAGAGAGAAAGAAAGTCAGCAGTATCTGAAGGAATTACGAGAAAAGGAAGCTGAAAATCAAAAGAAAATACAGGATGTAGTGATCGATCCTGGTCCTTCTACAAGTCAGCAGGGGAACTTTGAGATTGGTAACACAAAAAAAACGCCGATTTCTCAACGACAGTGAGAAACTATGAATACATTGCCACACCACACCTGATTACCATTAACGAAATTTACGAAGTAACTGATGAGGATTTATTAGAAGAGAGGGGAATCGTCAAAGAGGAAAGACCATGTGCATTACCTATTATTTCTGTACTGATAGATGGCCAACAGTATAAAGCTCTTATGGATACTGGTGCAATTATTTCGATCATTTCTGATGAATGCTATCAAAGTCTGTTAAAAGGAGAAAACATGACAGTTTTACCAGTTTCTACCGTCAAAGTGAGAGGAATTTTCCAAGACAAGGCAGTGAAATGCAAGATCCAAGTGCTGTTGAACTTTGAAATTAATGGAAGGAATTATGAACAGATCTTCATTGTGATTAACAAGATCCATTTCGATATTGTGCTAGGAATCGATTTTATATCGAAGGTTGGAGCCATTATTGATATGAAGAATAGAAGTATTAGCTTTAATGATGGGTACATGATCACAGAAGAGATCGAAGAACAGGACGTGAAAAACAGTCTGGAGATAGACCTTAGGGAAGAAATTTTAAATACCATTATTAACGACGTAGAGAATATAACAGAAATACCCAGTAGAAAAACTGAAGGATTTGAAGAAATTCAGGGGGAATTTGAGGATTTGATAAAGGAATTCCAAGATATTTTCGATGAAAAGCCTGGATTGATTAAAGACTATAAGTATAAGATAAGGCTGACCGATGAAACCCCTTACCAAAAGAGAATATACCCCATACCTGAGAAATACTATCAAGAAGTACGAGGGTTGATCAGAAAAATGGAGGTAGACGGGATTATTAAAAACAGGCGTCGTCTTACATAAACCCCATCACTGTAGTGAAGAAAAGTAATGGTCAGATACGTCTTTGTCTCGATGCTCGGACCATCAACTTGAAGATTCTTCCAGAAAATGACCGACCACCTAAGATCAGAGATCTGCTTAGAAAGTTCAAAGGGAGAGCATGTTTCAGTGTTCTTGACTTGACATCTTCGTTTTACCAAGTTCAACTGGAGGAAGAAAGTATGCAGTACACTGGATTCCTATTTGACCAGACGTCATGGGTCTTTGTGAGAATGCCTTTTGGAATGGTCAACAGTGGACCAGCACTCATTCGAGCACTTGATAGCAAGCTCACTGACGAAGTAAAGGAGAATGTAATCTGCTACATTGACGATTTAATTGTATCTTCACCCAACGCCGCAGAACATTTAGTGCATTTGAGAAAGTTGTTTGAAAATTTAAGGGAAGCCAATATCAAGGTCAATTTTGGAAAATGTCAATTCTTGAAGAAGGAGATCAATTACTTGGGGCATACCATTGATAAAGATGGATATCATCCAAACATGCAGAAAGTAGATGCGATCACAAGATTCCCAAAGCCAACTAAGGTGAAACAAGTCAGAGAATTTGTAGGCGCTTGCCAATTCATTAGCAGCCACTGTCCGAGATACTCTGAAATTATGGCTCCTCTTATGATTTACTCAAGAAAAATAATAGATGGAAATGGAGTACCGCTGCAGACGAGGCTTTTGAGAAAGCAAAGGAGATGCTCAGAAACAACGTCAAACTGGAGTACCCAGACTTTGAGAAGGTATTCTATATAGAGTCTGATGCATCAAGGATAGGCATTAGTGCAGTCTTATACCAAAAAGACGAGGCAGGCAACAAGAACTACATTGCGTTCACTAGTCGGAAGTTAAAGAAACACGAGGAAAACTACTTTACGACAGAACTAGAAGCGTTAGCTTTTGTAACAGCTTTGCAAGCTTGGAAAAAAATGTTGCTGGGACATAAGGTTATCATTATTACAGATCACAAAGCACTTCAGTTTATGCTGCAAACTGACATGTCTAGTGATAGATTGACACGTTGGGCTTTGTTCACCTAACAGTTTAATGTCACTATCGTCCATCAGCCTGGGAAAGATAACTTACTGGCTGATGCTTTATCACGTAACCCTATCAAAAATGTGCAGATACACCATGTACAATTGGAGCAGCAAGATCAAGAGACCGTTAGGAGGTTAGCCCGAATCGGTGTGTCACAGAAGAGACACGCTCCAATCAGGAAAATGTACAGGTTTCTTAAGGGTTACATGGACAATACTGATGTTGACTATGCAGCTACACAGAGAGATTCACGACACTTTGTCTTGAGTGGAGACATCGTATGTAAGTATGCTGACTCTGCGCATACAAAGCTTCGAATAGTCGTGCCACCTAAACTTGTTGTCAATTTAGTGTGGGTAGCTCATCACGCAACTGGACATGCGGGTTTAGATAAAACTCTTGATACCCTTAAAGAGAGGTTTATTTGGACTAACATGCGTTCCAGTATTGCTAATGTCATTCGTTCATGTGATAAATGTCAAAGAGCAAAGTATGCTTCCGCTCTATTGAAAGGAAAACCTAAGGCTATGATTCCCTCTAAACCGAATGAACTCATGGCGACAGACATATTTGGTCCTTGTCCGAAGGGATATCAGGGTAATCAGTATCTGTTGGTTACCGTGGATGTCTTCTCAAAATTTGTAACAATGAGTCCCATGCAAAAAGCTAACACGAGGAACGTTGTAAGCAGACTGGAACAGGCTGTATTTCCAAAAGCTGGTAAACCAGAATATCTACTTTCGGATCATGGAGCTCAGTTTACGTCCTTAGAATTTGCTGCAGATATGGAAAGGCTTGGTATTAAGCACATATTTTCAAGCGTTCGATATCCGGAATCGAATTCTTCGGAAAGATATATGGCTGAATTTTCGAAATTCTGTCGAATTTTCTGTCCAAATGATCATTCTGGTTGGGTGAGATTTGTACCCCTTATTGAGGAATGTCTAAATTCTACAGTGCAGGAGAGCACAGGAGAGGTGCCAATGAGACTTCATCTAGGAAGAAACCCAGAAAGGCCGTGGGATAATCTTTTTAACCACGTTCCTAGAGATCCCGACTTAGGAAGGCAGCAGAGAATAGACAGAGCGAAGGAACAACTCCAGAAAGCAGCACAAAAACGACTGAAAAGAGTAGCTGGAAAACGTTTTGGTGCTCCCTTAGAAATTGGAAATCTGGTATTATTACGCAGACCTGTCAAGGCTGACGTAGGTAAGAAAATCTATCCCAAATTTGGAATAGTGTTCATGGGTCCGTTCAGAATTACGAACGCTTATGGAAACAACTGTTATGAACTTTACGATGATGAGAATAATGTCGTTTATGGCAAGTTCAATGCTGGGAACTTGAAGAAATATTATCCAAGAGTAAACCAATAATAATTCAATTTCGTGTTCAAGTGAATTGAGATATTTATAACACAGAGTTTAAAAACAATTTGCAACTGTTTTTAAAACGTGGTGAAGGGAGAATGCCCCCGTAATTTGAATTATATTGAGACCACGATGGCTGTATTGGCAAATATGAGTAAAGTTATGAATGTCATAGTTAAGACGTGGATATTCATGACGTAGGCACGGATGACGTAGATTTCATGCCAGTAGGCTGATTGAGCTGAGATTCTTGGTGACGTCATGATTTTGTTCGAGAAAGATCTTAGATTTACGACGCAGTCGCAGGAAACAAGGTATTGTGCTAAGGAAGAAGCTACGCTATTGGAGGAGAGACTCGAACCAATGAACGATAGTTTGGAAGGAAGACGGAGATTGCTGAAACTACGATATTTGATTACTTTTGGCATGCAGATTTGTGGAAATCTATTTTCAGTTATGGCATTGATTTGGAATTTTGAAGAAATTAATTTTGAGTTTTTGAAATTTGAAAATCCGTCAAGTATAGCCAAAGTTAAAACTTCCAGCAATGACGCAGCAACAGGCTATGGAAGGGATGGATACGCCCCTTAAGAAGTTGATAAAAGGTCGTTCACAGGAGAGAGGAGCTCTCAGAACGCAGAACTCAGATCTCATATGTTAGATCGCATATATATTTCTGGTGATATATAGTTATTTTCAAGTGATTCAGTGAAGTAAGTTGTCTTTAGCGTGGTTAAAGCCTGGCGCATCGAACGAACTCGGAGCAGTTCCATTTTACGCTGCTCAAAACTAGGTGAAGTTGAAACGCTCACATTAACGTTTCCACCAGTCAAGATATCAAGCGCTAACTTCAGCCTTTATTATAGTTCTATTGGGCAGTATAACATTGAGGTGTGTAGAAGATTTGAACAATTTCACAGTTATACTTCGAAAGATATTGGAACTTTAAGGCTGCCAACAAAAGTGATTTTCTCGCCACAGGAGAAACACGTTTAAAATTCCACATTATACACTACGGCTGACACGTGGAGTGCAACAGTGATATTGGAGAATACGTTTGGTATTACAACGATACATTCGACTATGGAACATTATAATCTTACAGTGCTTTCGATGATTATAACAGTAGTTGAGATGGAAGGCTAAGGCTTCAATGCAATTGGGACATATATCGTTGGAGTAAAGTAACAGCATGGAACTTCGTTAATCGTCTTTCTACAAAAGCGAGCATGTAGTGAACATCCAACTACACTCATGCATCGTGAATCCATCGCTGAATTATACCAGATAACAGTGGAAATATTTTCATACTCCACAACTATGAATATTTCTGCGGAAATAACTACATTAAACTTCATGGCGAATTCCTGCAAGAACTTCCGGGAACTTTCAAGAGAGGCCAGGGTTGTCCCGGCGCACAAAGAAGAGTTTTGCCAGAAGGATGTTTTTCGTATCCACGGAGCAGTGCAATTTCGGAGGAGGAAGCAGTTCGATTCTCCGAGGACGCTGATTCCAAATTCGAGGACGGAGCACATCTTCTCGCTGGTGAAATGGAACCAACAGCAGTTTTCTTTGAAAACTTTCCTCTGGAACTTCAATCAACAGATAAGGTAGTCGTGAACGTTTCTTGTATTATTTGAGTCTTGTAGCGATATCTGAGCAACCATTCTTCCCATATTTTCTGTCCTATCTTTTGCCCCATTTTCTTGATTGATATTTCTGTACTCAGTACACTTCGATGATTTATGCCTTTCTCTTCGATTTTTGAGACATTGCTATGTCATTGGCATTCTTAATAATTTTGGATCAGTTGAGACTGATGATTTAGATTCTTTCAGTAATTTGCATATTTTTGTAGTCACGATTTGACTGTAAAGTTAACGATTTGCTATGGCAGATTTGAATTCAGACAGCGTGTCATTTTATTAAAGTAATTCTATTCAGTAAATTACTTTGACCAATTTTCTGTCATCCTCAAGAAAGAAGAATAATTAAAAGATTTTAGAGCGTTAAAATCTATTACGATATCGACGATCTTTGAAATACTAGTCGTCTTATGAACATGATTGCAACATAGACATTTATCATTGCATTATAGACAATTTTATGAAATATGAACGTTAATTACAATTTATTGAATACACTATAGTAATGAACATTTGATAGGAGTTTTCTCAATTATGGATTGGAACAATAATGTTTGCATTCCACAATCTAATTGTGTTCTATTCGACTATCTTGCAGTTTAGATGAACTTTGTTTGAAGATAGTATTTTTATACTGCGTTACTTTGAAGATATTAATCACAATTTTGATAGACCAGGCAGGAGTGTCTAACCGTATTTGCTATTAAATTTATTTGTGATTGGCAAATTTTTACTTCATATCGATTCATGAATGAAACCCACGAAGGTTAAATAATAACAGTCATTATTACAATTGATGAATATAAGAATTTTTAAAGAGGAACAATGGATGTATAATCGTTAGTTCAGTGGACGTGTAAAAGTCGCTGTTGAGTAATGCCCTTGAATAATGAAGGAGGTTCCCACAATAATTAATGAAGTTGATGAATTAATAAGTGGAGGTTTTTGTGTGTAGTTTGGAAGATTTTTATGCCATATATATGAAGATATATGATGAATTTTGGGCCAATTGTTGTGCCATTTTTGTGCGTTATAAGCGAAGTATTTTCCCGCTGAATGTTCTTGTTCTTGTTCTTTGAAAGATTATTCATATGAAGATACTGTTAAAATTAACAAGAGTGTTAAATAATTTGAGAGGAAGATTTTGAATGGAGGTTACAGTCACAAATATTAATAATTATTATTAAACCTTACTAAACCTGAATTTGACAGTTAAATGTAACTAACCTTCATTGGTCGATTATATCATCACGATTTGAGTAATTATCAACCGGATAAACGTGTGGTTTAATGTATTTCTTGTATAAATAATATTAACAATTAATATTGTAAATAATTTTGTAAATATCTTTGTTAAATAATTTGAAAAGATAGTGATTAATAGAAGCTTGTATTAAATTTTCAATGGTCTTTTGACATTGTTATAAACAATTTATTATTGTTATAAATAATTAATGAACTTTTGTTATTAACTTTTAGAGTTTTTTTTAATACTCTAAACAACGCAAGTTAAGCAAGTGGTTTGAACAAATAATCATGATTTGGGATTGTTGGAGTAATCCACTGGTGTTTGAATGAAGCATGTAAGACATTTGCGTGATAATATTTCAGTTGAGATGTGAACATTTACGTATTTGAAAAGAAGAGCCAAGCTCTTAGGTAACACGCTTATGCTGGGGTTGAACGAACGGGAGTCCGCTTTGACAATACAGGTGCCTTGCAGCTGGCCCGGACAACTGTGTTACTGAGGCCAAGGACGGTTCCATAATAGCCTTGTGGCTATAAATAAAATGTGAAGTAGATAAACACGCAAAACAATTGATATATGTGTCTCATCCCAAATCCCGTTTCCATTCCATATGCATTATTATTTTTACGTTGCTATGAGCTTGAGAAAGCTGAAACATTATATGTAGAGAATACAGGTCCTACAGGAGGACATGGTTATGTGGTCAATGGCTTCTGATTGCCACGTTGATTTTTTTTTTTGTTAAATCATTCTTTATGTGAAATAAATTATTGTGCAGTTTAAAGTTTCTCGTCTTCGTTCTGGTTCATTTTAAATATCATGGTGGAGGTTATTGTGTGGGCATACTTTAAGTGATCCAGTTGACAACCCAGTCCCCGAGATAAATTTAAGAGGTAAGTAAAGGTAAGTATGAACCCCCGTATATTTTGGTGTGTTCCACAATAATTTTCTTGTTAACTATTGTGCTCTAATCTCGAGAGTATCTGTCAGTGCCATTTTCATTGATGTAGCTGTGCCGGTGCGTTTGATTATTGGCAATCCGATTGAGGGGGCGGATATCTGACAGCCTACTATCCTGAGATCGGGTACAGTAGGATTGGCGCCCAACGTGGGGATTGTTCTACAAAACTGGATTACCAAGTAGGATTGGCGCCGCAATTCCGTGGGGCACATTGGATTACCAAGTTATTGCAGGAGAATTGACACCGCAATTTTTGTGGAGTGTTCGAATAACATTGGATTACCAAGTTATCGATGTCAAAGGGATTGTGAAGACTCAAATAAAGAGATTGATTCTTTGTTAGATGTCTTAGCCAATTGTAGAATTTGAGAGTGTGATTATATAGGAATAAATGTTGTGTTGTATTAGGAAAAGTACACTCAGAAAAGATCAGATCTTATACAACTTGAGAGAGGTTAAATAGGCTGGAAACTTAGAAAAATCGCCTATGATCGGGAATCTTATTTTATTTGACCGGCTTATGACAGGTATAGTCATATTAAAGTTAAAATTAAACTATTTGGATTATAAATGTAAATTATTTGTGTTAGGATATTTTAAAATGAACCAAAGAAACTTGAACATGTGCTTGAGTTTATTTCAACATGAAGTGTCTACGAAGGTTAATTATAAGGTAATTATAAGTTAGATTTAAGACAGAAAATTGCTCAAATTTATATATGGTGAAAAATGTTGCTCAGATGTTGTTATTTTGCTCTGTTTGATGTATGTCCCTAAAGCAGTTTATTATTGAAATATTATTGAAATGGCAGATGAAAGTCTGAGAATGATGTTAGAGGAGATGTCTGCTAACTTGAAAGCTAGCATGAATAGCAGTATGAAGCAGATGATGGAGGAGAATTCTAGTAATATGTCTATTAGGCTGGATGAAAGTATGAAGGAGATGGAAGCTAGGAATACTAGTCGAATGGAGGAGAATATGAAAGTTCTTCAGACCAGTTCTACAAACCTAGAGAATAATATGTCGCGTTTACAGATCAATACCCAGGGAATCGAGAATGCTGTAACTGACATACGCACAGACGTGTCCAATGTGCATAAAGATGTGTCTGTTGTTAAAATTGATGTGTCTAAGGTACAAAAAGATCTTACCATGTTGAATCTTGATGTTGCTAATGTCCGGGGTGATATTTCATGTGCCAGAGCTGAAGTAATTGTTGTAAGGAATGATGTTGCTACTGTACAGGATAAAGTAGAAGAAGTTCAAAGAGAGGTTAGTAATGTTCGAACTGATGTGTCAAATGTTCAAGTTGACATCAATAATATTCATTCAGATGTTAACGATATGCAAAGCGATATCAATAAAATACAAGTAGAAGTCAATACTGTTTTTGTAGACATTGCTAAAGTTCAGACTGATGTCAACAAAGTTAGGGAGGAAATTGAAACTTCAAAAATGCTTTGTACTCGTAACATTAGTGCATTAACAACTCGGTTAGATGACGAGTCTGTTAGGACAACAGCTTCTTTAGCTGGTTTAAAATACGATGTAGAGGTCATGAGAACCCAAGTATTAGATCACAATCGTTTACTTAAGGAGGACATCGAAGTAGATATTGCAGAAATGTTAACTGCAAATGTAACAGTGTGGAAAGATGAATGGAACAGGTCAAGTGGGGAACATGTAGATCAGATTCAGGAACGAATTGAAAGAAAACTTGCCAGTACACAAGTAGACATTAATAACGAAGTAGTTCAGATTAGGAAAGACTTGAATGTAAGGATGGATTCGCTATCCGAAACGCAGGTAGAGGATAGAACTCAAATGGGTCAGGACGTGCAAACATTAAAGGAACAAATTCATAAGGTTGTCTCTGATGTTAACGAAACTACGAGCAAGCTGCAGAATTTGAAACTAGGAGAAGCTAGCATGATGGAAACCTATAAGGAAGAGTTGATTAGGAAAGTCATCACGGAAATCACAGACAAGGATACCGAAGGATTGACTGGTGAAGAGGAGAGAAATTACGTGAGAAGAGGTAACCTTACTACAGAAGAGAGAGATATTAGTCCTGAGGAACGTATATCCAGATTCAGGGAAGAAGAAGAGGATCGGAATATTGAACCTGAATGGAAGTATCGTGATAGTGGGAGGAATTATATGGATTCATATCCGAGAAATGTGACAGTCATCCGGAATTTTGAAGACAAACCTCAAAAATTTAGCAACACTGATAGTCTCACACCGATCGAATATATCAGGAATCTTAAAGACTATTTCATAGAAGCCCACATTCCTAGAGAGAGAGAGATGAGAATCGTAGAAAGATTTCTAGCTGGAGGACCCCTCGAATGGTTTAGAGCATTTCGGTACACTTTCAGCAATTTTGACGAATTTGCAGAGGCACTGATTAAACGATTCTGGTCAATAGAAGCTCAGAATTCGCTAAGAGCTGAAGTATACTCAAGGAAGTATTCAGGTACTCTTCCAACACGGTACGCTGATTTCTTCACGAGTCAACTATCATGCTTGAGATTTTTGCAACCCCCATTGTCAACAGAGCAGTTGATAGATGCGATTTCACGTATGCTGCCTGTGGAGGTAAGAAGACTGATCATATCGTCAAACATTAGAGATTTGACAAGTATGGACGAATTGTTAAGAAGGCTTGACTACACGAGTCCATTGCCAAATTTGGTACAAAAAGGTCAGAGGCACGAATTCAAAGACGTTAATACGGTCTACATGGATCAAATGCAACAAACTGATAAGCCTGAGGAAGGAAAAACTGAAAATGTAGGTCCTCACAGGAATAATTATTTCCGCAACCACAGATCCCAAGGTTACCGTCCATATCAGCAAAGACGAGGCTGGAATAATAATAGAGGGAATTACAACAACGGAAGAGGTAGATACTACAACAATAGTTATAATCGAAATTATAACAGAAATAACCAGTACCAGAATCAGAATCAGAATTCTCAAGGTCAGGTTATGACACCCGACAAGTATCAAGAAAGAGAGAAAGAAAGTCAGCAGTATCTGAAGGAATTACGAGAAAAGGAAGCTGAAAATCAAAAGAAAAGACAGGATGTAGTGATCGATCCTGGTCCTTCTACAAGTCAGCAGGGGAACTTTGAGATTGGTAACACAAAAAAAAAACGCCGATTTCTCAACGACAGTGAGAAACTATGAATACATTGCCACACCACACCTGATTACCATTAACGAAATTTACGAAGTAACTGATGAGGATTTATTAGAAGAGAGGGGAATCGTCAAAGAGGAAAGACCATGTGCATTACCTATTATTTCTGTACTGATAGATGGCCAACAGTATAAAGCTCTTATGGATACTGGTGCAATTATTTCGATCATTTCTGATGAATGCTATCAAAGTCTGTTAAAAGGAGAAAACATGACAGTTTTACCAGTTTCTACCGTCAAAGTGAGAGGAATTTTCCAAGACAAGGCAGTGAAATGCAAGATCCAAGTGCTGTTGAACTTTGAAATTAATGGAAGGAATTATGAACAGATCTTCATTGAGGTTAACAAGATCCATTTCGATATTGTGCTAGGAATCGATTTTATATCGAAGGTTGGAGCCATTATTGATATGAAGAATAGAAGTATTAGCTTTAATGATGGGTACATGATCACAGAAGAGATCGAAGAACAGGACGTGAAAAACAGTCTGGAGATAGACCTTAGGGAAGAAATTTTAAATACCATTATTAACGACGTAGAGAATATAACAGAAATACCCAGTAGAAAAACTGAAGGATTTGAAGAAATTCAGGGGGAATTTGAGGATTTGATAAAGGAATTCCAAGATATTTTCGATGAAAAGCCTGGATTGATTAAAGACTATAAGTATAAGATAAGGCTGACCTATGAAACCCCTTACCAAAAGAGAATATACCCCATACCTGAGAAATACTATCAAGAAGTACGAGGGTTGATCAGAAAAATGGAGGTAGACGGGATTATTAAAAAACAGGCGTCGTCTTACATAAACCCCATCACTGTAGTGAAGAAAAGTAATGGTCAGATACGTCTTTGTCTCGATGCTCGGACCATCAACTTGAAGATTCTTCCAAAAAATGACCGACCACCTAAGATCAGAGATCTGCTTAGAAAGTTCAAAGGGAGAGCATGTTTCAGTGTTCTTGACTTGACATCTTCGTTTTACCAAGTTCAACTGGAGGAAGAAAGTATGCAGTACACTGGATTCCTATTTGACCAGACGTCATGGGTCTTTGTGAGAATGCCTTTTGGAATGGTCAACAGTGGACCAGCACTCATTCGAGCACTTGATAGCAAGCTCACTGACGAAGTAAAGGAGAATGTAATCTGCTACATTGACGATTTAATTGTATCTTCACCCAACGCCGCAGAACATTTAGTGCATTTGAGAAAGTTGTTTGAAAATTTAAGGGAAGCCAATATCAAGATCAATTTTGGAAAATGTCAATTCTTGAAGAAGGAGATCAATTACTTGGGGCATACCATTGATAAAGATGGATATCATCCAAACATGCAGAAAGTAGATGCGATCACAAGATTCCCAAAGCCAACTAAGGTGAAACAAGTCAGAGAATTTGTAGGCGCTTGCCAATTCATTAGCAGCCACTGTCCGAGATACTCTGAAATTATGGCTCCTCTTATGATTTACTCAAGAAAAATAATAGATGGAAATGGAGTACCGCTGCAGACGAGGCTTTTGAGAAAGCAAAGGAGATGCTCAGAAACAACGTCAAACTGGAGTACCCAGACTTTGAGAAGGTATTCTATATAGAGTCTGATGCATCAAGGATAGGCATTAGTGCAGTCTTATACCAAAAAGACGAGGCAGGCAACAAGAACTACATTGCGTTCACTAGTCGGAAGTTAAAGAAACACGAGGAAAACTACTTTACGACAGAACTAGAAGCGTTAGCTTTTGTAACAGCTTTGCAAGCTTGGAAAAAAATGTTGCTGGGACATAAGGTTATCATTATTACAGATCACAAAGCACTTCAGTTTATGCTGCAAACTGACATGTCTAGTGATAGATTGACACGTTGGGCTTTGTTCACCTAACAGTTTAATGTCACTATCGTCCATCAGCCTGGGAAAGATAACTTACTGGCTGATGCTTTATCACGTAACCCTATCAAAAATGTGCAGATACACCATGTACAATTGGAGCAGCAAGATCAAGAGACCGTTAGGAGGTTAGCCCGAATCGGTGTGTCACAGAAGAGACACGCTCCAATCAGGAAAATGTACAGGTTTCTTAAGGGTTACATGGACAATACTGATGTTGACTATGCAGCTACACAGAGAGATTCACGACACTTTGTCTTGAGTGGAGACATCGTATGTAAGTATGCTGACTCTGCGCATACAAAGCTTCGAATAGTCGTGCCACCTAAACTTGTTGTCAATTTAGTGTGGGTAGCTCATCACGCAACTGGACATGCGGGTTTAGATAAAACTCTTGATACCCTTAAAGAGAGGTTTATTTGGACTAACATGCGTTCCAGTATTGCTAATGTCATTCGTTCATGTGATAAATGTCAAAGAGCAAAGTATGCTTCCGCTCTATTGAAAGGAAAACCTAAGGCTATGATTCCCTCTAAACCGAATGAACTCATGGCGACAGACATATTTGGTCCTTGTCCGAAGGGATATCAGGGTAATCAGTATCTGTTGGTTACCGTGGATGTCTTCTCAAAATTTGTAACAATGAGTCCCATGCAAAAAGCTAACACGAGGAACGTTGTAAGCAGACTGGAACAGGCTGTATTTCCAAAAGCTGGTAAACCAGAATATCTACTTTCGGATCATGGAGCTCAGTTTACGTCCTTAGAATTTGCTGCAGATATGGAAAGGCTTGGTATTAAGCACATATTTTCAAGCGTTCGATATCCGGAATCGAATTCTTCGGAAAGATATATGGCTGAATTTTCGAAATTCTGTCGAATTTTCTGTCCAAATGATCATTCTGGTTGGGTGAGATTTGTACCCCTTATTGAGGAATGTCTAAATTCTACAGTGCAGGAGAGCACAGGAGAGGTGCCAATGAGACTTCATCTAGGAAGAAACCCAGAAAGGCCGTGGGATAATCTTTTTAACCACGTTCCTAGAGATCCCGACTTAGGAAGGCAGCAGAGAATAGACAGAGCGAAGGAACAACTCCAGAAAGCAGCACAAAAACGACTGAAAAGAGTAGCTGGAAAACGTTTTGGTGCTCCCTTAGAAATTGGAAATCTGGTATTATTACGCAGACCTGTCAAGGCTGACGTAGGTAAGAAAATCTATCCCAAATTTGGAATAGTGTTCATGGGTCCGTTCAGAATTACGAACGCTTATGGAAACAACTGTTATGAACTTTACGATGATGAGAATAATGTCGTTTATGGCAAGTTCAATGCTGGGAACTTGAAGAAATATTATCCAAGAGTAAACCAATAATAATTCAATTTCGTGTTCAAGTGAATTGAGATATTTATAACACAGAGTTTAAAAACAATTTGCAACTGTTTTTAAAACGTGGTGAAGGGAGAATGCCCCCGTAATTTGAATTATATTGAGACCACGATGGCTGTATTGGCAAATATGAGTAAAGTTATGAATGTCATAGTTATGACGTGGATATTCATGACGTAGGCACGGATGACGTAGATTTCATGCCAGTAGGCTGATTGAGCTGAGATTCTTGGTGACGTCATGATTTTGTTCGAGAAAGATCTTAGATTTACGACGCAGTCGCAGGAAACAAGGTATTGTGCTAAGGAAGAAGCTACGCTATTGGAGGAGAGACTCGAACCAATGAACGATAGTTTGGAAGGAAGACGGAGATTGCTGAAACTACGATATTTGATTACTTTTGGCATGCAGATTTGTGGAAATCTATTTTCAGTTATGGCATTGATTTGGAATTTTGAAGAAATTAATTTTGAGTTTTTGAAATTTGAAAATCCGTCAAGTATAGCCAAAGTTAAAACTTCCAGCAATGACGCAGCAACAGGCTATGGAAGGGATGGATACGCCCCTTAAGAAGTTGATAAAAGGTCGTTCACAGGAGAGAGGAGCTCTCAGAACGCAGAACTCAGATCTCATATGTTAGATCGCATATATATTTCTGGTGATATATAGTTATTTTCAAGTGATTCAGTGAAGTAAGTTGTCTTTAGCGTGGTTAAAGCCTGGCGCATCGAACGAACTCGGAGCAGTTCCATTTTACGCTGCTCAAAACTAGGTGAAGTTGAAACGCTCACATTAACGTTTCCACCAGTCAAGATATCAAGCGCTAACTTCAGCCTTTATTATAGTTCTATTGGGCAGTATAACATTGAGGTGTGTAGAAGATTTGAACAATTTCACAGTTATACTTCGAAAGATATTGGAACTTTAAGGCTGCCAACAAAAGTGATTTTCTCGCCACAGGAGAAACACGTTTAAAATTCCACATTATACACTACGGCTGACACGTGGAGTGCAACAGTGATATTGGAGAATACGTTTGGTATTACAACGATACATTCGACTATGGAACATTATAATCTTACAGTGCTTTCGATGATTATAACAGTAGTTGAGATGGAAGGCTAAGGCTTCAATGCAATTGGGACATATATCGTTGGAGTAAAGTAACAGCATGGAACTTCGTTAATCGTCTTTCTACAAAAGCGAGCATGTAGTGAACATCCAACTACACTCATGCATCGTGAATCCATCGCTGAATTATACCAGATAACAGTGGAAATATTTTCATACTCCACAACTATGAATATTTCTGCGGAAATAACTACATTAAACTTCATGGCGAATTCCTGCAAGAACTTCCGGGAACTTTCAAGAGAGGCCAGGGTTGTCCCGGCGCACAAAGAAGAGTTTTGCCAGAAGGATGTTTTTCGTATCCACGGAGCAGTGCAATTTCGGAGGAGGAAGCAGTTCGATTCTCCGAGGACGCTGATTCCAAATTCGAGGACGGAGCACATCTTCTCGCTGGTGAAATGGAACCAACAGCAGTTTTCTTTGAAAACTTTCCTCTGGAACTTCAATCAACAGATAAGGTAGTCGTGAACGTTTCTTGTATTATTTGAGTCTTGTAGCGATATCTGAGCAACCATTCTTCCCATATTTTCTGTCCTATCTTTTGCCCCATTTTCTTGATTGATATTTCTGTACTCAGTACACTTCGATGATTTATGCCTTTCTCTTCGATTTTTGAGACATTGCTATGTCATTGGCATTCTTAATAATTTTGGATCAGTTGAGACTGATGATTTAGATTCTTTCAGTAATTTGCATATTTTTGTAGTCACGATTTGACTGTAAAGTTAACGATTTGCTATGGCAGATTTGAATTCAGACAGCGTGTCATTTTATTAAAGTAATTCTATTCAGTAAATTACTTTGACCAATTTTCTGTCATCCTCAAGAAAGAAGAATAATTAAAAGATTTTAGAGCGTTAAAATCTATTACGATATCGACGATCTTTGAAATACTAGTCGTCTTATGAACATGATTGCAACATAGACATTTATCATTGCATTATAGACAATTTTATGAAATATGAACGTTAATTACAATTTATTGAATACACTATAGTAATGAACATTTGATAGGAGTTTTCTCAATTATGGATTGGAACAATAATGTTTGCATTCCACAATCTAATTGTGTTCTATTCGACTATCTTGCAGTTTAGATGAACTTTGTTTGAAGATAGTATTTTTATACTGCGTTACTTTGAAGATATTAATCTCAATTTTGATAGACCAGGCAGGAGTGTCTAACCGTATTTGCTATTAAATTTATTTGTGATTGGCAAATTTTTACTTCATATCGATTCATGAATGAAACCCACGAAGGTTAAATAATAACAGTCATTATTACAATTGATGAATATAAGAATTTTTAAAGAGGAACAATGGATGTATAATCGTTAGTTCAGTGGACGTGTAAAAGTCGCTGTTGAGTAATGCCCTTGAATAATGAAGGAGGTTCCCACAATAATTTATGAAGTTGATGAATTAATAAGTGGAGGTTTTTGTGTGTAGTTTGGAAGATTTTTATGCCATATATATGAAGATATATGATGAATTTTGGGCCAATTGTTGTGCCATTTTTGTGCGTTATAAGCGAAGTATTTTCCCGCTGAATGTTCTTGTTCTTGTTCTTTGAAAGATTATTCATATGAAGATACTGTTAAAATTAACAAGAGTGTTAAATAATTTGAGAGGAAGATTTTGAATGGAGGTTACAGTCACAAATATTAATAATTATTATTAAACCTTATTAAACCTGAATTTGACAGTTAAATGTAACTAACCTTCATTGGTCGATTATATCATCACGATTTGAGTAATTATCAACCGGATAAACGTGTGGTTTAATGTATTTCTTGTATAAATAATATTAACAATTAATATTGTAAATAATTTTGTAAATATCTTTGTTAAATAATTTGAAAAGATAGTGATTAATAGAAGCTTGTATTAAATTTTCAATGGTCTTTTGACATTGTTATAAACAATTTATTATTGTTATAAATAATTAATGAACTTTTGTTATTAACTTTTAGAGTTTTTTTTAATACTCTAAACAACGCAAGTTAAGCAAGTGGTTTGAACAAATAATCATGATTTGGGATTGTTGGAGTAATCCACTGGTGTTTGAATGAAGCATGTAAGACATTTGCGTGATAATATTTCAGTTGAGATGTGAACATTTACGTATTTGAAAAGAAGAGCCAAGCTCTTAGGTAACACGCTTATGCTGGGGTTGAACGAACGGGAGTCCGCTTTGACAATACAGGTGCCTTGCAGCTGGCCCGGACAACTGTGTTACTGAGGCCAAGGACGGTTCCATAATAGCCTTGTGGCTATAAATAAAATGTGAAGTAGATAAACACGCAAAACAATTGATATATGTGTCTCATCCCAAATCCCGTTTCCATTCCATATGCATTATTATTTTTACGTTGCTATGAGCTTGAGAAAGCTGAAACATTATATGTAGAGAATACAGGTCCTACAGGAGGACATGGTTATGTGGTCAATGGCTTCTGATTGCCACGTTGATTTTTTTTTTTGTTAAATCATTCTTTATGTGAAATAAATTATTGTGCAGTTTAAAGTTTCTCGTCTTCGTTCTGGTTCATTTTAAATATCATGGTGGAGGTTATTGTGTGGGCATACTTTAAGTGATCCAGTTGACAACCCAGTCCCCGAGATAAATTTAAGAGGTAAGTAAAGGTAAGTATGAACCCCCGTATATTTTGGTGTGTTCCACAATAATTTTCTTGTTAACTATTGTGCTCTAATCTCGAGAGTATCTGTCAGTGCCATTTTCATTGATGTAGCTGTGCCGGTGCGTTTGATTATTGGCAATCCGATTGAGGGGGCGGATATCTGACAGCCTACTATCCTGAGATCGGGTACAGTAGGATTGGCGCCCAACGTGGGGATTGTTCTACAAAACTGGATTACCAAGTAGGATTGGCGCCGCAATTCCGTGGGGCACATTGGATTACCAAGTTATTGCAGGAGAATTGACACCGCAATTTTTGTGGAGTGTTCGAATAACATTGGATTACCAAGTTATCGATGTCAAAGGGATTGTGAAGACTCAAATAAAGAGATTGATTCTTTGTTAGATGTCTTAGCCAATTGTAGAATTTGAGAGTGTGATTATATAGGAATAAATGTTGTGTTGTATTAGGAAAAGTACACTCAGAAAAGATCAGATCTTATACAACTTGAGAGAGGTTAAATAGGCTGGAAACTTAGAAAAATCGCCTATGATCGGGAATCTTATTTTATTTGACCGGCTTATGACAGGTATAGTCATATTAAAGTTAAAATTAAACTATTTGGATTATAAATGTAAATTATTTGTGTTAGGATATTTTAAAATGAACCAAAGAAACTTGAACATGTGCTTGAGTTTATTTCAACATGAAGTGTCTACGAAGGTTAATTATAAGGTAATTATAAGTTAGATTTAAGACAGAAAATTGCTCAAATTTATATATGGTGAAAAATGTTGCTCAGATGTTGTTATTTTGCTCTGTTTGATGTATGTCCCTAAAGCAGTTTATTATTGAAATATTATTGAAATGGCAGATGAAAGTCTGAGAATGATGTTAGAGGAGATGTCTGCTAACTTGAAAGCTAGCATGAATAGCAGTATGAAGCAGATGATGGAGGAGAATTCTAGTAATATGTCTATTAGGCTGGATGAAAGTATGAAGGAGATGGAAGCTAGGAATACTAGTCGAATGGAGGAGAATATGAAAGTTCTTCAGACCAGTTCTACAAACCTAGAGAATAATATGTCGCGTTTACAGATCAATACCCAGGGAATCGAGAATGCTGTAACTGACATACGCACAGACGTGTCCAATGTGCATAAAGATGTGTCTGTTGTTAAAATTGATGTGTCTAAGGTACAAAAAGATCTTACCATGTTGAATCTTGATGTTGCTAATGTCCGGGGTGATATTTCATGTGCCAGAGCTGAAGTAATTGTTGTAAGGAATGATGTTGCTACTGTACAGGATAAAGTAGAAGAAGTTCAAAGAGAGGTTAGTAATGTTCGAACTGATGTGTCAAATGTTCAAGTTGACATCAATAATATTCATTCAGATGTTAACGATATGCAAAGCGATATCAATAAAATACAAGTAGAAGTCAATACTGTTTTTGTAGACATTGCTAAAGTTCAGACTGATGTCAACAAAGTTAGGGAGGAAATTGAAACTTCAAAAATGCTTTGTACTCGTAACATTAGTGCATTAACAACTCGGTTAGATGACGAGTCTGTTAGGACAACAGCTTCTTTAGCTGGTTTAAAATACGATGTAGAGGTCATGAGAACCCAAGTATTAGATCACAATCGTTTACTTAAGGAGGACATCGAAGTAGATATTGCAGAAATGTTAACTGCAAATGTAACAGTGTGGAAAGATGAATGGAACAGGTCAAGTGGGGAACATGTAGATCAGATTCAGGAACGAATTGAAAGAAAACTTGCCAGTACACAAGTAGACATTAATAACGAAGTAGTTCAGATTAGGAAAGACTTGAATGTAAGGATGGATTCGCTATCCGAAACGCAGGTAGAGGATAGAACTCAAATGGGTCAGGACGTGCAAACATTAAAGGAACAAATTCATAAGGTTGTCTCTGATGTTAACGAAACTACGAGCAAGCTGCAGAATTTGAAACTAGGAGAAGCTAGCATGATGGAAACCTATAAGGAAGAGTTGATTAGGAAAGTCATCACGGAAATCACAGACAAGGATACCGAAGGATTGACTGGTGAAGAGGAGAGAAATTACGTGAGAAGAGGTAACCTTACTACAGAAGAGAGAGATATTAGTCCTGAGGAACGTATATCCAGATTCAGGGAAGAAGAAGAGGATCGGAATATTGAACCTGAATGGAAGTATCGTGATAGTGGGAGGAATTATATGGATTCATATCCGAGAAATGTGACAGTCATCCGGAATTTTGAAGACAAACCTCAAAAATTTAGCAACACTGATAGTCTCACACCGATCGAATATATCAGGAATCTTAAAGACTATTTCATAGAAGCCCACATTCCTAGAGAGAGAGAGATGAGAATCGTAGAAAGATTTCTAGCTGGAGGACCCCTCGAATGGTTTAGAGCATTTCGGTACACTTTCAGCAATTTTGACGAATTTGCAGAGGCACTGATTAAACGATTCTGGTCAATAGAAGCTCAGAATTCGCTAAGAGCTGAAGTATACTCAAGGAAGTATTCAGGTACTCTTCCAACACGGTACGCTGATTTCTTCACGAGTCAACTATCATGCTTGAGATTTTTGCAACCCCCATTGTCAACAGAGCAGTTGATAGATGCGATTTCACGTATGCTGCCTGTGGAGGTAAGAAGACTGATCATATCGTCAAACATTAGAGATTTGACAAGTATGGACGAATTGTTAAGAAGGCTTGACTACACGAGTCCATTGCCAAATTTGGTACAAAAAGGTCAGAGGCACGAATTCAAAGACGTTAATACGGTCTACATGGATCAAATGCAACAAACTGATAAGCCTGAGGAAGGAAAAACTGAAAATGTAGGTCCTCACAGGAATAATTATTTCCGCAACCACAGATCCCAAGGTTACCGTCCATATCAGCAAAGACGAGGCTGGAATAATAATAGAGGGAATTACAACAACGGAAGAGGTAGATACTACAACAATAGTTATAATCGAAATTATAACAGAAATAACCAGTACCAGAATCAGAATCAGAATTCTCAAGGTCAGGTTATGACACCCGACAAGTATCAAGAAAGAGAGAAAGAAAGTCAGCAGTATCTGAAGGAATTACGAGAAAAGGAAGCTGAAAATCAAAAGAAAAGACAGGATGTAGTGATCGATCCTGGTCCTTCTACAAGTCAGCAGGGGAACTTTGAGATTGGTAACACAAAAAAAAACGCCGATTTCTCAACGACAGTGAGAAACTATGAATACATTGCCACACCACACCTGATTACCATTAACGAAATTTACGAAGTAACTGATGAGGATTTATTAGAAGAGAGGGGAATCGTCAAAGAGGAAAGACCATGTGCATTACCTATTATTTCTGTACTGATAGATGGCCAACAGTATAAAGCTCTTATGGATACTGGTGCAATTATTTCGATCATTTCTGATGAATGCTATCAAAGTCTGTTAAAAGGAGAAAACATGACAGTTTTACCAGTTTCTACCGTCAAAGTGAGAGGAATTTTCCAAGACAAGGCAGTGAAATGCAAGATCCAAGTGCTGTTGAACTTTGAAATTAATGGAAGGAATTATGAACAGATCTTCATTGAGGTTAACAAGATCCATTTCGATATTGTGCTAGGAATCGATTTTATATCGAAGGTTGGAGCCATTATTGATATGAAGAATAGAAGTATTAGCTTTAATGATGGGTACATGATCACAGAAGAGATCGAAGAACAGGACGTGAAAAACAGTCTGGAGATAGACCTTAGGGAAGAAATTTTAAATACCATTATTAACGACGTAGAGAATATAACAGAAATACCCAGTAGAAAAACTGAAGGATTTGAAGAAATTCAGGGGGAATTTGAGGATTTGATAAAGGAATTCCAAGATATTTTCGATGAAAAGCCTGGATTGATTAAAGACTATAAGTATAAGATAAGGCTGACCTATGAAACCCCTTACCAAAAGAGAATATACCCCATACCTGAGAAATACTATCAAGAAGTACGAGGGTTGATCAGAAAAATGGAGGTAGACGGGATTATTAAAAAACAGGCGTCGTCTTACATAAACCCCATCACTGTAGTGAAGAAAAGTAATGGTCAGATACGTCTTTGTCTCGATGCTCGGACCATCAACTTGAAGATTCTTCCAAAAAATGACCGACCACCTAAGATCAGAGATCTGCTTAGAAAGTTCAAAGGGAGAGCATGTTTCAGTGTTCTTGACTTGACATCTTCGTTTTACCAAGTTCAACTGGAGGAAGAAAGTATGCAGTACACTGGATTCCTATTTGACCAGACGTCATGGGTCTTTGTGAGAATGCCTTTTGGAATGGTCAACAGTGGACCAGCACTCATTCGAGCACTTGATAGCAAGCTCACTGACGAAGTAAAGGAGAATGTAATCTGCTACATTGACGATTTAATTGTATCTTCACCCAACGCCGCAGAACATTTAGTGCATTTGAGAAAGTTGTTTGAAAATTTAAGGGAAGCCAATATCAAGATCAATTTTGGAAAATGTCAATTCTTGAAGAAGGAGATCAATTACTTGGGGCATACCATTGATAAAGATGGATATCATCCAAACATGCAGAAAGTAGATGCGATCACAAGATTCCCAAAGCCAACTAAGGTGAAACAAGTCAGAGAATTTGTAGGCGCTTGCCAATTCATTAGCAGCCACTGTCCGAGATACTCTGAAATTATGGCTCCTCTTATGATTTACTCAAGAAAAATAATAGATGGAAATGGAGTACCGCTGCAGACGAGGCTTTTGAGAAAGCAAAGGAGATGCTCAGAAACAACGTCAAACTGGAGTACCCAGACTTTGAGAAGGTATTCTATATAGAGTCTGATGCATTAAGGATAGGCATTAGTGCAGTCTTATACCAAAAAGACGAGGCAGGCAACAAGAACTACATTGCGTTCACTAGTCGGAAGTTAAAGAAACACGAGGAAAACTACTTTACGACAGAACTAGAAGCGTTAGCTTTTGTAACAGCTTTGCAAGCTTGGAAAAAAATGTTGCTGGGACATAAGGTTATCATTATTACAGATCACAAAGCACTTCAGTTCATGCTGCAAACTGACATGTCTAGTGATAGATTGACACGTTGGGCTTTGTTCACCTAACAGTTTAATGTCACTATCGTCCATCAGCCTGGGAAAGATAACTTACTGGCTGATGCTTTATCACGTAACCCTATCAAAAATGTGCAGATACACCATGTACAATTGGAGCAGCAAGATCAAGAGACCGTTAGGAGGTTAGCCCGAATCGGTGTGTCACAGAAGAGACACGCTCCAATCAGGAAAATGTACAGGTTTCTTAAGGGTTACATGGACAATACTGATGTTGACTATGCAGCTACACAGAGAGATTCACGACACTTTGTCTTGAGTGGAGACATCGTATGTAAGTATGCTGACTCTGCGCATACAAAGCTTCGAATAGTCGTGCCACCTAAACTTGTTGTCAATTTAGTGTGGGTAGCTCATCACGCAACTGGACATGCGGGTTTAGATAAAACTCTTGATACCCTTAAAGAGAGGTTTATTTGGACTAACATGCGTTCCAGTATTGCTAATGTCATTCGTTCATGTGATAAATGTCAAAGAGCAAAGTATGCTTCCGCTCTATTGAAAGGAAAACCTAAGGCTATGATTCCCTCTAAACCGAATGAACTCATGGCGACAGACATATTTGGTCCTTGTCCGAAGGGATATCAGGGTAATCAGTATCTGTTGGTTACCGTGGATGTCTTCTCAAAATTTGTAACAATGAGTCCCATGCAAAAAGCTAACACGAGGAACGTTGTAAGCAGACTGGAACAGGCTGTATTTCCAAAAGCTGGTAAACCAGAATATCTACTTTCGGATCATGGAGCTCAGTTTACGTCCTTAGAATTTGCTGCAGATATGGAAAGGCTTGGTATTAAGCACATATTTTCAAGCGTTCGATATCCGGAATCGAATTCTTCGGAAAGATATATGGCTGAATTTTCGAAATTCTGTCGAATTTTCTGTCCAAATGATCATTCTGGTTGGGTGAGATTTGTACCCCTTATTGAGGAATGTCTAAATTCTACAGTGCAGGAGAGCACAGGAGAGGTGCCAATGAGACTTCATCTAGGAAGAAACCCAGAAAGGCCGTGGGATAATCTTTTTAACCACGTTCCTAGAGATCCCGACTTAGGAAGGCAGCAGAGAATAGACAGAGCGAAGGAACAACTCCAGAAAGCAGCACAAAAACGACTGAAAAGAGTAGCTGGAAAACGTTTTGGTGCTCCCTTAGAAATTGGAAATCTGGTATTATTACGCAGACCTGTCAAGGCTGACGTAGGTAAGAAAATCTATCCCAAATTTGGAATAGTGTTCATGGGTCCGTTCAGAATTACGAACGCTTATGGAAACAACTGTTATGAACTTTACGATGATGAGAATAATGTCGTTTATGGCAAGTTCAATGCTGGGAACTTGAAGAAATATTATCCAAGAGTAAACCAATAATAATTCAATTTCGTGTTCAAGTGAATTGAGATATTTATAACACAGAGTTTAAAAACAATTTGCAACTGTTTTTAAAACGTGGTGAAGGGAGAATGCCCCCGTAATTTGAATTATATTGAGACCACGATGGCTGTATTGGCAAATATGAGTAAAGTTATGAATGTCATAGTTATGACGTGGATATTCATGACGTAGGCACGGATGACGTAGATTTCATGCCAGTAGGCTGATTGAGCTGAGATTCTTGGTGACGTCATGATTTTGTTCGAGAAAGATCTTAGATTTACGACGCAGTCGCAGGAAACAAGGTATTGTGCTAAGGAAGAAGCTACGCTATTGGAGGAGAGACTCGAACCAATGAACGATAGTTTGGAAGGAAGACGGAGATTGCTGAAACTACGATATTTGATTACTTTTGGCATGCAGATTTGTGGAAATCTATTTTCAGTTATGGCATTGATTTGGAATTTTGAAGAAATTAATTTTGAGTTTTTGAAATTTGAAAATCCGTCAAGTATAGCCAAAGTTAAAACTTCCAGCAATGACGCAGCAACAGGCTATGGAAGGGATGGATACGCCCCTTAAGAAGTTGATAAAAGGTCGTTCACAGGAGAGAGGAGCTCTCAGAACGCAGAACTCAGATCTCATATGTTAGATCGCATATATATTTCTGGTGATATATAGTTATTTTCAAGTGATTCAGTGAAGTAAGTTGTCTTTAGCGTGGTTAAAGCCTGGCGCATCGAACGAACTCGGAGCAGTTCCATTTTACGCTGCTCAAAACTAGGTGAAGTTGAAACGCTCACATTAACGTTTCCACCAGTCAAGATATCAAGCGCTAACTTCAGCCTTTATTATAGTTCTATTGGGCAGTATAACATTGAGGTGTGTAGAAGATTTGAACAATTTCACAGTTATACTTCGAAAGATATTGGAACTTTAAGGCTGCCAACAAAAGTGATTTTCTCGCCACAGGAGAAACACGTTTAAAATTCCACATTATACACTACGGCTGACACGTGGAGTGCAACAGTGATATTGGAGAATACGTTTGGTATTACAACGATACATTCGACTATGGAACATTATAATCTTACAGTGCTTTCGATGATTATAACAGTAGTTGAGATGGAAGGCTAAGGCTTCAATGCAATTGGGACATATATCGTTGGAGTAAAGTAACAGCATGGAACTTCGTTAATCGTCTTTCTACAAAAGCGAGCATGTAGTGAACATCCAACTACACTCATGCATCGTGAATCCATCGCTGAATTATACCAGATAACAGTGGAAATATTTTCATACTCCACAACTATGAATATTTCTGCGGAAATAACTACATTAAACTTCATGGCGAATTCCTGCAAGAACTTCCGGGAACTTTCAAGAGAGGCCAGGGTTGTCCCGGCGCACAAAGAAGAGTTTTGCCAGAAGGATGTTTTTCGTATCCACGGAGCAGTGCAATTTCGGAGGAGGAAGCAGTTCGATTCTCCGAGGACGCTGATTCCAAATTCGAGGACGGAGCACATCTTCTCGCTGGTGAAATGGAACCAACAGCAGTTTTCTTTGAAAACTTTCCTCTGGAACTTCAATCAACAGATAAGGTAGTCGTGAACGTTTCTTGTATTATTTGAGTCTTGTAGCGATATCTGAGCAACCATTCTTCCCATATTTTCTGTCCTATCTTTTGCCCCATTTTCTTGATTGATATTTCTGTACTCAGTACACTTCGATGATTTATGCCTTTCTCTTCGATTTTTGAGACATTGCTATGTCATTGGCATTCTTAATAATTTTGGATCAGTTGAGACTGATGATTTAGATTCTTTCAGTAATTTGCATATTTTTGTAGTCACGATTTGACTGTAAAGTTAACGATTTGCTATGGCAGATTTGAATTCAGACAGCGTGTCATTTTATTAAAGTAATTCTATTCAGTAAATTACTTTGACCAATTTTCTGTCATCCTCAAGAAAGAAGAATAATTAAAAGATTTTAGAGCGTTAAAATCTATTACGATATCGACGATCTTTGAAATACTAGTCGTCTTATGAACATGATTGCAACATAGACATTTATCATTGCATTATAGACAATTTTATGAAATATGAACGTTAATTACAATTTATTGAATACACTATAGTAATGAACATTTGATAGGAGTTTTCTCAATTATGGATTGGAACAATAATGTTTGCATTCCACAATCTAATTGTGTTCTATTCGACTATCTTGCAGTTTAGATGAACTTTGTTTGAAGATAGTATTTTTATACTGCGTTACTTTGAAGATATTAATCTCAATTTTGATAGACCAGGCAGGAGTGTCTAACCGTATTTGCTATTAAATTTATTTGTGATTGGCAAATTTTTACTTCATATCGATTCATGAATGAAACCCACGAAGGTTAAATAATAACAGTCATTATTACAATTGATGAATATAAGAATTTTTAAAGAGGAACAATGGATGTATAATCGTTAGTTCAGTGGACGTGTAAAAGTCGCTGTTGAGTAATGCCCTTGAATAATGAAGGAGGTTCCCACAATAATTAATGAAGTTGATGAATTAATAAGTGGAGGTTTTTGTGTGTAGTTTGGAAGATTTTTATGCCATATATATGAAGATATATGATGAATTTTGAGCCAATTGTTGTGCCATTTTTGTGCGTTATAAGCGAAGTATTTTCCCGCTGAATGTTCTTGTTCTTGTTCTTTGAAAGATTATTCATATGAAGATACTGTTAAAATTAACAAGAGTGTTAAATAATTTGAGAGGAAGATTTTGAATGGAGGTTACAGTCACAAATATTAATAATTATTATTAAACCTTATTAAACCTGAATTTGACAGTTAAATGTAACTAACCTTCATTGGTCGATTATATCATCACGATTTGAGTAATTATCAACCGGATAAACGTGTGGTTTAATGTATTTCTTGTATAAATAATATTAACAATTAATATTGTAAATAATTTTGTAAATATCTTTGTTAAATAATTTGAAAAGATAGTGATTAATAGAAGCTTGTATTAAATTTTCAATGGTCTTTTGACATTGTTATAAACAATTTATTATTGTTATAAATAATTAATGAACTTTTGTTATTAACTTTTAGAGTTTTTTTTAATACTCTAAACAACGCAAGTTAAGCAAGTGGTTTGAACAAATAATCATGATTTGGGATTGTTGGAGTAATCCACTGGTGTTTGAATGAAGCATGTAAGACATTTGCGTGATAATATTTCAGTTGAGATGTTGTAACAGTTTCTTTCGCCCTCACGTTGAGCGACAAATGTAATGGTTTTGCTAGCCCACACTGTTGGGTGATAATTGTAGCTGTTTACCTTTGCCTAAGCTATGTTGTTTTAATGGGCGCCAAGACCTCAATGCAATGCTGAAATCTAAATTTGTATTTAACAACGTCTAGCTCTGGCAGAACACATTCAAGACTCTATTCACTCAGATCGTGGTATGATTTGATCATTAACCCAACAAACAATTGTATCAGGAGAAGGAATTGGTCTATATCTAATGCTACCTACTGAAAGCAAAGATTGCATTGTAAAAGAAATGAATTTATTATATAAAACAAGTATAGCAAAATTAATAATAATAATAACTATAAAATTTAAATTGGAGCGTTGTGATTTTAATATTACCGATAGAAAATTACGTGAAAACGGAGTCTGACAAATTGATTTTACTCTTATTTCCAAGCTATGAAGTTACTGAATTATGAAATATAAAACAAAGAAAAATGAGAGATTGCGTATTTCTGCGTCATTAGCGCTTACCCCTGGAAATTGCCAAAGCATTTCCCTCGTTCTTGATGATGCTGTGTGCTTCCCACAGTCTCCTGGACGTCGTCATCTCCGTCGAAATTTGATGATATCCTGGTAGATTATATAATTCTATGGTCCGTACCTCGGACCCAAACACTCGTACAACCAAGTTTTACAAAAGTTCGTCGCTAACTCCACGGAACATCGGAGCGATTCCCGCGTATATCCACACTCGGCAAGAACTACACAGATTGTTCTCGTTTCACGGCGCGTCGAACGATATATGCACCTGTTGGCTCCCCCACCATGGTACCGACATCTAGCTTACGTCGTCTCCCGTGATTGGCTGCACCCTACGCGCTAGATCCCCACTCCTTCCTCATTACACTCCGCGGGAGGGAGAAGTCGATTTCCGTTTCCACAATTCGCCTTTTCTAGACCTTGCGTAATACTTCTCGACAGGAATCAGCTTGTATTAGAATTCCCAGTGAGTCATGTCTCTCAAATACCCTAACTGACAAACTCCGTAAAATTCCGTAATCATATAATTTTCTATGATATCGTCGTTCGTAATAATTTGCTTGATAGCGTTTTCTAAGACATAGAAAACCTATCTGAATGCTAATAATTTTTATAAAATGCTCCGAAAATACCTTAATAATAATTATAATAAATTAATAATAATAATAATAAATTAACATGAAAAATTATCTTGGCTGAACAATTTGCCGCGTAAATAAATATAGAATGGCTTCCTACTGACTTATGCCAGTTGCATAAAACCCCACGAAAAATACGTTACATATTCGCCTCGGATCATCGGATGATTTACCGTGACGACGGTCCATTATCCGATTATCCCAGACACGTTAATAAACCCCATCCAAAATACATATTACATAAACGAAATCACCCTAAATTACAGATATATACACTCATATTTTTTCTTCACGCACTTTGCGTCAAAGTTTGTTGTCACTATGGATTGCACTCTGCAACCAGTCCAATGTTTCTCATATAAAATAGTGTTCCACGGATATTTCCGCCTCTCAAATTTCTCTATGTTGGAGAAATAGACATAATTAATGTGTGAGCACTATGTATTTATGATGTCATATCACACGCATTAAAGGTGTTCTGATATATTTATATCACCATAGAACTTCCTAATTTCACTGGAGGTCCCCTTCCTTATGGTGAAATTTAATCTCACTTATCACTGAGCACACGATCACACTATTGTGGCAGCGCCTCGTGACCATAATACATGATCTCTCTTTAAAGATGATTAAATTAATATTGACTTCTGAAAAAAAAACACTAAATGTGCATTACATATAACACCAAATATTTCTGTGCCGTAATCGCCCTGTCTTGTTAAGTTCCCGTTAACCATATTCTACTTAATACTAGTTCTCAACACAGACCATTTCTCCTCACACACATAATACCATTGTACAAATTATCTTAAATTACACACTTACAAATCTTACATGGCGAGGCCGTAAACAGAAATCACGTGTGCTGATATGTATGAGTTTCATGAAGGACTGTCTCGCATTCTGATGGCCCATCTTTTATCTCGTGGACGCCTTAAGCTAACAAGCCCTATTCAAGCGCTCCCCCATCTCTTGGAGATAAATGGGAACCCATCAGCGCTGCCAAAATGGCCTTGGTGCATCGAGACAATTTAGTGCTCAACAGCATCCGACAATCCCGTCATATTTCCCTGTACCTTAAAAACTCTCATTTACTTACATACTACCCCCCTGTGTGACTTCCGATACGCCTGCCTTAAGACCAGATCCTCCACGCACCAGATACCACACTTACTCATTTGATAGGCTGGCTCGCCAGCTAAACACACTCACTTTATGACACATATTTTCGTAGACTATGTATATTATACGTCCCGTATAATCTGTTTCCCTCACTATTCTCCAGCACATATGCTGTTTTGCCAATACGTTTGGAAACTATAAATGTTTCTGCGTCACCTGCTTCCAACCTTGCAAGTGGCTCCCTTTAAATGAACGTCATCACGTTGCTCTACCTAGCATATTTCTCAGTGTCTGTAACGATGCCCTGTTGCTACTGTCCACACATGCACATATTAAAATACCGTCCTCTGCTTTAACCACAGGATAATCCCTACATAAATTAGTATCCCTCGATAGCATGTCTGCAAGAATGTTATCTTTACCTTTAATATATTTTACTGTGAATTCGTATTCCTGCAGAGCAAGAATCCACCTACTAACTCTGTTAGAACTGAGTTTACAAGTCCTCATATACAGTAATGCATGGTGATCTGTGTGGATCTCAAATTTCCCCCCTACTAAATACATTCTAAATTTCCCTAAACTGAAAACAATACCTAAAAGCTCTAACTCAGTAATCGTGTATCTTTTCTCTGCTGCAGTCAGTCCTCGCGAGGCTAAAGATACAATGCACAGATTACCCTCATCATCTTTCTGACATAATACTCCAGCAATGCCTATATGTGAAGCATCTGTCATAACCACATATTCCTTATCTTTTAACGGATATTTCAGCACTACAGCTTTCTCAAAACCTTCCTTCAGCGCTCTAAAAGCCTGATCATGCTTGGACTCCCATCTCCACCGAGTCCCACTTTTAAGCAATTCCCTGAATGGTTCTACCAACCCTGAGTATTTAAGAACGAACCTCCTGAAAAAGTTGCAAATTCCCAGGTAAGTTTTTAACTGTTTAACATTCTGTGGCACCTCTGCGTTAAGTATCTTATTAACCCTACTTTCTTCTGGTGTTACACCTCTACTCGACACTCTATGACCTAAAAATGTCACTTCTGACTGACAGAATGACGACTTAGACAGCTTCAAAGTGAACCCTGCCTGATCTAACTTCTGAAAAACTATATTTAAATGATGTAGATGCTCCTCAAAACTGCGTGAACTAATTACCATATCATCTATGTAAATGGTTACAAACTCTCCTGTGTCATCCCCTAATGCGATGTTTAAAGCCCTAATTAAAGCAGCTGAACTACTCTTTAACCCATAAGGTGTTCTACAAAATTGATAAAGGTTATATTTATGACTAAAAGCTGTAAATGGTCTATCTTCGTACATAAGTGGCACTTGCCAAAAACTGGAACTCAAATCTACACAAGTGAAATACTTCTTCCCCTCAAATGTTTGCATTAATTCTTCTATTGACATAGATTTCAGCTGATCTGAACTAATTCTACTGTTAACCAAACGAGCGTCTAAACAAATACGAATAGTGCCGTCGGTCTTGGGTACCGTTATCAAAGAATTAACATATGGACTGTTAGAATACTCAATAATCCCATCTTCAAGCATCTGGTTAATTTGTGCCTCAACTGCACTCTGATAAGCGAAAGGTACAGGATATCTATGTCCTGTGAATACTGACCTATCAATAACGTTCAATGAATGTGTATAGCAATTGGCCATACCAATGCGATCCTCAAAAACTCTCCTATTACACCATAACACATCATAGAGCCGAACACACTGTTCATCCTCTATATTTCCCTGAAATGCAGCCTCACGTAACGAGTCCTCTAGACTTCCGTTCGTAATCACACTGCCCACAAAACATGGAGAACCCCGCTCTACGGCTGGCGATATCTCATTTAAAGTACAAATCACACCTACAATACTACTCCTCTGAATATGGTCATTGAACGCTACTTCTACTTCAGAATCTCCCCATTTAAATTTCAAACTCCCTACATCATAACATAAGTTACCAGACACTCTACTTAGCCACTCTGAACCCAAGATAACACTGAATACTAAATTTGGAATTACAAGGCAAATCTGCTTCTCTACATGATTATTAATTTTAATGTCTACTAAAACTTGCTTAGAAATTACTTTAGACCTCTTCCCAACAGCTGTGATAACAAAAGTGCTTTTAATTGGCATCTCCTCAAAATTTACTCCAGTTCCTTTCATTTTATCATAAAATGCACTACTTATGCAACTCTTCATACAACCACTATCAATTAAAACATCTGTGTACGCCTCGGACACGTTAAATTTAACTATGGGGCTCTTACTAACCACTTCCTGAATAATACCTTCATCATTTAGTTCATGTAATAATTCATTTCTTACATTTAGGTCATAGGGTTCCTGTATAATTGTATGGACAGGGCATGCTACAGACTGAGATTCTGACCTTACTTCGCAGCCTGGTTCGCGTTTAAAGAACCGCTACAGCTGGCCGTAGTACTACTAACTACTGAACTAGTCTGGTTGTTCTGGGCTGTGTTGTCATTGTTTGGCTGTATATTACTACCACTAGGCTGTCCTCTTCCTTGACCCCTATTCTGGTTGTAATTATTGTCATTATAATTTCTTCCTTGATTTCCCCTGAAATCATTGTTTCTCCCTTGATTTCCCCTGTAATCATTGTTTCTCCCTTGATTTCCCCTGAAATCATTGTTTCTCCCTTGATACTGATTACCATAGCCATTTCCTCTGTTCTGATTTAGCTGATTATTATTATTTCTATTTTGAGCGTTGGCCCCTTCGCCACCGTTCCCTTGAACTTCCTGATGCCTGGCTTCATTAGGTCTATTATTATTATTACCCTGGTTCCTATTGAAATTGTCCTCATAACCCCCTCTCCCTAGTGCATCAAATGTGCTTAACAAATTTTCTACTTGTGATATTGTCTTTACATTCTGGATACAAGCAGCCTCCTTGATCCTATAGGGAAAGTGCCTAAGTAGCAACCTTACCACATCACTTTCCTCCTTCAAGCCATCCAGATATTTACACACTAATACCTGCCCTTAAAAAGTATTCGGTCATGGTGGAGCTTCCTTTAGGGTTATATTTACCACACACTACTCCCTCACGATGCTGCGACTGAATAACCTCATTCCAGAACTTTTCACAGAATTTCATTTTAAAATCATTGATATCAGTAAACTTGTCTCTGTAGACAGCAAACCAATTCCTCGTTTCCCCCACAAACACTTGTTCTAAAATTTCAACTACCTGGCACCACTCAATACTACCATTTTCCAACCTCTCCCCGAATTTATTTTCTATAGTGTTCATGAACTCCATTGGGCACCCCTGTCGATTGCTGAACTTACCCAGTTCTACCTCCCTGTGTGTGCTATTCACAAAAACTGGCCTATTCTGACTATTTTCTTGCCTGATCCTAGCTTTTAATTTTAACTCTAATTCTGCGATTTTCTCCTCAGCCTTCCTCTCAATACTGTTTACTGTTAATTTAATGTTTCCTTCTGATTCTTCTACTTTATCATATAGCTTTGCTTGTTTCTCCTCAATCTTGCTAATGCTCTCTCTATTACTCTCTCTTAAATCATTTACTTCTGCAACTATTTGTGAGTGGACTTTCTCAATTCTACCCCCCAGCTGTTCCTTAACCTCTTTAGTAGCTACCTGAATTTTGTCAATTTCTCCCCCCAATTGCTTTTTGACCTGCTGTGTTTCCAGTTGCACTAGTTCTTTTAAATTTTCAGCCTGTGTACTGATTCTAATTTCCAACTCCTCCTGTACTTTTCCTAATTTTCTGTCTACATCTGCAATAATCTCTTTAGCCTTTTCTTCCATCACCCCCCTGATCTCACCTCTAATCAGTTCGAATTTGTCACTCATTTCCCTACTGTTTTGTTCTAATTTAGCATTTAAAGTTTCAGTACTCTCTCTATTTTCCTTACTGTTTTGTTCTAATCTGGCGTTTAAAGTTTCATTACTCTCTCTATTTTCCCTACTGTTTTGTTCTAATTTTGCATTATTCTGTTCTAATTTTGCATTTAAAGCTTCTGTACTTTCTTTATTTTCCCTACTGTTTTGTTCTAATTTTGCATTATTCTGTTCTAATTTTGCATTATTCTGTTCTAATTTTGCATTTAAAGCTTCTGTACTTTCTTTATTTTCCCTACTGTTTTGTTCTAATTTTGCATTATTCTGTTCTAATTTTGCATTTAAAGCATCACTACTAACTTTGTTCTGATACATGAACTCGAGAAGTAAAGTTTTTAATTCTGGTTGGCCGCCTACACTCCCTGTTTCAGTATCGGGATTTACCTCCGCTACCCCGGTACTACCATCACTCGACATACTGCTCGTATCATCATTCTCCAGTTGATGACCACTACGTAACCTCATCTGTCTTTCTTTCTCATCCCCCATAATGATATACACTGATAAAGACAAATAACCCCCAAAATACAGGCACAGAAATATATACCCTTCTCCTTCCACAAATGTTATTAGGTTTTCAGCCCCACGTTGGGCGCCAAATGTAACGTTAATTAGGCTGGGATGACAAGTGAAACGGTATTTACTTTGCCCCACGTTGGGCGCCAATTGTAACAGTTTCTTTCGCCCTCACGTTGAGCGACAAATGTAATGGTTTTGCTAGCCCACACTGTTGGGTGATAATTGTAGCTGTTTACCTTTGCCTAAGCTATGTTGTTTTAATGGGCGCCAAGACCTCAATGCAATGCTGAAATCTAAATTTGTATTTAACAACGTCTAGCTCTGGCAGAACACATTCAAGACTCTATTCACTCAGATCGTGGTATGATTTGATCATTAACCCAACAAACAATTGTATCAGGAGAAGGAATTGGTCTATATCTAATGCTACCTACTGAAAGCAAAGATTGCATTGTAAAAGAAATGAATTTATTATATAAAACAAGTATAGCAAAATTAATAATAATAATAACTATAAAATTTAAATTGGAGCGTTGTGATTTTAATATTACCGATAGAAAATTACGTGAAAACGGAGTCTGACAAATTGATTTTACTCTTATTTCCAAGCTATGAAGTTACTGAATTATGAAATATAAAACAAAGAAAAATGAGAGATTGCGTATTTCTGCGTCATTAGCGCTTACCCCTGGAAATTGCCAAAGCATTTCCCTCGTTCTTGATGATGCTGTGTGCTTCCCACAGTCTCCTGGACGTCGTCATCTCCGTCGAAATTTGATGATATCCTGGTAGATTATATAATTCTATGGTCCGTACCTCGGACCCAAACACTCGTACAACCAAGTTTTACAAAAGTTCGTCGCTAACTCCACGGAACATCGGAGCGATTCCCGCGTATATCCACACTCGGCAAGAACTACACAGATTGTTCTCGTTTCACGGCGCGTCGAACGATATATGCACCTGTTGGCTCCCCCACCATGGTACCGACATCTAGCTTACGTCGTCTCCCGTGATTGGCTGCACCCTACGCGCTAGATCCCCACTCCTTCCTCATTACACTCCGCGGGAGGGAGAAGTCGATTTCCGTTTCCACAATTCGCCTTTTCTAGACCTTGCGTAATACTTCTCGACAGGAATCAGCTTGTATTAGAATTCCCAGTGAGTCATGTCTCTCAAATACCCTAACTGACAAACTCCGTAAAATTCCGTAATCATATAATTTTCTATGATATCGTCGTTCGTAATAATTTGCTTGATAGCGTTTTCTAAGACATAGAAAACCTATCTGAATGCTAATAATTTTTATAAAATGCTCCGAAAATACCTTAATAATAATTATAATAAATTAATAATAATAATAATAAATTAACATGAAAAATTATCTTGGCTGAACAATTTGCCGCGTAAATAAATATAGAATGGCTTCCTACTGACTTATGCCAGTTGCATAAAACCCCACGAAAAATACGTTACAATGTGAACATTTACGTATTTGAAAAGAAGAGCCAAGCTCTTAGGTAACACGCTTATGCTGGGGTTGAACGAACGGGAGTCCGCTTTGACAATACAGGTGCCTTGCAGCTGGCCCGGACAACTGTGTTACTGAGGCCAAGGACGGTTCCATAATAGCCTTGTGGCTATAAATAAAATGTGAAGTAGATAAACACGCAAAACAATTGATATATGTGTCTCATCCCAAATCCCGTTTCCATTCCATATGCATTATTATTTTTACGTTGCTATGAGCTTGAGAAAGCTGAAACATTATATGTAGAGAATACAGGTCCTACAGGAGGACATGGTTATGTGGTCAATGGCTTCTGATTGCCACGTTGATTTTTTTTTTTTGTTAAATCATTCTTTATGTGAAATAAATTATTGTGCAGTTTAAAGTTTCTCGTCTTCGTTCTGGTTCATTTTAAATATCATGGTGGAGGTTATTGTGTGGGCATACTTTAAGTGATCCAGTTGACAACCCAGTCCCCGAGATAAATTTAAGAGGTAAGTAAAGGTAAGTATGAACCCCCGTATATTTTGGTGTGTTCCACAATAATTTTCTTGTTAACTATTGTGCTCTAATCTCGAGAGTATCTGTCAGTGCCATTTTCATTGATGTAGCTGTGCCGGTGCGTTTGATTATTGGCAATCCGATTGAGGGGGCGGATATCTGACAGCCTACTATCCTGAGATCGGGTACAGTAGGATTGGCGCCCAACGTGGGGATTGTTCTACAAAACTGGATTACCAAGTAGGATTGGCGCCGCAATTCCGTGGGGCACATTGGATTACCAAGTTATTGCAGGAGAATTGACACCGCAATTTTTGTGGAGTGTTCGAATAACATTGGATTACCAAGTTATCGATGTCAAAGGGATTGTGAAGACTCAAATAAAGAGATTGATTCTTTGTTAGATGTCTTAGCCAATTGTAGAATTTGAGAGTGTGATTATATAGGAATAAATGTTGTGTTGTATTAGGAAAAGTACACTCAGAAAAGATCAGATCTTATACAACTTGAGAGAGGTTAAATAGGCTGGAAACTTAGAAAAATCGCCTATGATCGGGAATCTTATTTTATTTGACCGGCTTATGACAGGTATAGTCATATTAAAGTTAAAATTAAACTATTTGGATTATAAATGTAAATTATTTGTGTTAGGATATTTTAAAATGAACCAAAGAAACTTGAACATGTGCTTGAGTTTATTTCAACATGAAGTGTCTACGAAGGTTAATTATAAGGTAATTATAAGTTAGATTTAAGACAGAAAATTGCTCAAATTTATATATGGTGAAAAATGTTGCTCAGATGTTGTTATTTTGCTCTGTTTGATGCATGTCCCTAAAGCAGTTTATTATTGAAATATTATTGAAATGGCAGATGAAAGTCTGAGAATGATGTTAGAGGAGATGTCTGCTAACTTGAAAGCTAGCATGAATAGCAGTATGAAGCAGATGATGGAGGAGAATTCTAGTAATATGTCTATTAGGCTGGATGAAAGTATGAAGGAGATGGAAGCTAGGAATACTAGTCGAATGGAGGAGAATATGAAAGTTCTTCAGACCAGTTCTACAAACCTAGAGAATAATATGTCGCGTTTACAGATCAATACCCAGGGAATCGAGAATGCTGTAACTGACATACGCACAGACGTGTCCAATGTGCATAAAGATGTGTCTGTTGTTAAAATTGATGTGTCTAAGGTACAAAAAGATCTTACCATGTTGAATCTTGATGTTGCTAATGTCCGGGGTGATATTTCATGTGCCAGAGCTGAAGTAATTGTTGTAAGGAATGATGTTGCTACTGTACAGGATAAAGTAGAAGAAGTTCAAAGAGAGGTTAGTAATGTTCGAACTGATGTGTCAAATGTTCAAGTTGACATCAATAATATTCATTCAGATGTTAACGATATGCAAAGCGATATCAATAAAATACAAGTAGAAGTCAATACTGTTTTTGTAGACATTGCTAAAGTTCAGACTGATGTCAACAAAGTTAGGGAGGAAATTGAAACTTCAAAAATGCTTTGTACTCGTAACATTAGTGCATTAACAACTCGGTTAGATGACGAGTCTGTTAGGACAACAGCTTCTTTAGCTGGTTTAAAATACGATGTAGAGGTCATGAGAACCCAAGTATTAGATCACAATCGTTTACTTAAGGAGGACATCGAAGTAGATATTGCAGAAATGTTAACTGCAAATGTAACAGTGTGGAAAGATGAATGGAACAGGTCAAGTGGGGAACATGTAGATCAGATTCAGGAACGAATTGAAAGAAAACTTGCCAGTACACAAGTAGACATTAATAACGAAGTAGTTCAGATTAGGAAAGACTTGAATGTAAGGATGGATTCGCTATCCGAAACGCAGGTAGAGGATAGAACTCAAATGGGTCAGGACGTGCAAACATTAAAGGAACAAATTCATAAGGTTGTCTCTGATGTTAACGAAACTACGAGCAAGCTGCAGAATTTGAAACTAGGAGAAGCTAGCATGATGGAAACCTATAAGGAAGAGTTGATTAGGAAAGTCATCACGGAAATCACAGACAAGGATACCGAAGGATTGACTGGTGAAGAGGAGAGAAATTACGTGAGAAGAGGTAACCTTACTACAGAAGAGAGAGATATTAGTCCTGAGGAACGTATATCCAGATTCAGGGAAGAAGAAGAGGATCGGAATATTGAACCTGAATGGAAGTATCGTGATAGTGGGAGGAATTATATGGATTCATATCCGAGAAATGTGACAGTCATCCGGAATTTTGAAGACAAACCTCAAAAATTTAGCAACACTGATAGTCTCACACCGATCGAATATATCAGGAATCTTAAAGACTATTTCATAGAAGCCCACATTCCTAGAGAGAGAGAGATGAGAATCGTAGAAAGATTTCTAGCTGGAGGACCCCTCGAATGGTTTAGAGCATTTCGGTACACTTTCAGCAATTTTGACGAATTTGCAGAGGCACTGATTAAACGATTCTGGTCAATAGAAGCTCAGAATTCGCTAAGAGCTGAAGTATACTCAAGGAAGTATTCAGGTACTCTTCCAACACGGTACGCTGATTTCTTCACGAGTCAACTATCATGCTTGAGATTTTTGCAACCCCCATTGTCAACAGAGCAGTTGATAGATGCGATTTCACGTATGCTGCCTGTGGAGGTAAGAAGACTGATCATATCGTCAAACATTAGAGATTTGACAAGTATGGACGAATTGTTAAGAAGGCTTGACTACACGAGTCCATTGCCAAATTTGGTACAAAAAGGTCAGAGGCACGAATTCAAAGACGTTAATACGGTCTACATGGATCAAATGCAACAAACTGATAAGCCTGAGGAAGGAAAAACTGAAAATGTAGGTCCTCACAGGAATAATTATTTCCGCAACCACAGATCCCAAGGTTACCGTCCATATCAGCAAAGACGAGGCTGGAATAATAATAGAGGGAATTACAACAACGGAAGAGGTAGATACTACAACAATAGTTATAATCGAAATTATAACAGAAATAACCAGTACCAGAATCAGAATCAGAATTCTCAAGGTCAGGTTATGACACCCGACAAGTATCAAGAAAGAGAGAAAGAAAGTCAGCAGTATCTGAAGGAATTACGAGAAAAGGAAGCTGAAAATCAAAAGAAAAGACAGGATGTAGTGATCGATCCTGGTCCTTCTACAAGTCAGCAGGGGAACTTTGAGATTGGTAACACAAAAAAAACGCCGATTTCTCAACGACAGTGAGAAACTATGAATACATTGCCACACCACACCTGATTACCATTAACGAAATTTACGAAGTAACTGATGAGGATTTATTAGAAGAGAGGGGAATCGTCAAAGAGGAAAGACCATGTGCATTACCTATTATTTCTGTACTGATAGATGGCCAACAGTATAAAGCTCTTATGGATACTGGTGCAATTATTTCGATCATTTCTGATGAATGCTATCAAAGTCTGTTAAAAGGAGAAAACATGACAGTTTTACCAGTTTCTACCGTCAAAGTGAGAGGAATTTTCCAAGACAAGGCAGTGAAATGCAAGATCCAAGTGCTGTTGAACTTTGAAATTAATGGAAGGAATTATGAACAGATCTTCATTGAGGTTAACAAGATCCATTTCGATATTGTGCTAGGAATCGATTTTATATCGAAGGTTGGAGCCATTATTGATATGAAGAATAGAAGTATTAGCTTTAATGATGGGTACATGATCACAGAAGAGATCGAAGAACAGGACGTGAAAAACAGTCTGGAGATAGACCTTAGGGAAGAAATTTTAAATACCATTATTAACGACGTAGAGAATATAACAGAAATACCCAGTAGAAAAACTGAAGGATTTGAAGAAATTCAGGGGGAATTTGAGGATTTGATAAAGGAATTCCAAGATATTTTCGATGAAAAGCCTGGATTGATTAAAGACTATAAGTATAAGATAAGGCTGACCTATGAAACCCCTTACCAAAAGAGAATATACCCCATACCTGAGAAATACTATCAAGAAGTACGAGGGTTGATCAGAAAAATGGAGGTAGACGGGATTATTAAAAAACAGGCGTCGTCTTACATAAACCCCATCACTGTAGTGAAGAAAAGTAATGGTCAGATACGTCTTTGTCTCGATGCTCGGACCATCAACTTGAAGATTCTTCCAGAAAATGACCGACCACCTAAGATCAGAGATCTGCTTAGAAAGTTCAAAGGGAGAGCATGTTTCAGTGTTCTTGACTTGACATCTTCGTTTTACCAAGTTCAACTGGAGGAAGAAAGTATGCAGTACACTGGATTCCTATTTGACCAGACGTCATGGGTCTTTGTGAGAATGCCTTTTGGAATGGTCAACAGTGGACCAGCACTCATTCGAGCACTTGATAGCAAGCTCACTGACGAAGTAAAGGAGAATGTAATCTGCTACATTGACGATTTAATTGTATCTTCACCCAACGCCGCAGAACATTTAGTGCATTTGAGAAAGTTGTTTGAAAATTTAAGGGAAGCCAATATCAAGATCAATTTTGGAAAATGTCAATTCTTGAAGAAGGAGATCAATTACTTGGGGCATACCATTGATAAAGATGGATATCATCCAAACATGCAGAAAGTAGATGCGATCACAAGATTCCCAAAGCCAACTAAGGTGAAACAAGTCAGAGAATTTGTAGGCGCTTGCCAATTCATTAGCAGCCACTGTCCGAGATACTCTGAAATTATGGCTCCTCTTATGATTTACTCAAGAAAAATAATAGATGGAAATGGAGTACCGCTGCAGACGAGGCTTTTGAGAAAGCAAAGGAGATGCTCAGAAACAACGTCAAACTGGAGTACCCAGACTTTGAGAAGGTATTCTATATAGAGTCTGGTGCATCAAGGATAGGCATTAGTGCAGTCTTATACCAAAAAGACGAGGCAGGCAACAAGAACTACATTGCGTTCACTAGTCGGAAGTTAAAGAAACACGAGGAAAACTACTTTACGACAGAACTAGAAGCGTTAGCTTTTGTAACAGCTTTGCAAGCTTGGAAAAAAATGTTGCTGGGACATAAGGTTATCATTATTACAGATCACAAAGCACTTCAGTTTATGCTGCAAACTGACATGTCTAGTGATAGATTGACACGTTGGGCTTTGTTCACCTAACAGTTTAATGTCACTATCGTCCATCAGCCTGGGAAAGATAACTTACTGGCTGATGCTTTATCACGTAACCCTATCAAAAATGTGCAGATACACCATGTACAATTGGAGCAGCAAGATCAAGAGACCGTTAGGAGGTTAGCCCGAATCGGTGTGTCACAGAAGAGACACGCTCCAATCAGGAAAATGTACAGGTTTCTTAAGGGTTACATGGACAATACTGATGTTGACTATGCAGCTACACAGAGAGATTCACGACACTTTGTCTTGAGTGGAGACATCGTATGTAAGTATGCTGACTCTGCGCATACAAAGCTTCGAATAGTCGTGCCACCTAAACTTGTTGTCAATTTAGTGTGGGTAGCTCATCACGCAACTGGACATGCGGGTTTAGATAAAACTCTTGATACCCTTAAAGAGAGGTTTATTTGGACTAACATGCGTTCCAGTATTGCTAATGTCATTCGTTCATGTGATAAATGTCAAAGAGCAAAGTATGCTTCCGCTCTATTGAAAGGAAAACCTAAGGCTATGATTCCCTCTAAACCGAATGAACTCATGGCGACAGACATATTTGGTCCTTGTCCGAAGGGATATCAGGGTAATCAGTATCTGTTGGTTACCGTGGATGTCTTCTCAAAATTTGTAACAATGAGTCCCATGCAAAAAGCTAACACGAGGAACGTTGTAAGCAGACTGGAACAGGCTGTATTTCCAAAAGCTGGTAAACCAGAATATCTACTTTCGGATCATGGAGCTCAGTTTACGTCCTTAGAATTTGCTGCAGATATGGAAAGGCTTGGTATTAAGCACATATTTTCAAGCGTTCGATATCCGGAATCGAATTCTTCGGAAAGATATATGGCTGAATTTTCGAAATTCTGTCGAATTTTCTGTCCAAATGATCATTCTGGTTGGGTGAGATTTGTACCCCTTATTGAGGAATGTCTAAATTCTACAGTGCAGGAGAGCACAGGAGAGGTGCCAATGAGACTTCATCTAGGAAGAAACCCAGAAAGGCCGTGGGATAATCTTTTTAACCACGTTCCTAGAGATCCCGACTTAGGAAGGCAGCAGAGAATAGACAGAGCGAAGGAACAACTCCAGAAAGCAGCACAAAAACGACTGAAAAGAGTAGCTGGAAAACGTTTTGGTGCTCCCTTAGAAATTGGAAATCTGGTATTATTACGCAGACCTGTCAAGGCTGACGTAGGTAAGAAAATCTATCCCAAATTTGGAATAGTGTTCATGGGTCCGTTCAGAATTACGAACGCTTATGGAAACAACTGTTATGAACTTTACGATGATGAGAATAATGTCGTTTATGGCAAGTTCAATGCTGGGAACTTGAAGAAATATTATCCAAGAGTAAACCAATAATAATTCAATTTCGTGTTCAAGTGAATTGAGATATTTATAACACAGAGTTTAAAAACAATTTGCAACTGTTTTTAAAACGTGGTGAAGGGAGAATGCCCCCGTAATTTGAATTATATTGAGACCACGATGGCTGTATTGGCAAATATGAGTAAAGTTATGAATGTCATAGTTATGACGTGGATATTCATGACGTAGGCACGGATGACGTAGATTTCATGCCAGTAGGCTGATTGAGCTGAGATTCTTGGTGACGTCATGATTTTGTTCGAGAAAGATCTTAGATTTACGACGCAGTCGCAGGAAACAAGGTATTGTGCTAAGGAAGAAGCTACGCTATTGGAGGAGAGACTCGAACCAATGAACGATAGTTTGGAAGGAAGACGGAGATTGCTGAAACTACGATATTTGATTACTTTTGGCATGCAGATTTGTGGAAATCTATTTTCAGTTATGGCATTGATTTGGAATTTTGAAGAAATTAATTTTGAGTTTTTGAAATTTGAAAATCCGTCAAGTATAGCCAAAGTTAAAACTTCCAGCAATGACGCAGCAACAGGCTATGGAAGGGATGGATACGCCCCTTAAGAAGTTGATAAAAGGTCGTGCACAGGAGAGAGGAGCTCTCAGAACGCAGAACTCAGATCTCATATGTTAGATCGCATATATATTTCTGGTGATATATAGTTATTTTCAAGTGATTCAGTGAAGTAAGTTGTCTTTAGCGTGGTTAAAGCCTGGCGCATCGAACGAACTCGGAGCAGTTCCATTTTACGCTGCTCAAAACTAGGTGAAGTTGAAACGCTCACATTAACGTTTCCACCAGTCAAGATATCAAGCGCTAACTTCAGCCTTTATTATAGTTCTATTGGGCAGTATAACATTGAGGTGTGTAGAAGATTTGAACAATTTCACAGTTATACTTCGAAAGATATTGGAACTTTAAGGCTGCCAACAAAAGTGATTTTCTCGCCACAGGAGAAACACGTTTAAAATTCCACATTATACACTACGGCTGACACGTGGAGTGCAACAGTGATATTGGAGAATACGTTTGGTATTACAACGATACATTCGACTATGGAACATTATAATCTTACAGTGCTTTCGATGATTATAACAGTAGTTGAGATGGAAGGCTAAGGCTTCAATGCAATTGGGACATATATCGTTGGAGTAAAGTAACAGCATGGAACTTCGTTAATCGTCTTTCTACAAAAGCGAGCATGTAGTGAACATCCAACTACACTCATGCATCGTGAATCCATCGCTGAATTATACCAGATAACAGTGGAAATATTTTCATACTCCACAACTATGAATATTTCTGCGGAAATAACTACATTAAACTTCATGGCGAATTCCTGCAAGAACTTCCGGGAACTTTCAAGAGAGGCCAGGGTTGTCCCGGCGCACAAAGAAGAGTTTTGCCAGAAGGATGTTTTTCGTATCCACGGAGCAGTGCAATTTCGGAGGAGGAAGCAGTTCGATTCTCCGAGGACGCTGATTCCAAATTCGAGGACGGAGCACATCTTCTCGCTGGTGAAATGGAACCAACAGCAGTTTTCTTTGAAAACTTTCCTCTGGAACTTCAATCAACAGATAAGGTAGTCGTGAACGTTTCTTGTATTATTTGAGTCTTGTAGCGATATCTGAGCAACCATTCTTCCCATATTTTCTGTCCTATCTTTTGCCCCATTTTCTTGATTGATATTTCTGTACTCAGTACACTTCGATGATTTATGCCTTTCTCTTCGATTTTTGAGACATTGCTATTGTCATTGGCATTCTTAATAATTTTGGATCAGTTGAGACTGATGATTTAGATTCTTTCAGTAATTTGCATATTTTTGTAGTCACGATTTGACTGTAAAGTTAACGATTTGCTATGGCAGATTTGAATTCAGACAGCGTGTCATTTTATTAAAGTAATTCTATTCAGTAAATTACTTTGACCAATTTTCTGTCATCCTCAAGAAAGAAGAATAATTAAAAGATTTTAGAGCGTTAAAATCTATTACGATATCGACGATCTTTGAAATACTAGTCGTCTTATGAACATGATTGCAACATAGACATTTATCATTGCATTATAGACAATTTTATGAAATATGAACGTTAATTACAATTTATTGAATACACTATAGTAATGAACATTTGATAGGAGTTTTCTCAATTATAGATTGGAACAATAATGTTTGCATTCCACAATCTAATTGTGTTCTATTCGACTATCTTGCAGTTTAGATGAACTTTGTTTGAAGATAGTATTTTTATACTGCGTTACTTTGAAGATATTAATCTCAATTTTGATAGACCAGGCAGGAGTGTCTAACCGTATTTGCTATTAAATTTATTTGTGATTGGCAAATTTTTACTTCATATCGATTCATGAATGAAACCCACGAAGGTTAAATAATAACAGTCATTATTACAATTGATGAATATAAGAATTTTTAAAGAGGAACAATGGATGTATAATCGTTAGTTCAGTGGACGTGTAAAAGTCGCTGTTGAGTAATGCCCTTGAATAATGAAGGAGGTTCCCACAATAATTAATGAAGTTGATGAATTAATAAGTGGAGGTTTTTGTGTGTAGTTTGGAAGATTTTTATGCCATATATATGAAGATATATGATGAATTTTGGGCCAATTGTTGTGCCATTTTTGTGCGTTATAAGCGAAGTATTTTCCCGCTGAATGTTCTTGTTCTTGTTCTTTGAAAGATTATTCATATGAAGATACTGTTAAAATTAACAAGAGTGTTAAATAATTTGAGAGGAAGATTTTGAATGGAGGTTACAGTCACAAATATTAATAATTATTATTAAACCTTATTAAACCTGAATTTGACAGTTAAATATAACTAACCTTCATTGGTCGATTATATCATCACGATTTGAGTAATTATCAACCGGATAAACGTGTGGTTTAATGTATTTCTTGTATAAATAATATTAACAATTAATATTGTAAATAATTTTGTAAATATCTTTGTTAAATAATTTGAAAAGATAGTGATTAATAGAAGCGTGTATTAAATTTTCAATGGTCATTTGACATTGTTATAAACAATTTATTATTGTTATAAATAATTAATGGACTTTTGTTATTAACTTTTAGAGTTTTTTTTAATACTCTAAACAACGCAAGTTAAGCAAGTGGTTTGAACAAATAATCATGATTTGGGATTGTTGGAGTAATCCACTGGTGTTTGAATGAAGCATGTAAGACATTTGCGTGATAATATTTTAGTTGAGATGTGAACATTTACGTATTTGAAAAGAAGAGCCAAGCTCTTAGGTAACACGCTTATGCTAGGGTTGAACGAACGGGAGTCCGCTTTGACAATACAGGTGCCTTGCAGCTGGCCCGGACAACTGTGTTACTGAGGCCAAGGACGGTTCCATAATAGCCTTGTGGCTATAAATAAAATGTGAAGTAGATAAACACGCAAAACAATTTATATATGTGTCTCATCCCAAATCCCGTTTCCATTCCATATGCATTATTATTTTTACGTTGCTATGAGCTTGAGAAAGCTGAAACATTATATGTAGAGAATACAGGTCCTACAGGAGGACATGGTTATGTGGTCGATGGCTTCTGATTGCCACGTTGATTTTGTTGTTGTTTTTTTTTGTTAAATCATTCTTTATGTGAAATAAATTATTGTGCAGTTTAAAGTTTCTCGTCTTCGTTCTGGTTCATTTTAAATATCATGGTGGAGGTTATTGTGTGGGCATACTTTAAGTGATCCAGTTGACAACCCAGTCCCCGAGATAAATTTAAGAGGTAAGTAAAGGTAAGTATGAACCCCCGTATATTTTGGTGTGTTCCACAATAATTTTCTTGTTAACTATTGTGCTCTAATCTCGATAGTATCTGTCAGTGCCATTTTCATTGATGTAGCTGTGCCGGTGCGTTTGATTATTGGCAATCCGATTGAGGGGGCGGATATCTGACAGCCTACTATCCTGAGATCGGGTACAGTACCATCCCGGCATTTGCCCGAAGACGAAGTGGGAAACCACGGAAAACCACTTCGAGGATGGCTGAGGTGGGAATCGAACCCCTTCTACTCATTTGGAACACCCGAGGCTGAGTAGACCCCGTTCCAGTCCTCATACCACTTTTCAAATTTCGTGGCAGAGCCGGGAATCGAACCCAGGACCTCCGGGGAGGCAGCTAACCATGCTGACCGCTACGCTACGGAGGCGACCGTGACATCTATTAGAATTTTAATAGCTCGGAATTTACTCCAGAATAATAATTGATACGTGCAAGGGCACGTCTCTACCTTTTCAAACATGTATTTAATCAGGGACGCTGTTCTTGAAGTTTGAAACGACCGCCTGGTGACTTGCTTCCCATTCTGAACACGAGATGGTAGCGCCTGTCGGTCTTGGAGAGATTGCAAGTAGTTCCTGTTTCTCCCCAATAGGTGGTGTGGGCTTCGCCTTATAAACTCTATATACGCATGACATAATTGAAAGACAATTATGATTCTACGTCATAAAACAAAGAACGGTGTGTATTCTTGATACCGCCAAATCATGAACTTATTTATGACATTGTTGTTTTGATGTGTCTTTCTCTGATTGGACAATATTTATTTACATGAAGACAGTTCGATAAATGACGAGCGATTCTCCGCCATTTTTGTGGAGTCCATTAGCTGTCGAGTGTTAAACATCAAGCTAGTTGGTCAAAAAAGGTGTCTCCACTAATGGGGGCTTTAAACCCTCATTCTCTACAAAATATATATATATATATTCTAGAAAATGGAATTGCCTGTTTTCTTCAGGCTGTAAATTTTCATCGTTCCGCCGTGAAGAGGAAATGTGCAAGGATAATCGCAACTGGATGCGATCAAGTGCTTGTATCTACACGAGGCATGGGCGTGTTAGCCATTTTTGTGAAGCACATGTAATAACATAAAATTATGTGTTAATTATTTTATTGTTATTGTGTCTCCACGGAGAAGGATGTAAGGTACGTTTTTTTTTTAATTTAATTTATTTAATTATTTTATTTTGGGATCTCCAAGTTTGGCCGTGTACGAATGTTGATCTTCTGTTGTGTTCTCGCTTGTAGGCCAAAAATTTCTTTTTCGTTTTAATAACGTTTCCTTATATATATTAAGTTTCTTATTTATTTTTTGTTTACCTTCTGGAGACACATTTATTAAGTTATTTCACGTTTAAATTATTATTTATTTTCCTTTGGCAAGCTTGGGTTTGTCCCTTTTTTTTTAAATCCATGTAAGATCCGTCCAGTTTTAAAACGACTTGCATTAATAGTTTTTGATGTAATTGTTTTTTTTCCACCGTTCATTTCCTTCTACTAATGTTTATATTTAATCTTATTAGTTGTTTGCCGTAATTTCGTTCCGGCATGTTTTTGGTGTGGCCATAGCTTTTGTTTACCGTGATGCATTGTGGTCTCGTTGTCAGTCCATTTGGCGCGGGTCTCCAAAGCATACGTGTTTTCTGTTAGTTCAATATTTTTTTTTTAAATTGTAATCTTGTTGATGTTAGTTTTGTGTTTTCGGATGTAAAATGTCCTTGTGTGTTTCGCCGGCGAGCATATCATTTATTTTTTTATTTTCTATCCCATTTTTTTTTTTTGAAAGTGTAATTTAATTTTCAATTCCTTTTGTTTTGGCGTGGTCTCAACCTCTGCATGTCGGATCGTGATTGCATTACCTTGCAATTCATCAAGCCCGTTCTGAGTATGTTATGCATGTAATATTTATTTTAACCTTTGGGCTGTTTAATTTTTTTAAAATTTAAATTAACTTTTTCCTTTTCTTGGCTTTTGCAAGCAAGCATGTTAGGCGCTATCTGGCCTTCTTGGAAATTTGTGTTGGCTGATGCATGTTCTCTTTCCTGGTGGAAGTTTTAACTATTAAACTTTATTTTATTCCTTTTATTCTTTGGTTGTGGCATTATTTAGCCGACGGCAGTTCTGTCGGTTTTTGGAGGGTGTTTGTACGATAGCCTGTGTGTGTTGTCCCCTTATCCATCTTCCTTCCACTCCTTTGGAGCTCTTCTGTCGGGACATGTCATCTGGAGGTGATGTTGCTGCGGAAGTGACCCGGACCCCTGAATACAGGTAAGTTGGCCCATCCACGTTTCCCGTACTCGTCCCATTCTGGTAAGCAAAGCGTTGGTTATCGAGAAGCCGACGTGCTGCTGGCCAGTGCCGTCCAATGCTGTTGGGGGGTAGCATTTTGGTAGCAGACCGAGCTCATGTTCACTTCCGTAACTATCCCCTCCCCAGTACCCACAGGCTGTTTTATGGACCCCTCTAATACTGATGGGTCAGTTGTTGGTGGGGTTTTGTCAGGAAAGTGCACTTAATGTTATGTTTTGCTAATCCTTATCGTTATTGTGTTTCATGTTGCCGCTGGATGCAAGGTATCCTGTTTTTAAACGGGGCGTTTACCCCTGTATTTTACCCTGTTGGTGTGCAACATCCCCAATGAAATTGCAGCTCGGTGAGTGACTGACATGTGTTCTTGGCATGGGAAATGGGATTGTTGATATTCTGATAGCTTACTGCTGCGTGTGAAGGCATCCTGGAGCCCCGTCGGAAGCTGGTAGCCTGATGTTTGTGCCTATTTTTGTGATTTAGCTCCCGGTTCTCGAGCCAAGCAGGTGGTGACGTGTGCAGTTCTGGACAGCATGGTGCATGATTTGGTGTAGTAGGGTGGCTGTGTTTGAGTGTCAGCCTAATCTTTGGTGATGGTAATTGCTGGTTGTGGTACTGTTGTGAAAGTGTAAACTGTCCTTGTAATTCCTGAAAATTTGTTTCTTTCTATATTGGTTGTCTGCATTCTGTGTTTTCCAAAATGGCCGACAACAATAGTGTTTTCAATTTAATTGACTTAAGCGATAACCTTGTGAATTTGGAGAGTTCTTCTGGGGTTGAACGTGAGTCACCTCTCTTTACTAGGTCTGAGGTTTTGGGATCGATTACCAGTAGTAGTTTGCCTGCCCCTTTGTTGCCTGGCGCTGGCTCGTCCATACCACTTAATCCTGCATGCGGTCATTCCTCTCATGTTAGGTCACCTAATGATTTCCTGGGTCCTGCCGGCCCATTGCATCCCAGTTCTTTCTCTAGTAATATTAATGTTTTGTCGCCTGTAGAGGGTGTGCGAGCGGGCTACCCTGGTAACAATGTCTCTATTCCTAATGCTACGTTCTCACCTACCGTTAATTATGGGTCGATTCCTCATCCTATTTCTGGTTTCTTAACTAAGTTAAGGCATTTCAACCTTGATGACGTTACCCAAGTATTACAATTTTTAAAACAAGTGGTCGAGTTGGGCAACCATGCCTCGATTTTTGGGATGTCGGAAGTTCAGATTTTCCAACTTTTGTATCCAGTTGCATCCGGTATGCTGCGCGATAAGCTTGTTGAAGCTATCCACCTCCGCATGTCCTTAGCCATGTTTATTAGGGAAGTGTTGTGGTTTTTTGTCCCTGCGAGCGCCCTAAGTGCTCTCGAGCATAAGTTCCTTTATCGTGTCCAAAGGCTGGACGAGTCCCTTAGCGACTATGTCAGCGACATTAAGGTGTATGCCCAGGTTTTTGCATCCCCTTTAACCGAGCGACAGTTGGTGTCATCAATTGTGAATGGGTTTTCGCCTCAATATAGGTCATACATGACTATGTGTACCAGGCCTTCGTCATTCGTCGAGCTGAAACAGGTCGTTATAGAGGCTATGGCTGTGAAGCATGCAGATTCCCTTCGTGTAGCTAATGTTCCTCCTCCTTCCTTGATGTCTTGTCCCCCTACTTCCTTGATGTCTCGTCCCCCACCTAAGGTTATGTTTCATCCTCGACCTAATATTAAGTGCCACTCGTGCGGTGGAGTGGGACATGTCAAGAAGGTGTGTCCGAGTAACCAAGAGTGTATCGCCAATGACGGAACGTTGAGGGGACCAATTCGGGTGTTACTTCCAAGGATATTTCTGTGTGTAAGAATTTGGGAAAACCCTGTGAAGTTTCTGGTCGCCCTACCTATGATAGTCTGGATAGCTCGTTGAAAGCTAAATCTTTATGTGCTAATTCTGCTTATGTCGCTGACCTACCTAACCTGTCGGTGAACAATGGCGTGGCAAGTCAGCCTAATTCTAAACGTTGTGTGAAACCTGTGGTGCGGGTGTCCTCGTCACCTACTTGTAATCGTGTTAGAGTGAGTAATAATTTTGGAATTTCTCCTGTGGCTAAAGGAATATCCCCGTTTATTGAAATTTGTGTTAATGACGAGCCCGTTTCTGCGTTGCTTGATTCTGGTAGTGTCGCATCCTTTATAAGCGAGGACTGGTTTTTATCTATGAAGAGTGTTTGCAAATTTCCTGAGTTAGAGCCTAACAATGAATCTTTTATTTCGGCAAATTGTTCAAACTTAAGTATTTTGGGTAGTATGACAGTCAAAATTCATATTCTAAATTTTTCTTGGAAATTTAAATTTTTGGTTGCCAGAAATCTTTCTTGTGCTGTGGTCATTGGAGCTAATTTCATGTCACACGTTGGTATGCTTCTTGATTTTGGTGCTCGCAACTTATGGTTTAAGTTTAATCCACAGAGTAAATTATCTTTTAACCCGCTTTTATCTTCTCATGCTGTCAATTCTGTTACTGAGCCAATGACTATTGAGGATCTCGATCTGGAAAATTTAACGAGTCTTCAAAGGGAGGCCATTAAGAGGTTATGTCAGGAGTATGGCGATGTATTTACTGACAAGCTGGGTGTTACCCATTTGATGGAGTACAAGATTGAGCTAACCGATTCTGTGCCGGTGCGTTCCAGCCCGTATCGCCTTGCCCCGCCCAAGATGGCTGAACTTCGTAAGATTATCGATAAGATGTTAGAAGAAGGTGTAATCCAACCCTCTATCTCTGCCTACTCATCCCCTGTATTTCTTGTGCCAAAACCTAACGGTGGTTTTCGGCCGGTGGTCGACTATAGGGCTCTTAATCAAAAAGTTGTTTTGCAGTCCATTCCTTTGCCGGACCTTCACACATGTTTTAGTTGGTTTCGCAACGCGAAGGTGTTCACGATCCTCGATTTAAATTCTTCCTACTTCCAAATTCCCCTCTCTCCTGAATCCAGGCATGTTACTGCTTTTTCCACTGACTGGAACCTCTTTGAGTATGCCCGTGTCCCGTTTGGACTATCCACCGGAGCCGCTGTGTTGAGCAGACTTCTGGACAAGGTATTTTCAGAAATTAAATTCAAGTTTGTGTACCACTACCTTGATGATGTGGTGATCTATTCCGAGTCCTTCGAGGAACACGTTGATCATCTGAAAATTGTACTTGATCGGTTGCGTGACGCTGGACTTACCGTCAAATTGTCCAAGGTTTCCTTTGCCAAGCCCAAAATTTCCTTCTTGGGACATATTGTTTCTGAATCTGGTATCTCAGTGGACCAATCTCGTACGCAGGCCATCAGAGATTTTAAACCACCCAAGAACGCCAAGGGTGTTGCTCGCTACATTGGAATGGTCAACTTCTTTCGCAAGTTTATCAGTAACTTTGCCGACCGTGCTGCTCCTCTAAATCAATTACGCAAAAAGGCTGTGAAGTTCGAGTGGGGTCCCTCTCAGCAAGCAGCCTTCGAAGATCTTAAGCTTGCGCTCTCTAACGCCCCTGTGTTAGCCATTCCGGATTTTGGGAAGCAGTTCATTGTGCAGACGGATGCGTCTGGTCGTGGTGTTGGTTGTGTCCTTCTGCAGGAATCTGATCTGGGTCGGCAACCTATTGCATACGCTTCACGTACCTTAACGGACGCAGAGAGGAAGTATTCTATTTACGAACTTGAGGGTTTGGCTGTGTTGTTCGCTCTGGAAAAATTCCGTACGTATCTTGAGCACACCAAGTTTCTCCTTGAGACCGATAACCAAGCCTTGAGCTGGGTCTTAGGGAAACCCCGCAAAACTGGGAGAATTGCTAGGTGGGCAACTAGGATTCTGTCGTTCCAGTTCACTGTTCAACATATTCGTGGGTCCGAAAATGCGGTAGCCGATTCCTTAAGCCGCATGTACGAGGAAGCAGCTGAGGAGGATGTTCAGGAATGTGAACCCGTAAACCTTATATCTGCTGTAAATTGTGTCAATGCCGTTCTTAGCAATTCCCCTGTGCTGTTTGAGGATGTAAGACGGTTCCAGAAAGAAGACCCCTCCTTGTCTAGCCTTATTGACCGAATCAATTCTGGTGAAGTGATCAAGCCCTACTCTCTGAAGGACGGTGTATTGTGTTGCTCGTCTCGTCATGACCGCCTTCCTAAAATTGTGCTCCCGTCGGTCCTCATTCCCGAAATCTTTCGTTACTATCATGAATCTCCTATTGGTGGCCACCTAGGAGTATTCAAGACCCGAGCTAAAATCAGACAGTTTTTCATTTGGCAAGGTATGGATGGCGACATCAGTAGGCTCATTAGGAATTGTGCTGCATGCAGTATTAGCAAACCTCCGGTTTCTACTAAGGTTGGCCTATTGTCATCTGAACCAGCATCTAGACCCATGGAGAGGCTTTTTATCGACCATGTTGGACCGTTCCCTCGCTCTGGTCGGGGAAACCAATTTGCGCTTGTTTGCACTGACGGTTTCTCCCGGTTTAGTTGGATTTTCCCCACCAGACAGGCTACGACCAGTTCAGTCATAAAGTGTCTTAATTCCATCTTCTCGTCTTTTGGGCCGTGTCAGTATCTGGTGTCAGATAATGCCAAGTGCTTTGTATCTCATCAGTTCCGTCAATTCTTGTTTGATTATGCTATTTCGCACGTAACCACCACTCCCTATTTTCCTAACCCGTCTCTTGCTGAGCGAGTCAATCGTAATCTCCGTTCTGCTCTGATTGCTTTCCACCACGACGACCATTCCAAGTGGGATTCTAATTTGCATTGGCTCAATTTTGCTTTCAACACCGCCGTGCATGAGAGCACGCAAGCTACCCCTTTTTCGCTAATGTTTTCCTTTATGGCTAATTCTCCGTTGTCTAATCTGTGGAACCTGCACGATCTCCTTCCTGACAGTTTCACGCCCGAGGATATGAGGGCGAAATTCGACAAGGCTAGAGAGAATATTAAGGTATCCCATGACCAACTTGCCAGGCGACACAATGCCTGTCGCAAGCCAACTGATTTGGAAATTGGTGATGTTGTGTACGTCCGCAATTTCGAGCCCAAGGGCGTCAGTAATCTTGTCTCAAGTAAGTTAACCCCTCGTTTTAAAGGCCCATGCTATGTAGAGGCATTCTTGACTCCTGTTACTCTTCTTGTTCGAAACCCTAAGGCCAACAAAATTTCTAGAGTGCATCTATCACACATTAAACGAGGTGGAGACGTTTCTAATGAGGAAATGCTACCATAAATTTTGTAAAACACATTTTGTAAACTGAATTTGTATAATGTATAGTATCCCTAACCTTCATTGAAGCCTTCAAGCTTCTGTTCCTTGTGGAATTTTGAAATTAATTGGATTTGAACACTCTGGTGGGATACAAAGTGTAATTGTTGGGAAGTTCCCGTTGTAATGGTAAATTGTAAAAGTGTACCTAATTTTGATGTTTCATAGGAAATGCTAACATGTAAGTTGGGCTCGGTGGGAGACCTAACTCATGGTAACCTTGTATCCCTGTTCCCTTTGGGAATTGTAGTGGTCATTCCTCTACCGTAGTCCCTTCGAAATGTATAGTCGTCTAACTCATGTAATCTTGTAATGTACTTCGAATCTGTAAAAAGGTAAACTTGTTAATGGCATTTTGTAAGCACGGATCTAGGGCTTGGTCAAAAATTTTCTTCATTTTAATTCAACTTTGTTTCTTTTTGTAAAATGTAGTAAGATATTGTAAATTCTGTAATCCTTTTTTGAAACTAGATTAACTTCTATTTTTGTAAATGGCTGCCCACGCGTCGAATCATATCCTGCACATTGCTTCATCCTACTTCGTCTAAAACGACCTACATTGGACTTGTTGAAAATGTATCTGACGTGTCTCGGACTCGGAAAGCACTGCTGGTGCTGGTGTACTGCGTTTCTGAAGGTTTTTGGACACAGTGAAGCTGTTAACTAAGTGGTTTGCGAGGTGATCAATTATCCCTTCACTGATAATCTGACCCTGCATTCTTCCTAACCAAAACGATGCGGTTTCATCCATCAATTGGAGTTAACTGGTGAACATTATCTTCGGGAAGCATCTCTGGTGAATCGACAAGTTAAGGAGGACTGTCTATGCCTTGGCATATTCGTGAACGGTGTTCACGCTTAAGGGAGGGAGACTGATACGTGCAAGGGCACGTCTCTACCATTTCAAACATGTATTTAATCAGGGACGCTGTTCTTGAAGTTTGAAACGACCGCCTGGTGACTTGCTTCCCATTCTGAACACGAGATGGTAGCGCCTGTCGGTCTTGGAGAGATTGCAAGTAGTTCCTGTTTCTCCCCAATAGGTGGTGTGGGCTTCGCCTTATAAACTCTATATACGCATGACATAATTGAAAGACAATTATGATTCTACGTCATAAAACAAAGAACGGTGTGTATTCTTGATACCGCCAAATCATGAACTTATTTATGACATTGTTGTTTTGATGTGTCTTTCTCTGATTGGACAATATTTATTTACATGAAGACAGTTCGATAAATGACGAGCGATTCTCCGCCATTTTTGTGGAGTCCATTAGCTGTCGAGTGTTAAACATCAAGCTAGTTGGTCAAAAAAGGTGTCTCCACTAATGGGGGCTTTAAGCCCTCATTCTCTACAAAATATATATATATATATTCTAGAAAATGGAATTGCCTGTTTTCTTCAGGCTGTAAATTTTCATCGTTCCGCCGTGAAGAGGAAATGTGCAAGGATAATCGCAACTGGATGCGATCAAGTGCTTGTATCTACACGAGGCATGGGCGTGTTAGCCATTTTTGTGAAGCACATGTAATAACATAAAATTATGTGTTAATTATTTTATTGTTATTGTGTCTCCACGGAGAAGGATGTAAGGTACGTTTTTTTTAAATTTAATTTATTTAATTATTTTATTTTGGGATCTCCAAGTTTGGCCGTGTACGAATGTTGATCTTCTGTTGTGTTCTCGCTTGTAGGCCAAAAATTTCTTTTTCGTTTTAATAACGTTTCCTTATATATATTAAGTTTCTTATTTATTTTTTGTTTACCTTCTGGAGACACATTTATTAAGTTATTTCACGTTTAAATTATTATTTATTTTCCTTTGGCAAGCTTGGGTTTGTCCCTTTTTTTTTTAAATCCATGTAAGATCCGTCCAGTTTTAAAACGACTTGCATTAATAGTTTTTGATGTAATTGTTTTTTTTCCACCGTTCATTTCCTTCTACTAATGTTTATATTTAATCTTATTAGTTGTTTGCCGTAATTTCGTTCCGGCATGTTTTTTGGTGTGGCCATAGCTTTTGTTTACCGTGATGCATTGTGGTCTCGTTGTCAGTCCATTTGGCGCGGGTCTCCAAAGCATACGTGTTTTCTGTTAGTTCAATATATTTTTTTTAAATTGTAATCTTGTTGATGTTAGTTTTGTGTTTTCGGATGTAAAATGTCCTTGTGTGTTTCGCCGGCGAGCATATCATTTATTTTTTTATTTTCTATCCCATTTAATTTTTTTTTGAAAGTGTAATTTAATTTTCAATTCCTTTTGTTTTGGCGTGGTCTCAACCTCTGCATGTCGGATCGTGATTGCATTACCTTGCAATTCATCAAGCCCGTTCTGAGTATGTTATGCATGTAATATTTATTTTAACCTTTGGGCTGTTTAATTTTTTTTAAATTTAAATTAACTTTTTCCTTTTCTTGGCTTTTGCAAGCAAGCATGTTAGGCGCTATCTGGCCTTCTTGGAAATTTGTGTTGGCTGATGCATGTTCTCTTTCCTGGTGGAAGTTTTAACTATTAAACTTTATTTTATTCCTTTTATTCTTTGGTTGTGGCATTATTTAGCCGACGGCAGTTCTGTCGGTTTTTGGAGGGTGTTTGTACGATAGCCTGTGTGTGTTGTCCCCTTATCCATCTTCCTTCCGCTCCTTTGGAGCTCTTCTGTCGGGACATGTCATCTGGAGGTGATGTTGCTGCGGAAGTGACCCGGACCCCTGAATACAGGTAAGTTGGCCCATCCACGTTTCCCGTACTCGTCCCATTCTGGTAAGCAAAGCGTTGGTTATCGAGAAGCCGACGTGCTGCTGGCCAGTGCCGTCCAATGCTGTTGGGGGGTAGCAATAATAATAAATAATAACATTTCTTTTTTAGTCGGTTTACCCTCCAGGGTTGGCTTTTTCCCTCGGACTCAGCTAGGGATCCCACCTTTACCGCTCTCCAGGGCAGTGTCCTGGAGCTTTAAAAGACGGGGGATACAACTGGGGAGGTGGGACGAGCGCCTCGCCCAGGCCGAATCACCGGCAAAGCGAACAGGGGCCTTATGAGGGATGGGAAGATTGGGAAGGATAGGCATGGAAGAGGGAAGGAGGCAGCCGTGGCTTTACGTTAGGTGATGGCTGTATTAGTGTGTGTAATATTTTTAGTAGCGGCTTCGGTGGCGTAGTTGGTAGCATGCTGAACTGCTGTGCCCAAGATAGCGGATTCAAACCCGGCCGAAATCGTAGGAATTTTTAAGAGCGTTAAAAATCCTTCAGTATGCCTTCCTTAGGAGGGGAAGTAAAGCCGGCAGTCACATGTCATACATTTATGGCATGTAAAAGATCCTTTCACAGACTAAACTTGTGTAAAGCAAAAATTGTTAGGTTAGATTTCGTCAGAACGCTCTATCAAAGTTCCAACGTTCACCACTAGGTATCATTGATATCTGGTGGCGAAAGTTGGAACTACTTGAAATTGAACGGAACTTGTAGCTCACCCTTTAGGGTGTCCGCTGGAAGCAGCTACAAACTCAGGCGAGCCAAACATGTCCTCGGACACTCCCGGCACTAAAAGCCATACGATAAATAAATAAATAAATAAATAAATAAATAAATAAATAAATGAAAAATCCACAGCCTGTTTCCAGTCTCCGACCGGATCAGGAATGGAATGGAATGAATGAAGCCCCCATCTAGCGGCGAGGATATGAACTGTGCCGGCTGCCGAGGCCTGACGCACTCCTCAAATAAATAAATAAATAAATAAATAAATATGTTTTAATTCAAGTAAGGACTGCAGACAGTAATTTCAAGTAGTTCTCACTTGTGCTACTAAATGCTACCATCCGTGACACCTAGCTTGCAGACTTGGCTACTAGATGGCCTCGCAGTCAGCACCTGGTGGCGAACATTCGAACTAATAGAGCATTACCAATTCTAACCGACAAATTTTGGCTTCATACAAGTGTAGTCAGTGGAAGGTTCTTTTTCATGCCATAAATCTATGACATGGGTCCACCGCCTTTACTTCCCCTCCAAAGGAAGGCATACTGAGGGATTTTTAACGCTCTTAAAAATCCGACAACTTCGGCCGGGTTTGAACCTGCGACCTTGGATATAGAAGCTCAGCATGCTACCAACTACGCCACCGAAATCGCTGAACAAAAGTCGATGTTACATCGCTTCCCGCTCGATCGCGGCAATAATGTTATGAAGTGAATATTGAACACATTCTCGTCAAGAGGCTATTCCGGTGTTTCATCATAGTTGTATTTTGAAACTTAATAAAAATACCTTGACCACGGCAAAGAAACAAGTTCATTCGCGTTTTACATTTAAAGGAACATTATTTTCACGGACTAAAACATTATAAGTAGGGTCAAACAATAACATTAAACTTAAAATAACGCTATTTTATTCTGGTCAGTGGCGATTGCTGATTTTTATAATGTGTAGGATGTATTATGATAGGCTTTACCAAATAGCTTTTATGATTTTTATTTTTTACTTTTTTTATTTATTTAGTCAATTTTACCCTCCAGGTTGGTGGCTCCCATGGACTCAGCGAGGGAACTCACCACTACCGCCATTCCAGACAGTGTCCTAGAGCTAGGAACATCTGGTCGGAGTGGATACAACTGGTGAGGTGTGATCAACACCTCGCCCAGGCGACCTCGCCTGCAAAGCGAACAGAGGCCTCATGAGGGATGGAAGGAGGGGAAGATTAGGATGGATAGGCAAGGAAGAGGGAAGGAGGCGGCCGTGGCCTTACAATAGGTACTGTACCCGAAAATACCTACCATTTACCTGTTGAAATCCCTCGATGGTAACTGGATCGTAGAACCTGAAAACCCCCGGCTAAGAAGTCCCCCAAGTCCTACCAACAGGAGAAGGGAGTATCAGAGTGCAGTAAAACCTAACAGAGGTGGCATTAAGTAGAACCAAAGTACTGACATATGTAATTTACAAACGAATTGAAAAATATTATTAGAATGAGGAGAATTTGAAACAGCAAACACAGCCTAAGGACTATATATCATTGGCTGTTAGAGAAGTAGAGATGAATAGTGTTGTCTCTTGTCGCATAGTGCCTTAGAAAAAATCTATATACGACTACGGAAACATTTCCTTAGATTTGTCACTTTCAATCTTTGGGAAACGGCAACATCGCCGGGGTAGAAAAGGACGAAGCTAATTGCAGGACATAGGATTGCGAGTGAGAGGCAAATACTACATTTAATTCCATATTGTCTTTTAAGGCAGAGACGCACTATAGTGAAAGAGCTTATGACGTACAGCATAGTCAGCAATACCAGATAAGACGGCGGGCTCTGGACAGTCTTCTCATGTCACCTCGCGATGAATCAGCAAGCTATTCTCACAACTGCCCCCGCCCCACCTCCCCCCCCCGCCCCCCCTCCCCCCCCCCCCGCCCCACCTCCCCCCCCCAAGGTCTCACAACTTGTGGAACGTGGGTTGGTGACCACGGGACCCCAGTTGAGTCCGACATTGCTTCTACTTACAGGTGCCGGGCTCCTTTCAGTTCTCTTTCCTGTCGGCCTCCCTTGGTCAACTCTTGTTCTCTTCCGACCCCGACGGTATTAAGGTATCCGAGGCCTAGGGAGTCTTTCACTTTCCCGCCTTAATTGGCCCTTATCTCATATTTCCTGATAGCCTCATTCTTCGAGGGGTCAGCTTTCTTTTTCTTTTCATAATATCTCCTATCTTCTGTTCAAGGCTCTCAAGGAGGCAGGGTGTGTGTAGCCCCACCACTTCTGGTGCACCCTAGATAGTGCTGCACCCTCAAGGGCTCATGGCTGGTAAGTTCGGGAGCTGGCAACCCCAAGGGATTCCTGAGCTGGGTCCGGTTGTACCCCTTTTTTCCATTGCCTTTGGGATGGACCCTCTCCCCTTTCCCCTTCCTATCTGCCTTTCGTGGTTCTCCTTCCTTCTAAGTCCCTCAATTCTCATTTATCCAGGGTTGAGGGCATTTCCTTTCCTCCTGTCTTTTATTTCCCTTATAACTTTCTTTTGTCCTTATCTTCTTCTAGCCCATAAGTTTTGTAGTTAATTTTAGTTGTAGTTTCAATTTCACGATCCGCCAAACCATCAGGGGTCACTAACCTCGATGTAAAGCCCCTTAAAACAACAATTATCATCATCATCATCATCACAACTGGCATTGTGCAATTGGGTTATTGTGGTATTTAAAACTTCCTTTTAAGCCTCTCACCCTTTTGTGTCACAAATTATTTGTTGCTAGAAACCTTCCCTGGAATTCACGGCATTGTGCAATTTGGTTACTATGGTATTTAAAACTTCCTGCTAAGTCTCTTACCCTTTTGTGTTACATAAATAATTTGTAGCTAGAAAACTTCCCTGCAATCCACACAAGAACTCACCCAAGTTTCTTCGCAATCGGATTAATGGTATATGAACGCACTACCACTATTGAGCAAGACTACTACTACTACTACTACTACTACTACTACTACTACTACTGAACTGGTTCGTCAAACTTAGAAACTAATAGAAAAACATATTTTAACAAGTAGTTCCGTGAAGAACTATACAGCCTATTTTCATATATCCTACTTATGTTAATTGCCACTATCAACATACACAATTTCAGTTTGATTGCTGTAATAGATTCGTAGTTATTGAGAACCGACTAAATATTTCGGATGGTTGCCATGTTGGATTTTATATATGTAGGTCCTAGAGTTATGTACTGTTACATGCAGATTATTGTGAACGTGTAGTATTCAAACTTCAATCAATTAATTAGGACACAAGAAAAAACAAGGAGATTTTAAAATTTTTCACAGCTGCCATCTTGTGGTTATGGAGACAAGTGAAATAAATTAGATGCCAGTGGATTAACATTCGTATAAGGATTTACTGTACCAAGTTTCACTGCACGCGGATGGTTAAATTGCGAGAAACGTCCATGTGAATATTTATAATTCGCGTCACCGCCATGTTGGATTTGTGATCACCAGGTTATTTAAAGTCCTATAGGTGAACTTAAGTTCATAGCCCCTATGAACATTAAAAAATGCAGTTTGATTGCTAAAATAGATTCGTAGATATTCAGTATCGTCTAAATATTTCGGATAGTCGCCATGTTGGATTGTTAAATGTATAGGCCATAGAGTCATGTACCATTAAAGGAAAATTATTGCGTAGGTTCATTATTCAATCTTTCACTTCGATCGCATGACTACATCACAATAAATAAAATCTTAATTTTAAAATTCGCACTGCCGCCATCTTGAGGTTATGTAAACAATTGAACTAAATTAGATACCAGTGGATTACAATGTGTATAAATATTTCATGTGCCAGGTTTCAGTGCGCTTAGAACATTAAATCGCGAGAAAGGTCTATTTAAATTTTTCAAATTCGCTTGGTCGCCATGTTCGTTTTGTAGTTAACCGGTTTTTTAAAGTCTTATAGATGGACTTCCAGTAGTGCCCTTTATCTCCGTACAAAATTTCAGGGTTTTACCGCTAATAGTTTCAGATATATAGAATGCCGGTGAAATATTTCGCTCGTCCGCCATCTTGTGATTATGTAAACAATTGAACGAAGTTAGATGTCGGTGCATTACAATGTATATAAACATATACTGTACCATGTTTCATTGCGTTTGGTTGGTCAAATCGCGAGAAACGTCTATTTAAAAGTCGCAAATTCGCTTGGCCGCCATGTTGGTTTTGTAGTTACCAGATTTTCAAAAGTCACATAAGTGAACTTATAGTAGTTCCCTCTATCACCATAGAAAATGTCAGGGTAATATCGGTAATAGTTTCGGAGATATTGAATGATGGTGAAATATTTCGCACAGCCGCCATGTTGGATTGGTGAGTCGTAACAAAATTTGAAGGGCACGGTCGAGGTCGCCGGGAATAGTGCTATGAACTTTCCGAGTTTCATTGAAATCGCTCCAGCCGTTTAGATTTTATTAGGGGGACACACACACACGAATCACACACACACACACACACACGCACGCACACACACACGGACAAAAGGTGATCTCATAAGCCTATTTTTTCAAAATTGAAAATAGGCTAAAAATCACCGGCGGGGAAGAGTGTGGTGTTGCTTAACTGCTGACACGATTGGTTCAAGGGCCTTAAAACGTGATTTTCTGGTCCCGCACAGTTTCACCGAAGTACTCGTTGGGTTCCAAGGGGTAAGTATACAAAATTTGTTGCAGATCGGTGAAACGGTGTAGATTTGTGCCAAAGGGTCTAAATGCAGGGAATGGAGTGGTCTGTCCGAAATGTAAAGTGGACAGTGTAACCCGCAGGGTTCCAAGGGGTAGGTATACAATTTGTTTAGATCGGTGAAACTGTGTAGATTTGTTCCAAGGGCCTAAATGCAGGAAATGGAGTGGTCTGTCCGAAATTTCAAGTAGTGAGTGTTATTCGTTGGGTTCCAAATTGTAAGTATGCACAATTTGGTTCAGATCGCTGAAACGGTGTAGATTTTTGTCAAAATTCCATGCAGGGAATGGAGTGGTCTGCCGAAATTTCAAGCAGACAGTGTTACGCTCCGGGTTCCAAAGGGTAAGTATGTAAAATTTGGTTCAGATCGGTGAAACGGTGCAGATTTGTGCCAAAGGGCCTAAATACAGGGAAGGGGGTGGTCTATCCGAAATTATAAGCAGACAATGTTACTCGTCGGGTTCCAAAGGGTAAGTATGTAAAATATGGTTCAGATGGGTGAAACGGTGTAGATTTTTGCCAAAGGGCCTAAACGCAGGGAATGGGGTTGGTTTGTCCGAAATTTGAAGTGGACAGTGTTACCCGCAGGGTTCCAAAGGGTAAGTATACACATTTTGGTTCAGATCGGTGAAACGGTGTAGATTTTTGCCAAAGGGCCTAAATGCAGGGAATGGTGTGGTCTGTTCGAAATTCAAAATAGACAGTGTTACTCTTCGGGTTCTAAAGTGTAAGTATACAAATTTTGGTTCAGATCGGCGAAACGGTGTAGATTTTTTCCGAAGGGCCTAAATGCAGGGAATGGTGTGGTCTGTTCGAAATTTAAAGTAGACAGTGTTACTTGCAGGGTTCGAAAGTGTAAGTATACAAATTGGTTCAGATCGGCAAAACGGTGTAGAATTTTGACAAAGGGCATAAATGCAAGGAATTGAGTGGTCTGTCCGAAATTTAACTTTAACAGGGTTACACGCAGGGTTCCAAAGGGTAACTATACAAATTTTGGTTCAGATCGGTGAAACGGTGTAGGTTTTTGACAAAGGGCCTAAATGCAGGGAATGGAGTGGTCTGTCCGAAATTTAAAGTGGACAGTGTTATTCGTCGGGTTCCAAAGGGTAACTATACAAATTTTGGTTCAGATCGGTGAAACGGTGAAGATTTTTGACAAAGGGCCTAAATACAGGGAATGGAGTGGTCTGTCCGAAATTTAATGTAGACGGGGTTATCCGCAGGGTTCTAAAGGGTAAGTGTACAAATTTTGGTTCAGATCAGTGAAACGGTGTAGATTTGTATAAATGACAGACAGACAGACAGTCAAGCAGACAGACAGACAGACAGACAAACATTGAGCTTTATATATATAGGAGGATGAAGGATTACAAGCAGGAGAAGGAACGGCTTGGCTCTACATAGGGAAGCCGAAAGAGAACACAACAGGTGGCAAAGTGATTTCATTTCTACGCAAAAATGGAATTCAGGGGAATATAGCATGTGAAGACCTGAACACTACAGGCACAAACAAGGCCTTCAAAGTTGGAATATCATTTCAATACCTTGGAATGACTGAAAATCCTGACTTTTGGCCAATTAATGTACTGGCCAGACGATTTCGCCTCTCCCGAGCTTTCACACAAAAACGGGCCGCAGGATCCGTGGAATAAGGACTCAGGATCTGTATTGCCCACTTCACGCAACAAAAAGCAAATATCAGTTTATAAAAATTCAGGAAAAGAAAATCTGGTGAAGATATTGTTATGGAACATAGAAGGATTATAAAACGCTGTCAACATGATACCAGAGGATACTTTCAACGCCTATGACTTAGTTACACTTACGGAAACGTTCTTGACCACACAATGGAGCACAGAACATTTTTATTCAATTCATTCATATGCAACACAAGGAGAAAGGGGAAGGACCAAAGGTGGCATAACTATGTTAATAAAACTTACCTTGGCCCCCTTCGAGATTCAGCTTAGCTCTCCAAATATTCTATTAGTGAAAACAAAAGTATGCATAATAATGTGTGTGTACTTCCAACCAGACTATAAGGCAGATGATATAATGGAAGAAGTTGCAAATGCTCTCAGCCTGACAAACAGAAACGACAAGCTAATCTTATTAGGAGACATGAACTGCAGGATTGATGCTCCCTCTCAGAAGACGAACACTGTGATCAGTTATTTAGAAAAGGAGGGCCTAACGTTGATCAACGACAAAAAGGAAAAAACCTACTTTGGACCTAATGGTTCCAGTACTATTGACCTTGTGTTCGCAAACGGCGGCAAGACACATCAAGAGATCAGACAAGACCTGCCGGTACGAAAACACTTACCGGTCAGTACCCTAATTAAAATGAAAGGATCTTTCGCAGAAGAGAAGCCAACTAAGCGGTCAACAAGGATAACCAGAGAAATCGATATAAGCAAACTCAACATGGATGCGACACCCATAGCGCTACAAGAGATCAAAGGAGGTAACATAGACGAAGCTTTGAGTATAATTGAAGAACAGCTGGAACATGCAATAGTAACGCAAAAATGGAGGCAACGGAGGGCAAAACCTTAGTTCACCCGAGAGTGCTATCAAGCAAGAAAAACAGCGCTAATCGCACTACATAGAGCAAAAATAACATTAACTCAGAAAGACCTGGAGACATATAACACAGCCAGAAAACACTACAAACAAACTATAGATCAAAGCAAAAAGAACCATCTTGTAAAAGAAGAGAAGAAACTCATTGAAGAATCTGAACAGCAATGGTTCAAAGCCTCAGTGCCAAAACAACCCTATTTCCCGAGAGACATTCCACTTAGCACATGGGAGAAACACTTCAGGACGGTTTTGCAAGACAGAGAAACACGTCCACCTAACACAAACCAAGACGAAGAAATTGAGTCAACGAATCCATTCTCACTGGACGAAGTTCGGAAACAAATCGCAGAAACAACGGATAAAAAAGCTTGCGGTCCAGATGGTATCTTCTTCGAACACCTGAAGGAACTGCACATGCTCTTGCAACAAAATGGACTGAACTTTTTAATGCACGTCTAAGACAAGGAAACATCCCAAACAGATGGAGGCTTTCTACACTAAAGGTTTTGTATAAAGGGAAAGGTGACTCGATGGACCCGAACTCTTACCGGGGGATAGCTTTGGAATGTGCGCCACTAAAAATTCTGACAGGACTATTAACTGCCAGACTTAGCAAACTGACATCTCACGCAATCCCTGAGCAGCAATTTGGGTTCATTAAAGGGAAATCCACAATCCATGCAGTAAAATGTCTTCAGGAGGATATTGAGGCGGCACTCAGGCTCCCAGGAGGGATGCTCCATGCAGTTTTTATAGATTATACAAAAGCTTTCGACTTGTTGAACAGGCAACTATTAATCAGGAAAATAGAAGACATCGCCGGAAGAAATCAAGTGACACGTCTAATAAAAAATATCTTGTCGAACAATCAAATAGAAATAGACAACAGAGTGTCTAAGTCAAACCCGATGACCCAAACCAACGGAGTACTGCAGGGAGACCCCCTGAGTCCACTGCTTTTCATCATAGCCACTGCGGAAATACCTGGAGAAATTGCAGTTGATAACGTTAAAATATACGCTTACGCAGATGACATGGTCCTCATTTCTCGAAACTTAGATTGCATTCAATCTGCTTTTGATAAACTCTCAACATGGGCCGAAAACAATGAATTAACACTGAACGGCACTAAAACTGTGAAAATGACATTCAGAAAAGGAGGTAGACTCTCAACAAATGACTTCATTATGTACAAGAATGTCCCGCTACAGAATGTATCACACTTCAAGTACTTGGGAATCACTTTTCAGACAAGAGGAGATGTCTATAGCCTACACGTCAAGGAAAGAGTCGCCGCGGCAAAGATTGCTATTCACACTATAAGGAATCTGAGACAGCTATCTTTAGCCGCAGCTATCACCCTGTTTCGCCTCAAAATTACTCCAATCATAACTTATGGACTAGAGACAATTAGGCTACAACTGAAGAAGAGAAACTTGGAAGAAATAGAAAGAGTCAAAGTCACTTTCCTGAAAAGAACATTGTGCCTGTCGAAATTCACACGGTCTCGCCTCACCTACGTGCTAGCAAGTGAGCAATTTTTCATCGAAGATCTTCGCCTTAACCTATTACTACCATCAACCGCCGCCTACACAGAACTTGTACAAGAACTCAATGCAAAACGGCAAGACATATGGCCAACGTTCTTCTCAACAGATGCCATGATTTACAGAGAATGGACTCAAGTTGGATATGAACTACGGCATGTAGTGACGCGATACGCTGTGCATGGTTTCCACCACCGGATATGCCAGACTGAGAAATTCCACGACCCGGACGATAACTGCAGGTGTAAACTGTGTGGGTCTACTTGTGACCGTTATCACCTGCTTTTGTGCTCCAAAAGGAAAGTCTCGTTGACAGATTTCTGCAATGACTGAATGTGTGGTCTTATTTAGGTTATTGTATGCACGGTCATGTATATATTTCTTTTGGCAGTTAGCTGCACTTATTAAATTATATATATAGATATGTAGAGATAACTACCCCAGTTGAAAGGGCATTTTGAAATCCGATGTTTCCATCAAACAGCGTTGCCATTCTGAATCATGATAAGCAATCAAAAAGTGTCTACATGAAATAACATACTTCGTAAGTTGATAGGGGCCGACTGGGGCGCCCGTGTTGAAACACTACCTATGTCTGCATTAGCTCTGTGTTATTCAGCTGCTGAGTATGCTAGCCCTGTATGGTATCATTCAGCTCATATAGAACAGGTTGATGTTGCCCTCAACGAGTCCTGCAGAATAATTACTGGTTGCCTGAAACCTACACCTGTCCACAAACAACAGTCCTTGGCAGGAATGCTCCTCCTCAGGTACGCCGTGATGTCATAGCACAAACGGAACGAAAAAAGTCCGCAGAGGACCATGCTCACCCTCTCTTTGGTCACCAGCCTCCTAGAAGGCGGCTAATATCATGGAAAAGTTTTCTGCAAACAACATCGATGTCTACTACAAAACCCGAGTAGCCAGGATACAGCTATGGCAATCCATCATACCACCAGATTGGATGAAGACCAAGGAAAGGCTTCCAGCAGGCCACAACAACAACTGGGAAACTTGGCGGTCAGTCAACAGACTCCGGACTGGTGTTGGGAGATGGAAAGTTAATCTCCACAAATGGGGATACCTACAGGAATCAGAACTCTGTAAGTATGGGGAGAGACAGACCATGGTACACCTGTGTTTCTGTGAACTGTGCCCGTGCTCTTGCACAACGCAGGAGTTAATGGAAGGTCACGAAAGGGGTGTGACAGTGGCCCGTTTCTGGACGAAGAATATCTAATTCGAGACATTGTTGTAATATTGTGTATCATCCCTCTTGCGTATGTTGTAGTGCTTTTGACTCGGATAAATAAAAAGATGATAAGCAATCCAAGCTCAATATTGCCACATCCTTATGTTGGGTAGGTAACACCTTGGTATGTTCAAGATCCTCAAAACTTGCGGCACCTACTTAATGACGTTAAAGTAAGCTCAGAAGGTATCTTTCTGATTCAGACGGAGAAGCATTGTACATACAACCTATTATCTTTCAAATCTAAATGTAGTTTCTTTCCAAATACATTTGCTTTTGTCCCATACACAATGAACGGGTGTTTTAGGGTAAATGCATCTACTGCTCGTTGTTGGATTTTGGCTCAGCTGAAACCATGCAGTGAGTTATGTACTTTTTAACTGCGCCCGTAATAATGCTTTTGAAGCATTACCGGAATGAAAAATACACCTTGTCCGTCTGGTAAATGGACAGGTAATCGAAATGTAATGCATTTCAGTCGGTCATCAATTCGAAGATCCTCCACATCTACACACCAAGCAGTCCTTAAACAACTCTATATCTTAACATCAATCAGTCCTTTAACATCCTTCACATGGCATTAATCAGTCCTTGAATCTCCTCCATATCTTCACATCATTCAGCCCTGGAAACTTCTTCATATGATATAAATCAGTCCTTGAATCTTCTTCATATACTTACATAAATCAATTCCCTTAAACTTGCCGATCTTTGTAGCACTCAATTCGTCTGTTAAGTTACATCATCATCATCATCATCATTTTCCATCTCCAGTTTCCCGGGTGTGGCAAACAAGCGCTCTCTATCTTGCCCAATCTTGGTACATCATTTGTTCTTGGACATCGTCCCAGTTAAAACCATTCTTCTCCACCTCTGATCGAACTGTCTCTATCCATCGTCTCCTTGGTCTTCCTCTTGGTCTCTTCCCTCTGACATCCAGGTTGAAGTACTTCTTAGCTGTTCTAGAGCTATCCTTCCTCATTACATGGCCATACCACTCAAGTCAGAGTTTGCCCAGAAAGTTGGTAACAGTTGCTCTGTGTACCTCATTTCTGATCTTGTCTCTCCTGGCACTTTGGTTCATAGTCCTAATAAATCTCATTTCTGTGGCTTGAATTCTACTGTAATCCTTACTTAACAATATACATGTTTCCATACCATAAGTAAGGATTGGAACAAAGTAGGTGTGATACAACGTTGGCTTTGCTGCCAAGGGTATATTTTTACCCCAAAGTAAGTGCCGAACTTGGTTATAGAAATGTGATGCTTTCAGTGTCCTATTTAGAATTTCCTGTTTGAGGGTGTTATCATATTACATTCATATCAAACAAGTATTCTTAAAATGGCATAATATATTCATATCAATCATTCTTCTGCATGCTACATAAAAAGCTTGAATCTATTATATATAATCCAAAATTGACTCATCACCGCAGGGCTCAAACCACTAGACCTAGAAAGCTGAAATTTTGCATGTTGGTTGATCCGAGTATGTAGAGATTCACTAAGAAACGGTTTTTGATAATTCAATTTGTAAGTGACTTTTTTCGGCCCTTTGGCATTGACCATCCAAAATTAACTCATCGACGCAAGGCTCAAACCACTAGACCTAGAAAGCTGAAATTTTGCATGTTGGTTGATCCGAGTATGTAGAGCCCACTAAGAAACGGTTTTTGAAAATTCAATTTGTAAACGAATTTTTTCGGCCCTTTGGTACTGAGCAAGGACAGTCGGTACAAAGGTCGAATTTAGCTCATTTTAAGCAGCCAGATACGAGAAACAATACTCGGAGGACCTGTAGGGACCCCGAAACACACTTTTTATGTTCCTAAAATGAACGGGTTCGGAGATATTCCCAAATAACTGTGTTCCCTCTGAGAAACAGATCAACGTTACTATGGCAACCGCTGAAATTTCCCAAACCGGGGATAGTTTTCTGGCAATATCTCGAAAACCGTTCGTTTTAGGGCCTTAAAACACGGATTTCGGTTCCCACGAACATTGCTCCTCGCATTGATACGCGCAAGAAGAGCTATATTCCATATTTCTACGAGCAAATCGACTTGGATATTCAGGTTCTAAAGGGGTGTTAAGGGGGTAGACCTGCATTGCATTGAATAACAATATCTCCCGATTGGTGTCATTGGGAGATGTGATAGTCGGCATATACACTCATCCTTAAAAATAAGAAGACACATGTCTGAGGGTTTTTCGATGTGGTGTATATTATGAGGTGAAACGGATGAAAAGTGGGGGTTGAAGGATTCCTAACGGAGCGTGTATCTCTTAAACGACACAGGCGAGGAGTTTGAAACTCAGTGGAAAAAATCAGCTTAAAAATAAGTAAATAGGTGTTTGACCATTTTTTTTTTCATAAATCCAATTTAAGGGGCCCATAGGGAAGGGTGAAATTCTGGAGGAAAAAAACAGGAAAGTGTCCTAACTGATTGACTGACAGACTCACTCATCAAACTCAGGGGGAAAAAATCTGCTTAAAAATAAGTAAAATGGTGTTCGACAGATTTTTTTTCATAAACCCAATTTAAGGGGTTCATGGGGAGGGGTGAAATTCTGAAAAAAGGAAATTGAGAGAAAAAGTCCTGACACACTCACCACGGCCCTGCCAAAATTATTGAAGTTAGACACATGACATTTTGGGGAATATGATCATTGTATGTCAAAACCGTCCACTAAGGGAGGATTTTCGGATATTCAGGGGGGGTTAAACCTGCATTTCGTTGGATAACAATAACTCCCGATTGGTTTCATTGGGGGATGTGATACTCGGCATATAAACACATAATTAAAAATAAGAAGATATGTGTCTGAGGGTTTTTCGATGTGGTGTATATTATGAGGTGAAAGGGATGAAAAGGATTCCTAACGGAGCGTGTATCTCTTAAACGACATGGGCGAGGAGTTTGAAACTCAGCGGAAAAAAATCAGATTAAAAGATAAGTAAATAGATGTTCGATCGTGTTTTTTTTTTGATAAATTCAATTTAAGGGGCCCATGGGGAGGGGCGAAATTCTGGGGAGGACCGGAAAGAAAGCGTCCTAACTGATTGACTGACTGACTCACTCTTCAAACTCAGGGAGAGAAAACTGCTTAAAAATATGTAAATAAGTGTTCGACAATTTACTTTTCATAAATCAAATTTAAGGGGTTCATGGTGAGGGGTCAAATTCTGAAAAGAAAAAAAAATGAAAGAAAATGTCCTGACTCACTCACTCACTCATCATCGTCCAGCCAAAATTATTGAAGTTAGAAACATGCCATTTTTGGGATATGTTCGTTGTATGTCAAAACCGTACACTAAGGGAGGATTTTCGGATATTCAGGTTCTAAAGGTGTCTTAAGGGGGTTAAAACTGCATTTTATTGAATAACAATATCTCACGAGTGGTTTCATTTGTGAATGTGATACTCGGCATATAAACTAATCATTAAAAATAAGCAGACATGTGTCTAAGGGTTTTTCGATGTGGTGCATATTATAAGGTGAAAGGGGTGAAAAGTGGGATAGAAGGATTCCTAACGGAGCGTGTATCTCTTAAACGACATACGCGAGAAGTTTGAAACTCAGCGGAAAAAAACAGCTTAAAAATAAGTCAATCGGTGTTCGACCGTTTATTCATAAATTCAATTTTAGGGGCAAATGGGGTGGGGTGAAATTCTAGAAGAAAAAAAAGGAGAGAAAGTGCCCTGACTGACTGACTAACTCCCTCACTCATCAAACTCAGGGGAAAAAGACAGCTTAAAATATAAATTAATAGGTGTTCGAGCGTTTCTTCATAAATCCAATTTAAGGGGCGCATGGGGAGGGCGTAAAAATCTAGTAAAAATAATTGAAAGAAAATGACCTGACTGACTCACTCACTCATCATCGCCCAGCGAAAACTATTGAAGTAGGAAACATTAAATTTTGGGAATATTTTGGTTCTATGTCGCAAACGTCAACTAATGAAGGATTTTTGTTTATTCGGGTTCTTAAGAGGTGTTAAGGGGGTAAACGTGCATTCAATTGATTAACAATATCTCATGAGTTGTTTCTTTGAGGATGTGATATTCGGCATATAAACTAAATATTAAAAATAAGCAGACATAATTATGTCTAAGGGTTTATCGGTGTGGTATATATTATGAGGTGAAAGGGGTGAAAATTGGGGGTTGAAGGATTCTTAACGGAGCATGTCTCTCTTAAACGACATAGGCGAGAAGTTAAAATTCAGCGAAAAAAAACAGCTTAAAATATATGTAAATAGGTGTTCGACTGTTGTTTCATAAATCCAATTTAAGGGGTCTTTGGAGAGGGATGAAATTCTGGGGGAAAAATACAGGAAAGAAAGTGTTCTAACTGATTAACTCACTCACTCCTCAAACTCAGGGGGGGAAGAACAGCTTAAAAATAAGTAAATAGGTGTTCGACCGTTTTTTTTTTCATAAATCCAATTTAAGGAGTTCATGAGAGGGGTGAAATTCTGAAAAATAAATGAAAGAAAATGTCGTGACCTACTCACCCACTCATCATCGCCCAGCCGAAATTATTGAAGTTAGAAACATGACATTTTGGGGTTATGTTCGTTGTATGTCGAAAACGTCCACTAAGGAAGGATTTTTGGATATTCGCTCATAATCCCCCAGGCAAACATATTGCAGTTAGAAACTTGAAATTTTGGGGATATGTTCATTGTATGTCGGAAACGTCCACAAAGGATGGTTTTTTGGATATTCATGTTCTGAAGGGGTGTAAAGGGGGTTAAAATTGCATTTCATTGATTAACAATATCTCACGAGTTGTTTGATTTGGGGATGTGATATTCGGCATATAAATTAATCAGTAAAGATAAGCAGACATATGTCTAAGGGTTTATCGATATGATGTATATTATGAGGTGAAAGGGGTGAAAATTGGGGGTTGAAAAATTCTGAACGGAGCGTGTATCTCATAAACGACATAAGCGAGAAGTTTGAAATTTAACGGATAAAATCCGCTTAAAAATAAGTAAATAGGTGTTGCACTGTTTTTTTTTCATAAATCGCATTTAACGGGTTCATGGGGAGGGGTGAAATTCTCAAAAATAAATGAAAGAAAATGTCCTGACTGACTCACTCACTCACCATCGCCCAGCCAAATTCATTGAAGTTACAAATATGAAATTTAGGGGATATGTTTGTTGTATGTCGAAAACGTCCACTAAGGAAATATTTTTGGATATTCATGTTCTAAAGGGGTGTTAAGGGGATAAACGTGCATTTTATTGAATAACAATATTTCACGAGTGGTTTCATTTAGGGATGTGATACTTGGCATATAAACTAATCATTAAAAATAAGCTGATACATGTATAATGGTTTTTCGATGTGGTGTATATTATGAGTGAAAGGGGTGAAAAGTGGGGGGTTGAAGGATTCCTAACGGAGTGTGCATCTCTTAAACGACATAGGCGAGGAGTTTGAAACTCAGAGGAAAACAATCAGCTTAATAAAAATATAAAAAAATAATTAAATAAATAGGTGTTCGACCGTTTTTTCATAAATCCAATTTAAGGGGCCCATCGGGAGGGGTGAAATTCTGGAAGAAAAACGTCCACTAAGGAAGGATTTTTGGATATTCACTCTAATCGACCAACCAAAGCTATTAATGTTAGAAGAATGATATTTTGGCGATATGTTTGTTGTGTGTCGAAAACGTCTACTAAGGAGGGATTTTTGAATATTCAGGTTCTAAAGGGGTGTTAACGGGGTTAAAACTGCATTTCATTGAATAACAATATGACACGACTATGGCGCGAGCGAAGCCGCGGGTACCTGCTAGTTATATATAATCCAAAATTGACTCATCACCGCAGGGCTCAAACCACTTGACCTAGAAAGCTGAAATTTTGCATGTTGGTTGATCCGAGTATGTAGAGGCTCACTAAGAAATGGTTTTTGAAAATTCAATTTGTAAGTGACTTTTTTCGGCCCCTTGGCATTGACCATCCAAAATTGACTCATCGACGCAGGGCTCAAACCACTAGACCTAGAAAGCTGAAATTTTGCATGTTGGTTGATCCGAGTATGTATAGGCCCACTAAGAAACGGTTTTTGAAAATTCAATTTGTAAGTGACTTTTTTCGGCCCTTTGGCACTGAGCAAGGACAGTCGGCACAAAGGTCGGATTTAGCTCATTTTAAGCCGCCAGATACGAGGAACAATACTCGGAGGTCCTGTAGGGACCCCGAAACACACTTTTTAAGTTCCTAAAATGAACGGTTTCGGAGATATTCCCAAACAACTGTGTTCCCTCTGAGAAACAGATCAACGTTACTATGGCAACCGCTGAAATTTCCCAGACCGGGGATAGTTTTCTGGCAATATCTCGAAAACCGTTCGTTTTAGGGCCTTAAAACGCGGGGTTCTGTTCCCACTTCTTTGAAGTGGAAACCACGAATATTGCTCCTCGCATTGATACGCGTAAGAAGAGCTATATTCCATATTTCTACGAGCAAATCGACTTGGAAAGTCTCATCTATTATATATAATCCAAAATTGACTCATCACCGCAGGGCTCAAACCACTAGACGTAGAAAGCTGAAATTTTGCATGTTGGTTGATCCGAGTATGTAGAGGCTCACTAAGAAACGGTTTTTGATAATTCAATTTGTAAGTGACTTTTTTCGGCCCTTTGGCATTGACCATCCAAAATTAACTCATCGACGCAGGGCTCAAACCACTAGACCTAGAAAGCTGAAATTTTGCATGTTGGTTGATTCGAGTATGTAGAGACCCACTAAGAAACGGTTTTTGAACATTCAATTTGTAAGTGACTTTTTTCGGCCCTTTGGCACTGAGCAAGGACAGCCGGTACAAAGGTCGGATTTAGCTCATTTTAAGCCGCCAGATACGAGAAACAATACTCGGAGGTCCTGTAGGTACCCCGAAACACACTTTTTAAGTTCCTAAAATGAACGGTTTCGGAGATATTCCCAAATAAATGTGTTCCCTCTGAGAAACAGATCAACGTTACTATGGCAACCGCTGAAATTTCCCAGACTGGGGATAGTTTTCTGACAATATCTCAAAAACCGTTCGTTTTAGGGCCTTAAAACGCGGGGTTCGGTTCCCACTTCTAACCACGAACATTGCTCCTCGCATTGATACACGTAAAATGAGATATATTTTATTTATAGTGGTGGATTTTGGGGTCGGATACGATCGTGATTTTGAGTCTAATTTTATACTCTTTGAGCTGGTTATTGTAAGCGAGCTTTCAGATCTTTACTCTAATTTACAATATTAAGATTCTTTCTATTTTGCACGGTATGCTTTCATTTTCTTTATAAATTTGTTTTTTGTTAACTGAATATTTTTGTTTGCCAATTTTGATCTGCTCTTTTTCGTTTTTTACCATGATCAGCAACCCATATTCACAGTCGAATGTGTCGTATCCTACCGGCTGTCACGTTAATTATTATTTTTTCTAATTACCCTTACTGAGGAATAATGTAGGTATTTTGTCTTTCACTGCCATTGAATCCCCGCACAAGGCACGGCTTAAACCTAGAAAAGTTGCTGAGTTGGACTAATGTACTAATGGTGCAGCAGAAAAGAGGAGAATTGAAGCTTTTGAAATGTGGTGATACAGAAGAATGATGATCAGATGGGTAGATAGGGTAACAAAGGAGGACGTATTGAGACGAGTGGGAGAGGAGAGCTGTTTCTGGCGACTGCTAATGAAGAGAAGAGATAGGAGGGTAGGACACATATTAAGACACCCAGGAATAGCAAGCTTAGTTATGGATGGGAGGGTCGCGGACTAGAACAGTAGGGGTAAACCAGGGTTAAACAGATTACCTCGGATGTAGGGTGTGGTAGCTATGTAGAGATGAAACGATTAGCTCAGGAGAGGGAGACATGGAGGGATGCATCAAACCAATTAAAAAACTGAAGACTCAATCAACAACAATCAGGAATTTTAATTACTTAGAGAGGCATGTGAGGCAAAAGGGTGGTTGGAGTTTTCAATCCCTGGGATGTAACACTGGAAGAGACTGCATAATGTACATCAGCGGCCAAGGTGAGAGATATTTAACTATAGGTCTATTAATAGCGATATGATGACGTTCAAATCATCAATAAGTATGGCCAAATTACATCCGGAATAGCTTAAGTAAGAATACTTTTAATTCCCCATATTCCGATTTTGTCTTAGTATCAACTAAACCGTCTGTTAAATGGTATCTTCATGTGATTGTATCGATGATGATGATGATAATAATTGTTGTTTATGGGGCCTAACATCTAGGTTATCGGCCTTCTATCGACGAACAATGCACTACATTTACATATCAATTAATAAATAGTTAGCATTACATTATACAGGGTGATTTTTGTGCTGGAGTGGGGCAGCGACCAGCTACCAGGCGCTCGCACGCCTTCCGCCAGCCAACCATTCTCGGGCCGCAGATTACACTGGGGCAGAAACCGTAACAGAGTACATTAATTAATAGTAAATTCACCACTAAATCATGATTTAAAAACTTGCCTTCACACAAAAGAAGCTGAAAATGTTCTCTTTCAGCTGACAGACAGGCGTTGTACCGTGTTAATAAATTAGCGTTTACACGTTGTAATTCCATTCTGTGATCAGTGCAGGACTGGGGCCGCCTAGAAGCCCGGATTAGCACCTTGTGATATTTATTTGTTGGGTAGCTTAAATGACAAAGAGTATCGGTCTAATCCTCGTACCCTAGAGAAGCTGAAGAACAATATAATAATACTTTTATTGCAGCCAAATATACATTGAAAACAAAGTATAAAAACGTACTCTAAAATTGCACTCTGACACTTTGAGTTGCATAGTCTTTGATTGATTTTGTCCTTTTCCTACAGAGCTCTAAGGGGTAGCGATCACATGCTTGTGCACATAGTTGGGATACATACGTCACTGTAGGTTCATGGAAATATTTGCTAACACAAATAGGGTGGTGAAAACCATGGACAGCCAGACGTGCAAACACATGTCTCAACTCAAAGTTGGCTGTTGTCCACGTACGGTCAATCATGGCTCCGGTTCCATAAAATTCTTGAGGTATGTCTTCTCGTTTTTTCTTCAATGATGTTAGTAGCTGTTCCGAGGCTCTGGTATTTGGTAAAGGTAAATAGTTACTAAGGTCTTTTATAAGAAATGATTCTCGTGCCAGGAGGTAGACGAATCGTGACCTGGTAGTTTTTGACACTCCGATTGCTTTTTTTATGACTAATGCCTTCACTCTATTGTACAGCCCGGGGGGGCAGTACCCCCTGAGAGCCACCACGCCATCTTTCTTCATCAGGTGAGATTCAGCTTGTGCTCAGACTCCTTTATTTTGTAAAACACCTACCCTGACACTTAAAATTGTACTACATTTATATTTGCTCAAACTCCCCAAGAGGGACATACCATTACATCAACTGGCCATTAAATACTTGGTCAGTAAGCTACACTTGTATTGCTGATTACACTCCACTTCACGTCCTCATACCCCACCTGACCTTAGCCATAAGTGCCCCTGACCGTAGCGGTCAGTAATTGCTTCGTCAGACTCCTTTGTACTCACAGCACGCGACTCGACTGCAGAGCGTCGAGCCGCTGACTCGGCACATTTATTGAATTACTCATTCGGCTCAGCTGGCAGGCCAGTCTAGTAGCTTGCACTTAAAACGTTCATCCCCTAGCAGATACTTGCATCTTGCAGGGACGCCCCCAAGAGATTAAACACTAACACCATCACACTACACCAGTAGTCTCTCCCAACCACGGGAAGCTACTCTCATCCAGAAATAGGCTTCCAAATTAGCACACTGACACAACCGTGTTTTATCCCAACTACCCCGAACCAAGGGATTAAAACATAATGTAAATCCCTGTCAAATGAAGGTAAAATGTGGGGCGTATTCTGAGAAAAAAAATCGTTATTTCGCTTGGCTGCTTGCGGTACGGATCGCTTCTACCACGAGGGCTCGTTGTTTGAGTCCCTACCCTTATTTTGCGCGGTAGTCGCGATAGTTGGGATAAAACACGGTTGTGTCAGTGTGCTAATTTGGAAGGCTATTTCTGGATGAGAGTAGCTTCCCGTGGTTGGGAGAGACTACTGGTGCAGTGTGTTGGTGTTAGTGTTTAATCTCTTGGGGGCGTCCCTGCAAGATGCAAGTATCTGCTAGGGGATGAACGTTTAAGTGCAAGCTACTAGACTGGCCTGCCAGCTGAGCGGAATGAGTAATTCAATAAATGTGCCGAGTCAGCGGCTCGACGCTCTGCAGTCGAGTCGCGTGCTGTGAGTACAATGGAGTCTGACGAAGCAATTACTGACCGCTACGGTCAGGGGCACTTATGGCTAAGGTCAGGTGGGGTATGAGGACGTGAAGTGGAGTGTAATCAGTAATACAAGTGTAGCTTACTGACCAAGTATTTAATGGCCAGTTGATGTAATGGTATGTCCCTCTTGGGGAGTTTGAGCAAATATAAATGTAGTACAATTTGTAAAGTGTCAGGGTAGGTGTTTTACAAAATAAAGGAGTCTGAGCACAAGCTGAATCTCACCTGATGAAGAACGGACGTCGGGCAGAGCCGCTGGCGAAGAACACAACAGAACAGATAATTCCTCCTGTCCAGGTTCCACTCTTATACGTTTTGGTGCTGCTTGGTCAGCATTGCGTCAATGTAGCGGCCCCAGATAGTTGTTAGTGTAAATGTTTGTGTGTGTTTTGCAAGTAGTTGGCTAACCTCCTAGGCTTAGGTGGCCGCCGCTTGCTGTGTAGAGATATGTCCTGGGGTTATGGTGTTTCCAGTTGGGGTGGTTTTGGCGAAAGATGGCGGGGTGGCTCTCAGGGGGTACTGCCCCCCCCCCCCCCCCCCCACCCCCACCCCCGGGCTGTACACTATCTAGTGAGGAAAGGTTCGTTTCTGTTAGGTGTTGCCAAATGACTTCAATGCCATATATTAGAATAGGCATGATTTTATTTCTGAACAGAGCCATTGCTGTCTCTAAGTATCTAATTTCATGCATTTCCCGTACTGCTTGCGTTGATTTCTCTATCACATGATATGTGAAACATGTAGCACTTGTTTTGGAGTGTCATACCCAAATATTTGAATTTCTTTACGATGTTTATTTTCCTCCTCTTGATGAAAATTTCTGTCGCTGCTGGAACCTTCCCTCCTTTTCTAAACACCATCATTACTGTTTTGAAGAACAATATACGGCAACAGATATCCCTCATTACGGAAGGAGAATTACAACGTGTAAACGCTAATTTATTTACACGGTACAACGCCTGTCTGTCAGCAGAAGGAGAACATTTTCAGCATCTTCTGTGTAAAGGTAAGTTCTTTAATCACGATTTGATGATGAATTTACCATTAATTAATGTACTCAGTTACGGTTTCAACCTCCGCGCAATCTGTGGCCCCAGTTCTGTTGTCTGGCGGCTAGCCCCAAGCCAGCAAATAATCACCCTGTATATACTGTAAACTCGAAAGTCAATCCATCCGTAATATTACTTCGTATCTGCATATCAGTCAATCCGTGCGTTGAAATATTGTGTATCTTCATAGCAATCAATTCTCGTTAAAATAACTTCATATCAATTCGTCTTATCAATACATTACAATTAACCCGTCAGTTAAATTGCATCATATAAGTTATTCGCATCAGTGAATCGACGAATACACCATATCGACAAATCAGTTGATGTGGTAGTCATAATATTACATAATATGTAGTCTACATATGAATTAAACGTTCCAATCTTCTCTCTCTTAAGTTAACAGCCCTGAGGCTGGTTTGCAGCAATTCGCCAATCTTCTCTATTCTCCGCCATCCTCTTCAATTCACGATATGATTTTGTGTTTGTGCCTGTCATTATCTGTGTGATGTATGCAAGAAGTGGTCTTCCTCTTGTGTTTTTCCCTTCTAACATCCCTTCGATGACTCTTGCTAGCAGGCTATCATGTCTGAGAATATGTCCCAACATATTTACTCTTCTTGTTTTCAGACTCTTCATAAAGCTTCTACTTTCTCCTGCTCTACTGAATACATCTTCATTTGTCATATGTTGTATCCAACTGATCATAAGCATTCTTCTCCCGCACCAAGCCTCAAAAACCATCAACTTCTTCTCTTTTGTCTTCCCTATTGTCCAGGTCTCACTGCCATACAAAGCCACACTCCACACGTACGTCTTCAACAGTCTTTTCCTTATTTTTAGGTCTATACTTCTGGATGTCAAAGATTTTTCTTTCGATAAAAGGCGATTTTTGCCTGAATAATTCTACTCCGAATTTCTCGTTTTATGGTTCCATCATACGTTATCAAGCTTCCCAGATACTTAGAGTATATTCCTTCACATGCTGTATTCTATCATTCTCGATATAATTCCTGGTGCTCTTTTATAATCTTCCTGGTTCCGACTGCATACGAGTATTTACATCATATCTTCAAATCAACCGTTTCTCAATGTTACATAGTATATCTACAGTACATCAGTTAATCCTTTCGTAAAATTACGGTATATCATTATCTTCTTATCAATCTTTCACAGAAAATCTTCATATCAATCTGTCCGTAATATTAGACCTTAGTATCATATCAATCAATTCTGCTAATTACCCATGACTGTTTATCCTTTGATCTGTAAATTTATTATATATATACATCAGTGAATACGCCCGTAAAATTCTATTATATATACATATCAGTTGATCCGTCCATTAAACTATATCAGACAGAGTGTAACTAAATATGTGGAAAAGCTCCAGGGATTCGTTTGATGACCTGACAACAAGCAAAACATGTCCTGCAAAGGGGCAGATGACCTCGTAGTTCCGTCCCTTAAGACCTCAATAACTAACTAACTAACATGTCCTGGTGCATTCGTTGCCGTGTTACAAGCATTGCTTGTGGTGTGCATAACATAGACGGCGGCACTAGGCTAGTTTGTCATTTGTGGAGGACACACATGCCACCTGTACGTTTCGTCGCTATTCAAGTCTGTTTGCATTCCCAAACAAATGGATAGGGCGTCAGAGACCGACACCGTGGCCTGCTGGTTCTCCCGATCTCAACCCATTATACTTACTTATGGGGTCAATTAAAGGCCATTGTGCATGTCACACCAATTCATAACATGGACATGTTGCGTCAGAGAATAGAGCAAGGATGTCAGTAGGTACCACAGACGCCGGGAATATGGGAGCGTGTGAGACAGTCAGTGATGCGGTGCACAGCCACGTGCTTTACAGCTCGTGGTAGCCATTTTGTGCACCTTCTGTAGAGAACTGTAAGTAGTAACGTACACTTTATCTACGTAAATGACCAACCAGCATAGTGAAGCGGTCTGGGTTATGTACACCTCAAAAAATGCTTGTAACACGGACACGAAAGCAAATACACCATAATTATGTATACCGAACATGTTTTGCTTGTCGTCAGGACCTCTATCGAATCCCTGGAGCTTTCCCACATATTTATTTACACCCTGTATACACATCAATAGATCCATCAGTTAAATTGCAGTACATCATATCAATCCGTCCGAAATACAGTATTACAAATTATACATATCAATGAATCCTATCGGCAAACTTTATCATATCTCCATATCAATCAATTACTCATATCTACATATCAATTCACCCGTAAAGTTAAGTTATTGTTGTTTTAAGGGGCGGAACTACGAGGTCTTCTGCCCCTCTTAACACAGATTAAAGAATACAAAATGGCGAGCGGTAATACTTACAAAAGGGAATTTAGAACGAAAATACTCACAAAAGGAAGAGATTGAAAAATACGCATAAAATGTACTGAACCCTTATTATTATTATTATCATATAATAATTGTTCGTGTTTAATTGTAAGCTGTATTGGAGGTATCAGTAAGGCCGGATGAAGTAGCCACCTGATGTCGCAAGATTTCGAGCACTTGAAACAAGGGAGTTATATTTAACTAGTTCTTGGAAATGTTTGGTCGGTGACGGGACGCGTGGCGTTACTGATGACGTAGGGAGTCCAGGCACCTTTGTGTGAGCATGCAAGAGTGAGAGCGCAGTGTTTGAGCAAGCGAGAAGGGAAATGATTTGTGACGTCAAGGAGGCGGAGTCTTCGTGACTGGAACAACGAATTTAACTTGAATCGACGAATCAGAGAAATTATGCTTTCTACGGCGGGAAAATCAGCGTGGGATCAAAAAGCGAGGGAAATCGATATTGAATTAATCTACAGTGGAATTTTATTCCGCATGGCAGATCTGTAAACTGCAGGATGAGAGAAGAACAATGATACCACCCGCAAGTCTGTACGCCAATTTCTAAGATTTATTGTAATTTAATCTGCCAATTCTGTATAAATTAGGTCACGGTGCAAGCCTAAGACACTTCTTTTTGCGTCTCTGAGGAGACAAGTGTAATTTTTATTTTGTGTCTCTGAGGAGACAAGTGACAATTCTTTTCGCGTCTCTGAGGAGACAAGTGATATTACCATTTGCGTCTCTGAGGAGATAGTTCACGACACTTTGAAATTTGAATCTCTGATGAGATATTACTCTGCATTTGAACTTAATTATTTGAGAGCAGGCATTGGTCTAACTACACTAATATTCACACACTTTAAATATGTCTGTAAAATGTTTATAGCGTGTGACATGTTGCGTGTGCAATTAGAGCAAAAATTGCTAATTAGGGAAATTGTCGTCGAGAGTAACTGCATAGGACTATGAGTAAAAATAGTAACTCTGACCGCAATTCTAGTAGGATATATAAGTAGTGTATTTTGAATTAATCTGAACATTTATTTTCATCATTAAAAAGATATCAAGATGGTTGGTACGAGGCCAATTACTGGGATGATGACCATTCGATATACCGCAGCGATGATGGCTGAGTAAACATCCGATTGGGTCATGAACGGTGACGTACGCTGAAGTGATCTTGCAGATATGGTTGAGTACTAAGCATTGTATTTATTCAATTATGTAGATAGATTTTGGCGTGGGAACATTGTATATATTGTTTCTTGTGATTTAAAATTTTGTTTTTTGTTAAATGTAGTGTTTCCGACACTCAGATGTAAATGTGTAAGGATGCGTGACCACTAGTTGATTACTTTGTATTTTATTTGTGTAATATAATCCATGTACTACGTGTACACGTTGCGAATATTTTAGTTTTGCGTACGCATGAGTTACGGCTCGGGTGATAAGTGATGCTGCATTATAGTAACGATAAATAATTAGATATGGGGGAAAATGAGATATATTTTGTTGCTGTTTTGATTGAACAGGCTTGTCATGAGTTGCCGGTGTTGTAACAACTTAGAAAGAATCATCCGTTCTTATTTTTGAAGTATGAATTCATTTTGATGATAGCATTTATTTTGATTCTTCGTTCGAAGCTTAGATCAGACGCGCGGTGAGTGTGGAAAATTTATGTGATTTTTTCTAGGTGATTGTCAAACCCATACGTGTGATATTGTGTGTCATATTGAGTGTGTGTATTTTAATATCAGCGGAAGATTGGCATTGTGTCTTTGTCTGCAGCACGTCGGATGGCGGGTGGAGCTTTGCGAAGACCCCGACCAGTCCTATTGAATCTTGTAATTCCAAAGGGAATTAATGAGGTAATTGTATTTTGTGACACGCATTTAGCTGGGTGACAGCTGTAATTCTTCGTTGTCTTGGAGCCGTGCAAGGGCAGGCCCGAGATATTATTGACACACGTGGGTGATTGACAGGTAGCAGTGAGGGTCCACACTGAGCGCTGGTCTAAGTTATTTCAAGACACTAATTGTGCAGGGGAGAACGGCCCGGCCGTGACCTAGATAAAGATGATCGCCTGCTCGGTTAGAGCCTTGAATATGTTAAAGGGTAAGATCTTCATGTCCGCACGGTAATCTCATGTGTTACGTCAAAATGAAAATGCTTGTATTGTAAATAAGTGCATGTTGAGCATTGTGTCTTGTATTCATTTTAATTGATTTTGATTCATGTAACTTGATGACACCTTGTTGTGTCTTATGTAAAATGATACACGGTCATTCGGTTGTGTTCCATTTTGTGGTTGCGTGGTCACGTTAATCATACTTGTGTTATTTTGTGAACTCCTGTTTGAGGCAATCTTTGTCGTGCTTTGGCACATGGGTCCAGATTTCATACGGAAATCGTTGTTGTAAATATTTTAAGCTAGCGAGTGTTGGTATAGTATTTTCTTGTAATGTTGAATTCCCATCGACTTACCATTCCAAAGTTATAGTCTTCCGAAATGTGAAAATTGTCCGACACCGTTTCCGGTCTAAACTATGCCCACCGCTCTCTCCACAGTAACAATAGTAGCCTTGACTACGCGGCGTTGCATTTGCTGCGCTATTAACTTTGGAACGGTAAGTCGGAGGAAACAAACGTTTAAATAAATGTTGCAGACAATTTTCAGAGGAACAAATTTCTGATTCACTCTTTTGTGAAAAATCACATTTTTGGAAACTTTGGCGCCACCTAGCTTCTGCATTTCAAAACGTATGACATGACCTCAATGAGACAAATTGTAGGTGACAATGTCCTCTACATTTTTTGTTTAAAAAACTTTTCTTTAAAATACATCGATTCAGAGAAGAATTATTTTCAAATGTTTTTTGAGTTTTCCGACAACATGATACTACAAATTATTCCGAAATTTAGAGTTAAGCTTATTTTGTGCTTTTCTAACGATTTACAAAAAGCCAACCATAGCACGGTTTTTGGAACAAAACCATTCCAGCTGTACTGTACTAAAACAGTCTGTCGAAACTTCAAATGTTTATTTATCATTGCATAAAGTACAAAAGCACACCTTATTAATATGAATGGCGATTTTGGTTACTGTTCGATGTAGACAGTCAGAATAACAAGGGCTGTTTTTTAAGTGAGGGCTGTTTTTTAAGCCCGTAGTTAGTGCGCATGCCGCAACAAGCGTGCGCGCTACCTCCCGGCAACCTTTGCGAACAAGCAGGCGTTAGTTGCATCTGTGTAGCTAACCTGTACGCTGAACTGTGCATCTATACAATGTTCAAGATTATTGATTCGCCCACCGCAGGTGAGGTACGATCTGTGATACGTTTTTTGAGTGCAAGAAACATGTCGGCTTCAGACATTCATCGTCAGCTTTGTGAGGTGTATGGTGATAATGCAATGACGGAAGGTAAAGTGCGAAAATGGGTACGCGAATACAAAAGTGGCCGTGAAAATGTTCATGATGATGAACGCTCAGGTCTCTGGTCACAGATGACTTGGTGACTGCAATTGACACGAAAATTCACGAGGACCGAAGATTCATGATAACCACTCTATCAATGGATTTTCCTCAAGTGTGAATTCTTGGTCGTCAGAGCAGGCGGCAAACATTTATGCAGAGGGATTTCAGAACTTAGTTTTAAGGTATGACAAGTGCCTAAATAAACAAGGCAACTATGTAGAAAAATAGAGGAAGGTATGTAAAACCTAAAAATAAATGTGGTTTCAAAATAAAATGTTCGGTTAATTTAAAAAAAACGGCCCTTACTTAAAAACAGCCCTCGTATATGCATTAAATAATAGAGTCATCACAAAATGTTTTGTTTGTTGACTTGTGTTATCAATTAATCCATCTGTTAAATAATTTAAATTACATCATACTGCATATACGTACCAATCAATCAGTCCATCATAAATACACAAAAATGAATTGCAGAAAGATGCAGATCTTCATATCAATCAGTCCGTCTTATAACATCACATTTGTTCACATCATTCACTCTTACAAACATACATCGTAGCTCAATATCAGATAATTCTCCTTAAAATTACATTAAAAAATTCACACTAATCCGTCAGCAAAGTTTCACTGTATTTTCATATCAATAAATACGTCCTTAATATTACATAATATCTGCATATCAATTCTCTTTAACATTACATCCTATCTTCATTTCAATTGTAAAGAAATACATTATAACTTCATATCAATGAATCCGTCTGTACTTTTCAACATGATTGGGTTCATATCATCAATCCTTAAAATTACATCATATCTTCGAGTTAATTAGTTTTTAGATTTACTGTACATCATGGCAATAAACATGCCGTTAATGTTCAGTAAAATGCCATCTACTCTTCATATAGATCGACCTGTCTTTTAAAATTACATGAATATCTTCAAATCAATTCATCCTTAGAATGACCCCATATCTCCGTATCAATCAAACCCTCCTTAAGATTGCTTGTTATTACCATATCAAAACAACCTCATGTTGTTCTTTGAGTCGGATATAAGTATTCCTTCATATCGCTCAATCAGTGCGTGTTTGTTCATTGATTGGGTCTTCAAACTTCTAGATTCACCCAATCTGTTCTTGTTTCTTCTCTGTTTCCTGCCCGATTTAAAAGTTGTGAACTCTCATAAGTTAATCAGAGGTCGCTTCTCTTCACCTAATTGGGAGCAGGTTTGTTTGCTTTGCTTGATTCTTCCCGTTTATCACGTAAAGTGCAGGTTCCATCGTTGACCAGGCATACGGATTTTCCGCAAGTGCACATCGGTAATGGTTTTCGGAATTCTTCAAGCATTTCTTTGCAGCAAACGATAGCGATTAACCATGCAATCACAATAAAGAGAAGCAGGATTGATATAATGAGCAATAAGAGCCATATGGTGTCACTGCCTTTCTTTGTGGTTGGCTCGCTAACAGGATGACAAACTGTCCCCTTAGCTCTGACTGGCCCCTTTTTTCCTGCTCTTCCCTTAGCTCCGGATGGCCTCTTAGCTCCGGCTGTTGTTGGCTTCACACATTTTGTGGGTTCGGAAGTTAAGCAAGTTATATCGCGTGAATCCTCACTGTAATCCTCACTGTCATCAGTGTAGTCAACATCTATTCTGTTCCAATCTTCTGGGTCCCAGCTTCTAAAACGTTCACCATAGCTCGGCATCCTTTCTTTGTCACCGAGGGATTTGTGGACGGATTCCGAGTTTATCGGGGCATAATGTACAGGCAGACCTTCGACCTCGGCGTCATCGAATATACGTATTGCCGAATTCAAAGATGTTACGGCAGTATTTGCCGTATTCCAAGGACGTAGGTAGCGGCCATGCATGTATTGCTCAAATACATCACCTAGGGAGACAAGATTGCATTTTAAACAAAGATTAACCTGGTGGTGGTAATTGTTTTAAGGGGTCTGTACAGCTTAAGGGTTGATGATGATGATGATGATAATTGTTGTTTTAAGGGGCCTAACATCTAGGTTATCAGCCCCTAATGGTTTGGGTGATCATGAAGATGATAATGAAATGGAAACTATAACTAAAACTAACCACTAACTTACATACTAGAAGAAGAAATGGAAAACAAAAGGAGAATAAGGCAAATCAACGAGCTTTAAAGATACTAAGCTCGTTGAGGCAAATAAAGGACAGGAGAAAAAGAAATGTCCTCAACCCTCGAAGAATGCGGTTTGAGGGACTTGGACGGAAGGAGAGCCATGAAAGGCAGATAGGAAAGTGAAAGAGGAGAGGGTCGGCCCCAGACGCAAGGGATAAAAGGGGGAAAACCAGTCCCAGCTCAGGAATCCCTCGGGGTCGCCAACTCCCGAACTCACCAGCCGTAAGCCCCTGAGGGTGTAGCAATATCTAGGGTGCACCAGAAGTGGTGGGGCTACATACACCCTGCCTCCTTGAGGGCCTTGAGCAGAAGGCAGGAGATAACATGAAAAGGAAAAGAAGGATGACCCCTCGCTGAAGGAGGGTATCAGAAAATATGAGACAAGGGCCAATTAAGGCGGGAAAGGAAGAGACTCCCTAGGCCTCGGATACCCTAATACCGTCGGGGTCGGAAGAGAACAAGAGTTGACTAAGTGAGGTCGAGAGGAAAGAAGACAGAGAGGAGCCCAGCACAAGTAAGTGGAAGCAATGCTGGACCCAGCTGGGGTCCCGTGGTTGACAACCCACGTCCCACTTTAGCTAGAGAGGAATAGAATATCAATTTTCATTCGATTGTTGAACATGCTACAAACATTGCTGACAAATGATACACACACATATCACAGTAACGACATGCTTGTGGCAACCAAAAGCAACTTTTATAATGTCAAAATTCTTATCCTTAAGAGTTTTTTTTAGAAAAGTTTCAAAATTTTCCAAATTTTGTATTTCTCTCTTAAGCTGGAACTTCCCCACTAACACCTTGGTTGGTTGGTTGGTTCCTCAGTTTAGGGGCTGCGACAACGCGGTCATGAAGCCCCGTGTACTTTGGGTGTGTGTAGAATCTGTCTGATAACCGATGTTAATTGTGCTAGCTGTATTAGTGTGTGTTATCTGTGATTCAGGTAGAAGGACTGCAGACGATCAATTTTCAAGTAGTTCCGGTTCCTACTTTTGCTACCAAGTGCTACCGTACACGACACCTAGCTGCAGACTTGGTTACTAGACGCCATCGCAACCAACACCTGGTAACGAACGTTGGAACTAATATAGCGTTAATCAAATCGAAAGGAAGAAATTGAACGTGTGCGTAATACATGGATCCCGGCCCTTAGGAACACCAAAGCCAAGATATCACGCACACGTCAACCTGAAGAACCTTACCGCTACAGCCCGGCAGTCGCCCAGAGAACACCTGACCCTCATAAGCTCGGTCGCCGAAGCCGGAGCACGCACCGCACCCCGCACCATGTACGCGAGACCAGACGATCCAGCCGGAATGCGAAGAGAACGCTCGGCTCACCATGCTAATTTGAAGATCCAAAACTACCTTCCAGCCGTTAGTTCATCGCCAAGATCCACCCAACCAACAGTCATATTCAAACAACAATACCCCACTACAAACCGTTACCCATTATTTCAAGCCTCTTCCTCATTCCACTGCTGACCGAGGAAAGGAGCGGAACCCTTGATAATGCCGGACGCAGTTTCCGGGAGATATCCTGTCTGGACCACGGCCTACAAGCCCGAAAAACTTGTACTTAATTATGAACGCCGCCGTGAAAGCCTAAGCTGTTAGCCTATATTAATCAAATTTAACCTACACATTTTAGCATCACATAAGTGTAGTTTGTGGAAGGTTATTTTGCATGGGACCGCCGGCTCTACTTCCCCTCCGAAGGAAGACATACTAAGGGATCTTAAATGCTTAAAAAAAAAGACGCCGCGTTTGACCCCGCGATCTTGGGCATAGACGCTCAGCATGCTATCAACTACGCCACCGAAGGGGCATTGTTGACTTGTGTTGGTACTGGAAAGAGCGCAAGAACCAAGCAGTACTACCTTCAAAGAAGAAGTGATTGTGGAACGACTCAAGTGGTCCAATGTGACCAATCAAGATTAAGTGGGTACTCCCGCTGTGCCCCGTGTTGTTGGGGTAGCGCGCCTGCCTCTCATCTGGAGGCCCCGGGTTCAATTCCCGGCTCCGTCAGGGATTTTAGAAACTGACGTGAGGGCTGGAACGGGATGCACTCAGCCTCGTGAGGACAATTGAGTAGCTGTCTGACAGTGAGGCAGCGCTCCGATCACGAAAACCAAGATTAACGGCCGAGGGGACCCGATGTGCTGATCACGCGTCACCCCCAATATGTGCAGGCCAAATGGGTGGGCAGCGGTCACTTGGTAGGCCTAGGCCAGGCTGTTTCAAATCCACGAGTTTGAGCATTCATACACGCGAGTACACAGCAGTGATGCTCGGAGCACGGTTGGAGAGGGACTGGGGGTTATAGCATATACATCACTGGGCGAAGGTCGTAATACAAGTCCATGCGCTTCCTGCCAGTCTTGATGTATCCACCGCGCAGTGATGGCAGCAGAGCATGTTGCAGATTTACTCACGCCAGGCGGCGAGTACTCCCCTGCTCACTGGCGAGCAGCTCGGCTGGAACAGCCTGGCCTAGGCCTTTCAAGGGCTGTAGTGCCAGGAGTTATTATTATTATTATTACTCCCACTGTGCATGACAAAGCTAGGGCTTCGATACCTAGTAATTATTGGTCTAGACCAGTGGTTCTGAACCCGTACAGGTCTGCGGACCACTCATCCTAAAATTGAATCATGTACGGACCACCCAGCCTCCCCCCAATACACCTTATCAGTTGTAACCCTTCCTCAGTAACATTTATTTTAAAGATATTTCAATTCTAAACCTGATAGTCATCGCCGCGAATACATTCGGACGATTCTCGTTCAACGCACATCGTTTCCGAAATCCACATTTATTGGCCACATTTTTATACGTGCTGGTGGACCCTCTTCTCCCGCGGACCACTCCCGAGGCACTTACGGACCGCCTGTGGTGTGTGTGTGCCCGTATGTGTGTGATTGGTGCCCCCTCCCCGTCCCCGCGTTTATTTATTGCAAGATCATCATCATTCTCTACGGCTTATCCCAATTAATTGGGGTCACCGGAGCCGACCCGGCTCATTATGGTTTTGGCCGGGGATTTAAGACCGGATGCCCTTCCTGACGCCACGTGATTTTTCAGGTGAAAATTCCACCCCGCTGTCACCGGGATTCGAACCCCGGCCGTCCGGGTGAAAGACGAGCAGCTAAGCCCCTACGCCATCACACTGCATTCGTACCTCAATTAGAACCAGAGATATGATTGCATAAAAGTTGGAAAAAGTTGGAAAAAGTTGAAAAAATCAAATAATTTGAGAAAGGCGGAATTTAAGTGATTTGTAATACTTGATGACAAATCTGTGCATGAATACCTTTCGTTTTAAAAATGAATGAAGGAAATCGACCGGATAGAATGGCCGGACGGACTGGCTTAAGATTTCATAAATATTTTTAATATATAATGCAGGCTACAATATCGTATGCGAGGGGTTGTCAATATGCTATTTCTCTCATAATTCACCCGGATAATGGCGGACACAGCTGCAATTTTACTGTAACAGAGAAAAAATAGGCTAATAAATGTTAGACTTACCAGGGAAATAGTGAAACCTGACAACTTAACAGTCGCCATCTTGATTTTTTGCCTATTTTTATTTATGAAAAAGTAGGCTTATGAGATCACCTTTTGCCCGTGTGCCTGTCTGTGTGTGTGCCCGTATGTGTGTGATTGGTGCCCCCTCCCCGTCCCCCCGTCCCCCCTCCCCTCCTAATACAATCTAAACGGCCGGAGCGAATTCAATGAAACTCGGTAAGTAGGCTACATAGCACTATTTCGGACGACCCCGACAGTGCCCTTCAAATTTTGTTACATCTCACTAATCCTACATGGCGGCTGTGCGAAATATTTCACCTGCATTCAATATCTCCGAAACTATTACCGATATCACCCTGGAAGTTTGTACGGTGATAAAGGAAACTACTAGAAGTTCACCTATGTGACTTTCGAAAACCTGGTAACTACAAAACCAACATGGCGGAAAAGCGAAGTTGCGACTTTTAAATAGACGTTTCTCGCGATTTAACCAACCAAACGTAATGAAACTTGGTACAGTATATGTTTATACACATTGTAATGCACCGACATCTAACTTCGTTCAATTGTTTACATAACCTCAAGACGATGGCTGTGGGAAATATTACACCGGTATTCTATATCTCTGAAACTATCACCGGTATCACCATGAAATTTTGAACGGAGATAAAGGGCACTACTGGAAGTTCATCTATGGGACTTTAAAAAACACGTTAACCAAAATGAACATGGCGGCCAAGCGAATTTGAAAGTTTTAAATAGACTTTTCTCGCGATGTAATGATCCAAACGCAATGAAATCTGGTACAGTAAATGTTTATACACATTGTAATGCACTGGTATTTAATTAAGTTCAATTGTTTACATAACCTCAAGATGGCGACTGTGCGAATTTTAAAATTAAGTTTTTATTTCTTGTGTCGTAATCATGCGATCGAAGTGAATGTATGAATAATGAACCTACGCAATAATTTTCCTTTAATGGTACATGCCTCTATGGCCTATACATATAACAATCCAACATATGACCATCCCAAAATTTAGACGGTCTATGAATCTATTACAGCAATCAAACTGAATTTTTTATGTTCATAGGGGCTATAAACAAAAGTTCACCTTTAGGACTTTCAATACCCTGGTGATCAGAAATCCAACATGGCGGCGACGCGAAGTATAAATATTCACATGGACGTTTCTCGCAATTTAACCATCCGAGTGCAGTGAAACTTGGTACAGTAAATCCTTATACAAATATTAATCCACTGGCATCTAATGTATTTCAATTGTTTTCAAACCACAAGATGGCAGCTGTGCGAAATTTTAAAATCTCGTTTTTAGCTCATTTGTCCCCTAATCATGCGATTGAAGTTTGAATACTACACGTACACAATAATCTTCATGTAACAGTACATAACTCTAAGACCTTGAGCTGCTAAACCACTTCCAACAGTTGTCTGAGGAAGAGGAAAAACAGGAGATTGTCCAACACTGGAAGAACATCAGGAACACAGGAAGGTTCTGGGCAAGGTAGAGAGAGGAAAGGAGGAGTGGGTCAGTCCTGAGACATGGAGGGTGGTGGACAACGGAAAGAATATAAAATACGACTTAATAATGCAAGAACACGAGATGAGAAGTCACTAGTTACAGCAGACTTTAATCAGTTGAATAGGACTGTGAAGAGGAACTTTTGGCGCGATAAGCGAACAAAATCGAACATGGCGACCATCCGCAATATTTAGTCGGTTCTCAATATCTACGAATATATTACAGCAATCAAACTGAAATTTTGTAGGTTGATAGTGGCAATTAACATAAGTAGGATATATGAGAATAGGCTTTAGTTCTTCACGGAACTATTTGTTTCCTTGTACGTTTAACAGTGCTGAAGACAGTTTTAAAACTTGCGCATGTACTCTACTTAACACATGAGGTACCGGTAGTTTACATTTAAAGGTTTCATTGGTGTATATGTGATAGAAACGGAGATAAAAATTGTTAACTTTTGGAAGTGTAAAGCTATACAGGTACAGCGAGGTCATCTGACCCAGATCTAAGACGTGGAGCGTGTTCTCATTGGTGTGAGCGGGCTAAACGCACCTGCCTGGACTGCAGCCACATATTCAAGTTGGCAACGCATCGAGAGTGATGAACGTACAGAACTACTTAGTTGGTTATTGTTTTAAGGGGTGGAACTACGAGGTCATCTGTCCCTTAGAACTACTTAAATTAGCCGCAATACCGTACCTTGTGTAACGGATAGGGACTGGATTGTTAGGTTTTCAATAGGTAGAATTGGTTTTTAACAGGTTTTTATGTTTAAAGTGTATCAAAAGTTGACATCAATTCCGGAATGCTTAAAACTGCCTAATTGTTAGTAGACAATCTGATTGCAACGAGAGTGTAAATATTTTACATAATGATACGTCATCAAATTATCACCGAGAACTTCACACTTTCAGGCTATATTTGCTCTCCTCAAATATGTTAATTATTCAAATTCAATACAACCAAGGTTGTCAGAGGGGGTTTTCACACTCCAACCCATTTAATTAATTTTGTTTATTTAGAATATAGGATTCTTCGAAATAATAATAGTTTTATTCCCACTTTCCTGGCGGTAAATAACCAAACAGTAAGATATAAGACGGCATATTGGCTTTCACGGCCAAAGAAAAAAAACTCCAAGAGCCCGCTGATGAGCCAACATGCCTACATAAATTACCGACATGTTAGCGTACATTAATTGGCGAATATGAGACAAGAAATAGCACTGTACCTTAATATCCCCAAGTCCAATTCCTACACAGCGCATTGCTTTCAAACGACTTCGGTGACAATATTAGTCAATGCTATAGAGCTGGACGGCAGGCTATAAACAATAGGTGTTCTGTGTTGGCAAGCAAAGTGAATGGCCTCTGCTTTCGGAGTGCCTTGACCCACGAATACGCTCTGTTAAGTCAGCAAAGCCAGCGCGCCCTGTTTACTACCTGAATTAACTGAATCCCACAGATATTTATGAATATTTATGTTAAAACATATAATAAAGTTATAATTATCGTCGAACATAAACAGTCGTAAGCAACTCGCCTATAATGGTAATTAAGACACTCGTATGGAAATTATAAAACTCGATTACGCTCGTTTTATAAACATGCTCGTGTCTTATTTATTGTCATTATAGGTTCGTTGCATAATGTACTATATTTTTTTGGCAGGTAGGATTTCTTTCAATCAACTAGAGCTACGAATAAACACTATCTTCAGGTTTACTTTTAAAAATTATGGAAAAAAAAACTCAAATACACTACAATAAATGGAACACAACTGCAAGTAGGTATATTTAAGCACTCGCATATAATTTATGTGTTTTATGTTTTGTTTTTTGGCGGCTTCAGTGGCGTAGTTGGTAGCATGCTGAGCTTCTATGCCCAAGATCGCGGGTTCAAACCCGACCGGATTTTTAAGAGCGTTAAAAATCCCTCAGTATGCCTTCCTTCGGAGGGGAAATAAATCCGGCGGTCCCATGTCATAGATTTATGGCATGCTAAATAACCTTCGACTAATTACACCTGTGTGAAGCTAAATTACATGTTAAAATTTGACCAACGCTCTTAGGTTCCAACGTTCGTCGCCAGAAGCCGACTGCGGGGGCATCCAGTAACCAAGTTCAGAACTAGTACTCTTTGACGGTGGCGTTTGGCGGCAAAAGTAGGAACTACTTGAAAAATTCAATGTCTGCTGTCGTTACTTAATTAAAAACAGATAACGCACACTAATACAGCCATCACAATTGACACCGGTTATCAGACAGATTCTACACACACCCAAAGTACACGGGGCTACATGCTGCGTTGTCGCAGCCCCTAAACTAAAGAACCAACCAACCTAGGTGTTTTAGGTACTACAGAATTCAGGAATTCATGGCTTGTAAGAGCGTGATTCGGAAAAGTATTAAAGTGTTCTTGTACAGTATTTAGAAGAAAGGAAAAAATTGGTAAAAAACTAAGAATCAGGTCCCTAGAATGGATATGATGAATAATAATTGTGGAAATGATGTCGTAAAAGATGTTTTCTCCTCCGCTGTCTATAACCCACCCACCATCTCCTTTATATAACACGACTTATAGCCTATAGTGAAGTTTCATTTGTGTCGGCCAAGGTAGGCGTGATTTTTGGGACACCATGGAGGAAAGAAAGTGTCGTGCCGGATGCGACCCGTGCCGCAAGCGACCCACCAATTTGCCATCGTGCCACTAGTGACCCAAGCACTGATGTATCGGTGGAATCTGGGAATTTATATCCTATCTGTCTCTGCTAAAATTCCGCTTAGGTTAGGTTTGGTTAGGCGCCGTAAAAATTGAAGAGCCTATTTCCAAAGTGACGTAAATCCAAAATTGACGGTTTTTCATTTGTTTTCTTTCATAAGCCAGTTTATAGGTTCTCTCCAAGTATAGCAATAAGTCGTATATCCCATATTAACTGAGATCTAAGAACTAAATAAATTTGCAAAGTGATGTACAGTAACTGCAACGGGTATTTATTTACAATGTGTCTTATAGGCCTATCCATGTTGACCAATCCGATGGCTCTGTGGACATCACGCGATAAATCAAGGCCATGGCTAACTTTGAAGAATATGTAGAGCATCAGTTTGTGTTTGTTGTGTTAAATGTTCATAAATGCCATTCAAAGCGTATGTCATATATAATTTATTACCAAATCACCCTAACTCCAACTTACAGGAGACGATTACCACAATTTCCATTGATAGGAGATTTTTAAAACACAGTGTCAGGATGTGAATAAAGTAATGAATGAAATTACATTATATTCATAATCATATCTGATTTTAATTATACGAAGACACAAAAACGCGATTTCTGAAGTTTTGAATTTCATGGATTTACGTCACGTTGGAAATAAGATCTTCAATTCTTCTCTGGAACAATGGGTCGCATGGGGCACTGTAAGCTACTAGCAGGGTCGCTACAGCCACGATTTTTACTGGGTCGCATCCGGCACGGTCGCACTCGGCACGTAATCAGGAAAGAATAAGAGCTCGTTTGAGTGAAGCCAAGCGCTGCGTCCAAAGTGGGCGTAACCCGGGTATTCGGTGCTCCGTGACTTGCATATGGTTGTACGAATCGAATAAGTGTTCTGTTTATTAATCTTAAGGTTCGCATTCTCGAATATCAAAATGTGTACGAACAATGAGTGAAAGTAGCTGTACTCGAAATTAGGCCTAAAAACGGATAAATGCCTCACCACCGATAAGAATTTGAAAATTAATTTGGTGTAAATACCGTGATTAGTTTGGCATCATTATGATAGTTCCCAAAGATGTTCCTTCTTTGGTATAACTCGCACCTTCAGACACCTGTATTCAATTTGATCAGTGTTTCAGCGTATTATTACGTTTTGGCGCGTCTCTCTTGCAAAACTAGCCTTGCATAGGTGCTCTCATATTTCTATTTAAATTGGCTTTTAAAACGATAACGCAGCTTATTTGCGCCAAGTACCGTGATATACAGAGTGTATTCTGTCTATCCAAGAAAAAATCTTGGCTTGTCATTGCAGTTTTATGTCCCTAAAATCCAAGACTAGTTGGAGTGGTTCACGGCTTCAAGCATAGGAACAGCCAATTTCTTGCTACCCACTGTGAGCGTGCGAGCCGTTTGGCTTCAGCAGCTTGCACTAGGTTGCGCAGAGAAGGCATCTCCTTCCGTTCTTTCCTCCATGTGGGGCACAGAATATGGCCAACCCCACGCATACGGTAAGCCCGGCCGTGTAGTCTTTCCTCCATGTGAGGCACAGAATATGGCCAACCCCACGCATACGGTAAGCCCGGCCGTGTAGTCTTTCCTCCATGTGGGGCACGGAATATTGCCAACCCCACGCATACGGTAAGCCCGGCCGTGTAGTCTTTCCTCCATGTGGGGCACGGAATATTGCCAACCCCACGCATACGGTAAGCCCGGCCGTGTAGTCTTTCCTCCATGTGGGGCACGGAATATTGCCAACCCCACGCATACGGTAAGCCCGGCCGTGTAGTCTTTCCTCCATGTGGGGCACGGAATATTGCCAACCCCACGCATACGGTAAGCCCGGCCGTGTAGTCTTTCCTCCATGTGGGGCACGGAATATTGCCAACCCCACGCATACGGTAAGCCCAGCCGTGTAGTCTTTCCTCCATGTGGGGCACGGAATATTGCCAACCCCACGCATACGGTAAGCCCAGCCGTGTAGTCTTTCCTCCATGTGGGGCACGGAATATTGCCAACCCCACGCATACGGTAAGCCCGGCCGTGTAGTCTTTGTTTTATTCTGCGCTCGCTTCGTTGTGTTTCTATGTTAAGACGTTGGGTGTTGGTTGGTCTCTTAGTTTAGGGGCTGCGACAACGCGGTCATGTAGCCCCGTGTACTTTGGGTATGTGTAGAATTTGTCTGATAACCGGTGTTAATTGAGATGGCTGTATTAGTGTGTGTTATCTGTGATTCAGGTAGAAGGACTGCAGACGATTAATTGTTTCAGGTAGTTCCTACTAATGCTACCAAATGCTACCGTCCACGGCCCCAAGCTGCGGACGTAGCTACTAAATGCCATCGCAGTCGGTACCTGGCGGTGAACGTTGGAACTAGTATAGTGTTATCAAACTAACCTACAAATTTTAGCTTCCACAAGTGTAGTTAGGGGAAGGTTCTTTTTCATGCCATAAATCTATGACATGGCCCCGCTGGCTTCACTTCCCCTCTGAAGGAAGGCATACTGAGGGATTTTTAACGACTTCCGCCGGGTTTGAACCCGCGATCTTGGGTATAGAAGCTCAGCATGCTACCAACTACGCCACCGAAGCCGCTATATTTTATGTTAAAGAGGGCTTTACATACAAAAACTAACCTAACCTGGGGCTGACGCCCCAGACCCCCTTGCTTGTAATACAAGCAGTAATTTTCGGCCAGACAGATGCCAATAGTATCTAACTCCGCTTCATAAACCAATAGTTTCTCGCTACACATGACCTGTGTCTTGTATTTTGTGTACCAAACATTGGCAACAGTGAAATGACATTGGGAATGAACTGAGTGACCAAGACTTGGAGAATCGACGTGACGCGGTTACTGGAGATGTTCGACACAATTCCCAAACGTGGAAAAGTTATGATCTCAGACGAATGTGCCGTATACCGTAGTGCCAAAGATAGACATGTTTATTTCAGGAGTAAGGAGAACCCGCACTTCTTTGAGGAATTGGAAATGAACCCGCCCCACGTCATGATATGGGCTGCAATGTGTGCCACGCAACTGATTTGTCCCTATTTCTTTGAAAATCCCGAAACTCATGCTGCCATACCAATAAATCAAGGAACATAATATCTCCCCATTCCAGATGACTGGTTTGTACCGGAATTGGAATGTTTGGGACTTCTTGGTCGTATCTGGTTACAACAAGATGGAGCGCCAGCGCATTTTGCAATACGTGTAAAGGAATACCTTAACGATGTGTTCAGAGGCAGATGGATTGGAAGAGGATCGCCTGTATTACCGGCATCTCTGAAATGGCCCCCTTGAAGTCCCGATCTGACATCGTGTGATAATGCATTATGGGGATACATCAAACAGAAAGTCGCCCAGAACCGTTATCAGACAATTGAGGAACTCAAAGACGCTGTTCGGAAGGTCGAACATCAATTCCGCTCGATTTTCCTTAATTCCACTCGGTCCTCCAAGGGACCCAAAAATAAGTTCCTCAACTCCGCTCAGGCTTTGACAAGGGGTCGGCAAAGGGGTTATCCCCAATGACGTAACCAAATGTCATATCCTTCCTGATCGCATACCAAGGGCAGGGCCAACACCTTATTTTGATTTAACGAATGAGCGGACTTGACTTCAGAGCGTTTGACCGGTGGCGTGGTTGTGTCAAGTCCGCTCATTCGTTAAATCAGGTATAAAGTGTTTGGCACATTATAACTTATATGGCAGAAAATACAAGTGATTTAAAATTAATTATAATATTCTTTTAAATAAGTCTGCCAAGTTTTCTATTTTTTTTTCTACAAATTTTATACATTGTTTTTAACATGTGCATAATTAAATGTTTGTATGTTTTTTAACCTAGTCAGACATTATTAAATTAAATTGAGATAATAATAGGTGTATAATTTGTACCTAAAAATACTTTCGATATCAGCTGCGAATGCTGAAAATGCTGTTTTCTAGCCTAGAACGGAAAAATCAGCTGCAATCAAGAATTCACTCATGCGCTGCATAAGGTGTTTGACCCGACCCTTGGTATGCGAGCAGGAGGGTTATGACATTTGTTTACGTCATTGGGGATAACCCCTTTGCCGACCCCTTGTCAAAGCCTGAGCGGAGTTGAGGAACTTATTTTTGGGTCCCTTGGAGGACCGAGTGGAATTGAGGTAACCCTGGCTACCTGACTGGAATTCCCGAGCGGAATTGATGCCCGCCCGTTCGGAATGCAATTTCCTCTATCACGCCAGCAATGCTGTGGCGAATCTCACATCGCACCTGGAGGCGAATAATTTTGTGTCAGGAAAATGACGGTGTTCACACAGATAACCTGGAGTAAACGGTGGTTATCTGTTGGTACACCCTCCTCTCATCAGCTCCCTGCTGTTGAAATAACATTTTGCACAGATGTAAGCAATGTAGAGGGGGGGGGGGGTTAACGGGACTTTCGGAACCCCCTGTATACGCCTGTGCGCGTCTCGGTAACAGTTAAGACATCTTCAGTATTGCCAATTTGGTGTTTTGAGCACCAGATCTGGTGTTTCTGAAGTTCGTCTGGTGCCAGAAGTGTTCTAATAGCACCATAGCAAAATATTGGTGTCATTTCAATAAGACCAGTGATAAATCTGGTGCTTAACGGATTTTTCCATGAAATTGTCTCCTATGACAAATAAGTAAATCCTGGAAGCCATGTAATAGTTTTAATAAAGTTAATCAATTAAGATAGGCAACGTTCAGCTTTACACGTGTCAAGATCAACACTCCAGCAGGGGAAGTCCCTGAAATTCTCATTCTCGTGCATAAGTGCTAAGTAAGCCCAACATATAGGGCTCGGTACAAGTGCACTTGCACAAAGAATCCACCTTTCATCTATTTTCTTCCCAGCTCCCAGGGGATTTCCCAGTTTCATGCGAAGACAGTTTATGTACTTTCGCTCCCTCACTCTAATGCAGATGTAGGTAGAGTGTTTAGCCAAGTTTAATTGGTGAATACAAAGCAAAGTAATCAAATGAAAGTTCAAAAATAACATTCCATTCTGTGTTTGCGATTTGGACTAAAAACAGAGGGAAAATGCTACCACGACTACGAACTTTCGAAGGATATGATAGTGGCCAAAATTGGAAGTATGCAGAGCTACAGCAGTACTACACCTTCCTGCTGTAAAGATGTAATAGCGGCAGCAGGCTCCGCAAGTGAAGAAGACGATTTTTTATGAAAGAAATGTAAGTAAAAAGCCGTTGATATATTTATAATTGTTGGGGATTTTCTAGTGCTTTGAATCATAGAGTCCAGCTGGTGCTTTTCTGGTGTTTAAAAGCGTAGGGTTTAGATCTTTCCCATTTGAAGATTTGGCAACACTGCCAGCAATGGCATTACCGTCGTTGAATGAATAATAAATAATGACTGAAGTCACATATTTACGAAATGTAGGTCATATTTCCAGAGCAGCAATGATAATGGACAGTAATTTAAATTGGTAATGACCCCCAGAATATCAAATAAGATATGAAAATCAAGAAAATGACAAATACTGTATTATCTAAGTGCAAGTGTAGGATCCACGTTCATCACTCCCGAAGAATTACCTTAAGTCTTACGCAACACTGCCATCATTGTTTTAGTATGCTGGATGTATACTGCCCTTACTCGATTCTGTCCGTGTATTCTTGAACTCATCCAGTCGCGGGTCGTCTTCCCTAACCCAGCGTCGTCCTGATTCTACGTCCGTTTCCTTAGGCCTGCTGGCCAAATAATAGCTATATGATTGGTTGAAGAGAGCTACGAGAAGCAGCAAAAACATCGTATATATTTCCATCATTGCGAATAAGAAATTATCTGCAGTGTCACTATGGATATGTCTTAAGAGTGCGTAGCAGTCAACAATCTCAAGCAACAATGTATGTAGAGGACTAACACAAGTATTACCGAGCAAGGGGTTGCCGCCACAAGCGCCCCCGCATCATTATAGAGTAAATCTTCTCCTAAACATGCTACCATGACGAATAGAAATAAACAGTCATCACTCCGCTACTTAAGCATTGTAGTTCATGGTCCAGCCAGTGTGTGGCGCGGAAGTCGCGCCGAACCATAAGCACGTGTGACATTAACCCACGAGGTTAGTACTGTAATATCCTGTGCGCGAGAAGTCATATTTTGCGAGGGAATTTGTTTCTTTGTAATAGTTTACGAATGTCTGTGCAGTGCTCTGTGTGTGCAAACAACTAAGTTTTCTGTTGTTTCGGGAAAATGCCGTAATGTTTTGTTCGTGGAAGTAAATCGGGTTACGAAGAAAATCTGTTGGTAAACATTTTTTCACACCGCCAAAAGAAACAAATCTGTTTGCGAAATAGGCGAGAGTTATTCCGTGGAAAGATAAGCAATTGTCGATCAAAAATAGAATCTGTGACGAGCGTTTTTCGGAAGATTAAATTATTATAAAGGCGGACTGTTTCGTAGTGAACTATGAGAACGTGGAAATTCCTCGCGTGAAGTGGAAATTAAACCCAGGATCAGTACCTCACATTTTTCAAAATTTACCGAAATATCTATCCACTGATGTAAAATCACGAAAGCCACCCAGTAGGATACGGAATGAAGGCAGCCTTCCATGGTTAGGCCTACTTGTTCTATTTCGTGCCATCCTTACCTAAAACGAAAAAAAATCCGTCTTAATAATAATAGGCCTAAAATAATAAAAGTTGTTGATTCTTTAGCGACTTAACGACATCGTGGCCACGTAGCCCCGTGTGTTTGGGTTTGCTTAGAATTCGTCTGATAACCTGTGTGATTATAATGTCTGTAGTAGTGTGTGCATTTGGAATTGAGGTCCGATTTGGGTAGGAAGCGGCCGTGTTCTTCAGTTAGTTACCATCCCGGCATTTGCCTGGAGGAGAAGTGGGAAACCACTGAAATCCACTTCCAGGATAGCTGAGGTAGGAATTGAACGCGCCTCTTAACATTTTTGCCTCACGAGGCTGAGTGAACACCGTTCCAGCCCTCAGACCAGTATTAAATGTATTGGCAGAGCTGGGAATCGAACCTGGACTTCCGTGGTGATAGCCAAGTGGCCAAGAATGAGTCGGACATATAATCATGGCCAACCTGCCAATAAAATAAACGGTCATCCAATTCTTCGCTTCCGTTACCGTCCTCCTCGGATCTTGTTTCAACTTTGTCTTCAGTATCAGAGTCACAAATTCCTTTGAAATTACTGAATCAAGAACTAGCTATTCGTTATCTTTCAGCAGAAGGTGACACGCTTCATCTGCATCCTTAGGTTTTCGTAAGGCGCAATCTCCTTACTGATATTAACTAAGGCAACATACTAAGCCAAATAATCGGTATAACAGCACACCTGCCACTCACTGACAGAATGTAACATCATTGGGAGCGCTGGTACTATCAATCTCACGCTGACAAAATGTAACACGTGTTAAAGTTATTTTTAGGCACGCTATTTCACAACTCCAGAGAAATGCTTACTAAGGTTTGGTGTAAGATGTCACGAGACGATAAGAACATAACTTGAACTGTTGGCTTGATATTAAAACTAATATAACGAACCATGGAGCTGTCAGATCAATGCGCGACTAACGGAGGGTTTTAAACGATAGTTCTACATGGGGACTGAGAATATTAATACTAACTTTTTGACAGTATTATTCATAAGTCTAAACCCACAATTTGTTGTAATCAGCGTAACCGCAGCTTTCGTAAAGAGGTTTACGTAGCCCAGAGCGTATCCCACTATTGAACAGCTGACTGTGTAGCGTTGGGGATCAGCACCGCTAGCGCTAGCCGAGCGGGGCGCGGTTGAACTCGGTGAGTGATAACACTATTTGTTTCTATTCGTCATGATGCTACTATAGCACTTTAATTTTCTTCAAAACCGTTATCTTCACATCATTCTTTATTTCCGATTTCACTTTCACGAACTTCTCACTTCTACTATCCTTTTTAACTTCTGTATTTCTATTGTCTCTGTACAACAGGTCATATTCTGGCCAACTTGACTCACGGTAATCACCCAAACCCCCCTCATTCAATTGTAGTCGGTCGAAACAGTTTGTTAGAGCTCTTAAGGCCTTCGGGCCGACAGGCTAACAATTCACGCAGCGAAACCGGCTTGGCCGGAGGCCGGTTTCGCTTCCTTGGGTCCAGGCCAGGGGACCCCCTTAGGCCAATAAAATTAGATCCAGCGGCTTCGGTGGCACAGTCGGTAGCATGCTGAGCTTCTATGCCCAAGATCGCGGGTTCAAACCCGGCCGAAGCCGTCGGACTTTTTAAGAGCGTTAAAAATCCCTCAATATGCCTTCCTTCGGAGGGGAAGTAAAGCCGGCGGTCCCATGTCATAGATTTATGGCATGTTAAAGAACCTTCCACTAATTGCACCTGTGTGAAGCTAAATTGGATAGGTTAAGAATGTAAACAACGCTCTTAGGTTTCTACGTTCGTTGCCAAGAGCCGACTGCGGTGGCGTCTACTAGTTAAGTTCTGAACTTGGCCTAGTGGTCGTTGACGGTGGCGCTTGGTGGCAAAAGTAAGAACTATTTGAAAAATTCTAAGTTGCAGTACTTAAATTTAAAAAAAACAGATAACACACACTATTACAGTCATCACAATTAACACCGGTTATCAGACAGATTCTACACACACCCAAAGCACACGGGGCTACATGACCGCGTTGTCGCAGCCCCTAAACTTAAGAACCAACCAATTAAAAATAGATCCAAAAAAAGCGATTTGAGGAATTAATTTCCAGCAAGCTTGGAAATCATTTTAATACCTTCGTTTGGTCCTAAATGTGTGTAATCCGAGTTTGCGCCATCCCAGGAGGTGTGCATAACTTTTGGGACTCAAATAACTTCGAATTTTTTCCTCTTTTTTCATTGTTTTGCTTGTCGCTCGAAGACGGAAAATATCAATCAGTTCAATATTAAAGAAGGTTACATTCTGCGTTGAATTAACATATAAAACTTCAAATTTGGTCCAGTGATATAGCCAAAATCAAACGTTCAGAACTTGGGAGTTTTCTCATTTAGGTTCAAACTTACATTTTGTGACTTTCCAAGACCGACATCGTGAAAAAAAGCAACTGTTTCATAGAAAGTTGTTATACCTACTTGACGAAAATGTATGAAAGAGCTGATTTTTTTAATGTATTTTTCTTCACGATTTCAGAGTTTGTCCCATAGTGAAAGTTATTCGGTACTGAGTAACCACTTTGAAGGAAAACCGTTGATTTTTTAACTCTATATATTAGTCCTAAGTTCGTGTCTCGGGTTTGATTAAATACAGTATGAAAAGTTGATTATTCATAAAAGGAAGTGTTATAACGATTTCCAGCCGAGCTGCTCTCCAGTGCGCAGTGGAGTACTCGCCGCCTTGCGTGAGTAAACCTGCAACATGCAATACAAGGCTCTGGTGTAGGGGCTGCTGTCACTGCGCGGTGGATACATCAAGACTGGCAGGAAGCGCATGGACTTGTACTATAACCTTCACCCAGTGAAGTATTGGCTATCACCCCCAGACCCTATCCAACCGTGCTCCGAGCATTACTGCTGAGTACTCGCGTGTACGCATACTCAAACTCGTGGGTTTGGAACAGCCTGACATAGAGGAGGAACTCAGTCTTAGGGATACCAGACGTCTGGAAAAATCCGGACATGCCCTAGAATTCAATCGTTTGTCCGGGGTCCGGGAGGAATTTCTTTAACCCATTAAGCCCCAAATCATTTTGTTTTGTGATTTAAATAATAATATAATCAATTTAAGACAAGGTTAAACATTGCAATAAGAAGGAATTTTTGCTCACAGTTTGAGAGATTATGCCCCGTCCTCAAAAATAGGACACTGGGATCATGGTACAAATATCTCATGTATTGTTCCACATAGGAAGTAATATACCTATTCTTGTTTCACTTAGGCCGAATTCTTTTATTCCTTGTGATACAGAGGGAAGCACGTTTTCAGAAATAGAATATCTGAAGTAAGTCTTCAACCTACTCAAACTCGGAAATCTCCGTTCGGTGATAGCTAAAGAGACAGGCAAAACTGCCAAAAGTTTGATAAGGATATAAAAGTTAGAGAAAAAATATTTTGTCACACGCTTCAAGGGCACTTGTTGCTGTTTAAGTGCGAAGACATTGGAGAGTAATAAGAGGTGATGTTATTACACATAAGATTTATCGCTGGTTCAAACCTGGCCGAAGGCATCGGACTTTTTAAGAGCGTTAAAATCCCTCAATATGTCTTCCTTCGGAGGGGAAGTAAAGCCGGTGGGGCAATGTCATACATTTATGGCATGTAAAAGAACCTTCCACTAACTACACTTGTGTGAAGCTAAATTTGTAGGTTATATTTGATTAACGCTCCATTAAGTTCCAACGATCGTTGCCAGGTGCCAGTTGCGGTGGCATCTAGTAGCTAAGTTCACAGCTAGGTGTCGTTGACTGTATGATTTGGTAGGAACTACTTGAAAAATTGATCGTCTGCAGTCCTTCTACCTGAATCAGAGATAATACAGCCATCACAATTAACACCGGTTATCAGACAGATTCTACACACACCCAAAGTACACGGGGCTACCTGACCACGTTGTCGCAGCCCCAAAACTGAGGAACCAACCAACACATAAGATCAGAGCAAACTAATCGTCACACAGTTTACATCGCGCTACCGTCGCTTTACAACATTGCCATAGGCCCAATGCCATTTAGTAGCAAAAGTACATAATATTTATATTTGTTTATAATGTTTAAATTCATAAAGAAATATTATACAGGGTCTTTCATATAAAGTAAGAGCGGTGAGCGGCAGCTTTGTTATCCGCTGCAGCAGTGGCCTTGGCCGAGCTTGTGGCGCGCCACGGCGCCCTGCTGTAGTATTGAAAGCGCGCGCATATGATTGAAGCGATTTCACAGCTCTACAATAACTTTATTATTTGAGATATTTTAACAATGCTTTGCACACACATACAAAAACTCAAAAAGTTTTTTTTAGGCATTCACAAATGTTCGATATGTGCCCCTTTAGTGATTCGGCAGACATCAAGCCGATAATCAAGTTCCTCCCACACTCGGCGCAGCATGTCCCCATCAATGAGTTCGAAAGCATCGTTGATGCGAGCTCGCAGTTCTGGCACGTTTCTTGGTAGAGGAGGTTTAAACACTGAATCATTCACATAACCCCACAGAAAGAAATCGCATGGGGTTAAGTCGGGAGAGCGTGGAGGCCATGACATGAATTGCTGATCATGATCTCCACCACGATCGATCCATCGGTTTTCCAATCTCCTGTTTAAAAATGCCGAACATCATGATGGAAGTGTGGTGGAGCACCATCCTGTTGAAAGATGAAGTCGGCGCTGTCGGTCTCCAGTTGTGGCATGAGCCAATTTTCCAGCATGTCCAGATACACGTGTCCTGTAACGTGTTTTTTTCGCAGAAGAAAAAGGGGCCGTAAACTTTAAACCGTGAGATTGCACAAAACACGTTAACTTTTGGTGAATTGCGAATGTGCTGCACGAATGCGTGAGGATTCTCTACCGCCCAGATTCGCACATTGTGTCTGTTCACTTCACCATTAAGAAAAACTGTTGCTTCATCACTGAAAACAAGTTTCGCACAGAACGCATCCTCTTCCATGAGCTGTAGCAACCGCGCCGAAAATTCAAAGCGTTTGACTTTGTCATCGGGTGTCAGGGCTTGTAGCAATTGTAAACAGTAAGGCTTCTGCTTTAGCCTTTTCCGTAAGATTTTCCAAACCGTCGGCTGTGGTACGTTTAGCTCCCTGCTTGCTTTATTCGTCGACTTCCGCGGGCTACGCGTGAAACTTGCCCGCACGCGGTCAACCGTTTCTTCGCTCACTGCAGGCCGACCCGTTGATTTCCCCTTACAGAGGCATCCAGAAGCTTTAGATTGCGCATACCATCGCCGAATGGAGTTAGCAGTTGGTGGATCTTTGTTGAACTTCGTCCTGAAGTGTCGTTGCACTGTTATGACTGACTGATGTGAGTGCATTTCAAGCACGACAAACGCTTTCTCGGCTCCTGTCGCCATTTTGTCTCACTGCGCTGTCGAGTGCTCTGGCGGCAGAAACCTGAAGTGCGGCTTCTGCCAAACAAAACTTGATGAGTTTTTCTACGTATCTGTAGTGAGTCGTGACCATATGTCAATGAATGGAGCTACAGTGAATTTATGAAATCGCTTCAATCATTTGTAATAGCCCTGTACATACTTGACCTTGCAATAAGCGTGCAGGTGTTCAGTCGCCAGTCTGACCCTCAGCTGCCAACATGGTGAGACAGTTATCATTACAACATCGTATTTTTGTATGCAAAACTTATTTTAAGTACGATTCGGCTCGGCGGGTACGTGATGCATTTGTTCAGCAATTTCCTGATGAAGTACCACTTTCACTAGCACAGATTCACGTAATTGACTCATTGCTCAATAAAAGACATAAAATAAAAGATCAGAAACATTACAGTGGCAGTACTCACTCGCGTCAATCAGAATGTGGTTACCTGACACAATACCTGTATAACCCAGGAAGGACGACACTTCCAGCATCTTTTATAAGTTAATATTTCATATAGGATTGTGCACACGCTTAAAGCAGGGGGCCACGGCGCGCCACAAGCTCGGCCAGGCCACCGCAGCAGGGTATAACAAATCCGTCGCTTGCCGTTCTTATTTTATTTGAAAGACCCTTTATGTGACAAAATTTCGTTATATACGCCCCTGACAGGAGTAAAGAAGCCTCATTGGCGGTATATAAAACAATTACCAGGTAATAGATGGAACACGTGGAAATGATATCAGCACAGACGGATGAAAAGAGGAAAGCTATTGAAGTTCAAAGTGTTACATCATACTATAGCTGAGATAGCATACAAAGCAATGACTGCAGATGGAGAAAAAGCCAAACAAAATTCTACGTATGTCGTCTTGTTTACGGATCTACAGTAAGTGCTTTTCTGTCCTGTGTTATCCCACTCATCTGTTTTCTATCAAAGACAGTATGCGTGTTATAATCAAGCCATTCATAATGTTGGCACAAATGAAGCAACAATGTGTTTTTGGCATGAAAGTGTGGCCAAACGAGGTTCAGCCGAAATTTCTTCATGTATATTAAAGTATATCACTCAAACTATCAGCCCCTAGCCCCAGGAGAAGAAAGGACTCTTGTACTTTGGTCTGACAGTTGTGTTGGCCAAAATAATAACTGGCGTATGCTGTCACTTTGTCAGTATATCATTACACTCCGATTGTTTACAACAGTGAATAGGAAGTTCCTAGCGTCGGGTCATAGTTTTCTTCCGTGCGACCGGGACTTTGCTCTGATTGAGCGTCAAAAAAAGAATTTTACTGTTTATGTTCCTAAAGACTGGATTGCAGTTATAGCTTCAGCAAGGCAAACAAAACCTTTTCAGGTATATGATATGCAGCCTGAGGACTTCAAAGACCTGACAGATCTAGAAAATTGTCTTAGGAGAGATCCTGACTTTAAAATAACAACTTCACATTGGATTCAGGTATCAGCAGACGATCCAGAACAGTTCATGTGAGACTCAGCCACAATCTATTGCAGCCTTGGTACCAGTATTCAATCATGAAGAAATGTAGAGGTGTCCGCAATACATATTGTAGGCCCTATAGTGTAGCGCTGGATTCAATCCCTCTTCTTTATTCTCAACAGTTACCAATACGAGCAGAAAAGTGGAAAGATTTACAAGATATGTGCCGGTATATTCCACAGGACAGTTTTATGAAGAACTAAAGGCGGACTAAGTATAACACGAGTCATTATGGATCTATTAATCGTGACATTAATTTATACACACCCCATATTGGCTCTCGTGTGTACTGAGAATTACAAATACTGTCGTCTATGTATCATTGTTGGTTACAACCTTGTACGTCTGAATAGGGTTACAACCATGTTCTGTGTTCTGACAGAATATTTCCCTTTTTTTTTTTCTATTTTCATTGCACCCTATGAACCCTTCAGAATAGCAGTGTTTATATGTAAGAAATCTTAATCAAGGGGTCGCGCTCAGTTCCTATGTAATGTTTACGTTCGCCAAACAACATGCTCTACTGAGGTAAGGGCCATAGGATTAAAACTATAATTAAGAAAGAAAGGTGACAAGATGTAAAATAATAACATGATTTAATGACTAATAGTGCATAAAAAGAATATAAACAACAATAATAAAAAAAATCCTCCCTGAATTTTCCCATGACAAGAATATCTATCAATGCTGAGGAGTCAGACAGATTTAAAATGTGGATCCAGGTTCCACTAACTTGCAATTTGGATTTTATGTACGCGTAATGACTAACTACGAGGAATGAGTACTTTGGATGACTGTTCGTTTACAACGGGTTAACAGCCACGGTGCTCACGAACAATCATCTCGTAAATCAACGTTTACGGATATGGAACATGACACTAATAAAAACCCTTAAAATGTAATCCTGACACACACACTAAAATCTACTATTTACAGGTATCTCTCTCGAGACCCTCATTTAGCGCGATGACGCACTTGACAATGAGCTGCCAACACCGGCCAATTGCTCAATACACAAGCAAGGAAATACAGCATAGCACGTGACTTCACGGGTCACTGAATGGAATATAAACATGGACTAAACCAACAACAACAAAAGCCTGACCAGCCTGAACAAAACTGCATGTTAAGGTAACGCTTCGGAGATTATCGTGATTCGTAGGCAACTCCCATTTATTTAAACAATTTTTATCATTGATCAGTTCTTAATTCTGTATTTCAAGTAATTACTGAGCCACACAAGCGCTCTCCACTAATGACCTCGCTAGCAACCTTCAGTCCGTCTTGTGAAACATCTCCCCCTTCCTCACTACCTGTCATCGTCCCAACTCCAGTGTGTAAAAATAACTGACCAGCTGTGCCGTTATCTCAAAGAATCAACAGCAGCAAATCTCAACCACCTCAACAAATGGCCAGACATTAATCAAAATATCCACAATTGCCCTCGCAAGGTTACAATATGGACCTGGCACCAAGCTGACAGAAATCAGTCTACGCTGAAATTCCCGCTTGTAATAACCACAAAAATACACACACACACACTTCTGGGAATGACATCACGTTTTTCACACAGATCGGCTGAATAGATGCTCGCAAACTATTTTAAGAAAATATTAAAACCTACGATAGAGCTGACTGCTCTTCGTCACAAATCACATTGCTCCAAAGGCAATAATTTCACTGAATCTGATCAATAATAAACCAAAAAAAAAAGATTAATTACCCTCCAATCTACTGTATAATTATATTACTTCAGTCCTACTTCTGAAACACAACATATCTCCGAGAGACGTTTTTAACCGCATTGCGTAACATATGCAAACACGGTCGTCCACATAGCTACGTTAGTTAAAACAACAAACAAAAACAAGAACCTTCCACTAATAACATATATGCGAGCTGCTTCCATGCAAAAGGTGTGTCAGACCAAAACTAAATATACTACGTTAATCACACAAGCAAATTATTTACAAAACAAAATATGTCACATACACCATAAGTTAATTTATCAGATAATAATAATATTATTGAGTACTCATCCTCAGCTAGTCACCCGTCAAAGAACATCAGCGGCCATCTCCCAACTGGATGCTTCTTATCTCATTTCAACCATCTTGACGGAGTGTTGATAGTTCCAGGCTCCTTCAATGGTAAGCGATGTCATCTCTCGTGCTGATTCAAAAAGTTAAATTATTATACACTAGATATCTGACTACTAAATTCGCCGTTTCAGGTACTACTTTCCCCGGAACGGTTCGTTGGCGAATTATCGAAGATACTGCCCCTACAAAATATAGTACTGTGACTATCTAACACTGAATTTAACACATTTATTAATAATTTCTGTGTCCTTGATGACACGCAAAGTATAAGTGCTTCCGTCCTCAGACGAACAAAAGTAATACGCCCTACGTCCTCAGACGTACAAGAGTAATAGCAATGTCTCGGCTCTTCACGCCACTTATAAATGAACCGGCCCTAGGTCTTGATAGAGGGGGAAATTATATAAAAATTTCTCAAAATAATAGTGGTACAGGAATGAAATAAATATCATTGAACTCGAAAAATAGAGCAGGTCAAGAATATGCCCATTAATCCTAGAATCGATCGTAGAGATGTTGTCTAGCCGATCTCCCGCGTTAATGCTAGCCATAGCGTGTCCAAGCTAGACCTGCCACGCTGGGAAGCATTCTTCTCCCATTGGTTCCCCATTTTCTGTAACTTGGCGGTTTTTATCAGACCTTGGCCTAGTAGGAGTGTCTAGTATTTTCATCAGCCACTCACGTTACTGCATCATATTTTTTCTAGGCGCGAATATTACAATGAACATACCAGAAGCGTGTCTCACTGCGCGTCGCTTCTATTTTGAGGTGGTCACCACCTGTCCTTCTGAATCATTGCTAGGTCTTTCTTTTCACAATCCTAAGTATTTAGCCTTTTGTCAAACTGCTGCAGGTATTTCCTCATTGTCTCCAACCAATGCTTGAAATTTCCTCATCTCCGTCTGGCTGTTTTCATGATGCTGGTGGAAATATTTATTAATTGAAGAAATAAAACATCGAATCATTTATCCATCAGAGGTTAAAGGGTTCACAACTCCTCCACTCACAAAATTTCGAACTTCGGAGAAAGTCGATAATTAAAAAAAAAGACTTCCGTATGCCAATTTGTTTTATTTCAGAATCACCCCTTTTCTATTACTTGGCCTAGCCGCTCCTGTCTTGAATGGCATTTGCTCGTTTCATTTCCTGCTTGGACCTCGCCCCTCCAACTGCTTGCATGACGCGCTGTTGCCTCGGGCAACACTCTGCTCGTCTCGTTAATGTTTGTCAACACCCATTCCACTTCCTTCTTCACGTGCCGTACTCAACTGCTCCCCGTTCACTTGGTTGATATTAGGACGTCCATATATTCAAACTGCATCATTATTTCGGCGCTCTCATGGATCACTTCTTCGATACTTTTTTAAGTTTGCTGCGTTGTAGACCGACATTGTTCCTGTGCTTAACTCTTTCACTCTGTATGCATTATTTCCAAGGTTTCTGACAATAGAATAGGGTCCTATGAACTTTTCGCAGAATTTGCTGAAGATTTTCTTCTCTGGATCCGATGTAGCGGGTCGTTTCACCAAAACGAGCTGGTTGATTTCAAGATCACTGTGAAACCTCTTATTTCTTACTCGCCGTAATCTGCGATCTGCTTGTTTTCTCATGTAGGCTCTCGTTCTCTCAATTCGCAGGTCAGGTGCTATCATGGGATCTTGTGGGCAGTTAATGATGCTTTTCCACGTTCTCACTGGATACTCGTTTTTGTGTAGGACCATAGGGACCTGTCCTGTTGACTCGTGCCTGGTGGAATTCATGCATGTCTCTACATCCTTAATTTTATCTACCCATTTATGGTGTTCATTGGGAATGAAGATTCTCAAGTATGATGTTACACATTTAATTGCTCTCTCACTTGGATTAGCTTGGGCATGTCAGATACTGCTTAACACGTGTTTTATACCCATGTACTCCATACCTTTCTTGAATTCGGCGCTTGTAAAATAATTGCCATGATCTGACAAGATAAATTCTGGTTTTCCAAGGATTGGAATAACTCTGTTTCGAATACGACTGAGTACTTGCTTCGATGTAGTTTTCTGAATAGGGCATAATACGACAAACTTAGAAAATACATCAATGCACACTAGCAAGTGACGGCAACCTCGCCTTCCTTTCGAAATTAGACCGAAACAGTCCAGGGCCAGTAGCTCGCAGGGTTTCTGAGGTAGCAATGGTCTAGGATACTGCCTTATTAAATAGTTAATGGGCTTTGTCCTCTGACAAGGATCACAAGTCGTAATGACGTCACATATAGTTGTTCTCATACGTGGCCATGTAAATGTCTCTCCTATTGTCGCTTCGCACTTGTCTAATCCGACGTGTCCGTAACTTTCGTGAGTATGCCATGTCAGTCCTCGCTGTAATGATGCAGGTACTAATATGCGTAACTTGGTGTGGTCATTATCTATCAATTTGTGCAGCAAATTGTTGACATAAACATATCTTCCTTCTTTGGCTTTCGCTTCTCGATATGCAGGTGTTCCTGTAGGTAGTTGCTTTCTGAAGTATTGAATTAATAGCATCATCCATGGTTCCGCTTCCTGTTCTCGCTGTATCTCACGTAACTCCTCCAAGAATTCCCGGTCCTTCGGTGTTAACTCCAAGTGTTGTACCATCGCTGTTTCTTCGTTATCAGGCTCTGGGTTCCTGCTGAGTGCATCCGGAATCACGTTCATCTTCCCTGGGCAATGTTCAATCTCAATGCTAAACTGCTGAATATATATAGACCAACGTGTCACACGTTCGCTTGCCATCGACGTCTTAAACAAGAATGTTAATGCCTTGTGATCAGTCCTGACAACAATGGGGTAGCCATAAATTATTCGTTTCCATTGTTGTAGCGCATGAAGAATGGCCAACAGCTCTAGTTCCGTTACAGTATAATTGCGCTCGTGCTTACGCAATTTTCGGCTGACAAATGCCAAATATGTTTTATGTTGCAGGTTAGCTGGATCTTCTTGATAGAGCATAGCACCTATACCAATTAGTGAAGCATCCGCTTGGATTATAAATTTGTGCTTGAAAGCTGGATATCCTAACTTGATGCAGTTTTCCAGTAGCTGTTTTGTTGCTTGGAACGCCTTCTCACACTCCGCATTCCATAACCATTTATTATTCTTCTTTAGCATTTCCTGCATTGGAGCTACAGTCTCCGTGTAACCTGGACAGTTTTCCTTAAAGAATCCCGGTAAACCTAAGAAAGCCCGAATGTGCTTGACTCTCGTTGGTGTAGGGAAATTCTTTATCGCTTCGATCTTAGCTGGATTTGGCTTAACCTCCTCCTTGTCAATGATGTGACCCAAATATAAGATCTCGCTCTTGAAGAAATGCGATTTCTTCAGGTTTACTTTGAAATTTGATGCATTCAAGTTGCCTAATACTTTATCTAAATTCTCCATGTGAGTTTCAATGTTGTCGGATGCCAGCAGAATGTCATCAATGTAGCGTACCGTCATCTCCTTAACTTCCTCGGTTAGATTCCGGTCCAGGGCTCGGATTAAAGCACAGCCCGCTGTTTTGACTCCAAAGGGCATTCGGACGAAGCAAAACGTTTGGTTATCGAAAAAGAAGCCAGTTAGAAGCTGTGACTTCTCATCCAATTCAATATGGTGGAACGAGCTCGTCAGGCCAACTGATGAATAAATGCTTTTGTTTTTAAAGCCTTTTAATACGTCTCTGATAATTGGCGCTCTGTCATACTCAGGAAAAATGAGTCTCATGTTGAGATTTCTGGCATCTAAACAAAGTCTAATAGATCCATTTGGTTTTGTGACTGCCAAAATCGCATTTAGATAAGGTGTAGGTGTCTTCCTTATCACTCCAGCTTGTAACATCTCATCTATAATGATCTTAACTTGACAACGATATTTTTCAGGAATTGGGTACAATCTGCTTTTGAAAGGCGACCAATCCTCGACTTGCATTGAATATTTGAAATTTAATATTTTCCCAGGTACTGTATCAAATACTGTTTTGTGCTTCCTTAAAATCTCTTCCAATAGTTTTCTGTGTTCAGTCCCAAGTTGAATGTCATTGAGCCGCTCCTGTAGTAACTCTTCAAATTGTGCATCACTGTCATCTCCTTCCGTTAATAAAGACCACATCTCCTGGGATTCACTCTCCTCATCTAGTTCCACAACAGCCCCTTCTATGATGTTATCTTCTGCCTTTCGTATCTCCCCTTCCGTCTCTTCCGATATTGCTTCCAATGTCCAAGAATTTACATCTCTTCCGGTAGTGATTTCATCCATATGCAATCCCACGTTCTTCAGCTGATCATACTCTCTAAAACTGACTGTTTTCTTGTGCAAATCTATCACTGCTTGATAGTCACAAATGAAATTTGCACCAAGAATTATATTGAAATTCATCTTTGCCATGATAATGAATGTTTGCCCAAAAGTGTGTTCCAATATGTTCAGCTCTAAGTATGCCTGAAGTTTACAAGTGACGGTGCGTTCAGGAATAACACCCCTCACTTTGAGCTGTGGTACGGGAATTACAGGAATATTCTGACTCCGTCCCAATTCTCGAACCAAGGCCTCCGATACCAGACTGATCTGCGACCCCGTATCCAATAAACATCTTATATTAATTCCACCAATCCTCGCGTAAATAATGGGTAACTGCCTAATTTCATCGTTCCGTGGTTTCACCGTCTCCTCCAGGCAGTCTTCTGGCAAAGCAATCCATTCTTGTATGTTCGCTACTATCCATCCATCTTCAACTTCCGACTGTTGCGTTTGTAGACTGTCTTCTTTATCCAAATTTAGCATTTTTTTTAGCTCCGGTGCGACTCCCATCATTCGTTTGTCGCCCATGCCCTTGATATTCCTCTTGTCTCAGTAGACTTCCAGCTTCCTCAGTATGTGTGTCTGGATTCTTCATGTTCCCAATGGCTTTTTCCCATCATCCTAGCTCTCCACTTTGACTAGCGTGTAATTCCTCTAGGTAATTTTGTGATTGAGCGTGCCTATCATCCCAGTCATTTCGATAATTACGCGCCTCTCCTTGATTTTGATCTCTTCTTCCTTTCCATCTTTGATTTGCATTGTAATCACCGTATCTTCCATAAGGCCTGTCATTTCTTCGATTTTCACGCCATTGCTGATATCCTCTCTGTTGATATCTATTGTTGCCTTGATATGACCTATTGTTGTAGTTATTCTCGTTACGCTGGTATGGTCTGTTTTCTCCTTCTTCCTGGTTTCGCCTAGGTGTGGAGGTGCTTGTATTAGTACCATGCGTTTTAGTGTTTGCCTGCTTAGGTTTTATGACCTCTGTCGTATTGACTAACTCCAGCTGTCTTCCTCCTCTATAATGATTATGAGATGTAGTCTCATCTATCTGGCGTAATATCTGCTCTGCATGTATGGCCGTACTAACGTTCGCTGCGACTAGTACTTGTTGCACATTGACTGGTAATTGCCGCGCTATTGTCATCACCAGATCCGCTTCATTTAAAGGGTAATCAAGGTCGCAAAATTTTAGCATTTGCATGTTAAAGAAATCTGAGTATTTCGTTTGCTGGGTGGTTTGGTATTTTCTAGAGTAAAGCTCCATCCTTAGACTTTGTTGTATTGCTGGCGACCAGTATTTGCACAGAAACGCTAATTTAAAATCTGACATGGTTCCAAATGTATATTTGAAGCTTAAAAACCATGTAAGGACATTTCCTGATAAAAATCTCTCCATCATCCTCAATCTACGTGCTTCAGGTACCCCAGTGTCATTGTAATGGTCTTCAATTTCTTTAATAAATGCTTTAGGTGTCAACCCTGAATTCTCCGTGTATTTCTGCGGTTTATAATCGTTCGAGCGAATTACTTGGATAAGTTGTGTGGGCTGATGACCGTCTTGTGGCGTGGAACTCCTTTCAATATTCTTGCGAAACCCCTCCGTGTTTGCTGTTAATGGGCTCTCTGTCTGAGCTTGACTCCCTGCAGTGCTTTCCTCCCCGGGGCTATTTGAGTCGTCCTGCCTATCTCTCATTGTTCCTGTTTTAAATATCGAGGATTTTTCTAATGACCTCAGTTCGGCTTTAATGATCCTGTCTGTTTGCTCTTTAAGTTTACTCTTAATTTCTTGCTCTAATGCTTGAATACGAGTATGATTTTCGCCTACTGTTTTTAGGATGGTTGATCTTTCCTCTTTAGAATCGATATTCATTTTTCGCCAATCTTTCCTTATTTGCTCCTTAATCGTGCTTACTTTTTCCTCAATCTGGCTTTTAGTGTCATCCTGATTGCTTTCTATCTGGCTCAGCCTTTCTTCCAATCTCGCGCTATTTTCGTCGATGGTACTCTTTAATTGACTCTGATCCGCTTCTAGGCTTTTCCATTGTTTGGCTGATTTTATTTCGAGACGATCCCTATCTTTAATTATGCCGGATATATTTTCATATACTGCTGATAATTGTTGTTGAATGACTTTGCCGCTCTTTTCCATTTCCATAAATCGTCCTTCTAATTTATCCTGAGCTATCTTGACCTCGCTTGTATTCATAGTGCACGCTAGTTCAATTTGCTCTAATTTAGCTAACACCGTTTCATCCAGAATGCTAAGTTTTTGATCAAAAATACTTTCCATTTTCTTAATCTGATCTAATTGTTTTTCATTATCTTTACTAACATCTAGGGCCAGCAATACCATCTGTTGATTAGTGTGATCTTTCATCTCTGCGGTTAACGAAGCTAATTGGTTCGTGTTTTTAATATTCTGCGCCTCTAACTGCGAATTGATAGTGCCATTAATTTCACTTTTTAATAATCTAGCTTGTTCCGCCTGATATTCATTTTGTTCAATCCTACTGTTATTTAATTGTGTCCGCAATGATTCACTTTGTTCTGATAATTTGTTTATAGACTCACTTTGTTCTAACAAACTATTGTTTATTTGTTCAGATAATTTCGCGTTTAATGCCTCACTTTGTTCTAACATACTAGTGTTTAATGATTCACTTTGTTCTGATAGTTTAGTGTTTATTTGTTCAGATAATTTTGTTTTTAGTGATTCACTTTGTTCTGATAATTTAGCGTTTAATGATTCACTTTGTTTCGCCAATTTAGTGTCCAACAATTCCTGTGTTCTCCTAGCCGCGCTCTCAATGATTAATTGAATCAGTTCCACCGTCGCCATGTTATACACTTTATATGAGACATTAGGGAAATGGCATAAAGCAATGCCCTTTGACACACACATACAATCCAATGCACATTTAATTTCTTTACCCTACTCAGTTCATTTATTTTTACATTTAATCCCACTAGTCGATTGCATCTCTGAGTAGTTCTAATTTTACTCAATTTAATTTAAACCCAAACACATATTCAGTCATTAAATTGTTATCCTGATCTGATATTAACACTGACTAATTAACAAAGTATTAATTGTCATTTAAGGCTACCAGCCTCCTAACATTTTCATGAGTTTGACTTTCTAAACAAATCTAGTTTTAACTTTAATCATTGGGCGCCCGGTATCACGTATATTACCTTTTACTTTAATTCGATAGACAAAAACGTGAACCGTATTTCACATTGCAAACTCCTGATTTTAATTTATATTTCACACATTTGGCGGTATCCACTTCGCCTCAATTACTTTTAATAAAATATCACTTTCCGGTGATTAAAATACTGTCATATCTGCCTGCACTTGCGGCATGTCAGTTTTACTCAAATACGCCAACTAAATGTGTTCCAGCAGCGAACCAGCAACAAAATTACACCTTCATTGTTGCGTCAGTTTGAAAACCCAACTACGCTTACATTGACATGTGCAAAATCTTTGCCGTTACACCACAGTGAACCGCCCCACGCTTGGCCGCGCCAGTTTTACTCCTATGAACCCTTCAGAATAGCAGTGTTTATATGTAAGAAATCTCAATCAAGGGGTCGCGCTCAGTTCCTATGTGATGTTTACGTTCGCCAAACAACATGCTCTACTGAGGTAAGGGCCATAGGATTAAAACTATAATTAAGAAAGAAAGGTGACAAGATGTAAAATAATAACATGATTTAATGACTAATAGTGCATAAAAAGAATATAAACAACAATAATAAAAAAATCCTCCCTGAATTTTCCCATGACAAGAATATCTATCAATGCTGAGGAGTCAGACAGATTTAAAATGTGGATCCAGGTTCCACTAACTTGCAATTTGGATTTTATGTACGCGTAATGACTAACTACGAGGAATGAGTACTTTGGATGACTGTTCGTTTACAACGGGTTAACAGCCACGGTGCTCACGAACAATCATCTCGTAAATCAACGTTTACGGATATGGAACATGACACTAATAAAAACCCTTAAAATGTAATCCTGACACACACACTAAAATCTACTATTTACAGGTATCTCTCTCGAGACCCTCATTTAGCGCGATGACGCACTTGACAATGAGCTGCCAACACCGGCCAATTGCTCAATACACAAGCAAGGAAATACAGCATAGCACGTGACTTCACGGGTCACTGAATGGAATATAAACATGGACTAAACCAACAACAACAAAAGCCTGACCAGCCTGAACAAAACTGCATGTTAAGGTAACGCTTCGGAGATTATCGTGATTCGTAGGCAACTCCCATTTATTTAAACAATTTTTATCATTGATCAGTTCTTAATTCTGTACTTCAAGTAATTACTGAGCCACACAAGCGCTCTCCACTAATGACCTCGCTAGCAACCTTCAGTCCGTCTTGTGAAACATCTCCCCCTTCCTCACTACCTGTCATCGTCCCAACTCCAGTGTGTAAAAATAACTGACCAGCTGTGCCGTTATCTCAAAGAATCAACAGCAGCAAATCTCAACCACCTCAACAAATGGCCAGACATTAATCAAAATATCCACAATTGCCCTCGCAAGGTTACAATATGGACCTGGCACCAAGCTGACAGAAATCAGTCTACGCTGAAATTCCCGCTTGTAATAACCACAAAAATACACACACACACACTTCTGGGAATGACATCACGTTTTTCACACAGATCGGCTGAATAGATGCTCGCAAACTATTTTAAGAAAATATTAAAACCTACGATAGAGCTGACTGCTCTTCGTCACAAATCACATTGCTCCAAAGGCAATAATTTCACTGAATCTGATCAATAATAAACCAAAAAAAAAAGATTAATTACCCTCCAATCTACTGTATAATTATATTACTTCAGTCCTACTTCTGAAACACAACATATCTCCGAGAGACGTTTTTAACCGCATTGTGTAACATATGCAAACACGGTCGTCCACATAGCTACGTTAGTTAAAACAACAAACAAAAACAAGAACCTTCCACTAATAACATATATGCGAGCTGCTTCCATGCAAAAGGTGTGTCAGACCAAAACTAAATATACTACGTTAATCACACAAGCAAATTATTTACAAAACAAAATATGTCACATACACCATAAGTTAATTTATCAGATAATAATAATATTATTGAGTACTCATCCTCAGCTAGTCACCCGTCAAAGAACATCAGCGGCCATCTCCCAACTGGATGCTTCTTATCTCATTTCAACCATCTTGACGGAGTGTTGATAGTTCCAGGCTCCTTCAATGGTAAGCGATGTCATCTCTCGTGCTGATTCAAAAAGTTAAATTATTATACACTAGATATCTGACTACTAAATTCGCCGTTTCAGGTACTACTTTCCCCGGAACTGTTCGTTGGCGAATTATCGAAGATACTGCCCCTACAAAATATAGTACTGTGACTATCTAACACTGAATTTAACACATTTATTAATAATTTCTATGTCCTTGATGACACGCAAAGTATAAGTGCTTCCGTCCTCAGACGAACAAAAGTAATACGCCCTACGTCCTCAGACGTAATGGAGTAATAGCAATGTCTCGGCTCTTCACGCCACTTATAAATGAACCGGCCCTAGGTCTTGATAGAGGGGGAAATTATATAAAAATTTCTCAAAATAATAGTGGTACAGGAATGAAATAAATATCATTGAACTCGAAAAATAGCGCAGGTCAAGAATATGCCCATTAATCCTAGAATCGATCGTAGAGATGTTGTCTAGCCGATCTCCCGCGTTAATGCTAGCCATAGCGTGCCTAAGCTAGACCTGCCGCGCTGGGAAGCATTCTTCTCCCATTGGTTCCCCATTTTCTGTAACTTGGCGGTTTTTATCAGACCTTGGCCTAGTAGGAGTGTCTAGTATTTTCATCAGCCACTCACGTTACTGCATCATATTTTTTCTAGGCGCGAATATTACAATGAACATACCAGAAGCGTGTCTCACTGCGCGTCGCTTCTATTTTGAGGTGGCCACCACCTGTCCTTCTGAATCATTGCTAGGTCTTTCTTTTCACAATCCTAAGTATTTAGCCTTTTGTCAAACTGCTGCAGGTATTTCCTCATTGTCTCCAACCAATGCTTGAAATTTCCTCATCTCCGTCTGGCTATTTTCATGATGCTGGTGGAAATATTTATTAAATGAAGAAATAAAACATCGAATCATTTATCCATCAGAGGTTAAAGGGTTCACTTAATTGTTTAAAGTTCTGCTAAAGTGTATAATATGTTCAATGCACATGTTTTATGGACATTTTGGGTTTATAATATAAAAAATATGGACAATATCTGTTTTTTCTCTTTCCTGTAAAATTTCACTTTTGTGGGTTACAACCTTGTTCTGGGCGGGTATTCAAATACAATTAGTTATTTTCTGAGCTCTGTCATTTAAAAAAGTCACGAATTAATCTCTATTTCAGATTAGCACATCTCTTTTTTAACAATTTCACTTTCTAGAATATCCCTGAGTGAGTTCGAAATTCCATTAATTTGTTCTGGGTTCGAACAATTTTCTAGGAGAGCAGATTTTTTTAAATGTTACATAACACTTTTCTAATGACATTGTATGCTGATGTAGATCTGTACCAACGGAACCATTGCTTACATCATCACCCTCATCACCATCTCCAATGGGAAGCCAGACGAGAAGTGGTCTTTTGAAAGAGGTCAGACTGAGAAAATGCCTGGTCTTTGGTCGGGGATAGGGGGTGGTCCTTAAATAAATAATAATAATGTTATTGGTTTTACGTCCCTTTTAACTACCCTGGCTTTTAGAGACGCCGGGGTGCCGGAATTTTGCCCCGAAGGGGATCTTTAACGCGCCAGTAAATGTACTGACACGGCTCCCTCGCATTTGCGCACCCTCAGGCGCCAGGTTTCGAACCTGCAACCTTGGGCTCAGCAAGCGAGAACGTTACCCCTGAGCCACGCAGCCAGACAGGTCCTTAAATAGAGGTAACAAATACATTGACCTTATGAGGTTTTAAATCGGTTCCAAGAAAAATCGGTCTTTAAGAGAGGTGGTCTTTTAATAGGAGTGGTCTTTTAGAGAGGTTTCACTGTACTGCTCGAGTCTAAGCTGCGTGGACCTGAGAGGAATGTGCATCGCAGACTATGAGTAGTGGTGGTGACTAGTGATGAGGTTTCTCGGTCCTTGCGTAGTAACGGAAGCAAATACATTAGTCGGTGACTCAGTCACTCATTCCCAACGCCGCACTGGTTTCAGAAAAGACCCATGTTAGCAGTATTGGAATAGACGAGAATGTCAGGTAACACGGCGGGCTCTCGACAGGCTTCTCAATTCTCGCCTGCTCCTACTCTGCCTCTGCCCATCATCCCGCAAGTTCACAGAGCTTGGAACCGAGCAGTATTGTAAATAGTATATTTTAAAAAAATATTAAATTTGTCTTTCAAAATATGAACAGTTTTTTGTTTAATTTCCCGAGTATATCTCAATTATTTTGTAAGATAATTTCATGAATGAGAACATCCACTAGGGATCATAGGTTGAAATGTATCTGCCGAGTTTCATCCAGTTTCATCACATAGTTCACGAGATATTGTATTTTTTCCTACCAAAAAAAAAAAAAAACTTTCGGGAAAACAGCTTTGAATATTAAACACTCCATTGACAGATAGGCGCATGGTCTCAAGTAATACGCTATATCTCTGCCAAAACGCTGAATTTAGTTATAAAACTTAACAGGTATATTGAGAAAGGTGTTGTCTTTCATTTAAATGAAAATTTACAAAACTAAAATGTTGTCATCCGACGGTGTATGAGCCTCCTTACCACCACCCCCCACCCCCCCCTCCACCACCTGCCCCCCCCCCCCCCCCCCCCACCACCACCCACCCCCCTCCCTCTGTTGGAACGTCACTGGCTATTCTGCCTGAGCTGTCTTCGCTTTTTCAATGAGGCTCTGGATGGCGCTTCTGTCACACCTTGTCGACCGCTGTGGCAACTCGTAAGCTCTTAGTGCTCCAACCGGCACTGTTCGCTTGGAAAAATCTCCATTGTTTTACACAACAAAAAAGTTGTTCAATTTCTATTGTAAACCAAGCAAGGCTAGGCGACCTCCCTCTTCCCCTACCACACACAGATCTCCCGTCTCCGAGGAGCACTTGAAACCTGGCCACAATACGCACTCCAAGACCTTCCCTCTTCGTAACATAAATCTCTATAGAATATGCTCCGATATTTTTTTCTTAGTTTTCCTGATAAAAAGAGGAATAAAAAATCTGCTTGTAAACTGTGAAGTGCTCTCGACTGGTGCCTTTCGTGCGTCAAACAATAGGCTTAAATATTGGTCGTGCCTCGCTCCTTATTGTGGAAATATTGCTTCTAGCTTATAATATGCAGGCAGACAAAGGAAAGTGTCATCGTGGTAACTTATTCCTTTCTAAAGCAAATATACAGCTTATAACGCAAAATACGGCAATCTAAATGATAACTTGAGAAGGAACGGAGGAGTGCTTGAAGAGCGTTGATGCTGAGAACACGGTATTTTTAGCCTACTTTCGATTTTTGCAAAAAATGAAAGTAGACTTATGAGATCACTACAGGGCCAAAAATTGTGTGTCTGTCTGTGTGTGTGTATGTGTGTGTGTGTGTGTGTGTGTGTGTGTGTGTGTGTGAGTGTGTGTACTCTGAATGTCTGCCCCCCCCCCCCCTATCAATTCGAACACGGTGAAACCGAATTGAACGAAATTTGGTACAGAGGTAGAACAAGCAAAGGGCACCTCAGTGTCATGTTTTATATCGCCACCATCTTTACCAAAATGAATGGCGGCCGCTCAAACGTTCAAAACGTAAAATCAAATAGCGACTAACCAAATTATCCGATCTCTACCAAATTTGGTAATAACATACCTTCATATAGGACGCGTCTTGTGACCAAACTACAAGGTCATCCGTCATACCATTTCAGGATGGCGGCCGTGCGAATTATGCAAACTTTATAATCCATATCATGGGACCCACCAGTTCCGATTATCGAGCCGAGGATCGATTTAACTGTTCTAAAGGAAGAGGCACGTTCGAAATTAAAAGTTAATTTTGTAATACTATAGTGCAGAAGTGATTTTAAAACGCTGAGCCGTCTCGGTAAGAAGACAAGATGGCAGCGGGTATCTTGTGCCTGACTTATATTTCACTAATTTGAGTATTGCATGCAATATAGCGTACTGATACAAAATAAATAAACTTTGTATGAAATGCTTTATAAATAAATAATATAATCCACTGATGAAATCGTTTAGTCTAAATCATTATTTGCTAACGAGTTATATCTAAGTCATTTTATATTGGACGACGTTCGTTGGCACAAATGGCTCCGTGGTAAAGCGTTGGCCTATCACTCATATGCCTATGGTTCGAACCCCATCAGTTTTTTTTTTTTTTTTTTGCTTGAAATTTTATATATTTATTGTTTTGTAATGATTCAGACGTTTTAAAATCAAGCGTTATATTTTGCATATTACGGTGGAAAATATATATTTAATTAAAACATAATTCACCAGCAGATTTTCTCGAGACATCTAGCAGCCAAAATGGTAACTGCACGCCGGCCTACTTATTAACTTCAAGATTTTATTGAAAAGTTTCTTCTTATGGCCACTAGAATGCACTCGTCCTGTTAGGGTTATATTGTTCGATACTTCTCCACTAGATGTCACGACTGGTCTACGTGGGACTCCATTGGTTAGTACAGTATACCATTGGCATTCGATGCGCATCGAACTTGAAGAATGGCAAGATGATACTACGATACATTTTTACTTTATATTTTAAAGGGTTTGTAACAGCCTATTGTGCGTTATTTGAAAATGTTATTTGAAGTAAAGAACAAACCGATTTCACATAGTAACTGAATTCTAGCCGTTGGTGCTAGTTCAGGTTATTAATTAATACTTTTATTTCAGGCAAATAGCAATCGAAAATATCCACATAGTTTGTATACACACGTCTCTGTAGGGTCATGGAAAGATTTGTTAGTTCAATTAGGGTTGTGAATGCCATGCACAACCAGACGTGTAAAGACATGTCTCAACTCAAAGTTGGATGTTGCCCACGGCAGGTCGATTATGTATTAATAACAATAATAATCATGTTATTTGTTTTACGTCCCTTTTAACTACTGCTGCTTTCGGATACGCCGGGGTGCCGGAATTTTGGCCCGAAGGGGATCTTTAACGTGCCAGTAAATCTACTGACACGGCTCCCTCGCATTTTTGCACCCTCAAATGCCAGCTGACTGCGCCAGGATACGAACCTGCAACCTGGGGTCCAGCAAGCGAGAACGTTACCGCTGAGCCACGCAGCCAGTCCGGTCGATTATGTCTCCAGATCCATAACATTCTTGAGATACTTCTTATCTATCTTTCTTCAATGATGGTAGTAGTTTTTTTCTAGGTTGTGGCGTTTGGTAGAGGTAAATAGTTTCTAAGGTCTTCAACCAAGAAATGATTCTATTATACTCTTTGATAATAACAACGAGTTATAACTATACTCATACATTTAGGAGAAAGTAGGCTATATGTTCTTTACTGAACATCTTGTTATATTTTAAGCTGACATACAGGCAACCAGGAAGTCCCTGAGAAATGCCAGAAAGTTCTATTCTCATTATGTATCACACACCAATTTTGACATATGCAGCAGGTACTTGGACCACAACAAAACGTGATGATAGCCGAATCCAAGCAGCCGAGATGAAGTTCCTTAGAGGAATAATTGGGAAGACACGGAGCAATAAAATCAGAATTGTGGACATTAGGGAGAGAACTGGGTTCCCAAAACAGCAAGACAAGATAGAGACCAGTAAGCTGAAGGGGTATGGACATATGATGAGAATGGAAGAATATAGAGTAGCAAAAATAATACTGTACATGTATTTATAGAGAAAATACCAGGAAGAAGACAACGAGGAAGGCCCAGAAAGAGGTGAATAGATACGGTGAAGGAAAGCATACAGAAGAGAGGAGTAAAAGTAAAAGAAGTATTGGAAGAAGGAAATTAATGGTGGAGGGATAGACAACTGTGGAGGTCTTTGATTCGCAACTCGTCCCAGGGAACTGGAAACGGGAAATGAAGAAGAAGGAGATACAGGCAACGCTGGGTGATGACTAGGGACCGGATTCTTAGGTGTTTACGAATTTTTTCCCTTACTTCTAAATACGGCGGCTTCGGTGGTGAAGTTGGTAGCATGCTGAGCTTCTATGCCCAAGGTCGCGAGTTCAAATCTGGCCGAAGTCGTCGGATTTTTTTAAGAACGTTAAAAATACCTCAGTATAACTTCCTTCGGAGGGGGAGTAAAGCGGCGGTCCCATATCATAGATTTATGGCATGAAAAAGAACCTTCCACTAACTACAGTTGTGTGAAGCCATAATTTGTAGGTTAGGTTTGAATAATGCTCTTAAGTTCCAACGCTCGTCACTGGGCGCTGGTTGTGATGGCATCTAGTAGTAGCCAAGTTCACAGCTAGGTGTCGTGGATGGCAGCATTTGGTAGCGAAAATAGGAACTACTTGAAATTATCGTATGTAGTCCTTACTTGAATTAAAAACAGACAACACACACTAATACAGTCATCACAATTAACGCCGGTTATCAGACAGATTCTACACACACCCAAAGAACACGAGCCTACATGATCGCGTTGTCGCAGCCACAAAATTAAGGAACCAACCAACCAACTTGTAAATACAAAAATACCTTCATACATTTCCGAAACACACTGGAGCCATATTCAGGAATTATGTAGTACCTAAAACAACATAAATGATATGCGAGTAAGTTACCTAAAAATAATTAATTGCAGTTTTGTTCCATTTATTGTACAAGTATTAAATATTAAAGTATTAAATAAGAAAATGATAGAAGATCTTAGGAAAGAATAAATGAGGAAATATAGTTCTCATAACTTTTCACCTGACATTATAGCAACAATTATTCATCCTAAGTGATTAAAGGATGACTATGCTATTAATTTACGTAAAGAAGTTTGATTTAGTAAATTTGAATCTCTACTCCATAATTTTTTAAAGTAAATCTGAAGAAAATATTTATTCTAACCTCTAGTTGATTGAAAGTAATCCTACCTGCCAGAGAATTCTAATATTTTCAGCACTTTTCAGCTCATATCTTATTGTTTGGTTATTATTTGCCAGGAAAGTGGGAATAAATCTCCTATTATTTCCATGAACCCTATATTCTAAATAAACAAAGTTAATTAAGCGGGCTAGAGCAGACATGGGCAAACTTTTTAGGGGTAGGACCTGATGTAATACCGTACAAAATAATCTAGGCGGGCTGAAAAAAACACTTGTTTATAGATATTTTATAAACTTTTTATTTCAGAATTTTAAATCAAACAAAGCTTATAGGCTACAAATGGTAGAAAACTTAGGAAAAAGGAACGCACCGTCATTATTTGTTAGAAGACGAAGGAGTAGTCCTATGTGACAAGTGAAACTGTGACTGTGCTTCTAAAAGTCTTTCAGAATCTGGTTGAAATTGGGATGAGCTGATTCTTAGTAGCGCAGCCAAATGGTGGCCTGTCAATCTATTTCTGACGCTATTTTTGGGAAGCATCATTGTAGAAAATACCTGTTCACAGATATAGTAAGATGTGAAAATGGCAGTTATCTTTTGTGCATGAGATTTCAAGTTTGTGAAGCTTGATTTTGGTAGGGCCTTGTAGAACTCAATTTTCGAAACGTTAAGGAATAGTTCTTTAATTCGTTGTTACATTGTAACTCAATCAGTTCTAGCTGCTACTCTGATGTTATTGTTTCACAGTCAACATTAAAGTAAATGGAATGCTGAGAACGTCCAAGTCCTATTCAATAACTTTGAAGTGCTTGCCACGGTGGGTGAGTGGTTAACGTGTCGTACTACCAACCCCAAGATTGCAGGTTCGCCCCTGGCCGTGGTAAGTGATTTTTTTTGAAAGGCGACAAAAATCACGACATGGATGTCATACGTTGTTGGCATGTTAAAGAATCCATTTGAATTCAGTAGGCCGTGTTCAATGGCAAAATTAATCTCGGGATATTCCGCCAACACAAAGTTCCTCCATTCTCTACTAGAAAGCGCTGTAGTGTCAAGCAGCTTAGTTATCTAACCTCCTTGACTTTCATAGCGTTCAAAGGAACGACGAAATTCGACATGCAAGCTGCCCTTTGGGTGTCAATTAACAAAGCTTGCACCCGAGGCCATACGATATTATTATTATTATTATTTAACTTTGAAGTTATGGAATCTTCATTCAAATTCGTCGTGGAGATTTTTTCCACAAAAAAGATATTACAAAACGCATAAACACAATGAGATTGAAATAGTTTTTCACTTCTAGGTACACAGAACAGGACATATGACTTATGTGTATTGTAGATAGTATAATTCGTGGGCCGGATTAGACTAGCTGAAGGGCCACACTTGGCCTGCGGGCCGTACTTTGCCCATGATTGGGCTTGAGTGTAAAAAGTAAAATATTTACACTCTCGTTGCAATCAGATGTTCTACTAACAATCAGGCATTCATTTTAAGCTTTGCGCAGTTAATGTCAACTTTTGCTGCACTTATAAACATAAGAACCAATTTAAAAATCTATTCTACCTATTAACAAGTCGTTCCGTGAAGAACTATAAAGCCTATTTTCATATATGCTACTTATGTTAATTGCCTCTATCAACATACAAAATTTCAGTTTGATTGCTGTAATATATTCGTAGATATTGAGAACCGACTAAATATTTCGGATGGTAGTCATGTTGGATTTTTATATATGTACGTCTTAGAGTTATGTACTGTTACATGAAGATGATTGTGTACGTGTAGTATTCGAACTTCAATCGCATGATTAGGACACAAGAAGTTAAAACGAGATATTAAAATTTCGCACAACCGCCATCTTGAGGTTATGAAAACAATTGAACTAAATTAGATACCCGTGCATTAAAATGTGTATAAACATTTCCTTTACCAAGTTTCATTGCGTTTGGATCATTAAATCGCGAGAAAGGTCTATTTAAAATTTTCAACTTCGCTTGGCCGCCATATTCGTTTTGTAGTTGACCGATTTTTGAAAGTCTTATACAGTAGATGAACTTGCAGTAGTGTCCTTTATCTCCGTATAAAATTTCAGGGTGATGCCGCTAATAGTTTCAGACATATAGAATGCCGGTGAAATATATCGCACAGCCGCAGCCGCCTTCTTGAGGTTATGTAAACAATTGAACGAATTTTGATGTCGGTGCATTACAGTCTGTATAAACATATACTGTACCAAGTTTTATTGCGTTTGGTTGGTTAAATCGCGAGAAATGTCTATTTAAAAGTCGCAACTTCGCTTGGCCGCCATGTTGGTTTTGTAGTTATCAGATTTTCAAAAGTCACACAGGTAAACTTCTAGTAGTTTTCTTTATCACCGTAAAATATTCCAGGGTGATATCGGTAATAGTTTCGGAGATATTGAATGCTGGTGAAATATTTCGCACAGCCGCCATGTTGGATTGGTGAGACGTAACAAAATTTGAAGGGCACGGTCGGGGTCGTCCAGAATAGTGCTATGAACTTACCGAGTTTCATTGAAATCGCTCCAGCCGTTTAGAAGGTATTAGGGGGGGCACATAGCATCACACACAGACTGACACACGGACAAAAGGTGATCTCATAAGCCTTCTTTTTTTTTTTCATAAATGAAAATAGGCTAAAAATACTATTTTATGCCTTTGAAAACCTAAAATGACAATTTTGAAAACCTAAAAATCCATTATCTAGTAATGACATTATTAACAAGTAGTTCCGTGAAGTAACCGGCCCCGTGGCGTTGGGATAGTGCGCCTGACTCGCACTTGGAGGTCCAGGGTTCGATTCCCGGCTCCGTCAGGGATTTTAGAAATGTCGTGAGGGCTGGATCGGACTGCACTCAACCTCGTGAGGATAATTGAGTAGCAGCGCTCCGGACACGGAGACCAAGATTAACGACCGAGGGGACCCGAAGCTCTGACCACGCATCACCCCATAATCTGCAGGCCAAATGGCTGGGCAGTGGTCACTTGATAGCCCTTCATGGGCTGTAGTGCCACGTTTTGCTTTTTTAGTTCTGTAAAGAACTAAATAGGCTATTTTCATATATCCTACTGTCTTTTTTATTAAAAACGTTTTTATTATGTAGACTTTAAACAAAATATGATAATTTTAAAGAATTTTACGCCCAAGACCTCTTAAAATTTTGTTTACATGTTTCGAAAGATCCAAAGAATGCTCAGTCTGGCACCATGATACCCGGAATGAGCATAGTGCAGTCGATAACGTCAGCGGCTTGTCTGCCGTGCAGTTAATCGACAGTCTTTGTCCCAAGCAACTTTCCTTATCCAACCTTTGATGTCTAGGTTGAGTAGGGAAATTATACTCCTACAACCGTTATCATACCTCTATCCAAAGAGGTGCAAAAATGGCTTCATTATTTTACACATTGTTTCAAATTATTATTTCTTCAATTTTCAATAAGTCTGAATTGTTCAACTAGATATGTAAATATTAAAACTCAGCAATTTTTCTAGGTTTATGCCGTGTCTTGTGTGGTGTTTCACCTCGGAACACCAAGCTGGCTCATCAGCGAACTCTTGGTGTTCGCACCCGGACCCCCACAGGAGTAGCGAACTGTGCATTACCTCCCTTCTTATGAAGCACTCTTAACTGCGAGAGCGAAGAGCTCAAGCAGCCTTTCACCTCCCTATAAAGGCTTCTTTATGTAAATATTGTTTAGGAAGCACTAGAAATGCCCAGTATTTATTTATTTATTTATTTATTTGTTTATCGTATGACTTTTAGTGCCGAGAGTGTCCGAGGACATGTTCGGCTCGCCAGAGGCTGTAGCTGCTTCAAGCGGACACCCATAGGGAGAGCTACAAGTTCCGTTGAATTTCAAGTAGTTCCAACTTTCGCTACTAGATGTCACTGATACCTACTGGGGAACGTTGGAACTTTGTTAGAGCTTTCCAACGAAATCTAACCTAGAAATTTAGCTTCACACAAGTTTAGTCAGTGGAAGGATTTTTTACATGCCATAAATCTATGACATGGGTCCACCGGCTTACCTTCCCCTCCAAAGGAAGGCATACTGAAGGATTTTAACGCTCTGAAAAAATCCGATGACTTCGGTCGGGTTTGAACCCGCTATCTTGGGCACAGCAGTTCAGCATGCTACCAACTACGTCACCGATGATGTTACAAACTTTCAGGGATGATGGAGGAAGGCAAATGGTTCTATGTGAGACTAGGAAACGATCGAGTCACAAGTTATAAGCAGAATGCTACTCATTTAACACCGTTTACCTGCACATGTTTCATAAGCCGCTACATTTACAACAACTGTTCAAAATGGCAGGCATAGCATCGTCGTACAAAGTCTGCCGTACCCGTTCGAACATCCCCGGTTTCGTTTGAACAACGTCGCAGGCAACGATTATTCCTGCCAGGAGATCATCTTCCGTCTAGACAGGTGTCTCATTCATACACAAGACTTTTCAAATGGCCCTATGAGAAAAAAAATCCAGTGAACGAGCTGGCCACGAGTGGATACGGAGTTGGTCTTAGCGGGATAAAACCCGACTGCGGTCGGTGGGATTTACAGATGTTTACAAGTGCCACACCTTTGTCACTGGTTTCCGGCCCGTTAAAGAACGCCTGCGGGACGAAATTCCGCACCTCGGCGTCTGTTGAGAACTAGAATTGAGGACGGACGTGAAACAACTGCGATTATTAATAACTGTTGACTCGATCGTTTCCGGACTATGAGTCGTTATCTCAAATGGGTCCATTTACCTTCCTCCATCATCCCTGAAAGTTTGTAACATCATCACGGATACACCCTGTATATCTCTAAAGGAAGATTATTTAATATCACTTGCAACTGTGCTCGTCTTTCGAGTTAAGAGAGAATTCTAACTTCTTCCGGCGAAATATGAAATATACTAGTTTGGTTTGAATAATCCTGAATAACCAACTCAAATTTCTAAATATTTAGTTTTTACAGTTACTATGAGATTTTTTAAATTTACTTTTGTAATTAAAGGTGTGGCTTCATCCCCTCTGTATACCCCCTTTCCCCCAGCACCCGTATTAATATCATAGCTGAGGAGACACCAATACTATCGTGAGCAAACTGGTCCCCTGGGATTCCCCAATTGAGCTCCTTTGATATCCGAGTAGAAGCCACATCATTACTATCGTAAGTAAGCTGGTAGTTGAAATTACTCCATTAGTAGCGTGAGCAAGCTAGTTTCCGTACTGTGCTCCGATGATATCAGAGTTGAAATGACGGTGTTTTCCTGATTGCGGTCATTCCAGATTGCGTTCACCTCATTAGCAGTCCAGATTGCGGTCACTTTCATTTTAGGGAAGAGCTATAAACATTCCAGGGTCCAGATTGCGATCACTTTTCTTGGGAGACCGGTCGGGTTGTAACTCCCCTGGGGATTTCCTCACCTTTCACTTCCACCCCTCTTGCCAATGTTGAGGTACATGTCATGTGTCCTGATACACTACATTAGCTGCAACCTTAGTGTTCCATTTTTCTGTTTACTAACCGTGGTCTGTATCGTTATGGAGTTTATTGAAACGGAGAAGGGTAAGCCGTGTGTTTTACTGAATGGTTATAGTTACGGACAATACAGAACGAGTAAACATGGTGTTTATCAACAATTTTGGGGATTTAGAATCAGATGCAGAACAAGTTACTTTTATGAGACGAATTTTTCGAGGTAATGAAAATAATGAAAATAATTATAAAAATAGATATCTCGCGCCTCAAATGGGAGAGGAGGGGCGGAAATTAAAAATTACCCCCTGTAAGTATAACATTTCCCGTTACAACAATTTTGTTTAAAGTGAAGGTCGTTGATTCCAATCCTGAAACGTTTCTATTCTTAAGACTGAAAATGTTATAATCATTGCTTTACTAGGTGCTGTCAGATTGGGAGGGGACATGCTTTTTTTAAGCGAAGTATTATGGGGTGTGCTCAGCTGAACACTGAACTGTATTCTTTGGTTAGCTAGTGAAATTTCAGTTTCCCCTAGTTACCCACAAAACTTACGGAAGGTATGAGTCAGTCGGGAAGAACCAAGATCCAAGGACCGGTCTCCCAAGAAAAGTGATCGTAATCTGGACGCTGGAATCTTTATAGTTCTTCCCTAAAATGAAAGTGTCCACAATCTGGACTGCTAATGAGGTGAACGCAATCTGGAATGACCGCAATCAGTACACAACCGAAATGACTCCATTAATAGCGTGAGCAAGCTAGTTACTTGGGATTTCCCTACTATGCGCTGTTGATATCGGAGGTGTAGTGACTCAGTAAGTAGCGTGAGCAAGCTCGTTCTCCGCGATTCCTTTAATGAGCTCTGTTAAGGGGGTAGAGTGGGTAGGGGAGCAACAGCTAACACTTAAGAAGTGGGATCCGCTAGAGAATTAATTAGAGTAAGTTTAAATCCAGCTCCTTTAGCCCTCTTCTTCACTTGAAGAGTCAATTTTCTTCGAGGGCCGCAAACGGAACAGAATCGTTTTTCTTATTGAAGATGTGTAGATATCAACACGTAGGCTACTTTTTTTTTGCTGGATCTACAATCATCGTGTAGTTCCCTAAAAGATTACATTTAGTTATTTCCAAATTACAATAATACAGTGCTCAAAAAACGTTGTGCATATTGCATGTTATGGTGACTTGTATATTTTTCTATACATAATATAGGGTACATAAAAAGACAACACACAATTTGTTGTGCAAAAGAGACAGAAACACAAAAGGAATAACAAAAGTGATGATGTGGGATTTGGTACACACGTCTTTTTCATGTTGGGGCATATCAATACCGTGTAAGGTCACGTGAAATCTCGAAGATTTAATTTAAGGATTCGATTTTCCATAAGATAAATTTATTGTATTTAGGTCTGTTTTTAGGATAGCTTTTTCGTTTATAATATTCTGATGATGATCCCAATGAGGGTCGGTACATGTACATTGTTTGGAAGGAATATGATTCGTTACTCAAGTATTGTAGGCGTTTGTTCCTTCTACAGGTGTCCTCAGTCTACATCATTTGGTCCTGTAAGTCAGTGCCAATGGTGACAATAGAGTAGTTGGTTCCTCAGTTTAGGGGCTGCGACAACGCGGTCATGTAGCCCCGTGTACTTTGGTCTGTGTGTAGAATCTGTCTGATAAATGGTGTTAATTGTGATTGCTGCATTCGGGTATGTTATCTGTAATTCAGGTAAGCGGTTTCGGTGGCGTAGTTGGTAGCATGCTGAGCTTCTATGCCCAAGATCGCGGGTTCAAACCCGGCCGAAGTTGTCGGATTTTTAAGAGCGTTTAAAATCCCTCAGTATGCCTTCCTTCGGAGGCGAAGTGAAGCCGGCGGTCCCATGTCATAGATTTGTGGCATGTTAAAGAACCTTCCACTAATAAGCCAAATTATATATAGGTTAAACATTCGACAAACGCTCTTAGGTTCCGACTTTCATCGCCAGGAGCCGACTGCGGTGGCATCTGGTAATCAAGTTCTGAACTAGTAGTCGTTGACGGTGGCGTTTGGCGGCAAAAGTAGGAACTACTTGAAAAAATGTAATGTCCGCAGTCCTCACTTGAATTGATAGCAGATAACACACACGAATACAGTCATCACAATTAACACCGGTTATCAGACAGAATCTACACACACCCAAAGTACACGGGGCTATTAATTATATTATCATGGAGATAGCATGTGCAACGAATTCTTGTCAGACGTAATTTAAGAATGGCGAGTTGCATGAAACACAAATCCAATCTAAACTTGACTGTGTATTCTGCGGAACGAAAGGTTCACAGGAGAAATGAAGAAAAGCTAAGTTGCACTTCCAGGGACACTCCAAACACATCCACTCTTCTTTGAAGTCTTATCTCGACACCTTTGCTCGACACCAAAGAATATGGGTACATATGCTTGACACGACTGGACAGTTTGCTGCTGGCTGTAACTGGAGTGATAGGCTCGCTCGCTAGCTAGCTCGTAAACTGTCGCGGAAGCTAGTAAATGGAGATTGTTGAAATAAATTAAAACGTAAAAACACCTGCAGTGGGAGATGTATAGAAGATAGAGATATGCTTTCGTGGACTTTTTTGTAGAACTTTTCATGCTGAACAATTCTTACACTCATAGTACGGTATACAGATATTTAAACAGTTTACCCAGCGTAAGTTTAAAAGGCGCACTGACGGTAGGTTTTTTCGCCTTTTTTTCCACTGAAATCGTTACTGCTCGGCTTCCTTTGGTCATAAATACATTCTTTTCGACAGAAACCTTCCTCGAGAAATCCTTTACAAAATGGAGAAACTCGAGATTACCCGGATCATCCAAGGATCGGGGACTTTGTTTTAGAGATGAGCGTCCTTGTTACGCCTTGTGTAATCTACAAGGCTACGCCTTGTTACGGCCTAGCAACGTGTGCACATAAAAGTGCCTCCTGTTGTAAAATGCTACAGCAATAAGGACCGTTATTTCGCTTCGAAAATAGGAGCTTGTCGAGACCTTGTGCAATCTAGAAGGCTATGTATGCCTTGTCACGGCCTCCTGTAGTAAAATGCTGCTACTAGATAGACCGCTTTTTAGATTTGAAATGGGCGAGCTTGTCAAGTCCTTGTGTAATTTAGAAGGCTATGCCTTACCACGGCCTCCTGCAGTAAAATGCTACAAGGGCCGTTTTTAAGCTTCCAAAAGAGCACGTTTGTCAAGGCCTCGTGTAATCTAGAAGGATATGCCTTGTAACGGCCTTCTGTAGTAAAATGCTACCACAAGAGGACCGTTTTTAAGCTTTCAAACGCGGCCTAGTGCAATCAAGAAGGCAGAATCTGGAGTCTGGACAGTGCTCGGTCTCCATGGAAACAGCTATTAAACTTTACGTGTATATGGCCCCACGAGACCCACTGAAGTGTATTTTAAACCTACTTGACTCCAATCCCCGCGAATGGACAGCACTGGTGTGGTTAACGAAGCGGAAGTGAGTGAGCAAGAATAAGCGGGGTCTTTTAAACACTTCAATGAGCACCGATTTGCTGTGAGAACAAACCACAAACTAAATGACAGACCGCAAAGTTTATTTTCAATATTTTTAAATGACAAAATATTGTACGCGTTCATCTCACACGGCTTATATCACGACATATACTATATAAAATTAACGCAATGAAAAATAATAAGAATCAGAGTGTATGATGAATCACACTTATTTTTTCTTATTAACACCATCATTAAATGGGTAGTCAAAATCCACCACAAGAAATTAACAAAAGATCAAACAAAATTATTCAAAAACAGTCTCTAACCATTGTGCTATCCTAGAGAGTGGAATAAAAGTTGACGTAAGTGGTATTTATTATCAGTTTGTAGAATCGTAGTTGTCACCGATGCGAAGCGCTACCGATAACAACGTTGCAATTCGTGCTACCGTTCTAGGGTTAAATGCGCTAAGGTTATTTACATCTCATAATAATGTTTATGTTCAAAAAGCAAGCTTGTAGTTTAACGTGACCGTTAATCTCGAGATCATGAGCCACGGGACCTCCTTTTTACGTGGAATCCGAACCACAGGACATGGCATTTCACTTCGAAATCTCACATGCATTGACCGGGAATCGAACCCGGACCGCCTTGGTGAGAGGCATACAACTAGACCGCTGAGCCACCACGCCCCTGTTTATGTTCGACCATGGCGAAAGGTAAATATTATATATCAGAAAACTGTACTATAATGAGGGTCATTATAGTCCATGTTTTCATTATGAAACAGTTTCTCCCACCCATCAGAGCTCAAGAAACAGCTGTGTGACCAATTAGGTAAGGATAGTATCACACCTGCGCTCACTTCACGGCCACCTATTTTAAATTTCACTGCTTGGCTAACGGTAGTGTCATAGTGGGGTATTCGAGGAGGCCGTGGTATTCTCTGCGTCCCATGCGCTCTGTTCAGTACATCAAAACTGGTGAAATCTCGACAGATAGCCTATTTATGAATATTTTTGTTCAAACATAAAATAGTTATAATTATCGTCGAACATAAACAGACGTTTGCAACTCGCCTATAATGGCAATTAAGACACTCGTATGGAAATTATAAAACTCGCTTCGCTCGTTCTATAAACATACTCGTGTCTTAATTATGCTCGTTGCATAATGCACTATTATTTATTGGCGATGTTTTAACCGACATTAATGACGTTTCTATTCTGATCTCTACCTATCAAACCCATTCGGTTTGTTGTAATTGGGTAAGTTTCGGCATAAAACTTACCTTTACATATCTTGTTATTTATAACAAGTTCATTAACCAATTTTCTTTCTTAATTATAGCGTCCTGGTGGGCTCATTATGATCCAAATTTATAATTTGACATAACCTCACTATCAGATTAGCAGCAATTCAACGTCAATTGACTGGATGGAAAATATTTCTCCGTGTTGATGTAACAACAGATAAAATGTACTGTAAACAGATATATAATTTACTGACCCGACGTCATTTTAAAGAATTTTGTTGTAATTTTGAAATGTTAATGAAAGATACATCTACAGTAAGCCATCTATTCAGCGTACCTTGATTCATCAACGGACTTCGGATTTATCGGACAGAATTAGACCAACCGAGACTTTTTTTAAGTTTCGCCCGCCCATGTACGCACGTTCGCAAGGAAACGGAAGTGTTGTCTACGGCGCGTGCGTTCCAATTCTTCTCAATTAAAATGTACACTAAATACTAATTACAATGAAACCTTGTTCATTAGTGACCGACACGATATAAATATAACATTAATGCTCTTACTGTAAAAGGAATAAATACAACCACATAGAACATTCCTGTTTAGTAACGCAACCAAATAAAACTACGAAAAACAGTTCCCCAAAACATCGTTATATCGGCCATAATCATGGATGCAAGAACAACATACAGACAGTGGCGTAACTAGGATTTGCTTCTGGAAGGGGATGAGCGGAGTCAAATCTGAACTAATTAAGTGTTTGGTTTTGTGTTTGTAATTCTCCATGTTTTTTTTTTTTTTTTTTTTGTGTGTTTTTGTTGTTTCCTGCCTTTGCTTATGTTTTAAATTTTGCTTTTTTTAATTTTGTGTTTGTTTTCTGATTTTTTTAAACTGTGCATTTTGCTTTACTGATTTTGCTTTTTTATTTTGCTCCTTGCTTTGTGTTTCCGGTTTTGTGTGGTTTTTTTTTTTGTTTGATTTTTCGTGTATTTTTTTTCATTTGAATTTTGCTTTTTGCTTTCTTTTTTTGGTCATGTATTTGTTTTTGCTTTTTGCTTTGTGCGGGGGCAAAATAAGACAATTAATAGAAGCATTTGATACGTTTTATGTGCACCTCTCAATGTGCCACAAAACCTCCCATCAATATCACTCTTCATAAATTCAGTATCACACTTTGCGTGTGCAGTCGTTATATGATTATGACGAATGAGAGCTTCAAACTGAGGCCACGCTTACTGCTGTACGTTTATCCTGAGCTGAGATAAAGTTACTTTAGAAAAAGTATAAGAACTTCTTATTGGGTGGTTGAAAAAAATTGAAACGTGAGATTTACAGTACCAATACTTGTGTCTATATATATATACACCGCGGACAGGCCAACAAGGACCACGCAAATATCACTTCTTTATAGGTCTAGTTTCCTTCTTTCTCTTCCAGAAGTCTTTCATCCTGGTCGACTGTGCAGCTCTTCTTTCAGCAGTCCATTCTCCTCTGTTGAGATTTTTCTTCTCCCCGACAAGAATTTTGAGACCAAAAATTTTTTTTCTGTACTCTATTCGATTTAGACAATCTTCTTCAGTAATTTTGAATTTTTGAAGTTCTTCTTTCATTTGTTTTACATAGCCTCCTTGTCCTTTATAGTTCCAGATTTTATCAAAAATTTGTTTGTTTAACCTTGAGCAATCCATGCGGACCATATGTCCGTAGAACTGAAGTCGCCGTTTTCTGATCATCACTTCAAGGTTGTCGATTTTACTATAAATTTCTGCATTCGATCTCAGTCTATAACCTTCCTGTGTTTTCCTAGGACCATAAATCCTTCTTAAAATTCTTCTTTCTATCTTGAGCAAATTCTCCATTCCGGTTATATTTGTGTCTATATAATATAAAAATTTCATTTCCCTCAGACTAGTAGTTTTCTATGTATACAGTTTTAAGTGAGCGGTTCCTGCAAAAGACGCCAAAATCCTGGGCAATTTTTCATACAACCACAAATAAAAGAATAATTATTAAACTTGAGAATAATTGGTTTATATAGACTAACGCAGAATTAGACAAGGAAAATATTCATAATGTCGATTATTCAGGTCCGTATTGACGTAACTATACTTTGAAAGAATAATAAAATTTCCGCCTTTCAATACTGTTTATAGCTAATTACTTACAGGGACATGTTTTGGGGGCTAATACTCCCCCTTCATCAGCCTGACCAACAAAACTTCACAAAGGAAAAACTTTCCTTGTATAAGCACATACAAATCACATGAAGAATAATGAATAATGAAATAATAATTACTAGTTGAAACCCGTCAAAACATGACGGTCAATAGAAAAATATTTACTGAAGAATTTTCTTATATAGGCCTACTGTACATTTTTTGTACGATTATTTTTTGACTCAATTGAAACTATAAGGGCGTCAAATGATTGCACTCTCAACACTGCAAAATACTGCTGGCCATGACTGAAAAATTGTTGGGGCAAATTGAGGCCTATACGTTCCAGAGTTTCCCCTTGAGCTTTATTGATAGTGATAAAGTATGCCAAATGAATTGGAAAATATTGCCTCTTAAAAGAAAATGATAGTGTTTTATCGGACGGTGTTAAATCAAGTCGAAGGATTAGACCTCTCTGCCTAATTTTAACTGCACCTATTATTTCCATATCCAAGCAATATGGTTGCATTTAGGAGTCCTTGGGAAACGTTCAGATTTCTAAGCAGAATAACGGGTCAAGCGTTTGGAGTATGTGGCGGCCAGTCATTTAGTTCCAAGAAATTCAAGAACTCTGAGGAGTCTAATACAACTGGCCGCAAACCGTCGCTTATAATTATGGAATATAACGAAGAAATGCGATGATGTGCAATTCCATACATTTTAAAACAATGTGGACCGTGTGCGTGTGGCACAGTAACATTGGCACCAAATGAAACGAAGGACATAGCATTGTACTGCCGATTAGTCTCTCTGAAATTCCTTGAGATATCATCTCCAGTGAAAAATAATTGTTGCAGCCTGTCAAATATTTTATATTTATTCAGATTAATTTTACCATTACAGCAGCAAAGGTCAAAGTAACCAAGTGTAGATTTCTCGCAAGAGATATACAGTGCAGAACGATATTTACATTTGTTCGTCAAGGACCCTAAACTGTAACGGCATAGTATCTGGAATTGTTTCTGAAATGTCATATTTATGTTAGATTTTAAAAGTGGCTTCGTATTTTTCTCCGATTTCCCACTTTTTTTTGCGGCTAGTGTTCCATTTCGTCAAATGGGTTTATTTATAGCAGCATTTCTCCCCAAATTAACGTCATTTTAAATAACACTATAGTGGCCTGCATCAACGCAGCCGCCAAATATTAAATGGCAAATAATAACTTACTTCCATTACCAAAATCAACTGCGTGGTTAGACCCATTGTTATGTACTCTAAACAAATAATCAATAAACAATAATATTCACATATACAATGAAGTTCAGAGACTTCCATTCTCAAGTTGGCTGCTGATGAGAATGCGATGAGACTGATCGCCAATAATACAATCCTTGCAATTTTTGCAATTTGCTTGCAAACGCCACTCAGAATGACGATCTTCATTTTGAAATAAACAGAATGAAATTGCTGTAAATAATCAATTTCCATCACCTGTTGAAAGTACAATACTTTGCATTCCCATGACAGTAAATTATGCAAGGGAGCATAGAATCATTTCGCTACTACTGGAATGAGCCTAGACTCACTTCGCCAGCCACCGTAATGGAGGGAGTTTTAGAATTATATGTTCAGTGCTTGTCAAAGATCGTATTAACACAGGGAAGCCCACTCTTAAGACTACATTCTGAGCTATTGCCCCGGATTCCAGGTTCGATCCCCGCTCTGCACGAAATTTTATTCTGGTCTGAGGACTGGAACGGGGCGCACTCGTGAGGCAAAACTAAGAAGAGCAAAGTTTGATTCCCATCTCAACAATCTTGGATTTGGTTTCCGTGGTTTCCCACTTCCACTCCAGGCAAATACCTAACTTAAAGCCTTGGTCGTTAACTCCCCATTCCCCACATTAATTACAAATGCACACATCAACACAGCCATCACATTAACACAGGTTATCAGAGAAAAGTTTACACTCGCACACCAAAATAGACGGGGCTGAGTGACCACGATGTCTGAGTCCATCAAATGAATTATGTTCGCCAATTTGTTAACGCTGATGTATGTTTTTGAACTACTGGATATAAGTTCAATGACTTTTAAATTAATATCATTACATTGTTGCAGCTTGGCAAATATTTTATATTCCAGTAGATCAATTTTACAATCACAACAGTAAAGGCCGAAGTAACCGCGCGTAGATTTTACGCAAGAGAAATACAATGTAGAACGACGTTTACATTTGATCGTCAAAGACCTTACACTGTACTGCATAACATCTGGAATTGTTTCTGAAATGGCCTAATTATATTGGATTTTAAATGTGGCTTCGTATTATTCGATAACACTATAGTGTCTTGCAATATCGGAGGCGCTAAATATTAAATGGCAAAAAATACTTCCATTGCCGAAATCAACTGCGTAGTTAGATTCAGTACTCTAAACAAATAATCATTAAACAATTGCCTTATACAATGAAGTTCAACATGACCGTCCAGAGACTTTCATACTCAAGTTGGTTGGTGAGGAGAATGCGATGAGACTGAACGCTTAAAATAAATTCCTTATAATTGTTCCTGCCAGCGAAATTTTTTGCAATAGCTTGAAAACGCAGCTCAGAATCACGTTCTTCATTTTGATATAAACAGTACAAAACTGTTCTAAATAAGCTATTTCCATCACCTGTTATAGTTTATGGCAGTACATTTTGCAGGGGAACATAGAATCACTTCGCCAACTACTGGAATGAGCATAGGTCTAAACTCAATACTCACTTCGGCAGTCACCCTAATGGAGGCAGTTTTAGAATTCTATGTCCCGTGCATGTCAAAAATCGTATTAACACATGGAAGCCCACCCATTCTTGGCTATCGCCTCGGAGACCCGTGTTACATTTCCTGCTCTGCCAAGAAATTTAATTCTGGTCTGAGGGCAAAAACGGGGTACATTCAGTCTCTTGAGGTTTAACTAAGAAGAGGAAGGTTTGATTCCCACCTCGACAATCTTGGATGTGGTTTTCTGTGGTTTCCCACTTCCACTCAAGACAAATACCGGGATGGTTCCAAACTTAAGGCCTCGGCCGTCACCTTGCCATTTCCCACCTTAATTACAAATACACACAGTAATGCAGCCATCACAATAACACGGGTTATCAGAGAAAATTTTACACGTACACACCAAAGTACACGGGGCTAAGTGACCACGATGTCGGAGCCCTTCAAACGAATTATGTTTGCCAAGTGTCTCTCGTGGCGAAAGCAATTGTGGACACGCGCCAGGGCCTGGAAAACTACCTTTTCTCTAATAATTTAAGAGTATATCGACGATGCATAATTATAACTTTTAGTCTAGGATGCTACCAACTTGACCGCCGAAGCATTGGGAAGAAATTGCAATATTAAGGTACATAAACAACATAGCCTACACACTCAACTGTCAGTAAATGTTCTTCAACGTTTCCCTTCTTAAAAATTCCCCTCCTTTATAATTCTCCCTCACGTGAAAACGCGCGATGTCTTGTGTTTTAAATATATCGATGCAATGGTGCTGCCATCTGTTAGTTACTGGAACTATATGGGCGAGGTACTGCCATCTGTTGTCAGTTACTGGAACTGATGGCAGATATTAGCTCTTTTGACCACATGCTGTAATGCAAAGGCAAAACGGAAATAAAACGTATTGAGAGGGAATGTAGAAATATGTATCTTTAACTGACATAAAACCTTACTAATACTCCTTGATAAAACAATATTTCAGTAGTAAAAAAATAAAAATACTGGCGGGAGCTGGGATCGAACCAGTGATTCTTGGATCCGCAGTCAATCGCCTTAACCAAATAGCTATTCACGCACTCTCGTCCAGCCGCAGACGCAACCATTTAGTATCTTCAAAAGCCGGTATCTGAAGAAAATAATCCAATTCATTATCAATAAAATCAATATTGCAAATTCGTATATGTTCATACTGTTATTATATTTTATTGTCAGAACTTGGTTAATGTATGTTTTCAATTACATGGAAGCTTATTAAATAACTTACATTTAAATGGACTTCTCACCGCCATTTTGTCATGAGCCCAGGCAGATTGTGCGCATGCGTGAGGGGAAAGAATTCTGCTATTTTCTATATTTATTTAAAAATATACCGTAATATATTAGTTTATTTTATAGACACTCTGCAAATCTGCAGGCCAAGAGCTTACGTTAGAGTGCTCTACGAAGTAAATCGGTTCTGTCGTTCTCTCAATCTCGTGGTAACAAAAATCGCCTTAGTGTTTTAAATATATAGATTTACAATTCCCGCTTGACGCTCCAAAGAAGATACTCTTATTGGATCATTGAGGCCTAGGCGCACCAGAACTTCTGAATTGGGTCGGTGCTGCGGTCCGCTGCCCCCACTGCGTCATCGTGAGACCACTCTAGTCCCCCTGTTGCTCCTGGAAAACGTCAAGGCGTAGAAAACTTGTGGCCGCGTCACGCGCCGCCAAAACTGCAGTGCGCTCGGGCGTGAACAAAAACAAACCGAATGCGCCTTGCGAAGACTCTTACAGCTGAGTGTTAGTGACGTGCTTGGGAAAAGGTGGCGGTTAGGGTTGTGGGAGATGGGAGGCTAAGGAAATGAGAATGAGTGAGGTTTGTTGACGCGCCGTGTATTGCTGTTATGGTGATTGATTACTACGTGGAATGAGAGGTGCCAATCTTTAGTATGTTATGAAAAATGATGGGTATGAATAGTGGAATATAGCGGGAATTTTATATATTACTATATAATTCGTCTATTAGTGTTCTGTATAAAATGCTGGTTTCAAATAGTATTTCATTAAGATTGTGTGAAGGGTTGAATCTCTGTGCTTTATCAATTTCTATTTGTTCCAAAATATTCATGAGCGTGCCTTTAATTTCTTGATGTAAAATTTCTAAATCATTGTCTATGGTTGTGAATTTATGCCCAGTTTCTGCCATGTGGTTGCCCATCGCTGAAAATTTATTGTGTTTGATGACATTGACATGTTCCAAAAATCTGGTGTTGAACCCTCTCCCCGTAGGACAAACGGGGAGAGGGTTCAACATAGACAACCATAGACAATGATTTAGAAATTTTACATCAAGAAAATAAAGGCACGCTCATGAATATTTTGGAACAAATAGAAATTGATAAAGCACTGAGATTCAACCCTTCACACAATCTTAATGAAATAACATTTGAAAGCAGCATTTTATACAGAACACTAATAGACGAATTATATAGTAATAGATAAAATTCCCGCTATATTCCACTATTCATACCCATCATTTTTCATAACATACTAAAGATTGGCACCTCTCATTCCACGTAGTAATCAATCACCATAACAGCAATACACGGCGCGTCAACAAACCTCACTCATTCTCATTTCCTTAGCCTCCCATCTCCCACAACCCTAACCGCCACCTTTTCCCAAGCACGTCACTAACACTCAGCTGTAAGAGTCTTCGCAAGGCGCATTCGGTTTGTTTTTGTTCACGCCCGAGCGCACTGCAGTTTTGGCGGCGCGTGACGCGGCCACAAGTTTTCTACGCCTTGACGTTTTCCAGGAGCAACAGGGGGACTAGAGTGGTCTCACGATGACGCAGTGGGGGCAGCGGACCGCAGCACCGACCCAATTCAGAAGTTCTGGTGCGCCTAGGCCTCAATGATCCAATAAGAGTATCTTCTTTGGAGCGTCGAGCGGGAATTGTAAATAATTATTATTTCATTATTCATTATTCTTCATGTGATTTGTATGTGCTTAAACACGGAAAGTTTTTCCTTTGTGAAGTTTTGGTGGACAGGCTGATGAAGGGGGAGTATTAGCCCCCGAAACATATCCCTGTAAGTAATTAGCAATAAACAGTATTGAAAGGCGGAAATTTTATTATTCTTTCAAAGGAAAATATTGATGTAACTCATTGTTCAATAGGTGTGTTTGTTTGTAATTAAGGCCTAATCCCGGGTATCCATCATAAAATATTCCGATAGAACACTAAATATTGTACACAAGTAAAGATAAATGTTCTCAAATTATAATCGTGCATTATCCAGTGGTTTGTCAACAATCCAAAAATTGGCATATTTTTTTAAATAAAAATGTCATCAAATTACGTTTTTTTTATTTGACTTTTATTTTATGCCACTACATACAGCCACTTTTGAAATAGAACACTCTTATAGATCATTCCGCAGGCAATACAATGGTATGATAATTCATAAATATAGATCATTCGTTAGTACGTCGATATTTATTTATCGCTCGAGAGTTGCGCGATTGGGAACGCGCGCATCTCAAAGCGAGGGCCGATGAATCGCCGTTGTTTTTAAATATTTCGAATTAAAGGTTCTCATTTCTAAATTCGCGATTTAACGGACTTTTGATTCAACGGAGGAACCTCCTCCCCTATTTGTCCGCTAAATTGAGGGCTTACTTATTATTGTTAGTTTCAGAGATTGAATTTTTGACTTGATGGATATCCACATAATGTTACTAAGATTTAATTTAAGAATTAGATTTTCCATAAGATTAATTGTATTTGGGTCTGTTTTTAGGATAGCTTTTCAGGCGTCGTGCATGAAGCCTCTTATGCTTCTTCTTCTTCTTCTTCTTCTTCTTCTTCTTCTTCTCTCCCTTCAATTCTCCTGTATTTTCGCTCATAAGCATCTAAGCCCCTCTTCTTTTGGCGCAAAGTACTTTCCACAATCACTGCTTCCTGATCCCAGGATTCTTCATTTTGCAGCATAACATGTACGATGTTGTCTGGAGTCAGTTCTCCCTGCTTAGCTTGCAAGCATCTTCTTTGTGGCAGCTAATGGCCACAAACAAAGAAAGTGTGAAGTACGTCACCGATGTCATTGCATTAGATCCACACCGGACTACTCACTCGCTCTATTCTGTGGAGGAATTTTCGGAAGTCTCCATGACCTGTTAAGAGCTGTGTGAGGTAATAGTTCACTTCGCCATCATTCCGGTCAACCCAGTCAGCTAGGGATGGTATCAGCTTCTTCGTCCATTTCCCTCTGGAAGCAGCTTCCCATCTCTGTTGCCATCGATCCATTCTGTGGCTGACAGCTAGCTCCTTTGCCCGTTTCCTTCCCAGCTCTCCTTGGGTACGCCAGATCTCCTGTCTTTCTAAGGCTAGTAAGTCAATAGGAGCTATTGCTGCTATTATGAGAATCACAGCTTCAGACACCGTACGATATGCGCATATAATTCGTAAAGCAGCTCTCCGCTGTACAGCAGTCATCCGTCTCCGATACTTTTCAAACTTCAAGGACTGATGATGACCCCTATGTGGGTCGAGACATGTACATTGCTTGAATGGATGTGATTCGTTACTCAAGTATTGATAAGCGTTTGTTCATTCTACAGGTATTTTTATTTACCTCCATGCACTCTACATCATCTGGTCCTGTAAATCAGCGCCAATGTTAACAATAGCGTAGTAAATCATAATAACTTATAATGGCAACTATACGTTTATCTGAAGAAGAAAAGACATCATTTATGAATATGTCGAAAGACTCGAATGAGAACATATCGACATATCGATTACCAAGGTAAGGTTTGAATTTGCTTTGCAAGGAAGTGCTTTGGCATTGTTCGTGACGTCGATACCACATATTATAATGTGTATCAAGTGTCTTGAATTGGCCTGCTCAGTGAGTACTATTCAGCGTATTGGTGAGGTCTACCGTACCAACTGACGAGCCCAATCGTACACTGGGGCGAAACGCTGTACATTATTTGAGCTTAGCCGGACCATTTAACATATTTTGTTGAAGAATAATTTATGAAACTCAGCAATTCTTCTAGGTTTGTGCCGTGTCTTGTGTGGGGTTTCGCCTAGGACACCAAGCTAGGCTCATCGGCGGGCTCTTGGTGTCCCCGCCCGGACACCGGCCGTGCCGTGAAAGCCAATATACCATCTTTTTGGAAGCCTTCATAGGGAGGTTAAGGCTGTTTGAGCTTTTAGTTCTCGTAGTCAAGTGGTGCGGTTGCACCTTATATAAAGGGAGGTGGCGCGCAGTTCGTCACTCCTGTGGGGGTCCGGGCGGGGACACCAAGAGCCCGCCGATGAGCCTAGCTTGGTGTCCTAGGCGAAACCCCACACAAGACACGGCACAAACCTAGAAGAATTGTTGAGTTTTAATTCACCGGCCGTGAAAGCCAATATACCATCTTTTTGGAAGCCTTCATAGGGAGGTTAAGGCTGCTTGAGCTTTTAGTTCTCGTAGTCAAGTGGTGCAGTTGCACCTTATATAAAGGGAGGTGGCGCGCAGTTCGTCACTCCTGTGGGGGTCCGGGCGGGAACACCAAGAGCCCGCCGATGAGCCTAGCTTGGTGTCCTAGGCGAAACCCCACACAAGACACGGCACAAACCTAGAAGAATTGCTGAGTTTTAATTCACCGGCCGTGAAAGCCAATATACCATCTTTTTGGAAGCCTTCATAGGGAGGTTAAGGCTGCTTGAGCTTTTAGTTCTCGTAGTCAAGTGGTGCGGTTGCACCTTATATAAAGGGAGGTGGCGCGCAGTTCGTCACTCCTGTGGGGGTCCGGGCGGGAACACCAAGAGCCCGCCGATGAGCCAGCTTGGTGTCCTAGGCGAAACCCCACACAAGACACGGCACAAACCTAGAAGAATTGCTGAGTTTTAATTCACCGGCCGTGAAAGCCAATATACCATCTTTTTGGAAGCCTTCATAGGGAGGTTAAGGCTGCTTGAGCTTTTGGTTCTCGCAGTCAAGGAGTGCAGTTGCACCTTATATAAAGGGAGGTGTCGCGCAGTTTGTCACTCCTGTGGGGGTCCGGGCGGGAACACCAAGAGCCCGCCGATGAGCCTAGCTTGGTGTCCTAGGCGAAACCTCACACAAGACACGGCACAAACCTAGAAGAATTGCTGAGTTTTAATTCACCGGCCGTGAAAGCCAATATACCATCTTTTTGGAAGCCTTCATAGGGAGGTTAAGGCTGCTTGAACTTTTAGTTCTCGTAGTCAAGTGGTGCAGTTGCACCTTATATAAAGGGAGGTGGCGCGCAGTTCGTCACTCCTGTGGGGGTCCGGGCGGGGACACCAAGAGCCCGCCGATGAGCCTAGCTTAGTGTCCTAGGCGAAACCCCACACAAGACACGGCACAAACCTAGAAGAATTGCTGAGTTTTAATTCACCGGCCGTGAAAGCCAATATACCATCTTTTTGGAAGCCTTCATAGGGAGGTTAAGGCTGCTTGAGCTTTTAGTTCTCGTAGTCAAGTGGTGCAGTTGCACCTTATATAAAGGGAGGTATCGCGCAGTTCGATACTCCTGTGGGGCTCCGGGCAGGGACACCAAGAGCCCGCCGATGAGCCTAGCTTGGTGTCCTAGGCGAAACCCCACACAAGACACGGCACAAACCTAGAAGAATTGTTGAGTTTTAATTCACCGGCCGTGAAAGCCAATATACCGTCTTTTTGGAAGCCTTTTAAGGCTGCTTGAGCTTTTAGTTCTCGTAGTCAAGTGGTGCGGTTGCACCTTATACAAAGGGAGGTGGCGCGCAGTTCGTCACTCCTGTGGGGGTCCGGGCGGGAACACCAAGAGCCCGCCGATGAGCCTAGCTTGGTGTCCTAGGCGAAACCCCACACAAGACACGGCACAAACCTAGAAGAATTGCTGAGTTTTAATTCACCGGCCGTGAAAGCCAATATACCATATTTTTGGAAGCCTTCATAGGGAGGTTAAGGCTGCTTGAGCTTTTAGTTCTCGTAGTCAAGTGGTGCAGTTGCACCTTATATAAAGGGAGGTGTCGCGCAGTTTGTCACTCCTGTGGGGGTCCGGGCGGGGACACCAAGAGCCCGCCGATGAGCCTAGCTTGGTGTCCTAGGCGAAACCCCACACAAGACACGGCACAAACCTAGAAGAATTGCTGAGTTTTAATTCACCGGCCGTGAAAGCCAATATACCATCTTTTTGGAAGCCTTCATAGGGAGGTTAAGGCTGCTTGAGCTTTTAGTTCTCGTAGTCAAGTGGTGCAGTTGCACCTTATATAAAGGGAGGTGGCGCGCAGTTCGATACTCCTGTGGGGGTCCGGGCAGGGACACCAAGAGCCCGCCGATGAGCCTAGCTTTGTGTCCTAGGCGAAACCCCACACAAGACACGGCACAAACCTAGAAGAATTGCTGAGTGTTAATTCACCGGCCGTGAAAGCCAATATACCAATAATTTATGAAGTTTGACATTTCATGGATTTAACCCTTTATAGGGAAGAATTGATTTTTGAAGATTTTTTAGTATTTTTTTAAATTTAATTTTAATTATTTTAAACTAATTTTAATTATTGTTAGTTTTCTTTTCATTAACAAATTAATGCTCATATTTATTTTTAAAATTTTAATTTTCATATAATTTTTATAATTTTAAAATAAAATTATTATAATTTTAAATTTTATTAGTTTATTTATTTCTATTTTTACAACCATATTTATTTTAATTCTAATTTTTACTATCATATTTGTTTAAAAAAATAATTTTAATTGTTTTAATTTAAAAATAATAATTTATTCAATCACCTTAGGTCAAGGAGGTTAAGCGATTATACCTGGTCTTCAGAAATATTAACACTTCCACAAGAAAATATCGTTGAAAGCTTCAACCATCAGCATCTATGACAAGATAAGATGTGGTAAATATAGAGACCACTATCCTATACAGGGTTAAGACACTTTGGAAATAAGCTCTTCATTGTAGCAAACGGTGCGTGGTTTATGAAGAAATAGGGATATTACCACTTGTTATTCTTTTTAAGGCCAGAATCAGAGCCGGCCATTGGAATGAGTCACCAGTTACCTCATACCCTGGTTATTATGAGAGAACGCGGATTAATAAACTAGTTTTGTTGCATGGTTGGTTGGTTCCTCAGTTTAGGGGCTGCGATAACGCGGTAATGTAGCCCCGTGTAGTTTGGGTGTATGTAGAATCTGTCTGATGTATGTATATATGTCTACCCCTTATTATTCCCGTTTTCCAACGGGGTCGGGGATGAGATGCGATGGAAGTCTTTGTGGCGATGGTTTTTACGGCCGGATGCCCTTCCTGACGCCAACCTCATGAGAGGAGTTAATGAGAGATGAAAGGATTGATGGTGAATGAAACTGGGCAAGGATGTGGAAGGAAGCGGCCGTGGCCTGTGAGAAGGTACCGTCCTAGCATTTGCCTGGTGTTGAAAATGGAAAACCACGGAAAACCATTTCAAGGACGGCCGACGGTGGGGCTCGAACCCACGCATCTACAGAGTCAGCAGAGAGCTTGGCCCCATGACCTAAAGCTGCGCTTTAGCCAGCGTAGCCACTAATGTCGGTGTGTTGAATCTGTCTGATAACCAGTGTTAATTGTGATGTCTGTTATCTGTAATTCAGGTAAGGATTGCAGACGATCAATTTAAGTAGTTCCTACTTTTGCTACAAAATGCTACCGTCAACGACACCTAGCTGTGAACTTGTCTACTAGATGCCAACGCAACCGGCACCTGGCGACGAACGTTGGAACTTAATAGAGCGTTAAACAAATCTAGCCTATACATTTAACTTCAAACAATTATAGTTAGAGGAATGTTCGTTTAGATGGCATAGATCTACGTCAAAATTCAAAATTAGTCAAAATCCAAAAAGTAAACTATCACAATCAGTAAAAATTAGTTAGAGTACAAAAAGAAAACAATCACAATTAGTCAAAATTAATGAGAATCCAAAAAGAAAACAATCACAATTAGTCAAAATTAATGTGAATCCAAAAAGAAAACAATCACAATTAGTCAAAATTAATGTGAATCCAAAAAGAAAACAATCACAATTAGTCAAAATTAATGTGAATCCAAAAATAAAACAATCACAATTAGTCAAGATTAATGAGAATCCAAAAAGAAAACAATCACAATTAGTCAAGATTAATGAGAATCCAAAAAGAAAAAAATCACAATTAGTCAAGATTAATGAGAATCCAAAATGAAAACAATCACAATTAGTCAAAATTAATGAGAATCCAAAAAGAAAACAATCACAATTAGTCAAAATTAATGTGAATCCAAAAAGAAAACAATCACAATTAGTCAAAATTAATGTGAATCCAAAAAGAAAACAACCACAATTAGTCAAAATTAATGTGAATCCAAAAAGAAAACAATCACAATTAGTCAAGATTAATGAGAATCCAAAAATAAAACAATCACAATTAGTCAAGATTAATGAGAATCCAAAAAGAAAACAATCACAATTAGTCAAAATTAATGAGAATCCAAAAAGAAAACAATCACAATTAGTCAAAATTAATGTGAATCCAAAAAGAAAACAATCACAATTAGTCAAAATTAATGTGAATCCAAAAAGAAAACAATCACAATTAGTCAAAATTAATGTGAATCCAAAAAGAAAACAATCACAATTAGTCAAAATTAATGTGAATCCAAAAAGCAAACAATCACAATTGGTCAAAATTAATGAGAATCCAAAAAGAAAACAATCACAATTAGTCAAAATTAATGTGAATCCAAAAAGAAAACAATCACAATTAGTCAAGATTAATGAGAATCCAAAAAGAAAACAATCACAATTAGTCAAAATTAATGTGAATCCAAAAAGAAAACAATCACAATTAGTCAAAATTAATGAGAATCCAAAAAGAAAACAATCACAATTAGTCAAAATTAATGTGAATCCAAAAAGAAAACAATCACAATTAGTCAAAATTAATGTGAATCCAAAAAGAAAACAATCACAATTAGTCAAAATTAATGAGAATCCAAAAAGAAAACAATCACAATTAGTCAAAATTAATGTGAATCCAAAAAGAAAACAATCACAATTAGTCAAAATTAATGTGAATCCAAAAAGAAAACAATCACAATTAGTCAAAATTAATGAGAATCCAAAAAGAAAACAATCACAATTAGTCAAGATTAATGTGAATCCAAAAAGAAAACAATCACAATTAGTAAAAATTAATGAGAATCCAAAAAGAAAACAATCACAATTAGTCAAGATTAATGAGAATCCAAAAAGAAAACAATCACAATTAGTCAAGATTAATGAGAATCCAAAAATAAAACAATCACAATTAGTCAAGATTAATGTGAATCCAAAAAGAAAACAATCACAATTAGTCAAAATTAATGAGAATCCAAAAAGAAAACAATCACAATTAGTCAAGATTAATGAGAATCCAAAAAGAAAACAATCACAATTAGTCAAAATTAATGTGAATCCAAAAAGAAAACAATCACAATTAGTCAAAATTAATGAGAATCCAAAAAGGAAACAATCACAATTAGTCAAAATTAATGAGAATCCAAAAAGAAAACAATCACAATTAGTCAAAATTAATGTGAATCCAAAAAGAAAACAATTACAATTAGTCAACATCCAACAAGAAAACAATCACAATTAGTCAAAATTAGTGTGAATCCAAAAAGAAAACAATCACAATTAGTCAAAATTAATGAGAATCCAAAAATAAAACAATCACAATTAGTCAAAATTAATGTGAATCCAAAAAGAAAACAATCACAATTAGTCAAAATTAATGTGAATCCAAAAAGAAAACAATCACAATTAGTCAAAATTAATGTGAATCCAAAAAGAAAACAATCACAATTAGTCAAAATTAATGAGAATCCAAAAAGAAAACAATCACAATTAGTCAAAATTAATGAGAATCCAAAATGAAAACAATCACAATTAGTCAAAATTAATGAGAATCCAAAAAGAAAACAATCACAATTAGTCAAGATTAATGAGAATCCAAAAAGAAAACAATCACAATTAGTCAAAATTAATGTGAATCCAAAAAGAAAACAATCACAATTAGTCAAAATTAATGTGAATCCAAAAAGAAAACAATTACAATTAGTCAACATCCAAAAAGAAATCAATCACAATTAGTCAAGATTAGTGAAAAAACAAAAAGAAAACAATCTCAATTAGTCAAAATTAGTGAAAACCAGCTCAAAAATTCCAAAAGAATAAATAACAAATTAGTCAAAATCCACCACAAAAAATTAACAAAAGATCAAACAAAATTGTTCAAAAACAGTCTCTAACCATTCTGCTATCCTAGAGAGTGGAATAAAAGTTGACGTAAGTGGTATTTATTATCAGTTTGTAGAATCGTAGTTGTCACCGATGCGAAGCGCTACCGATAACAACGTTGCAATTAGTGCTACCGTTCTAGGGTTAAATGCGCTAAGGTTATTTACATCTCATAATAATGTTTATGTTCAAAAAGCAAGCTTGTAGTTTAACGTGACCGTTAATCTCGAGATCATGAGCCACGGGACCTCCTTTTTACGTGGAATCCGAACCACAGGACATGGCATTTCACTTCGAAATCTCACATGCATTGACCGGGAATCGAACCCGGACCGCCTTGGTGAGAGGCATACAACTAGACCGCTGAGCCACCACGCCCCTGTTTATGTTCGACGATGTCGAAATGTAAATATTATATGTTAGAAAACTGTACTATAATGAGGCTCATTATAGTACAAGTTTTGATTAAGGGACAGTTTCTCCCACCAATCAGAGCTCAAGGAACAGTTGTTTGACCAATTAGGTAAGGTTAGCATCGCACCTGCGCTGAGTTCCAAGGCCTTCTAATTTATATTTCACTGCGTGGTCTAGTGTCATAGTGGGGTAATCGAGGAGGCCATGGTCAAATACAAGTTATTCTCTGCGTTCCATGCGCTCTGTTCAGTACATAAAACTAGCGAAATCTCGACAGATATTTATGAATATTTATGTTCGAACATAAAATAGTTATAATAATTATCGTCGAACATAAACAGCCGTATGCAACTCGCCTGTAATTGTAATTAAGACACTCGTATGGGAATTATAAAACTCGCATACGCTCGTTTTATAAACATACTCGTGTCTTAATTATTGCCATTATAGGCTCGTTGCATAATGTACTATATTGGTTTTACGTCCCTTTTAACTACTGCGGCTGTTAGAGACGCCAGGGTGCCGGAATTTTGCCCCCAAAGGGATCTTTAACGCGCCGATAGATCTACTGACACGGCTCCCTCGCATTTGTGTACCCTCAAATGCCAACTGACTGCGCCAGGATTTGATCCTGCAATCTTGAGAACAACAGGCAAGAACGTTACCGCTGAGCCACGCACCCAGTCTCTTCACATTTAAGCAATGGTCCTAGAATCACCAACGCCATCAGCCAATGTTGAAAGAAAAGCAGTAGAATCCTTTTGGCGCAAGCCTTTGACAATAATTAGTGAGTCACATGGCAGAGATGTCAAACCGAAGTAAACATATCTCGCTCATGTGAAACGCGACCTGACGAGTGATGTCGTAAACATGACTGGTAGCATAGAGAAATGTCAAACTCAATAACAGTCGAATTAGTTCATGTCGACTAGCTCCATTCCCGTAGATTTCCACTTGATTGGTCTTCTCCTGCCCCCAAGTGTGAGGGGGCCGGCTAGGGGGAGTGGTATTGTTCTACAGCAAACCACCCCAATCTAGCACCCGTGGTCACCAGTTGGCGGTTCGGTCTCGCTTTGTTTTGCCCACCAGTCGGAAGCCATCTGGGTTAAAACACAGGACAAGAACAATGCCGCACGCCTCTCTGATCAATGACCAACCGCTATTATTCATTATTTTGAAAGCTTCGGAACTAATCGAACAACAAGCACATATTTAGAGCTATGAAGAGGTGCTCAATATTTTGAACCGAAATCTTGTGTTTAAAATCTAATGTTAGCCTATACGTTCTTCCAATTCAAAAGCAAGCCTTTCTTTTCCTTCCTCAATTTATTGATTTAGATTGGTTGGTTGGTTCCTTTTAGTTTAGGGGCTGCGACAACGCGGTCATTGAGTAGCCTAGAATCAAACCGCACTTTCTCCAAAAACATGATTTTTCAGTAGTGCCCAAAAACTGATTCCTGCTGAACTCAAAGTTAATTAGTGAAACTGATGAGTGTATATTAAAGATTTGACTTACGGAACATATTTTCAATACATAAAACCCGATTTTATTGATCTACCTGAATATTTAAAGAGATTTAATGTTGGAGAAAGTGCACTTTGTCTCTAGGTCATGGTTAAAGTGCACTCAGGCGTCAATATAAAATGTATTTTTAGAATATATCACATTTACAAGATGAACTAAGGCATTTTAGACGTAATGCATGTCTATTTTACTGAAAATACAGACCATAACAAAAAATTAAGGTGAATAAGTGGATTTTCAAACCATTGTAATTAAGAAGTACATTTTTTTACAACACCATTCATGGACTCCTGAACGTCATAAATTTTGGTGTCCAAACTAACCTTATTGACAGATGAGCACCTTGATACCAAATCTATGGCGACAAATGGGAGGCCGACATTGGCTGGCGCTAACTTGGAGTCATTCTGCACTTTATCCAAGCGGCGATTTTCTTACCTATTTTAACATGGATATAGTGCAGTTTGACACCAACCGACCAATAACCTCATTTTCGATAATTTTGGAGAAAGTGCAGTTTGATTCTAGGCTACTCATTTAGCCCCATGTACTTTGGGTGTGCGTAGAATCTGTCTGATAACCGGTGTTAATTGTGATGACTGTGATAGTGTGTGTTATCTGTTTTAATTCAAGTAAGGACTGCAGACGATAATTTCAAATAGTTTCTACTTTTGCTACCAAATGCTACCATTTTCACAGCACAAATGTAAATTGCATACAACGCCATTTCGCCAATTGTCATCAAAGGGTTATAGAGATTTGGCACCACAAACACCACATGCACATGAGATAATAATAACTAGGGGGCGGATTTCTATGACAAGTCATATTTTTTCCCTTAACATTATATCTTAAAATCTCGTATTTTTTTACACGTTTCCAAGCATGATAATCAAAATTAAACAGGTTTTATTGTGCATATAAATGCATATTTAGGCTTTCTTAAGTTTTATGGCTTATTTTTAACAAAATATCATTATAAACGGCATATTTTGGTAATTTTCATTTGAATTTCGGTTTATAAAAATCAGAATAAGCTCTAGAAATTATTGTTCAGGATAGACTGGAATATACTACTGAAGAACCATTCTGAAGTAGTGTATGGAATGTTTCTAACAGGTAGGAGCTATTGTTTGCTAGCTGGGTCAATTCCTGGAAATCGGGCTATTGTTTACACGGAAGCAGAAGTAATTTCGCAGTTATTTGTCATCATTCTTATCTCTCTCCTTCGCCCTTCCCTCTTCCACCTTCAACACACTGAATGACCTTGGCCACTCATTAGGGAGCTTCAGTCATTCAGTTCCTTTCAATATGCCTAAAACGAAAGTCTCAATTTGTGGGAAGTTGCGAAGTTTTGTTCGCGAGTTCGGTGAAAACATTTTCAGTACGGATGGAGTGATATTATTCTGTAAATTGTGTGAGGTAAAAGTTACTGCCGAAAAACGCTTCTCTGTAGTACAACACTGTAATACTGCAAAACATAAGAATTGTGTAACTAGATATTCTGTACTCGAAAATAGGCAACGTCTGCTATTCGAAACCCCGGCATCAAGTTCACAGTGTTCATAATTTTCACAAGATCTCAGCGACAACAGGAGGCGATTCTCATTCAACAAACTTAAGATGCATCTGGTCATAAATTGCAACAATCAGAATAATGGAGACTAGATCAGGTATGAAAGTTTCATTCAAATAGCATATGTTTTGTGTATCAATTAAAACTGATTGAATATTGAACAGTGAAAGTAACTGTAGTTTTTATGTCTTCCACAGAGTTCGTCCTTGTCTAGGAGTATGCAGTGTAACCTTAACGAGTTCATGAAATATTCATCATTTTAGTTGATTTAGGGTTAAAGATTTCGAAGAATTAAAATTGTTTAACTCTTAATTAATTGCAGCTTGTAGCAATCGTAATAAAAGTGCTTCTATGTAACGTAGATGCTATTAATTAAGTCATATTTTGAATTTGATAGGTCATATTTTTATGTTTTAGGTCATAAATGCATACATATTTCATACATTTTTAGGTCATAGAAATCCGCCCCCTAATAATAACATTAGAAAGAATCTCTAAACCGAATAGCCTATATCCTCCGGGAATCTAATTATTTGCAGAGGTATCAACATACCCAAAACCACTGTTTAATTTAGATCCCTAGGCACTTTTATTTCTGAAGTCACTCGTAACTTCACTTGGTTCGTCACATACTGGATTTTCTTCTCAACCTTGTAGAAAATAGATATTTGGAACCTTGTTTGCTCTAGCACGTACGGAACGGTGTTTAGGAACTTTTTTAAACTCCGTAGAACTAGAACTTTTTAGCGGCTTCGGTGGCGTAGTTGGTAGCACGCTGAGCTTCTATGCCCAAGATCGCGGGTTCAATCCCGGCCGAAGTCGTCGGATTTTTAAGAGCGTTAAGAATCCCTCAGTATGCCTTCCTCCGGAGGGGAAGTAAAGCCGGCGGTCCCATGTCATAGATTCAGGCATGTTAAAGAACTTTCCACTAATTACACCTGTGTGAAGCTAAATTAAGTTAGGTTAAACATTTGACAAATGCTCTTAGGTTCCGACGTTCGTCGCTAGGAGCCGACTGCAGTGGCGTCTGGTAACCAAGTACTGAACTAGTAGTTGCTGATGGTGGCGTTTGGCGGCAAAAGTAGGATCTACTTGAAAAAAATGCAATGTCTGCAGTCCTTACTTGAATTGAAAACAGATACACACACTAATACAGTCATCACAATTAACACCGGTTATCAGATAGATTCTACACACACCCAAAGTACACAGGGCTACATGACCGCGTTGTCGCAGTCCCTGAACTGAGGAACCAACCAACCAACTAGATCTTTCCATATTGACAATAAAATTAAAATAAAACTGATCTAATTAGTAATTTATAGATTTACTCAATCGCTTGGCAACCAAATGTATTTGTATTGTAAACAATGGGACCGGAAATGCATTGTCGCCATCTTTCCACAGCCCGCTAAGCTATCACCAGCCTGTTACGACCGACAAATTAGGTTTAAAATAAGATCTTCTTCGCTCAGTGCATGACAGATATGTGGAAGTGGCACGTGCAAACATTTGGAAAATATTCTTTTAAACGTATTTCCCCCAAGGAATTCGCAAATTAAATTTCTGTAGCATGTTATTTAAACCTTGCTGGTTTTTATTAGCATAGAAAGAAAATCGTAAAATTTGCAAATTCTGACCTACATCTCCCCTTAAGGCCATGGCCGCCTCTTTCCCAATCCTCACCTGAGTTATAAAACCATACACTAATACAACCTTCTTTATGTTCGACCCTGACTATTATGTGTTAGAAAACTGTATCATAATGATGGTCATTACAACACTATTTTTCATTATGAAACAGTTTCTCCCACCAATCACAGCTCAAGAAACAGTTGTTTGACCAATTAGATAAGGTTAGCATCGCACCTGCGTGGAGTTCCAAGGCCTTCTAAACTGCGTTGCCTAGTGTCATATTGGGGTAATCGAGAAGGCCATGGTCAAATACAAGGCATTTTCTGAGTCTCATGCGCCTGTTCAGTACATAAAACTGGCGGAATCTCGATAGATATTTATGAATATTTATCTTCGAACATAAAATAGTTATAATAATTATAGTCGAACATAAACAGTCGTATGCAACTCGCCTATAATGGTAATTAAGACACTCGTTTGGAAATTATGAAACTCGCATACGCTCGTTTTATAGATATACTCGTGTCTTAATTATAGCCATTATAGGCTCGTTGCATAATGTACTATTATGTTCGACCCTGACTATTACATGTCAGAAAACTGTATCATAATGATGGTCATTATAACACTATGTTTCATTATGAAACAGTTTCTCCCACCAATCAGAGCTCAAGAAACAGTTGTTTGACCAATTAGATAAGGTTGGCATTGCACCCGCGCTGAGTTCCAAAACCTTCTAATTTAAATTTCCTGCGTTGCCTAGTGTCATAGTGGGATGATCGAGGAGGCCTTGGTCAAATACATGGCATTCTCTGCGTCTCATGCCCTCTGTTCAGTACATAAAACTGGCGAAATCTCGACAGATATTTATGAATATTTATCTTCGAACATAAAATACTGTAGTTATAATATTATCGTCGAACATAAACAGTCGTATGCAACTCGCCTATAATGGTAATTAAGACACTCGTATGAAAATTATAAAACTCGCGTACGCTCGTTTTATAAACATACTCGAGTCTTAGTTAAAAAGTTTACATAACCTCAAGATATTTATACTTCACGTCGCCGCCATGTTGGATTTGTGCCTTCCAGGTTACTGAATGTCAAATAGGTGAACTTATGTTGATAGCCTCTATGAACATTTAAAAAATTCAGTTTGATTGCTGTAAAAGATTCGTAGATATTGATAACCGTCAAAATATTTCGGATGCTCGTTATTTTGGATTGTTACATGGATAGGCCATAGAGTTATGTACCATTAAAGGAAAATTATTGCGTAGCTTCATTATTTAAACTTTCACTTCGATCGCATGATTACGACACGAGAAATACAAACTTAATTTTTAAATTTCGCACAGCCGCCATCTTGAGGTTATGTACACAATTCAACTAAATTAGATGCCAGTGTATTACAATATGTATATTCATTTACTGCACCACATTTCACCGCGCTCTGATGGTTAAATCACGACAAAAGTCTATTAAAATATTTCAAATTTGCTTGGCCGCCATGTTCGTTTTGTACTTTACAGGTTTTTAAAAGTTACATAGATAAACTTGTAGCAGTGCCTTTGATCACCGTACAATATTTCGGGGTGATAGCATAAATAGTTTCGGAGATATTGAATGCCAGTGAAATATTTCGCACAGCCGCCATTTTGAGGTTATGTAAACAATTGAACTAAATTAGACGCCAGTGCATTACAATGTGTATAAACATTTGCTGTACCATGTTTCATTACGTTTGGATGGTTAAATCGCGAGAAAAGTCTATTTAAAAGTCTCAAATTCGCTTGACCGCCATGTTGGTTTTGTAGTTACCAGGATTTTGAAAGTCTCATAGGTGAACTTCTAGTAGTTCCCTTTATCAGCGTACACAATTTCAGGGTGATGTCGGTAATAGTTTTGGAGATACTGAATACTGGTGAAGTATTTCGCACAGCCGCCATGTTGGATTGGTGAGACACAATAAAATTTGAAGGGCACGGTCGGGGTCGGCCAAAATGGTGCTATGATCTTACCGAGTTTCACTGAAATCGCTTGAGCCGTTTAGAATTTATTAGGGGGGAACACACACTCACCATCACACACAGCCACACGGACAAAAGGTGCTCTCATAAGCCTTTTTTTTTTTTCATAAAATGAAAATAGACTAATAAAATAATATGTTCAAACACATGGGCCTACCTCCCACACACTATTGAATGACATCATCATTATCATAGTGGCTATGATTAGCTGAAGCTTGAGAGGTATTTCCATTAACATAACTCTCGTTGTTAACACATCCACGGTCATTATGAATTTCATTTTCCTGTCGTTACGGGATAGTCCTGTGGGTGGATGCAACAATGATGAAAACTGGCAGCAATGATTTACTTCTACTGAAAAACCGCGTTGACTGTGGTCTATTAAAAAAGCCAGTATTGGGGCTAATATTGCTGATGGTTACCCAAATACTAGCCATGATGGTGATGATAATCTTTTATGACTGTTTATAGAGCCCATGGTAAATATGATGTGATTAAAAATTTGATGGCAGTCATCTTCCATATTATCAAAAATATTCACTAACTCTTCGTTAAACCTCTTTAACCCTTTATGGGATAGTGGTCTCTATATTAACCACCTGTCATAAGGACAGTTTATGCTTTCAAAGATGCTGATAGTTGAATCTTTCATCCAGATTTTTGAGAATTTTTCATGCCGAAGTGCTAGTAATTTCTAAAAATCAAATATTATATACGTAGTTGGTTGGTTGGTTCTTAAGTTTAGGGGCTGCGACAACGCGGTCATGTAGCCCCGTGTACTTTGGGTGTGTGTAGAATCTGTCTGATAACCTATGTTAATTGTGATGACTGTATTAGTGTGTGTATCTGTTTTTTAATTTAAGTACAGACTGCAACTTAGAATTTTTCAAATAGTTCCTACTTTTTCCACCAAGCGCCACCGTCAACGACTACTAGGCCAAGTTCAGAACTTAGCCACTAGACGCCACCGCAGTCGGCTCTTGGCAACGAACGTAGGAACCTAAGACCGTTGTTTACATTCTTAACCTATCCAATTTAGCTTCACACATGTGTAATTAGTGGAAGGTTCTTTAACATGCCATAAATCTATGACATGGGACCGCCGGCTTTACTTCCTCTCCGAAGGAAGGCATACTGAGGGACTTTTAACGCTCTTAAAAAATCCGACGGCTTCGGCCGGGTTTGAAACCGCTATCTTGGGCATAGAAGCTCAGCAAGCTACCGACTAATTATATTCTTGACGAAATGTGTTGATAAAATTTTAAACAATTTAAAACTAAAAACATTAACAAGTGAAGTGTAAAAATGAAATATAAATCTAGAAATAAAAAATATAAAAATAAATTACAATAATAAAAGAAATATAATAAAAACTTAAATAATAAACATAACTATAAAAAATATGAAAATAGTTGTAAAAATCCTTTTGAAATTAGTTAATTAAATAATGCAATAAAAATATCTATAAGAACATAAATTGAAAATTAATAAAAATAAATACATAAACATTAAAGTTAGAGAAACAAAAAATAACATTATTAATAATTACTGTATAGTAATTAAAATAAATTAAAAAGTAAAACACACATAAAAGTTTTAAAAAATCCCTATAAAGGGTTAAAGTAAGAAAAGAGCCATAACGCGCAGCATCGTACACTAACAAACGTTCAACGTGTTTCATTGTTCTACGAACCGTTGTCAAACCAAATGTAGTCATGTTGAGAATACTGTATAAATTGTTCACAAATCAAACGTAAACAGATTACTTTATACTCCCCTCAACGCTACATCACCCAAATGTAACAAATTATGAATGATATTGATAAGGTTCCCATTTTACACAAGCGATATTTAACACAGCCGAGTTAGCATATCGTAACAAATGCATGCGTTTGAGAATACATCATCATTTTTGCTAGCATCATTCTTTTTCCAGAAACCTGTGCAGTTTCATTCCGAAAATTATAATAATAACGTATGGCCTCGGATGCCGGGTGCAAGATTTCTTATTTGCCGCCCAAAGGGCAGCTTGCATGTCGAATTTTGTTGTTCCTTGGAGCGCTATGAAAATTAAGGCGGTTAGATATTATAATAAAATGTATTTAACCATAAGTCAATATATGTTGTACATTAAAACCGTTCCGGTGTCAGTCACATTGTGACTTCCTCAGCGTAATTATGTAAATGTGAAAGAACATACACTTAATATAAATTTTGCCATAACAGAGGATTCTAAAAAAAAAAATCTTGTTCCAAGAGCTTACAAATTAAAAATTAAAAAACAGCTCTGTTACAAAATGTGTTAAGAAGAACATGAAAAAGTCTTGATAAAAACACCATGGAATAGAAGAGATGTGGATGTGAAACTATATAAGTGGAAATATCTAGGTTATAACTGGTAGTTTGGTGTGTATTTGAGAGGTAGAGAAATAATGGAATGAAAACGTGAGAAATACGTGTTACGAGGTAATGTTATCATACGAATATATAAAAATGAGATGGTGTGTGTGTGTGTGTGTGTGTCTGCATGTGTCTGTCTGTCTGTATGTGTGTTACTCAATAACACAAGAACCACTGGTCCGATTCAAATGAAATTTTTCATGGATGTAGCTGATTTACCAGGTTTACATATAGGATACTTTTGATTTCGATATTTTGCACTATTAAAACATGGCGACCATTTTAGTGACGTCACTACACCCCTTGGTTTCAAAATTTCATAATTCCATATCAAATAAAAAGAGAACGCTAAGAAATAGCAAACTTTTGATGGCACATACGAGCTTTAAAATTTAATTTTCTATCCCAAAGGTCGTTATCACTTTTCGTGTATCTCCAACAGTTAGTGAGTAAAATACACATTTGTGACGTCACTACATCCTTTGGTTTCAAAATTTCATATTTCCATTCCAAATATAAAAGAATGCTAAGAAATAGCAAACTTTTGATGGCATACGCGAGCTTTAACATTTAATTTTCTATCCGAAAGGTCCTTATCACGTTCCGTGTGTCTCCAACGGTTAGCGAGTAAAACTAAAGTTTGTGCAATAAAACACTGTCAACACCGAGCGGTGCAGTATATCTCTATAAAAATGAAAGTTTGTCTGATTTTATGAATTCTACGGAAATTTGAGTTATTTACGCGTTTTAGAATGTTTTATGATGGATGCGCGCGAAAATAATTTTTTGTCTGTCTGTTTGTCTGTGGACAACTTTGTTCCCTTATAACTCGAGAACGACTGGGTGTATCAACGGAAAATTTGGTAAATATATCCATCAGAGGCACGACACTAATCATTGATGTAACTCTTCTCCGTACCTCTCATAAAAGGGGGCCTACCCCCTTAAAATACATGCTGAAATAGGCGTAGAAGGACGAGACAACGTTCATTTTCAGCCCCTCAATGTGAGAGACAAAACTCCGGAACCCTAACCACATTTTAAGGCCCTAAAACCAACCGTTTTTTGAGATATTCCCAGAAAACTAATTTCATTTAATAAACTAATGAACGAATGCAAGCCGGTAACCATGGCAACAGATTCTCCGAGGTCCATCTATTGCTGTAAGACGCAACGCAATTCCATTAATTACATTAGTGTGAAAGTTTGCAAACGGCTAGAAGGTTATCATGGAACGAAATTGAGCTGTAAAATTCATCAATACGTATAATGCGCTTAAGGGGGTCAAGGGGTACTCTAGAATTTTTTCACGCGATTTACACCTGCGGGTGTGGTACGGCAGGTCTATTATATTCCTATCCCTATATTATATTAATAGTATTAGTATTATATTATGGCGTACAACGACGAGACAAAGCCCCTCGGTGCCAGAAACAAAACTCGGGGGCCCGAAAGGGTCCTCGAAAACTACATTATAAGGCTCTAAAACCAACAGTTTCTGAAATATTCCCAGAAAACTAATTTAATTTAATTTAACAAACTTGTGAAGGAATGCAAATCGGTAACCATGACAACATTATCTCAAGGGGTGGCATCCAATTTTCCATCTATTTCTGTAAGAAGCAATGTTACTCCATTTATTACATTTCTGTGAAAGTTTGCAAATGGCTATTAGGTTATCACGCAACCAACGTAGACTGTATAATTCATCAATGCAATTAAGGGGGTCAAGGGGTAACCTAGAAATTTTTCATGCAATTTTCACGTGCGACATATAGTACAGAAGGTCTATTATATCTCCAAACAGCAACATTATTTTCAAAAATTCCTGATTTGAATCAGCATTTTTTGCGGCTTTTAGGAATTTGGGTCATTTGAGGCTAAAGAACCTGAATTTGCATGCACCACAAGCCTTTATAATTTATGAAAGGAGTCTTCCTGTTTATCGGGACCTAACACAACGTAGAGGGTCAGTTTTTATGTGACATGTATTGCGTTTCGTCTACAAGGATTTCAATTCTATTTCAAGTCAGGAAGTACACGTTAGATGAATTTAGTTTGAGAGCACATTTTAACTAATCCTTTTTTTTTTTTTTTTTGTCGGCATACGGGTTCATCGTAAGGATGATTTTGTTTGATAGGTCTACTGTGTGGTAGATATACCCATATTTGGATATCTGGGTGATATGTTGTAGACAATAGAATTGTCTGTCTTTCTGTGTATCTTTATGTACGCCTTCTATAACTCGTGTTCGGATGCTTGGTGCATCGTAAAATTAGGCATGGTAACCATGAGAGTCAATACACCAATCATTTATAAAACTCTTCATCGTACTTTTCATACAGTAGAAGGGTGGATATAGGGAAAAACTTTCCAAAATACATGCTTAAATAGGCGAAATATAAAAATTATCCTAGAAGGATGACCAAAGCATATGTTACGCTTCTCAATGTGAGACACAAAATTCGTGAGTCTAAAAAGGGTCTCCGAAAACCACATATTAAGGCCCTTACTGTAAATTAACAGTGTGTGTGATATTCCCAGAAAACTAACTTCGTTCTGATAAACTTATGAAGGAATGACAATCCGCTAACCATTGCAACAGTTGCTCAATTGATAATGTCTGGTGTCAACACCGAACACCGTTATTATAATTACATCGTCTATAAGGAATCGGGTTATCGTGATCTTTCTTATGTCATTTTATATTGAGGTTATATATCTAAGCTCCTTGACATTATAACGCTTTCTACAGGAAGATTATTTTGCTGGAGCGGGGCCAGCGACCGGCTACCGGGCACGCGCACCTTCTGCCAGCCAACTGAGCTCGAACCGCAGATTGCGCGTCGATGGAAACCGTAACAAAGTACATTATTTAATGCTAAATTCACTGGCAAATCATGACTAAAGAACTTACCTTTCCAGAAGAGAAGCTGAGAGTGTTCTCCTTCAGCTGACAGACAGGCGTTGTGCAGTGTAAATAAATTAGCGTTTACACGTTGTGATTCCCTTCTGTTGTGAGGGATATCTGCTGCCGTATATTGTTCTCCAGCACCACTAGGGTGCGGGTAATTGATCTGTACACATTGTATTTTAAATTGACCCACAATTGAACTCAAACGGGCTTAGGTCCGTGCTGAGATTAATTACAGTAAAAGCTGGTATGCAAAGTGAATCACACCCAGACCTCTGGCAGAGCAACATGCTATTTTAAGTAAATGCTGGTATGCAAAGTGAATCACACTCAGACCCCTGGCAGAGCAACACGTTATCTTAAGTACACGCTTGTAGGCTATGCAAAGTGAATCACACCCAGACCCCTGGCAGAAAAACATGCTATCTTAAGTAAATGCTGGTATGCAAGTATTGCAATTCTGCTGATAAACACTCTGTAGCCTTTGTCTGGGAAAATATTAGTGTAGTTACCTCGTTGACGAAGAAAGGACAGTGATCTGGTAAACTAAAGGATTATTTCTATTTAATAGTTTATGGAACTCACGATTAATACAATATAGTAAAACAAGTAGTTTCGTGAAGAACCAAATAGCCTATTTTCATATATCCTACTTATGTTAATTGCCTCCATCAACATACAAAATTTCTGATTGATTTTTGTAATAATTTCGTAGATATTGAGAATCGTCTAAATATTTCGTATGGTCGCCATGTTGGACGTTTATATATGTAGGCCCATGAGTTATGTACTATTATATCACAATAGACGCGTAGGTTCATTATTCAAACATTGTCTTCGATCGCATGAATAGGACACAAGAAATAAAACTTAATTTTAAAACTCCGTACAGCACAGCCGTCATCTTGCGTTTATATAAACAATTGAACTAAATTAGATGGCAATGCATTACAAATTATATAAACATTTGCTGTACGTTGTTTCACTGCGCTCATATGGTTAAATCGCAAGAAAAGTCTATTTAAATATTTCAACTTCGATTCGCCGCTATGTTCGTTTTGCACGTAACAGGTTTTTGAAAGTCACATAGGTAAACTTCTAGTAGTGATCTTTATTACCGTAAAATATTTCAGGGTGATGTCAGTAATAGATTCGGAGATATTGAATGCCGGTGAAATATTTCGAACAGCCGCCATGTTGGATTGGTGAGACGTAATAAAATTTAACGGGTACGGTCGGGGTCGGACACAATAGTAGTATGACCTTGAAATCGCTCCAGCCGTTTGAATTTTACTAGGGACGCACACACACAAATACACGGACAAACGGTGATCTCGTAAGTCTAGTTTTTTTTTTTTTTTTTTTTTTTTCATAAATGAAAATAGGTTAAACTAACCGGTAACAGAAATCTTTAATTGTTTTAAAGAATTTTACAAGTGTAATTATGTAAGCTTCGACAGATTACATAAAGAATATATGTTTAAGACACAGACACTCACACAAGCTAAGTGGTGGTGATCTAATAAGCTAAAGTGATATTTCTACTTTATAGTTCATGGAACTCATGTTTACAACAATATAGATAAATAACTAATAATAGTCATCCTTCATAGGAAGATAACTAGAACTGATCAAGGGAGGACAACAGAGATTATTAAATGTTCTACGAACTGTCTCTGATACAAATGTTATTATGTTGTAAAAATACTAAACAGCGAGTTTACATGAGATTTCTCGACAGATTACATTTAAAAATATGTTTAAATCATAGATAAGTTACTCACACAAGCTATTCACTATTTTATAGTGGTGGTAATCTGATAAGCTGAAGTGTTAACAGCTATATTTTATTTTATCGAGGAATTTTTACAGAAACTTTATTTAAGGGAAATGTTGCAATGTTCTATGAAATATCCCTAAAACAAAATGTTGTTATATTAAAACTATCAAATAATCAGTGTACATCAGTTTAAATCTCAGACAAAAAAAATATTCAAACACTTACGCACTCACACATCATAGTGGCTATGATGAGGTGAAGCTTGAAGGAATTAACATAACTCTCGTTGTCATTATCAATTTCATTTTCCTGATGTTGAAGGGATAGTCCTGCGGGTGGATGCAACAATGATGAAAACTGGCAACAATGATTTACTTCAATTTTATTTATTTATTTATTTAGCGTAGACTATGGCTTTAGAGATACAATATGTAATTTTCCGCACAATAAATGGTATACACAATAGCATATCCTTGCAAACATCTCTTTTGAGTTTCCCCTTTTTCAACAACTGACAAAGTTTTCCAAGTTATGCTATTAATTTGGTTTTACACATTTTAAAGCAACAAAACAAAAATAATTATATTGATTAAATGTATATTTAAAGATCATTAATTCACACAAGGGCACTCCAATAAGTATAACCTCTAACTTGAAGTTTTGGGGTCTTGCTGCTTTAAAAAGCCAAACAGTAGCAGCTATTTTTAAATTGATAAAGTTCTGACGGCGTTGTTACTGGCGGATCTTTGGTTATATTCCATGTCCATTATTGTATCTTGAGCGGGAGAGAGTATGTCCGGTCGCCTGTTCGCTGTTAGAACCACCCAGGGTTCACGTGTAGGGTACGACTGTTTATAGAGCCCATGGTAAATATGATGTGATTAAACATTTGATGGCAGTTGTCTTCCATATTATCAAAAAATATTCACTAACTCTTTGTTTAACCACTTTAAAGTAGGAAAAGAACCATAACGTGCTGCATCGTGCACTAACAAACGTTAAACGTGTTTCATTGTTCTACGAACCGTTGTCAAACCAAATGTAGTCATGTTGAGAATACTGTATAAACTGTTCAGAAATCAAACGTAAACAGATTACTTTATACTCCCCTAATCATAAGATAGTCACGTAAAACTACAATCTTCCTTCCTTCCTTCAACACTACATCATGCAAATGTAACAAACTATGAATGATAATGATAAGGTTCCCATTTTACACAAGCGATATTTAACACAGCCGAGTTAGCATATCGTAACAAATGCATGCGTTTGAGAATACATCATCATTTTTGCTAGCATCATTTCTTCCCAGAAACCTGTGCAGTTTCATTCCGGAAATAATAATTATACCGTATGGCCTCGGGTGCTCGGTGCAAACTTTCTTATTTGCCGCTCAAAGGGCAGCTTGCATGTCGAATTTTGTAGTTCCTTGGAGCGCTATGAAAATTAAGGAGGTTAGATATTATAATAAAATGTATTTAACCATAAGTCAATATATGTTGTACATTAAAACCGTTCCGGTGTCTGTCACATTGTGACTTCCTCAGCGTAGTTATGTAAATGTGAAAGAACATACACTTAATATAAATTATGCCATAACAGAGGATTCTAAAGAAATTCTCGTTCCAAAAGCTCACAAATTAGAATTAAAAAAAAAGCTCTGTTACAAAATGAGTTGAGATAACCATGAAAAAGTCTTGATAAAAACAGCGTGGAATAGAAGATATGTAGATGTGAAACTAGAACGTTGACATACACTCACCGGCAAAGAAAGCGAAACACTACGAATTTCAGATTAAGCCCAATATTTGACTGTTTCAAACCTTGTATTAATCTAATACTATGACATTACAACAATATGGCAATGTATCATAGGTTAATTACCGTAATTTGTATAATAATTGAAAAACATTATTGATCAGGACAATCATAACAGTGCACAAACACTAATTAGGAAATGTTGAAACCTGGAACCATCGTACTGTCCTCCGACTTGTTGCACTGTATGTTGTTGACAAACCTTAATGTTCCCAAAAATTCGCGGCACTAGAATTCACAGCTGTTTGTAGTTATTATTGTCCGAAGGCGGGAAACCTTAACATTTGTGTTGTGATTATCCCGATCAACAATGTTTATCAACAATTATTGTTGCGCTGAAACTTCTCAAATGAGCTAATTAAATCACGGCACATTTCCTTATCGCTGCAAAGTCACAGCATTCAATTTATACCAGGTTTGAAACGGTCAAACATTGAGTTTTGTCTGATATTCTTAGTGTTTCGCTTATTATGCCGGTGAGTGTAGTTAGGTTATAACTGGTAGTTTGGTATGTATTTGCGAGGTAGATAAATAATGGAACGAAAACGTTGGAAATACGTGTTACGAGGTAATGTTATGGTTAAATAAATGTTATTATAATTACATCGTCAATAAAGAATCGGGTTGTCATGGTCATATTTATGTCATTTTATATTGAGGTTAGATATCTAAGCTCCTTGACACTATAGCGCTTTCTACAGGGAGATTCGTTTGCTGGAGCGGGGCCGGCGACCGGCTACCGGGCGCGCGCGCCTTCCGCCAGCCATCCGAGCTCGCACCGCGGATTGCGCGGCGGTGGAAACCGTAACAAAGTACATTAATTAATGGTAAATACACTGGCAAATCATGACTAAAGATCTTACCTTTTCACAGGAGAAGCTGAGGTTGTTCTCCTTCAGCTGACAGACAGGCGGGTTGTACCGTGTAAATAAATTAGCGTTTACACGTTGTGATTCCCTTCTGTTGTGAGGGATATCTGTTGCCGTTTATTGTTCTCCAGCTCCACTAGGGTACGGGTAATTGATCTGGACACTTTGTATTTTAAATTGACCCACACTTGAACATCAAACGGACTTACGTCCGTGCTTCGATTAATTACTGAGGACACGCAGGAGGGTGCAGAATTGCCTACATAATGTAACGATATAACTTCCAAAGTTACTGTCTGTCAGCTGAAGGAACATTTTTAGTATCTTCTGTGAAAAGATAACTTACTGGTGACTTGAGGTCATCCAGATTCCCAAGAAATTAAAAAAAAAATTCTGTGCTTCTTTAATTAAATCTTGCAGCTGTTGTTTATGTTACCTTCTTATCTGTGCACTGACACTACACACTCTAGTTGATGAAAGTTTAGTGACTTTAATGACCCTGGTTCGCTCGCCTCCGCCTCGCGCAAGCGTGCGGCCCCAGCTCGGTTGGCTGGTAGAAAGTGCGCGCGCCCGGCAGTCGGCTGCCGGTTCCACTCCAGCAAAAGAATCTCACTGTAGTAGAGAATGGAGGAACCTTTTGTGTTGGTGGAAAATCCCGATATTAATTTTCCCATTATGAACACGGCCTACTGAATTCAAATGGGTTCTTTAACATGCCAACAACAAATGACATGTGTGTCGTGATCTTTGTCGCCTTTCAAAAATCACTTACAATGGCCAAGAGCGAACCTGTAAGCTTGGGGTTGGATAAAGTAAACCCCACTACCTCCATGGCCATGCATGTTAAATAACCCCTGTAATTTAAGAGCCCATATTCCATTCCCTTACGCAACTCAGCTACTTGTAACGACATGCAACAAGATCTTTCTTGTTGATAAAGTAAATCCCACTACCTGCATGCCCATGAATGTTAGATAACCCCTGTGATTGAATACCTCATATCCCATTCTCTTACGCAACTCACCTACTTGTAACGACTAGCAACACGATCTTTCTTGTTGATAGAGTAAATCCCACTACCTGCAAGTCCATGCATGTTTTAAAAAAACTGTGATTTAATAGCTCACATTCCTTTCTCTTACATAATTTAGCTACTTGTAACGACATGCAACAAGATATTTCTGGTTGATAAAGTAAATCGCACTACCTGCATGCCTATGTGTTTTAAATAACCCCTGTGATTTAATAGCTCTTATTCCATTCTCTTACGCAACTCAGCTACTTATAACGACATGCACAAGATATTTATTGTTGATAAAGTACCTCAAATGTTGGAACATTCAAATACTTAGAAAGTAAGAGTAATTTATTCAATTTTTAGTTTTGGCGAATCGAATATGTACGGTCTTAATTCTAAGTAGGCCTAATTGGGCTGTGTATTCTCTCAGGATGGTGTTATAGGGGGAAATGTACATATTGTAAATGGCAACACTCATATACTAATAGACAGAGATTTTACGGCGTACGGGTAAGTGTAAAAATCTGATGATGTTCGCTTGACGATCGAAACTGGTCATCCAAGTGAATTTATTTGACGATCTATGAAACGCAGCCAATGGCCATAAGCTGGGCATTTTTGATTGAACGCGCGAGGGCTCCCAACAGGTTCAATTTCAAGTAGTTCCAATTTTGGCTACCAGATGCTACTGTCAGTAACACTAGCGGTGAACGTTAGAACTTAATAGAGCGCTTCCTAACCAGCCAAATACACACATCAAAAAAAGTTTTGCATCACCTCGGTTCCCAGATCTCCGGCATATAGACGCTGACTGTGTATATTGTATCCAAGATACAGTCCCTTTGACTGTTCATAGATGTCACTAAAACTGCTCAAAGATGTAAACAACCATGCATGAGCGGGGCCTATTAGACGGAGGGGGTACGACAGCCGATCAGTTCCAGTCATTCCACCAAGACGAAGGTATGCTGCTCATGTTGTCTGTAGTTCTACCATGCCTAGAAGGTCAATACCGCAGTTCGATCGCGTCCGCATTGTTACTTTGTGTCAAGAAGGGCTCTCAACAAGGGAAGTTTCCAGGCGTCTCAGAGTGAACCAAAGCGATGTTGTTCGGACATGGAGGAGGTACAGAGATACAGGAACTGTCGATGACAGGCCTCGCTCAGGCCGCCCAAGGGCTACTACTGTAGTGGATGACCGCTACTTACGGATTGCCGCTCGGAGGAACCTTGACAGCAATGCCACCATGTTGAATAATGCGTTTCGTTCAGCCACAGGACGTCGTGTTTCAACTCAAACTGTGCGCAATAGGCTGCATGATGCGCAACTTCACTCCCGACGTCCATGGCGAGGTCCAGCTTTGCAACCCCGACACCATGCAGCGCGGTACAGATGGGCCCAACAACATGCTGAATGGACCCCACGGAATTGGCATCACGTTCTCTTCACCGATGAGTGTCGCATATGCCTTCAACCAGACAATCGTCGGAGACGTGTTTGGAGGCACCCTGGTCAGGCTGAACGTTCTTAGACACACTGTCCAGCGAGTGCAGCAAGGTGGTGGTTCCCTGATGTTTTGGGGTGGCATTATGTGGGGCCGACGTACGCCACTGGTGGTCATGGAAGGCTCCGAAACGGCTTTACGATACCTGAATGACATCCTCCGACCCATAGTGCAACCATATCGGCAGAATATTGGAGAGGCATTTGTCTTCATGGACGACAATTCTCGACCTCATCGTGCACATCTTGTGAATGCGTTCCTTCAAGATAACGACATCGCTCGACTACAGTGGCCAGCATGTTCGCCAGACATGAACCCTATCGAACATGCCTGGGATATGTTGAAAAGGGCTGTTTATGGACGTCTTGACCCACCAACCACTCTGAGAGATTTACGCCGAATTGTCGTTGAGGAGTGGGACAATTTGGACCAACAGTGTCTTGATGAACTTGTGGATAGTATGCCACGGCGAATACAGGCATGCATCAATGCAAGAGGACGTGCTACTGGGTATTAGAGGTAGTGGTGTGTACTGCAATCTGGACCACAAATGCTGAAAGTCTAGCTGTATGATGGTACAACATGCAATGTGTGGGTCTCATGAGCAATAAAACGAGCTGAAATGTTGTTTGTGTTGATCTCTATTCCCTTTGTATTTAACGGTTCCGGAACTCTTGGAACCGAGGTGATGCAAAACTTTTTTGATGTGTGTATAACCTACAAATGTTGCTACACACCACCAAAGTAGTGGTTTTGTGGGGGTTCGGGGACCTCAACATCCACATTCCTCCACATTCCTCCTCCTCCAAGATGGCGGCCGTAGCTTAACTTAACCTAGACTAACGAAACAAGATGGTGGCCATAGCTTAACTTAACCTAGCCTAACCAAACAAGATGGCGGCCGTAGCATAACTTAACCTAGCCTAACCAAACAAGATGGCGGCCGTAGCTTAACTTAACCTAGCCTACAAACAAGATGGCGACCATAGCTTAACTTAACCTAGCCTAACCTAACAAGATGATGGCCATAGCTTAACTTAACCTAGCCTATCCAAACAAGATGGCGGCCGTAGCTTAACTTAACCTAGACTAACGAAACAAGATGATGGCCATAGCTTAACTTAACCTAGCCTAACCAAACAAGATGGCGGCCGTAGCTTAACTTAACCTAGACTAACGAAACAAGATGGTGGCCATAGCTTAACTTAACCTAGCCTAACCAAACAAGATGGTGGCCGTAGCTAAACTTAACCTAGCCTAACCAAACAAGATGGCGGCCATAGCTTAACTTAACCTAGCCTAACCAAACCTGATGGCGGCCGTAGCATAACTTAACCTAGCCTAACCAAACAAGATGGGGGCCATAGCTTAACTTAACCTAACCTAACCAAACAAGATGGCGGCCGTAGCTTAAATTAACCCAGACTAATGAAACAAGATGGCAGCCATAGCTTAACTTAACCTAACCTAACCTACGAGGTATGATCAAACCGTTTCAAAGAATTTTGAGATGGCGGTCATAGCTTAGCTACCTCAGCTCAGTCTGGTCTGAGAGTTCAATGGGGTACACTCAGCCTTGTGAGGAAAACTGAGAAGAGATGAATTAAATTCTATCTCATCTCGGTTAGGTCTGAAAGTTTTAAGGGGTACACTCAGCCTTGTGAGGTTAACTGCGGAAATATTGATTTCCTACCTCAGTCATATTGGAAGTAGTGTCTCATTGTTTACCACTTTGATTCCAGGCAAAAGCATGGATGGTTTTTAACTTAAGGTCATGGCTGCCTCCTTCCCAATCCTCACCTGAGTTATAAAACAATACACTAATACAACCTTCTTTCTTAATAGCTTATTCGCACAGCTTTGTTTTTACCCATAGACTCAGCAGGAATCCTTTCTCTATCGTCATGTCTCATCAGTAGCCTAGTTCATTGCGTAAAAAAGTTGATTGATCATTGAATCATGTTGAGTGTATGCATTCCCTAGGTCTAAATCCTATCCTTTATAATGCAAAGCATGTGGGGGATGATAGTTACAAGAACTACTTTTCCTTGGTAGAAAAGTGTATCACACCCTGGCCTGCTTGTATGCTATGCAAAGTGAATCACACCAAGAACCCTGGCAGAGCAACATGTTATCTTAAGTAAATGCTAGTATGCAAGTATTGCAATTCAGCTGATAAACACTCTGTAGCCTTTGTCTGGGAAAATATTAGTGTAGTTAGCTCGTTGACTAAGAAAGGACAGTGATCTGGTAAGCTAAAGGATTATTTCAATTTTATAGATTATGGAACTCATGATTAATACAAAATATAGTAAAACAAGTAGTTTCGTGAAAAAACAAATAGCCTGTTTCATATATCCTACTTATGTTAATTGTCTCCTTCAACATATAAAATTTCTGATTGATTTTTGTAATAGATTCGTAGATATTGAGAATCGTCTATATATTTCGGATGGTCGTCATGTTGGACGTTTATATATGTAGGCCCAAGAGTTATGTACTATTATATGATGATAGACGCGTAGGTTCATTATTCAAACATTGTCTTCGATCGCATGAATAGGACACAAGAAATAAAACTTAATTTTAAAATTCCGCACAGCCGTCATCTTGCGTTTATGTAAACAATTGAACTAAATTAGATGGCAATGCATTACAAATTATATAAACATTTGCTGTACGTTGTTTCACTGCGCTCATATGGTTAAATCGCAAGAAAAGTCTATTTAAATATTTCAACTTCGCTTTGCCACCATGTTCGTTTTGCACTTAACAGGTTTTTGAAAGTCACATAAGTAAACTTCTAGTAGTGCTCTTTATTACCGTAAAATATTTCAGGGTGATGTCAGTAATAGATTCGGAGATATCGAATGCCGGTGAAATATTTCGAACAGCCGCCATGTTGGATTGGTGAGACGTAATAAAATTTGACGGGTACGGTCGGGGTCGGACACAATAGTAGTATGACCTTGAAATCGCTCCAGCCGTTTGAGTTTTACTAGGGACTCACACACACGTACGCACACACACACACATACACACACACACACACACGGACAAACGGTGATCTCGTAAGTCTAGATTTTTTTCATAAATGAAAATAGGTTAAACTAACCGGTAACAGAAATCTTTAATTGTTTTAAAGAATTTTACAAGTGTAATTATGTGAGCTTCGACAGATTACATAAAGAATATATGTTTAAGACACAGACACTCACACAAGCTAAGTGGTGGTGATCTAATAAGCTAAAGTGATATTTCTATTTTATAGTTCATGGAACCCATGTTTACAACAATATAGATACATAACTAATAATAGTCATCCTTCATTGGAAGATAACTAGAACTGACCAAGTGAGGACAACAGAGATTATTGAATGTTCCACGAACTGTCTCTGATACAAATGTTATTATGTTGTAAAAATACTAAACAGTGAGTTTACATGAGATTTCTCGACAGATTACATTTAAAAATATGTTTAAATCATAGATAAGTTACTCACACAAGCTATTCACTATTTTATAGTGGTGGTAATCTGATAGGCTGAAGTGTTAACAGCTATATTTTATTTTATCGAGGAATTTTTACAGAAACTTTATTAAAAGCCATGTTTGAATGTTCTATGAAATATCCCTAAAACAAAATGTTGTTATATTAAAACTATCAAATAATCAGTGTACATCAGTTTAAATCTCTGACAAAAAAAATGTTCAAACACTTCCGCACTCACACATCATAGTGGCTATGATGAGGTGAAGCTTGAAGGAATTAACATAACTCTCGTTGTCATTATCAATTTCATTTTCCTGATGTTGAAGGGATAGTCCTGCGGGTGGATGCAACAATGATGAAAACTGGCAACAATGATTTACTTCAATTTTATTTATTTATTTATTTAGCGTAGACTATGGCTTTAGAGATACAATATGTAATTTTCCGCACAATAAATGGTATACACAATAGCATATCCTTGCAAACATCTCTTTTGAGTTTCCCCTTTTTCAACAACTGACAAAGTATTCCAAGTTATGCTATTAATTTGGTTTTACACATTTTAAAGCAACAAAACAAAAATAATTATATTGATTAAATGTATATTTAAAGATCATTAATTCACACAAGGGCACTCCAATAAGTATAACCTCTAACTTGAAGTTTTGGCGTCTTGTTGCTTTAAAAAGCCAAACAGTAGCAGCTATTTTTAAATTGATAAAGTTCTGACGGCGTTGTTACTGGCGGATCTTTGGTTATATTCCATGTCCATTATTGTATCTTGAGCGGGAGAGAGTATGTCTGGTCGCCTGTTCGCTGTTAGAACCACCCAGGGTTCACGTGTAGGGTACGACTGTTTATAGAGCCCATGGTAAATATGATGTGATTAAACATTTGATGGCAGTTGTCTTCCATATTATCAAAAAATATTCACTAACTCTTCGTTTAACCACTTTAAAGTAGGAAAAGAACCATAACGTGCTGCATCGTGCACTAACAAACGTTAAACGTGTTTCATTGTTCTACGAACCGTTGTCAAACCAAATGTAGTCATGTTGAGAATACTGTACAAACTGTACAGAAATCAAACGTTAACAGATTACTTTATACTCCCCTCAACGCTACATCATGCAAATGTAACAAAATATGAATGATAATGATAAGGTTCCCATTTTACACAAGCGATATTTAACACAGCCGAGTTAGCATATCGTAACAAATGCCTGCGTTTGAGAATACATCATCATTTTTGCTAGCATAATTTCTTCCAAGAAACCTGTGCAGTTTCATTCCGGAAATAATAATTATACCGTGTGTCCTCGGGTGCTCGGTGCAAACTTTCTTATTTGCCGCTCAAAGGGCAGCTTGCATGTCGAATTTTGTAGTTCCTTGGAGCGCTATGAAAATTAAGGAGGTTAGATATTATAATAAAATGTATTTAACCATAAGTCAATATATGTTGTACATTAAAACCGTTCCGGTGTCTGTCACATTGTGACTTCCTCAGCGTAATTATGTAAATGTGAAATAACATACACTTAATATAAATTTTGCCATAACAGAGGATTCTAAAAAAAAAATCTTACAAATTAAAAATTAAAAAACAGCTCTGTTACATAATGTGTTAAGAAGAACATGAAAAAGTCTTGATAAAAACACCATGGAATAGAAGACATGTGGATGTGAAACTATACAAGTGGAAATAGCTAGGTTATAACTGGTAGTTTGGTGTGTATTTGCGAGGTAGAGAAATAATGGAATGAAAACGTTAGAAATACGTGTTACGAGGTAATGTTATCATACGAATATATAAAAATGAGATGGTGTGTGTGTGTGTCTGCATGTGTCTGTCTGTCTGTCTGTATGTGTGTTACTCAATAACGCAAGAACCACTGGTCCGATTTAAATGAAATTTTTCATGGATGTAGCTGCTTTACCAGGTTTACATATAGGATACTCTTGATTTCGATATTTTGCACTATTGAAACATGACGACCATTTTAGTGACGTCACTACACCCCTTGGTTTCAAAATTTCATAATTCCATAACAAATAAAAAGAGAACGCTAAGAAATAGCAAACTTTTGATGGCACATACGAGATTTAGAATTTAATTTTCTATCCCAAAGGTCCTTATCACTTTTCGTGTATCTCCAACAGTTAGCGAGTAAAATACACATTTGTGACGTCACTACACCCTTTGGTTTCAAAATTTCATATTTCCATTTCAAATAAAAAAAAGAATGCTAAGAAATAGCAAACTTTTGATGGCATACGCGAGCTTTAACATTTAATTTTCTATCCGAAAGGTCCTTATCACGTTTCGTGTGTCTCCAACGGTTAGCGAGTAAAACCAAAGTTTGTTCAATAAAACACTGTCAACACCGAGCGGTACAGTATATCTCTCTCTATATATAAATGAAAGTTTGTCTGTTTTTTATGAATTCTACGGAAATTTGAGTTATTTACGCGTTTTAGAATGTTTTATGGTGGATGCGCGCGAAAATATTTTTTTGTCTGTCTGTTTGTTTGTTTGTCTGTGGACAACTTTGTTCCCTTATAACTCGAGAACGGCTGGGTGTATCAACGTAAAATTTGGTAAAGATATCCATCAGAGGCATGACACTAATCATTGATGTAACTCTTCTCCGTACCTCTCATAAAAGGGGGCCTACCCCCTTAAAATACATGCTGAAATAGGCGTAGAAGGACGAGACAACGCTCATTTTCAGTCCCTCAATGTGAGAGACAAAACACCGGAACCCTAACCACATTTTAAGGCCCTAAAACCAACCTTTTTGAGATATTCCCAGAAAACTAATTTCATTTAATAAACTAATGAACGAATGCAAGCCGGTAACCATGGCAACAGATTCTCCGAGGTCCATCTATTGCTGTAAGACGCAACGCAATTCCATTAATTACATTAGTGTGAAAGTTTGCAAACGGCTAGAAGGTTATCATAGAACGAAATTGAGCTGTAAAATTCATCAATACGTATAATGCGCTTAAGGGGGTCAAGGGGTACTCTAGAATTTTTTCACGCGATTTACACCTGCGGGTGTGGTACGGCAGGTCTATTATATTCCTATCCCTATATTATATTAATAGTATTAGTATTATATTATGGCGTACAACGACGAGACAAAGCCCCTCGGTGCCAGAAACAAAACTCGGGGGCCCTAAAGGGTCCTCGAAAACTACATTATAAGGCTCTAAAACCAACAGTTTCTGAAATATTCCCAGAAAACTAATTTAATTTAATTTAACAAACTTGTGAAGGAATGCAAATCGGTAACCATGACAACATTATCTCAAGGGGTGGCATCCAATTTTCCATCTATTTCTGTAAGAAGCAATGTTACTCCATTTATTACATTTCTGTGAAAGTTTGCAAATGGCTATTAGGTTATCACGCAACCAACGTAGACTGTATAATTCATCAATGCAATTAAGGGGGTCAAGGGGTAACCTAGAAATTTTTCATGCAATTTTCACGTGCGACATATAGTACAGAAGGTCTATTATATCTCCAAACAGCAACATTATTTTCAAAAATTCCTGATTTGAATCAGCATTTTTTGCGGCTTTTAGGAATTTGGGTCATTTGAGGCTAAAGAACCTGAATTTGCATGCACCACAAGCCTTTATAATTTATGAAAGGGGTCTTCCTGTTTATCGGGACCTAACACAACGTAGAGGGTCAGTTTTTATGTGACGTGTATTGCGTTTCGTCTACAAGGATTTCAATTCTATTTCAAGTCAGGAAGTACACGTTAGATGAATTTAGTTTGAGAGCACATTTTAACTAATCCTTTTTTTTTTTTTGTCGACATACGGGTTCATCGTAAGGATGATTTTGTTTGATAGGTCTACTGTGTGGTAGATATACCCATATTTGGATATCTGGGTGATATGTTGTACACGTTAGTTGAATTTAGTTTGAGAGCACATTTTAATCGACATACGGGTTCATGGTAAGGATGATTTTGTTTGATAGGGCTACTGTGTGGTAGATATACCCATATTTGGATATCTGGGTGATATGTTGTAGACAATAGAATTGTCTGTCTTTCTGTGTATCTTTATGTACGCCTTCTATAACTCGTGTTCGGATGCTTGGTGCATCGTAAAATTAGGCATGGTAACCATGAGAGTCAATACACCAATCATTTATAAAACTCTTCATCGTACTTTTCATACAGTAGAAGGGTGGATATAGGGAAAAACTTTCCAAAATACATGCTTAAATAGGCGAAATATAAAAATTATCCTAGAAGGATGACCAAAGCATATGTTACGCTTCTCAATGTGAGACACAAAATTCGTGAGTCTAAAAAGGGTCTTCGAAAACCACATATTAAGGCCCTTACTGTAAATTAACAGTGTGTGTGATATTCCCAGAAAACTAACTTCGTTCTGATAAACTTATGAAGGAATGACAATCCGCTAACCATTGCAACAGTTGCTCAATTGATAATGTCTGGTGTCAACACCGAACACCGTTATTATAATTACATCGTCTATAAGGAATCGGGTTATCGTGATCTTTTTTATGTCATTTTATATTGAGGTTATATATCTAAGCTCCTTGACATTATAACGCTTTCTACAGGAAGATTATTTTGCTGGAGCGGGGCCAGCGACCGGCTACCGGGCACGCGCGCCTTCTGCCAGCCAACTGAGCTCGAACCGCAGATTGCGCGTCGATGGAAACCGTAACAAAGTACATTATTTAATGCTAAATTCACTGGCAAATCATGACTAAAGAACTTACCTTTCCACAAGAGAAGCTGAGAGTGTTCTCCTTCAGCTGACAGACAGGCGTTGTGCAGTGTAAATAAATTAGCGTTTACACGTTGTGATTCCCTTCTGTTGTGAGGGATATCTGCTGCCGTATATTGTTTTCCAGCTCCACTAGGGTACGGGTAATTGATCTGTACACATTGTATTTTAAATTGACCCACAATTGAACTCAAACGGGCTTAGGTCCGTGCTGAGATTAATTACAGTACATGCTGGTATGCAAAGTGAATCACACCCAGACCTCTGGCAGAGCAACATGCTATTTTAAGTAAATGCTGGTATGCAAAGTGAATCACACTCAGACCCCTGGCAGAGCAACACGTTATCTTAAGTACACGCTTGTAGGCTATGCAAAGTGAATCACACCCAGACCCCTGGCAGAACAACATGCTATCTTAAGTAAATGCTGGTATGCAAGTATTGCAATTCTGCTGATAAACACTCTGTAGCCTCTGTCTGGGAAAATATTAGTGTAGTTACCTCGTTGACGAAGAAAGGACAGTGATCTGGTAAGCTAAAGGATTATTTCTATTTAATAGTTTATGGAACTCACGATTAATACAATATAGTAAAACAAGTAGTTTCGTGAAGAACCAAATAGCCTATTTTCATATATCCTACTTATGTTAATTGCCTCCATCAACATACAAAATTTCTGATTGATTTTTGTAATAATTTCGTAGATATTGAGAATCGTCTAAATATTTCGTATGGTCGCCATGTTGGACGTTTATATATGTAGGCCCAAGAGTTATGTACTATTATATCACGATAGACGCGTAGGTTCATTATTCAAACATTGTCTTCGATCGCATGAATAGGACACAAGAAATAAAACTTAATTTTAAAACTCCGTACAGCACAGCCGTCATCTTGCGTTTATATAAACAATTGAACTAAATTAGATGGCAATGCATTACAAATTATATAAACATTTGCTGTACGTTGTTTCACTGCGCTCATATGGTTAAATCGCAAGAAAAGTCTATTTAAATATTTCAACTTCGATTCGCCGCTATGTTCGTTTTGCACTTAACAGGTTTTTGAAAGTCACATAGGTAAACTTCTAGTAGTGATCTTTATTACCGTAAAATATTTCAGGGTGATGTCAGTAATAGATTCGGAGATATTGAATGCCGGTGAAATATTTCGAACAGCCGCCATGTTGGATTGGTGAGACGTAATAAAATTTAACGGGTACGGTCGGGGTCGGACACAATAGTAGTATGACCTTGAAATCGCTCCAGCCGTTTGAATTTTACTAGGGACGCACACAGACAAATACACGGACAAACGGTGATCTCGTAAGTCTAGTTTTTTTTTTTTTTTTTTTTTTTTCATAAATGAAAATAGGTTAAACTAACCGGTAACAGAAATTTTTAATTGTTTTAAAGAATTTTACAAGTGTAATTATGTAAGCTTCGACAGATTACATAAAGAATATATGTTTAAGACACAGACACTCACACAAGCTAAGTGGTGGTGATCTAATAAGCTAAAGTGATATTTCTACTTTATAGTTCATGGAACTCATGTTTACAACAATATAGATAAATAACTAATAATAGTCATCCTTCATAGGAAGATAACTAGAACTGATCAAGGGAGGACAACAGAGATTATTAAATGTTCTACGAACTGTCTCTGATACAAATGTTATTATGTTGTAAAAATACTAAACAGCGAGTTTACATTAGATTTCTCGACAGATTACATTTAAAAATATGTTTAAATCATAGATAAGTTACTCACACAAGCTATTCACTATTTTATAGTGGTGGTAATCTGATAAGCTGAAGTGTTAACAGCTATATTTTATTTTATCGAGGAATTTTTACAGAAACTTTATTTAAGGGAAATGTTGCAATGTTCTATGAAATATCCCTAAAACAAAATGTTGTTATATTAAAACTATCAAATAATCAGTGTACATCAGTTTAAATCTCAGACAAAAAAAAAATATTCAAACTCTTCCGCACTCACACATCATAGTGGCTATGATGAGGTGAAGCTTGAAGGAATTAACATAACTCTCGTTGTCATTATCAATTTCATTTTCCTGATGTTGAAGGGATAGTCCTGCGGGTGGATGCAACAATGATGAAAACTGGCAACAATGATTTACTTCAATTTTATTTATTTATTTATTTAGCGTAGACTATGGCTTTAGAGATACAATATGTAATTTTCCGCACAATAAATGGTATACACAATAGCATATCCTTGCAAACATCTCTTTTGAGTTTCCCCTTTTTCAACAACTGACAAAGTATTCCAAGTTATGCTATTAATTTGGTTTTACACATTTTAAAGCAACAAAACAAAAATAATTATATTGATTAAATGTATATTTAAAGATCATTAATTCACACAAGGGCACTCCAATAAGTATAACCTCTAACTTGAAGTTTTGGGGTCTTGTTGCTTTAAAAAGCCAAACAGTAGCAGCTATTTTTAAATTGATAAAGTTCTGACGGCGTTGTTACTGGCGGATCTTTGGTTATATTCCATGTCCATTATTGTATCTTGACCTGGAGAAAGATATGTCCGGTCGCATGTTCGCTGTTAGAACCACCCAGGGTTCACGTGTAGGGTACGACTGTTTATAGAGCCAATGGTAAATATGATGTGATTAAACATTTGATGGCAGTTGTCTTCCATATTATCAAAAAATATTCACTAACTCTTCGTTTAACCACTTTAAAGTAGGAAAAGAGCCATAACGTGCTGCATCGTGCACTAACAAACGTTAAACGTGTTTCATTGTTCTACGAACCGTTGTCAAACCAAATGTAGTCATGTTGAGAATACTGTATAAACTGTACAGAAATCAAACGTAAACAGATTACTTTATACTCCCCTCAACGCTACATCACGCAAATGTAACAAAATATGAATGATAATGATAAGGTTCCCATTTTACACAAGCGATATTTAACACAGCCGAGTTAGCATATCGTAACAAATGCATGCGTTTGAGAATACATCATCATTTTTGCTAGCATAATTTCTTCCCAGAAACCTGTGCAGTTTCATTCCGGAAATAATAATTATACCGTATGGCCTCGGGTGCAAGGTGCAAACTTTCTTATTTGCCGCTCAAAGGGCAGCTTGCATGTCGAATTTTGTAGTTCCTTGGAGCGCTATGAAAATTAAGGAGGTTAGATATTATAATAAAATGTATTTAACCATAAATCAATATATGTTGTACATTAAAACCGTTCCGGTGTCTGTCACATTGTGACTTCCTCAGCGTAAATATGTAAATGTGAAAGAACATACACTTAATATAAATTATGCCATAACAGAGGATTCTAAAGAAATTCTCGTTCCAAAATCTCAGAAATTAAAATTTTAAAAAAAGCTCTGTTACAAAATGAGTTGAGATAACCATGAAAAAGTCTTGATAAAAACAGCGTGGAATAGAAGATATGTAGATGTGAAACTAGAACGTTGAAATACACTCACCGGCAAAGAAAGCGAAACACTACGAATTTCAGATTAAGCCCAATGTTTGACTGTTTCAAACCTTGTATTAATCTAATACTATGACATTACAACAATATGGCAATGTATCATAGGTTAATTACCGTAATTTGTATAATAATTGGAAAACATTATTGATCAGGACAATCATAACAGTGCACAAACACAAAATAGGAAATGTTGAAACCTGGAACCATCGTACTGTCCTCCGACCTGTTGCACTGTATGTTGTTGACAAACCTTAATGTTCACAAAAATTCGCGGCACTAGAATTCACAGCTGTTTGTAGTTATTATTGTCCGAAGGCGGGAAACGTTAACATTTGTGTTGTGATTATCCCGATCAACAATGCTTATCAACAATTATTGTTGCGCTGAAACTTCTCAAATGAGCTAATTAAATCACAGCACATTTCCTTATCGCTGCAAAGTCACAGCATTCAATTTATACCAGGTTTGAAACGGTCAAACATTGAGTTTTGCCTGATATTCTTAGTGTTTCGCTTATTATGCCGGTGAGTGTAGTTAGGTTATAACTGGTAGTTTGGTATGTATTTGCGAGGTAGATAAATAATAGAAAGAAAACATTGGAAATACGTGTTAGGAGGTAATGTTATGGTTAAATAAATGTTATTATAATTACATCGTCAATAAAGAATCGGGTTGTCATGGTCATATTAATGTCATTTTATATTGAGGTTAGATATCTAAGCTCCTTGACACTATAGCGCTTTCTACAGGGAGATTCGTTTGCTGGAGCGGGGTCAGCGACCGGCTACCGGGCGCGCGCGCCTTCCGCCAGCCAACCGAACTCGCACCGCGGATTGCGCGGCGGTGGAAACCCTAACAAAGTACATTAATTAATGGTAAATTCACTGGCAAATCATGACTAAAGAACTTACCTTTTCACAGGAGAAGCTGAGGTTGTTCTCCTTCAGCTGACAGACAGGAGGGTTGTACCGTGTAAATAAATTAGCGTTTACTCGTTGCAATTCCCTTCTGTTGTGAGGGATATCTGCTGCCGTTTATTGTTCTCCAGCTCCACTAGGGTACGGCTAATTGATCTGTACACTTTGTATTTTAAATTGACCCACACTTGAACATCAAACGGACTTAGGTCCATGCTTCGATTAATTACAGTCGACACGCCGAGGGGGGGGGGGGTGCAGAAGTGCCTACATAATGTAACGATGTAACTTCCAAAGTTACTGTCTGTCAGCTGAAGGAAAATTTTTAGTATCTTCTGTGAAAAGATAACTTACTGGTGACTTGAGGTCATCCAGATTCCCAAGAAATTTAAAAAAAACATCTGTGCTTCTTTAATTAAATCTTTCAGCTGTTGTTTATGTTACCTTCTTATCTGTGCACTGACACTACACACTCTAGTTGATGAAAGTTTAGTGACTTTAATGACCCTAGTTCGCTCGCCTCCGCCTCGCGCAAGCGTGCGGCCCCAGCTCGGTTGGCTGGTAGAAAGTGCGCGCGCCCGGCAGTCGACTGCCGGTCCCACTCCAGCAAAAGAATCTCACTGTAGTAGAGAATGGAGGAACTTTTTGTGTTGGTGGAAAATCCCGATATTAATTTTCCCATTACGACCACGGCCTACTGAATTCAACTGGGTTCTTTAACATGCCAACAACAAATGACATGCGTGTCGTAATCTTTGTCGCCTAGGGGCGTGGTGGCGCAGTGGTCAAGCTGTATGCCTCTCACCAAGGCGGACCGGGTTCGATTCCCGGTCAATGCATGTGAGATTTTCGATGTGAAATGCCATGTCCTGTGGTTCGGATTCCACGTAAAACGGAGGTCCCGTGGCTTATGATGACGAGATTAACGGTCACGTTAAACTACAAGCTTCCTTCCTTTCCTTCTTTGTCGCCTTTCAAAAATCACTTACAATGGCCAAGAGCGAACCTGCAAGCTTGGGGTTGGATAAAGTAAACCCCACTACCTCCATGGCCATGCATGTTAAATAACCCCTGTAATTTAAGAGCCCATATTCCATTCCCTTACGCAACTCAGCTACTTGTAACGACATGCAACAAGATCTTTCTTGTTGATAAAGTAAATCCCACTACCTGCATGCCCATGAATGTTAGATAACCCCTGTGATTGAATACCTCATATCCCATTCTCTTACGCAACTCACCTACTTGTAACGACTAGCAACACGATCTTTCTTGTTGATAGAGTAAATCCCACTACCTGCAAGTCCATGCATGTTTTAAAAAAACTGTGATTTAATAGCTCACATTCCTTTCTCTTACATAATTTAGCTACTTGTAACGACATGCAACAAGATTTATTTATTTATTTATCGTATGGCTTTTAACGCCGGGAGTGTCCGAAGACATGTTCGGCTCGCCTGAGTCTGTAGCTACTTCCAGCGGACACCGTAAAGGGTGAGCTACAAGTTCCGTTCAATTTCAAGTAGTTCCAACTTTCGCCACCAGATATCAATGATACCTAGTGGCAAACGTTGGAACTTTGATAGAGCGTTCTGACGAAATCTAACCTAAAAAATTTTGCTTTACACAAGTTTAGTCTGTGAAAGGATCTTTTACATGCCATAAATCTATGACATGGGACCGCCGGCTTTACTTCCCCTCCGAAGGAAGGCATACTGAAGGACTTTTAACGCTCTTAAAAAATCCGACGACTTCGGCCGGGTTTGAACCCGCTATCTTGGGCACAGCAGTTCAGCATGCTACCGACTACGCCACCGAAGCCGCTTGCAACAAGATACTTCTGGTTGATAAAGTAAATCGCACTACCTGCATGCCTATGTGTGTTAAATAACCCCTGTGATTTAATAGCTCTTATTCCATTCTCTTACGCAACTCAGCTACTTATAACGACATGCACAAGATATTTATTGTTGATAAAGTACCTCAAATCATTCAAATACTTAGAAAGTAAGAGTAATTTATTCAATTTTTAGTTTTGGCGAATCGAATATGTACGGTCTTAATTCTAAGTAGGCCTACTTGGGCTGTGTATTCTCTCAGGATGGTGTTATAGGGGGAAATGTACATATTGTAAATGGCAACACTCATATACTAATAGACAGAGATTTTACGGCGTACGAGTAAGTGTAAAAATCTGATGATGTTCGCTTGACGATCGAAACTGGTCATCCAAGTGAATTTATGTGATGATCTATGAAACGCAGCCAATGGCCATAAGCTGGGCATTTTTGATTGAACGCGCGAGGTCTCCCAACAGGTTCAATTTCAAGTAGTTCCAATTTTGGCTACCAGATGCTACTGTCAGTAACACTAGCGTTGAACGTTAGAACTTAATAGAGCGCTTCCTAACCAGCCAAATATAACCTACAAATGTTGCTACACACCACCAAAGTAGTGGTTTTGTGGGGGTTCGGGGACCTCAACATCCACATTCCTCCACATTCCTCCTCCTCCAAGATGGCGGCCGTATCTTAACTTAACCTAGACTAACGAAACAAGATGGTGGCCATAACTTAACTTAACCTAGCCTAACCAAACAAGATGGCGGCCGTAGCTTAACTTAACCTAGCCTAACCAAACAAGATGGCGGCCGTAGCTTAACTTAACCTAGCCTAACCAAACAAGATGGCGGCCGTAGCTTAACTTAACCTAGCCTACAAACAAGATGGCGGCCATAGCTTAACTTAACCTAGCCTAACCTAACAAGATGGTGGCCATAGCTTAACTTAACCTAGCTTAACCAAACAAGATGGCGGCCGTAGCTTAACTTAACCGAGACTAACGAAACAAGATGGTTGCCATAGCTTAACTTAACCTAGCCTAACCAAACATGATGGCGGCCGTAGCTTAACTTAACCTAGCCTAACCAAACAAGATGGCGGCCGTAGCTTAACTTAACCTAGCCTACAAACAAGATGGCGGCCATAGCTTAACTTAACCTAGACTAACGAAACAAGATGGTGGCCATAGCTTAACTTAACCTAGCCTAACCAAACAAGATGGTGGCCGTAGCTTAACTTAGCCTAGCCTAACCAAACAAGATGGCGGCCATAGCTTAACTTAACCTAGCCTAACCAAACAAGATGGTGGCCGTAGCATAACTTAACCTAGCCTAACCAAACAAGATGGGGGCCATAGCTTAACTTAACCTAACCTAACCAAACAAGATGGCGGCCGTAGCTTAAATTAACCCAGACTAATGAAACAAGATGGCGGCCATAGCTTAACTTAACCTAACCTAACCTACGAGGTGTGATCAAACCGTTTCAAAGAATTTTGAGATGGCGGTCATAGCTTAGCTACCTCAGCTCAGTCTGGTCTGAGAGTTCAATGGGGAACACTCAGCCTTGTGAGGAAAACTGAGAAGAGATAAATTAAATTCTACCTCATCTCGGTTAGGTCAGAAAGTTTTAACGGGTACACTCAGCCTTGTGAGGTAAACTGAGGAAATATTGATTTCCTACCTCAGTCATATTGGAAGTAGTGTCTCATTGTTTACCACTTTGATTCCAGGCAAAGGCATGGATGGTTTTTAACTTAAGGTCATGGCTGCCTCCTTCCCAATCCTCACCTGAGTTATAAAACAATACACTAATACAACCTTCTTTCTTAATAGCTTATTCGCACAGCTTTTTGTTTTTACCCATAGACTCAGCAGGAATCCTTTCTCTATCGTCATGTCTCATCAGTAGCCTAGTTCATTGCGTAAAAAAGTTGATTGATCATTGAATCATGTTGAGTGTATGCATTCCCTAGGTTTAAATCCTATCCTTTATAATGCAAAGCATGTGGGGGATGATAGTTACAAGAACTACTTTTCCTTGGTAGAAAAGTGTATCACACCCTGGCCTGCTTGTATGCTATGCAAAGTGAATCACACCAAGAACCCTGGCAGAGCAACATGTTATCTTAAGTAAATGCTGGTATGCAAGTATTGCAATTCAGCTGATAAACACTCTGTAGCCTTTGTCTGGGAAAATATTAGTGTAGTTAGCTCGTTGACTAAGAAAGGACAGTGATCTGGTAAGCCAAAGGATTATTTCTATTTTATAGATTATGGAACTCATGATTAATACAAAATATAGTAAAACAAGTAGTTTCGTGAAAAAACAAATAGCCTGTTTCATATATCCTACTTATGTTAATTGTCTCCTTCAACATATAAAATTTCTGATTGATTTTTGTAATAGATTCGTAGATATTGAGAATCGTCAATATATTTCGGATGGTCGTCATGTTGGAGTTATATACTATTATATGACGATAGACGCGTAGGTTCATTATTCAAACATTATCTTCGATCGCATGAATAGGACACAAGAAATAAAACTTAATTTTAAAATTCCGCACAGCCATCATCTTGCGTTTATGTAAACAATTGAACTAAATAAAGTAGATGTCAATGCATTACAATGCTGAACTTTGTTTCACTGCGCTCAGATGGTCAAATCGCAAGAAAAGTCTATTTAAATATTTCAACTTCGCTTTGCCACCATGTTCGTTTTGCACTTAACAGGTTTTTGAAAGTCACATAGGTAAACTTCTAGCAGTGCTCTTTATTACCGTGAAATATTTCAGGGTGATATCAGTAATAGTTTCGGAGATATCGAATGCCGGTGAAATATTTCGAACAGCCGCCATGTTGGATTGGTGAGACGTAATAAAATTTGACGGGTACGGTCGGGGTCGGACACAATAGTAGTATGACCTTGAAATCGCTCCAGCCGTTTGAATTTTACTAGGGACACACACACACACACACACGGACAAACGGTGATCTCGTAAGTCTAGTTTTTTTTTTTTTTCATAAATGAAAATAGGTTAAACTAACCGGTAACAGAAATCTTTATTTTTTAAAAGAATTTTACAAGTGTAATTATGTAAGCTTCGACAGATTACATAAAGAATATATGTTTAAGACACAGACACTCACACAAGCTAAGTGGTGGTGATCTAATAAGCTAAAGTGATATTTCTATTTTATAGTTCATGGAACCCATGTTTACAACAATATAGATAAATAACTAATAATAGTCATCCTTCATTGGAAGATAACTAGAACTGACCAAGTGAGGACAACAGAGATTATTAAATGTTCCACGAACTGTCTCTGATACAAATGTTATTATGTTGTAAAAATATAAAACAGTGAGTTTACATGAGATTTCTCGACAGATTACATTTAAAAATATGTTTAAATCACAGATAAGTTACTCACACAAGCTATTCACGAGTTTATAGTGGTGGTAATCTGATAAGCTGAAATGTTAACAGCTATATTTTATTTTATCGAGGAATTTTTACGGAAACTTTATTAAAAGCCATGTTGCAATGTTCTATGAAATATCTCTAAAACAAAATGTTGTTATGTTAAAACTATCAAACAATCAGTTTACATCAGTTTAAATCTCAGACAAAAAAAAATATGTTCAGACACTTACGCACTCACACATCATAGTGGCTATGATGAGGTGAAGCTTGAAAGGTATTTCCATTAGCATATCTCTCGTTGTTAACACATCCACGGTCATTATGAATTTCATTTTCCTGTTGTTGAAGGGATAGTCCTGCGTGTGGATGCAACAATGATGAAAACTGACAGCAATGATTTACTTCTATTTTATTTATTTATTTATTTAACTTATCGCTTTACAGATGCAATATGTAATTTTCCGCAGAATAAATGGTATACACAATAGCATATCCTTGCAAACATCTCTTTTGAGTTTCCCCTTTTTCAACAACTGACAAAGTATTCCAAGTTATGCTATTAATTTGGTTTTACACATTTTAAAGCAACAAAACAAACATATATTGATAAATGTATATTTAAAGATCATTAATTCACACAAGGGCACTCCAATAAGTATAACCTCCAACTTGAGTTTTGGCGTCTTGCTGCTTTAAAAAGCCAAACAGTAGCAGCTATTTTTAAATTGATAAAGTTCTGACGGCGTTGTTACTGGCGGATCTTTGGTTATATTCCATGTCCATTATTGTATCTTGAGCGGGAGAGGGTATGTCCGGTCGCATGTTCGCTGTTAGAACCACCCAGGGTTCACGTGTAGGGTACGACTGTTTATAGAGCCCATGGTAAATATGATGTGATTAAACATTTGATGGCAGTTGTCTTCCATATTATCAAAAAATATTCACTAACTCTTCGTTTAACCTCTTTAAAGTAGGTTGGTTGGTTGGTTCTTAAGTTTTAGAGCTGCGGCAACGCGGTCATGTAGCCCCGTGTACTTTGGGTGTGTGTAGAATCAGTCTGATAACCGGTGTTAATTGTGATGAATGTATTAGTGTGTGTATCTGTTTTAATTCAAGTAAGGACTGCAGACGATCAATTTTCAAGTAGTTCCTACTTTTGCCGCAAAACGCCACCGTCAACGACTACTAGTTCAGAACTAAGCTACCAGACGTCACCGCAGTCGGCTCTTGGCAACGAACGTAGGAACCTAAATGCGTTGTTTACATTCTTAACGTATATAATTTAGCTTCGCACAGGTGTAATTAGTGGAAGGTACATTAACATGCCATAAATCTATGTAATGGGACCGCCGGCTTTACTTCCCCTCCGAAGGAAGGCATACTGAGGGATTTTTAACGCTCTTAAAAAATCCGACGACTTCGGCCGGATTTGAACCCGCGATCTGGTGCATAGAAGTTCAGCATGCTACCGACTACGCCACCGAAGCCACCTTTAAAGTAGGAAAAGAGCCATAACGCGCTGCATCGTACACTAACAAACGTTCAACGTGTTTCATTGTTCTACGAACCGTTGTCAAACCAAATGTAGTCATGTTGAGAATACTGTACAAACTGTTCAGAAATCAAACGTAAACAGATTACTTTATACTCCCCTCAACGCTACATCACGCAAATGTAACAAAATATGAATGATATTGATAAGGTTCCCATTTTACACAAGCGATATTTAACACAGCCGAGTTAGCATATCGTAACAAATGCATGCGTTTGAGAATACATCATCATTTTGGCTAGCATCATTTTTTTCCAGAAACCTATGCAGTTTCATTCCGAAAATATTAATAATAATAATATCGTATGGCCTCGGTTGCCGGGTGCAAGATTTCTTATTTGCCGCCCAAAGGGCAGCTTGCATGTCGCATTTTGTTGTTCCTTGGAGCGCTATGAAAATTAAGGAGGTTAGATATTATAATAAAATGTATTTAACCATAAGTCAATATAATATTGCACATTAAAACCGTTCCGGTGTCTGTCACATTGTGACTTCCTCAGCGTAATTATGTAAATGTGAAAGAACATACACTTAATATAAATTATGCCATAACAGAGCATTCTAAAAATATTATTGTTTCAAAAGCTCACAAATTAAAATTAAAAAAAACAGTTCTGTTACAAAATGTGTTGGGAACAAAATTAAAAAGTCTTGGTGGGAGAAACTGTTTTATAATGAAAAGTAGTGTTATAATGAGCCTCACTATAGTACAGTTTTCTGACATACAGTATAATAGTCAGGGTCGAACATAAATGTTATAATAATTACATCGTCTATAAGGAATCGGGCTATCGTGGTCATGTTTATGTCATTTTATATTGAGGTTAGATATCTAAGCTCCTTGACACTGTAACGCGTTCTACAGGGAGATTCTTTTGCTGGAACGGGGCCGGCACCGGCTACCGAGCGCGCGCGCCTTCCGCCAGCCAACCGAGCTCGCACCGCGGATTGCGCTCCGGTGGAAACCGTAACAAAGTACATTAATTAATGGTAAATTCACTGGCAAATCATGATTAAAGAACTTACCTTTTCACAGGAGAAGCTGAGAGTGTTCTCCTTCAGCTGACAGACAGGCGTTGTGCAGTGTAAATAAATTAGCGTTTACACATTGTAATTCCCTTCTGTTGTGAGGGATATCTGCTGCCGTATATTGTTCTCCAGCTCCACTAGGGTACGGGTAATAGATATGTACACATTGTATTTTAAATTGACCCACAATTGAACATCAAACGGGCTTAGGTCCGTGCTTCGATTAATTACAGTCGACACGCCGGCGGGGGGGGGGGGGTGCAGAAGTAGCTACATAATGTAACGATGTAACTTCCAAAGTTACTGTCTGTCAGCTAAAGGAACATTTTTAGTATCTTCTGTGAAAAGATACTGGTGACTTGAGGTCATCCAGATTCCCGAGAAGTAAAAAAACATCTGTGCTTCTTTAATTAAATCTTGCAGCTGTTGTTTATGTTACCATCTTATCTGCGCGCTGACACTAGACACTCTAGTTGATGAATGTTTAGTGACAAAATGTCTTTAATGACCCTGGTTAGCTCGCCTCCACCTCGCGCAACCGTGCGGTCCCAGCTCGGTTGGATGGCGGAAGGCGTGCAATCCCGGCAGTCGGCTGCCGGTCCCACTCCAGCAAAAGAATCTCACTGTAGTAGAGAATGGAGGAACTTTTAGTGTTGACGGAAAATCCCGAGATTAATTTTCTTTCCCATTATGAACACGGCCTATTGAAATCAAATGGGTTCTTTAACCAGCCAACAATGAATGGCATGCGTGTTGTGATTTTTGTCGACTTTAAAAATCACTTGCCATGGCCAAGAGCGAACCTGTAAGCTTGGGGTTGGTAGCACGACACGATAACCACTCACCCACCGTGCCAAGCATTCCGGAAATATAGCCTTATCATACAAGCCTCAGCAAGATTCAATTTGATGACTGGTTGGAAATAAGCTGTTAGAGATGTGTGACGCATCGACTACTTGTAACGACATGCAACAAAATCTTTCTTTTTGATAAAGTAAATCCCACTACATGCATGTCCATGCTTGTTAAATAACCCCTGTGATTTAATAGGCCATATTCCATTTTCTTACGCAACTCAGCTACTTGTAACGACGAGCAACAACATCTTTCTTGTTGATAAAGTAAATCCCACTACCTCCATGCCCATGCATGTTAAATAACCCCTGTGATTTGAGAGGTGGAGGTGGCGTGTTGAGTAGAGATGGAGTGTGGAGCTGGTGCGTGTTAAATAACCCCTGTGATTGAATAGCCCATATTCCATTCTCTTACTTGTAACGACATACAAAAAGATCTATGGTTGGTTGGTTAGTTCCTCAGTTTAGGGGCTGCGACAACGCGGTCATGTAGCCCCGTATACATTAGGTGTGTGTAGAATCTGTCTGATAACCGGTGTTAATCGTGATGGCTGTATTAGTGTGTTATCTATTTTTAATTCAAGTAAGGATTGCAGACATTCAATTTTCAAGTAGTTCCTACTTTTATTACCAAACGCCACCGTCAACAACTAGTTCCGAACTTGGTTACTAGATGCCACCGCAGGAGCAGGAATGTGGAGGTCCCAGAAACCCCACAAAACCACTACTCACCAATAGCAGTGGTAGGTTCTTTTACATGCCACAAATCTATGACATGGGCCCGCCGGCTTTACTTCCCCTCCGTGGAAGGCATAGGCCTACTGAGGATTGTAACGCTCTTAAAACATATTAGTAATCTCATGTCTTTTTTTTGTTTAGGGAAACACCCATTACAATTGGGTATAAACGTGTTGACCGACTGTAAAGCATTAATTTTGACTACTAAGGCACAACTGAAAAATGGCTTCCAACATGATAATAATCATCGTCATAGTTAAGATAATGGACTCAATCTGATACGACGTGACGTAATGTGATGTGTTTTGGATCCATCCCAAATGCCAATAACCACAAACTCCACCCATAAAACATTTCCTCCTCGTGGTCAACAGTACAGTATAGTTGCCTCACTTTCCTGGTTAACGTGCGACTCAACTTTAAAGTCTAGCTGGACGGATATGTTTACATTCCATGGCACCTGGGGCCAAGGCTTTCCCAGCGTGAGGCACAACATCGTCAAATGTCCACCGTAGCCACTGAGGGCAAGCAGCGAGACTGGACAGAACTATATGCTGATGTGCAACATTCGACACAGATACCTGTCGGAGACACAAGGTAGCCACCAGGGCGGGACTTGGGAGTCCACGTGGAGTGATAGAGGAAGGATTCTACAGGGTGATTCTCTATGTAGTTTACAACTTCAATAATGTGTAATTAGTATTTATTGGAACTACTTACAGACTTGGTTTATATGTCATTACATAGCAAAACACTTCAAGTTTTTTTTTGACAAATCCATTACGGCTCAATGTGTGCACCATTTGTCATCCTGGACACATCCGAACGGAAGTTGATTTCCCGCCACGTATGAACCAGCATTTACGGGGGGGTAACGGAGGCGATGGCTGTTGTGATGCGATGTCTCGGTTCATCAAGATTTGCAGGTAGGGGGGGATATACACCCTATCTTTCACAAAGCCCCACAGAAAGAAGTCCAGTGGTGTGTAATCTGGGGACCGTGGCGGCAAGGTAATTGTTTCTCTCGAAACAGCGCAGAAAACGTTCACTTTGGGGATGTCACGTGGTACCCATGTGGTTTTTCCATGTCCCAAATACGACAATTGTGTTGACTAGGCCAGAAAGGTGCGACGTTGATTCATCGCTGAAGACCACATTGTTAAAGAATGACTCATCACGGCTGATGCGATCCATCATTTCAACACAGAATTCATGTCGGGTATGTTTATCCGCTTCACTTAGTGCTTGAACCAAGGGCAATCGGTATGCTTTCATGGCCAAATGTCGACGCAACACCCACCAAACAGTGGTCTGAGGGATACCAGTTTCGATTTTTCCGGACTGCGGACGAACCTCTCCCTAACTGTTTCCACCACATCGCCAGTCACAGGTGTGCGGCGTGGCGCCTTTGTGTCTAGTACAGAACAACCTGTTTCGGTAAATGTCTGATGCCATTTGTGCACTGTTGGTCTGCTGGGTGGGTCTCTGCCAAATTCTGTGTGAAACCTCCGCTGTACACTCGTTGCTGACTTGGTTTCTTCAAACCAGAACACGCACTTCGCTCTTTCCGCTTCAGTGAAAGACACCATTTCCAACAAGTGACAGGTGGCGCGCGTGGCGGACAACTGTGCAATTACAAACTACGTGAGTCAAAACTTGAAGTGTTTTGCAATAAAATAACATATAAACCAAGTCTGTAAGTGGTTCCAATAAATAATTACACATTATTGAAGTTGTAAATTACATAGAGAATCCCCCTGTATTGGTCAACAACCGTCAGCTATTGGTCAGTAGCGAACAATGTTTATTGTCGGCGCGTGCTACTGCCTTTCGTTTGAGTCGCCACTCGTTAACCAGGAAAGTGAGGGAACTATAGCTGATTGTGTGCAGTCAGTTTCGACTTGTACGTCATGTGCCATAATTCATTGTCACACGACTCAGCCGACATGTTGGTGACGAGAGCCACTGAGATACCGACAGGCAGTTTAAATTGCCCACACCCATCTGGAAGCCATATTTACCTGTAATTACGCTGGATCAGATATCATCTCCTCTTTTTTTTGTTGTTGTTAATTAGTAAACAAATTAAAGCAGACGCCGCTCTCAAACTGTCTGCCACTTAGTATAAATGTTCCTCTTGTCTGATCCCACTCGACCGAAACGGAAGCAATTAAGTAAAATTTGCTGAGCGCGTGCGTACTGCCCTTCACCCTCCCCCCTCCCCCGATCCGTAACATTGTCATCAAGAACCAATGCACACATGTTCAGCTTACTGATTATTTATTTATGTATTTATCTGTAAGTTTATTTCTTTGTTTATCTATTTTTCTGTGGTTGGTTCCTTAGTTTAGGGGCTGCAACAGCGCGGTCATGTAGCCTCGTGTACTTGGGTGTGTGTAGAATCTGTCTGATAACCGGTGTTAATTGTGATGACTGTATTAGTGTGTGTTATCTGTTTTTAATTCAAGTAAGGACTGCAGACATTGAATTTTCAAGTAGTTCCTACTTTTGCCGCCAAACGCCACCGGCAACGACTACTAGTTCTGAACTTGCTTACCAGATGCCACCGCAGTCTGCTCCTGGCGACGAACATTCGAAACTAAGAGCGTTAGTCAAATTTAACCTATAATTTGGCTTCAAACAAGTGTAATTAGTGGAAGGTTCTTTAACATGCCATAAATCTATGACATGGGACCGCCTGCTTTACTTCTCCTCCGAAGGAAGGCATACTAAGGAATTTTTAACGGTCTTAAAAAATCCGACGACTTTGGCCGGGTTTGAACCTACGATCTTGGGCATAGAAGCTCATCATGCTACCAACTACGCCACCGAAGCCGCAATATAGAACTCGCCCTTATTTTCTTCAAAAGTAGTTGGTCACCTTATCCCTCATACAGCTACACACACTATTACAGTCAGCATATATAAGGTGCGTTCAAAAGTAACGAGCCGGAGGCATAATTACAGAAACCAGTGCCTGTATGTTAGAAGTATTGGCTCTGGCTGTTGAGGCACTTGTCCCACTGTGACACGAGGCGGTGAATGGCTGTCTCATAAAATTCCCTGGGCTGCGATGTGAACCAGTTCCGCACGTACAGCTGGACGTCGGCGTCCGAGGTGAATCGTTGGCCGCCGCAGAGTCTTTTCAGGGGACCAAACATGGCGTAATCACAGGGAGAGAGGTCTGGACTGTATGGAGGGTGACCGAGAACCTGCCGGAGTGCTGCGACTGTGTTGGCCGTATAAGGTCGTGCATTGTCGTGGAGCGACCACGGCGGCTATGGCGTTCACTGTCACTCGGCGGTCCTGGGTAATGAGTGCATCAACCAGCTGGACGTTGTCATCGGTAATGCATGGGGGTGCCCCAGACCGGGCATCATTGGCTAACTACACCCGTCCTTCCCTGAAGCGCTTGTGCCACGCCTTGACCCTTGCAAGGGGCATGCAGTGTTCGCCGTACACTTACGACATTCGGCGATGAATGTCCGTTCCCCTACTCCTTCCGCTGTCAGAAACCGAACAACACATCTTTGCTCTTCGGTTAACGCCTCCATGTCACTGTTTGCAATGCGACTGGCAGCGTTGGACGATTGATGCATGCTGCTGCTCGCTTTGTATAGTCATGTGACGTGCACGCGTGCCCTCTAGCGACGGGCTGTGACCTCCCCCGCTCTGGTCGGAACCACACCTCGTTACGCACACCACGATTAGCCGATGTAGTCACCGGTTTGAGCATTACACCCTCCGGCTCGTTACTTTGGGAACGCACCTTATAAATTCAGATTATCAGACAAGTTCAACACACATGGGGCGGATGACCAAGATGTCCCAAACACTTAAAATGCATTAACAACATCAAACAACTGAAATGAGCTCGCATGGAGTTTGTTTATGAACACAACTTGCTCCCATCTGGAGTTGTGATAACATCTCCCCGCCCTGTGTGTAGGCAGTTAGTCGCACGCTGTCCGCAGTTGGCATATGACAATTTTTTGTACTGGCTCCTCTTCCTTCCCCTCCCCCGTTCTGTCCATTTTATTATTAAATATGCAAAAAGGTAAGCTAGGATCCTTGTCAATAATACTAGGTGTAGTCACGCCATCTCCGTATTATGACCAGATGGTGGCTAAACAAAACAACATTCCTCCTCCGTGCTATGCTAACGATCCCCGAGATGCATATGCTACCATCACTCAAGCCATGCGCGGATATCTGCGACATTTTTCGCCATGCGGATATAGTTTGCATGGCTGTGCGGATAAGCTGCGGATAATGTTTGGAGTAAATTTGTGGATAGTTTTTTAGAATTCAGTGTTGAACTGGATTTCTTAGAAATATGTTTTTAAATGATTATGTCGACTTTGCTGGGGTCTGGCGTTACGTTACGGTGACGGGACGAAATGTACCGAGAATGCACTGAGGTGTGTGACGTCATAGTACTGCTGGAGCTTCTTCCTTTCCCCGCGTGCTCCGGTGAGCGTGACGTCATCCTGCCAGCTACTTCCTTTGACCTTGGTTTGCACTTGCTTTTTATTATTGTTATTATTATTATTTTTTATCATTTCAAATGATCTTGCCGACTTCATCGTTATGCTTGAGTCAGACGTTATGCGTTACGGAGACGGCGACCGCGTGACGTCATGCAGCCGTGCGGGAAGCCTAAGCTAATGGGTAATGGACGGCGAGTGCGTGACGTCATGCAGCCACGTGGGAAGCTTGAGTCTAACGTTATACATTACGCAGACGGCGACCGCGTGACGTCATGCAGCCGCGCGGGAAGCCTAAGCTAATGGGTAATGGACGGTGAGTGCGTGACGTCATGCAGCCACGTGGGAAGCTTGAGTCTAACGTTATGCATTACGCAGACGGCGACCGCGTGACGTCATGCAGCCGCTCGGGAAGCCTAAGCTAATGGGTAATGGACGGCGAGTGCGTGACGTCATGCAGCCGCTCGGGAAGCCTAAGCTAATGGGTAATGGACGGTGAGTGCGTGACGTCATGCAGCCACGTGGGAAGCTTGAGTCTAACGTTATGCATTACGCAGACGGCGACCGCGTGACGTCATGCAGCCGCTCGGGAAGCCTAAGCTAATGGGTAATGGACGGCGAGTGCGTGACGTCATGCAGCCGCTCGGGAAGCCTAAGCTAATGGGTAATGGACGGTGAGTGCGTGACGTCATGCAGCCACGTGGGAAGCTTGAGTCTAACGTTATGCATAACGCAGACGGTGACCGCTTGACGTCATGCAGCCACGCGGGAAGCCTCAGTAAATGGGTAATGGAGTCTGTTGAAAGAGTCCTGGGGCGTCGAGCGACCTGGGGCTTCGAGCGAAGCGAGAAGGCAGTTGTAGCATGCGTCATTTGAAACGATATAAAGTCTAGTCTTTCAGACTGACTGTAACATTATTATTATTATTATTATTATTTTTTTTTTTTTAGCTAACGGACTTTGAGTTCACGCAACATTTTTAGCATTTGTAGCATTTAAAATTATACAAAGTTTAGTCTTTCAGACTGACTATCAGTGTTTTTTGCTAAGATCGGCGTCTTTCACTTTACTTGTTATTTCACTAATTGCTTTCGCTTGGATTGTTTGTTTTCTTTTGTAAGTAAACATGATATAGGCCTAAATATGAAAATTAACGTTTGCTTTCGTTTGAACTTATAAAAATAGAGAATTTCCTTCAAATTTGAACTTTCGTTGTGGTAGCTACAAAAGCAAACGTTATTAGGTGGTGTTGGGGTAGCGCGCCTGCTTCTCACCCAGAGGCCCCGGGTTCGATTCCCGGCTCCGTCAGGGATTTTAAAAACTGACGTAAGGGCTGGAACGGGGTGCACTCAGCCTCGTGAGGACAATTGAGTAGCTGTCTGACAGTGAGGCAACGCCCCGGTCACGAAAACAAAGATTAATGGCCGAGGGGACCCTATGCGCTGACCACGTGTCACCCCAATATCTGCAGGCCAAATGGCTGGGCAACGGTCGCTTGGTAGGCCTAGGCCCTTCATGGGTTGTAGTGCCAGGGGTTATATTTTTTATTATTATTTTTGATGTGTAAAATCTTTCCACTCGGTATCTGGATATTTTTGTGGCACTCGGTAGCTGGACATTTTTGTGGGAGTGATTTTGGAAAAGAGACTGAAGTGGATGGGACGGAAGTGCATGGGACGGAAACAATGAACGCGCGCGGTGGCGGAGATCGGTACAACGGCGTACTGTAAGCCATGTGACTATATGGAATGTAAATCGCATACGGTTTACCTCAAGGTTTGGAGGCCCCATTAAAGAAATTCCTACAATAAATCATCTTCAAGTTGTCGTTCTTTGGTGTGAAAATATTCATTAGGCCTATATCATATTTGCTGAAAACAATTACGATTTATTAAATCTTCATACTTTTGCTGTATTCTTATTTAATGTAAGCACTCGATACCTCGAGTGCTATATCGCATCAACCAACACTCCAAACAACGTAGGAATTCAGTATATTAACACCGACTACTAACAATAATTGAAACTTCGTTGGTCTAAACGTATCACTGGGAGAAACGCATTTAATATACCTACTGCACACCTAATTTTTTATCGCGCCTATACTTGGCAGTGCGCTATATCGGCAATAAGAGGCCATTTTCAATAACACCGCTGGCATGGGTTCACTAACTGGCCGGTATAAAGCGCAGCTCGCATCGAGTAGGCAGTGGATTGCTCCCGCATACAGTTGCAGGTATATGTCACTACTGCAGATGCATTGGAGAATCATTTCATGTTTGCTGGCACAAGGTAGCACTATGAGTTCATTCTTTAAAAAATGCGAGTAAGTAATATGGAATTATTCGAATAACAAGTCAGATGTTACCCATCATATGCGACTACTGTAAGGCACGTATCTTTTTTTCTTTCATTAGTTAGACATTCAGAACCCAGACTCAAAATTCATGTTGACTTGTGTAGTTTGTAGTCGAACTCGGGTGGACTACGATTTAATGTGAAAAGAAGACGACAGCATCTGTGACTAATGCCATGCCGGAAGACAGACGAGACGGGTCTGCTCTATCTGTGTCTGGAGCTCTAGCCGCCTTATTTGCTGATGTAGCTGGAGTGGAGGGTATAATGTATGCCGCGCCGCGAACACGGCGAACGACGCTATTTAGCCACTCGCTCCGCTTATCGTAACAACGACGTGACGGGGACAAAACCAGCATCTGCATTCTCTATAGGGGGCCTCTCGAGTGGCGTAATCAACTGCCAAGAGGATTAAACAGGCACATAACAAGAGGTCTTGTAACAATTGCCACAAGTATAATTTCGACTGTATTTTAGACAGAGTATTCTTACGATTGTTTCATTAAGGGGCTTCTATCTTCGTGATCATCAGCCTCATATTTATATTTATACCACCAACCCACCCCGGCTTCACCCGGGAACAGTTATGAATGCCTTACATCAGTGATCTTCAACCCGCGGCCCTCCGCGTATATTTCAGCGGCCCGCAAACCAAAGTAGTTTCAATAATTCATATTTGATGGTATTTCGGTAGCCACAACAGTGTTATGTTGATGTACCGACGATAGAAAGAACAAAGAGTTCAGAAGATTGCATCATTTTGTTGATTTTTAAATGTTATCATAGTTCGTTGTGCCGCAGTAGGGAAGATTTCAAGTTAAATAAAAAAATTATGAAGTTATTTTGTGCTCCATTCGGTGTGAATGTGGAAGACTATCCCGGAAACATACAAAATAATGGAACTTAATGAATTTCAGTGTAATAGCAATTTACAGGAGAAATTTAAAAGTTTTGGACTTTTGGAGTTTTACTCATTGTATCTCATGCTCTGACGACACCATCGCTCTTTGGCAGCACTTACATCTGTGAGCAGCTATTTTCCAAAATGAAGAATGTGAAGTCAAAATTGAGGAATCGTGTTTCTGACACTCATTTAGAGAACTCTCTTCGAATTACTTTATCAAACATAAACGCCAATGTTGACAGATTAGTGAAAGAGAAACAGTATCAGATTTCTCAATGAACTAAAAAATACCATTTTGATATTTTTAATTTAGTTTTGTGTTTTGTAACATATTTTAATATTGGTTTCACTATAATTTTAAAACTAAAGTGATGTTATTTCTTCCAAATTGAAAGACAATATAGCCTATATATATAATAAAATTAATGCGGCCCCCAAGCCCTTCCATAACACAAATTTGGCCCTTCATTAAAATAAGGTTGAAGACCACTGTCTTACATGATAAGCGCTTTTCTTTTCCGATGTCAGTGAACTACGACCTATATCCTTTTTACGCCTCGGCATGATGTGTTAAAATCACTGACTGGACTATTAATTATATTATCATGGAGATTCATGTGCAACGAATTCTTGTCGGACGTAATCTAAGAATGGCGAGGTACATGAAACACAACCCCCCCCCCCCCCCTTCCGTCCAATCTTATCGTGACTGTGTATTTTGCGGAATGAAAAGTTCACAGGCGAAATGAAGAAAACCGAGTTGCACTTCCAGGGAAACTCCAAACACAACCACTCTTCTCTGAAGTCTTAACTGAACACGACTCAACAGTTTGCTGCTAACTGTATCTGAGGTAATAGGCTCGCCCCCTAGCTAGGTTGTAACTGGAGTGATAGGCTAGCCCCTAGCTAGCTCGTAAAATGTATCAGTTAATGAATGGAGATTGTTGGAAGAAATTAAAACGTAAAAACATTTATAGTGAGCGATGTATTGAAGATAGAGACGTTTTTGTAGAACTTTTCATGCTGAACAATTCTTACACTCATAGTATATTGATATTATTAACGGTTTGCCCAGCGTATTCTTAAAAAGCGCACGGACACCAGGTTGTTGTGTTTTGTTTTTTTGTTTTTCAACTTATTGAAATCGTTTCTGCTCGGCTTCCTTTGATCATAAATCAATTATTATTTTCATAAAGCTTCATCGAGATATCCTTTACAGAATGGTGAAACCCGCATCAAAATCCATCCTGTGGTTCTCGAGATTACCCGTGACATCCAAGAATCGGGGACTTTGTTTTATACTAAGTCGAGATTTATTATATTGTGTAGGTCTATTTGTACACACGTGCACAGGGCCGTGGAGAGCCGCCACGGGCCCTGGGGCTGGAGTCAGCCCGGGCCCCCCGCCCCCTCCCCTTCCTCTCTCTCTCTCTCTGTCCCTCATTGATATGTCATATTCTATTATCCTGGGTTATACTGTACTAACAACAGTAATAATAATGCTGAAAATAATGATTATTGTTAATATTATTATTGGTATTGTTATAAAATTGCATAAAGTAATTTAATATTACCAGACGCCTATTTTGCGTAAAATAACAAAATCCTTATAATAACACTTTACAAATCACGAGCTCGTCATTTTGCTCTTACGGGATGCTCGATCTGCGCGTCGGGAATGAATTTAATGTTTAAGACGTCAGCTAATTCTACTGAAGATTAAAATCTTCCGAGCCTGGCCGGGAATCGAACCCAGGAATCTTCGGCCTAAGCCTAGTATGTTAACCACCGGAATAATAATACCGTATTCCACATTCACGCATGTTTTAGGATACCGTATTTGTGAGTGCGACGTCCATGGAAGTAGCTGTTGATTTGACTTTAACAGGGGGCAGATCCAGAGGTGGCGTTGATAGGACTGCAGCCAATATGCTTCCTAAATTCCTGGAGAAATGAGACTAAATAAACAGTGGCAACTATTGACGTTTTGAATTTCAACTACAATTTGAAATGTGTATTACCCAGGAATCAAACTTGGTCCACCAGGTTGAGAAGCAAGCAGCTGGACAGCCGTGCTGTCTTGTCCCTATGTAACATGCATTATATGAAATGCTTAAGGGTGGTAAGATTACGGTTTAATTAAATACTTCTCCAGTTCTGTATTTTATATGTATTGAAATAGCGAATGCTTAAATCTTGGCTACAGTTTTAATTTAATCCACCAATATTTGCATTAATATTCAGTGTCAATTTTCTATCCATTCTTTGATAGATGCATAGAAAACAGAAACGTGTAACAAAAATATCATGGAAACAGTAATGTCCAGTACCGTAATTCTCTGGCCGTCAATCTTGATCTCCATGACCAGGGTACTACCTCACTGTCAGGCAGCTACTCAATTGTTCTCACGAGGCTGAGTGAACCTCGTTCCAGCCCTCAAGTCCGCCTCTTAAATCCCTGACGGAGCCGGAAATGGAACCCGGGGCGAGTGTGAGTCAGGCACGTCGGCAATAATAATAGTAATAATAATAACATTTTCAATAATAATAATAATATACTCTCTAATTTCATGCCCATCATATTCTTATTTACTATTGCTTGTCAGTATGTGATATCATCTCTGAGCATTTGGAATATGTGGCAGAAACTTTTTATTTATCCCGGATGAGCTGTTTAATGACCAAATACATCTTCAGTTTGAATGTTGGTTTGTTTTGGTTTGAACTCAATACTACTAGAGCGAATGGCATGAACATTCGTATGTAAGTAGAATGCAGCAATAATAAAAACTAGGCTACAAATTGAATTTTTTACAGAGGGATGAGGGGAGTTATAGGAAGCCTCAATTCCCTGCAGCAAGCCAATTGCGCAATCTGTATCTTTCTCTTGACATCGCAAACCCAGGTGTGAGGACTTGCTGATCTGAGAATATCACACGGTGACATGTCCTGACATGTCAGGGTGTACAGTACCCTCAAAGCATAGTGGAGTGACGAAATGTTATGCTGGCATGGGTCATAATGAAACTCGAGCTCAACTGCTGGTTTGAATCCGGCCACGGGCATGGATGTGTTTATCTTCTCATTAATTGTAAGCCCATTCAATTTCTATGATATAAGATATACATTACAATCATCTTTCCTCATCATACCAGCGTAGCGCAGCGGAAACGTTCTAGCCTGCTGTGCCGACGGTTAAAGGATCGAATCCTGGCGCTGTCAGTTGACATTTGAGGATGCGCAAATGTGAGGAAGCCGCGTGAGTAGATTTACTGGCACGTTGAAGATCCCCTGGCGTCTGTAAAAGCCTCGGTAGTTTAAAGGAACGCAAAAACAATAACATTATTACGTTATACAAGACTCATAATACAGTACAAGTAAATATAAATTACATTGAAGCTGGCCATATGGCTAAAAAACGAAGGCCAAAAGCCAACAAATATTTCTCAAAAACATCCTTCTTAGGAATTTGCGTGCAGGTTGACAGCTTATTTTTCTTATGAGCTGTTTAATGTTCATTTTTGTGACCCCAAGTGTCCTCCCTTAAAACTACCTAATTCTAAGCAGAACAGTGGACTGGATACAAATTGCAAAATTACATGGGTGTTGCCCAAACAGGGTTCGATAGTTTAGCCATAACTTCACTAACTCCTGTCACCAGTCTATCTGTTTCCCTTAAATCGCAAACCCGACAACGACGGGTACGAAGAACTAGTCCAAGATAAAAACAAGAGCCAGAGTTTAATATCCAAACATTTCTTTATGTTTTTCTCCTTCCGAATATTAGACAACTGTTGGTCAGATCCGTCAGCGTAATTTATTATACCTGCATTTCTAAATCAAAGACTTCAAACCTATCATGGTTCACTTCCTTCAATTATTGTCTTCTTTCCCTTGTAGCCCGCATTCGATATTTATAACTGAAAGGACACGTAAGCTAACGATTATGGGCAGATGGCCTCGTTGTTCCGCCCCCTTAAAACATCAACATCAACAACAACAACCATCATCAAACTAACGATGATCTTAAATAGCAATTCACACTCTGAAAATCGTAATGACTTTGAATTTGAGAATATCTTCGTTCTCATGTTAAGGCAATGGCTGTTCTTTCGGCCAAGTCAATTACTCTTTTGCAAGCCGGAGTCATTAACAACTGCGTGCTGCGTCCACATTAGAATACGTCATATTCGCAGCGTTTATCTACGCCGCTGGAGAGAACACCAGAGGCAACTCGTCTTAACAGATGGAGGAGCTCACTGCCCACAGACATAACATCAAAGGAAGAACTGGCTCCTGGCGCCGACCTACCTTATCCTGTGTGGCGGTCCCTCAACCGCTTAAGAGTGGGTGTCCCTCGATGCAAGACCAACCTGCAAAAATGGGGGATCCTTCCAGCAGACGCAGACACCTCTTGTGAATGTGGAGCTGAACTAGACCCAAGCCACCTACTTATCTGCCCCCTCCTGGACAACCAATGCACAATGGAAGATGTTCTTAGAGGAAGTAACAAGGCCATCGCAGCTGCAATTTTTTGGAAATGTTGACCGGACACGGAAATGAATGATGATCTATTTTTGCAATGCTACTAATGCTGCCAGTTGGCTTACGAAAGCTCAGCTTGTTACCACTAAAATTGTTTAGCATACAGTATATGGCGATGATAATAATAATAATAGACTAATAATAATACATCTAATTATAATATTAATAATAATCATAATTCTACTACTAATAATCATAATAATAGCAGCAAATGAGATTTCGCAGTTATTAGGTAATGTTAGATACAAGACGTAAGCCATAAAGTGATAATCAGACAGTTAAAATGTCTTGATGCGACGTGAATTCGAACCGGGGATCTTCGGATCGAAACTTTTTCAAATCGATTCACTGCCTATAGGCTACAGTCGTAAGAAATACAAGCCTCCTAACAATAATAATAATAATGTTTTCTTAGTTCTTTATAGATGAACATTTTCCTTAGTCCACATCTATTTTATGTACGTTCGGCAATGGAAATACCCTTACGTCACGCATCATATTTATCCGGCATTTATACAGAGCGAAAATGAATTCCAGTGTGGACGAAGATTAAATAAACTATTTTCTTACCTAGACAATGTAAATGGAGTGAGCGCACGGCACACAAAGATCATTCGAAACAAAGCAACGTGACGCTCCAAACACAGTCACAGAGGAGACTATTCAGAATTGCGACAGGTAATGATGAGGAAATATGTTTCAAGTTTGGTATACAAACGAAAGAAGGCTGACAAGTAAGTTAAATTTAGAACCGAGGTATGCGCCCCTCACCTTAGGTACATATTCTGAGAACTACGGTATTGTATGACTACGTTCGGGAGCTCTGGTTCAGCTGTTTCCAGGGTGCTCTGACTAAAGTATTTGACCTAGCCTATGTTATTGTTCTTGCGCCATTTTGCACAGACGTTGATTGTTTCATCAAATAATTTTCTGTGATATATTTTGGTCATGAAAGGAATACTTTGCCCGGCCGGGCCCCCCTCCCAGAGCCGGGCCCCGGGGCTGCAGCCCCGCCTGACCCCCCCTCTCGTCGGGCCTGCACGTGCATAGTAAGCTACTCACAAACCCCTGTAAAACAAACTAACCTTATATACCTGGACTCAAACTGCTAATCTTAATACACCAACTTAACGTACCACATTTATTTGTAGTTAGATTTATTTATAGAACAAGCAGGTTTCAGATCAGGATTCAGCACGGTGGACCACCTCCAAACAGTAAACCAACTCATCGAAAAACAGCAAGAATTCAACCTTAAAGCCTATATTGCATTTATAGACTATAACAAAGCCTTTGACTCCGAGGAATACACATATGTTCTAGAGGCCCTAGAGAACCAAAACATACAGAAAAGGTATATCAGACTTCTAGCAAAAATCTACGAGAGTAGCCAGGCAAAAATACGGACAGAAATGGAGGGAAACATTTCGAGCTAGAGAGAGGGGTGAAACAAGGAGACCCCTCTCACCAAAACTATTCACTTGCCTGCTAGAAAACCAATTCCGGAAAATGAAATGGAAAACAAGACACGGCATCAACATAGATGGACAAAACCTGACACACCTACGGTTTGCAGACGACATCATACTCATGGCAAAATCTGCATCAGACTTAGAACAAATGGTAACAGAATTAAACAAGGTCAGCAAAGAAGCTGGCCTAACCATGAATCCGAGTAAAACGAAACTGATGACAAATGCGACAGAAAAACCAGTAAACATTGACGGTGAAACATTAGAGTATGTCCAGGACTATACATACCTAGGTCAAAACATTTCATTCCATAACAATACGGAGAAAGAAATCAAAAGAAGAATAGGGCAAGCATGGAAAAAATTCTGGTCCTTGAAATTCATTTTAGGAGATAAATCTCAGAAACTAAGTCTGAAAACACAAGTTCTAGAGAAATGTGTAATCCCAGTAATGCTGTATGGATGTCAAACGTGGTCACTAACTTCGCAGCAAAGAAAAACGCTCCAGATGGTCCAACGCAGGATGGAACGAAAAATCCTCAATATCACGCTGAAAGACAGAATACGGAACGAGGAGATACGCAGAAGAACCAGTATTAAAGACGTCATCAACACAGCGGACAGACTAAAATGGAAATGGGGAGGCCACGTAGCGAGGATGAAGCATAGAAGGTGGACGCACAGACTAACGATGTGGGACCCCAGAACCGGCAGGAGAAACGTAGGAAGACAGAGGACACGCTGGGCTGACACATTCAAGAAATTTGCCGGACCACAATGGACAAGAAGAGCAAGAGACAGACAAGAGTGGAAGACCCTAGAGATGCTCCTTTTCAAAACATAGTATATGCGAGGAAAGGAGCAACTCAGTGCAACATAGTGAACCCTTAAATACAATAGCGATAATGTATTGAGGACAGTTGAAACTCTACTAAAATAAAGTAAACGTGCTAGAAACATTAACAATTTTGCAAATATTAGATATAAGAACAAGAATACTAACATAGACAATACTGTAACTAGGTTAGGAATAGGTATATCAATAGCTATAAGAACAATTCAAGAACAGAGACTAACATGCCAGAAAAGTGCACCACTAGGTGCCTCACTACTCTTTAGGACTGCTCACCTAATGAGTGTAATGGAGCAAAATCCCTGCCTAGACAGGAGGCCATTGCCCTTAGGGGATTAAAGGGCTGTTATTATTATTATTATTATTATTATTATTTATTTTTTGTCGTGTGGCATCTCAGAGGTCGAGTGCAGGTCTTTCTAGTTGACGCCCGTGGGCGATCTGCGCGCCGGGCTGAGAGATGGAATGGATGAAGATGAATGAAACTGGGCGAGGATGTGGAAGGAAGCGTCCGTGGCTAGTCAGAAGCTACCGTCCCAGCATTTTCCTGGTGTTGAAAATGGAAAAAACCACGGAAAAATCATTTCAAGGACGGCCGACGTTGGGACTCGAACCCACGCGTCTACCGAGTCAGCAGTGATCGGGATCTGATGATCCTTATTTATTGTTGCTTTAAAAGGCAGAAGAGCGAGGTCATCTGCCCCTAGTAGAAGAAACAGATTGGGGTTTGGGTGGCTAGCCCTTTGAGGCTTTCTGCCTGTCCTAGTACTACGTACTCTACCAGCCCCAGCATTTGGGTGGGAAAACATGAGTGATTTAGTAAAAGTTGATAAGGGCCAGCGAAAACCCCATACGCAGAAAGGAAAGATTGCCTACGGGTAAAACCTGGTGTGTCTATGATCACAGAGGAAACCCTAAAATGTATAGAACTTGATCCGCTGGAGAACTGTCTGTGAAATCCAAAGGACAAACATCACGGAAATAATATCACAGTAACTAAACTATTTCTTTAAAAAAATTGATCGCTTATCCACCAATCTCGGCTTTATCCCTGGTCTCTTCGAGGGATCATTCCTGGGAGCTGAACACACTTTGTGAGCAGATACAACTGGGGATGGTGACAGGCGACCGCTAACTAGGATCTAATTAAGGAGGGATCAGGTAAGGAATTTTAGAAGGCCGTGGACATGTTGAAAGTAATCGTCCCAGCATTTGCCTAGGGAACGTGGTGGCGCAACAGTCAAGCTGTTTACCTTCACCAAGGTAATCCGGGTTCGATTCCCGGTCAATGCAAGTGAGATACCGTAAAGGCTTCTCTTCACATTGGTCAATTTATTGGCGAATAGTACGGCCAATGTACTGGCAAGCAAAGTACGATCTCTGTCCACACGTTAACTAAGTTCACTGCAGTAATAATAATTATTTCCGGCCATGGTCGCCGAGAGCGCTGACGCGCAAACTCGTGTCTCGCTGGCATCGGAAGAGTGTGAGAACGAATCCCACCTTGGCAGTGCTAAAAATGGTTTTCGTGTTTATCCATTTTCACCATCAAATGCCGGAACAGTTTCTTTCAACAAGTCCACGGCCGACTTCTTAACAAAATCCCTTCGTTGTTTTGTTTTTGCTCATTTTAGGGGCTGCGACATCGCGGTCATGTAGTCCCGAGTAGGCCTACTTTGGGTGTGTAATTTGCGAAATAACCTTTGTTATTGTGATGGCTGTAGCCTACTAGTGTGTATTTGTAAATTGGGGATTGGATTGAGCCGTGGCCTGAAGTTAGGAACCATCCCAGCATTAGCCTGGAGTATGGTTGGTTGGTGCCTTAGTTCAGGGGCTGCGACAACGCGGTCATGTAGCCCCGTGTACTTTGGGTGTGTGTAGATCTGTCTGATAACCGGTGTTAATTGTGATGACTGTATTAGTGTGTGTTATCTGTTTTAATTCAAGTAAGGACTGCAGAGGATAATTTCAAGTAGTTCCTACTTTTGATACCAAATGCTACCGTCCACGACACCTAGTTTGCGGACTTGGCTACTAAATGACATCGCAACTGAAACCTAGCGACGAAAGTTGGAACTAATAGAGCGTTATCAATTCTAACCTACAAATTTTGGCTTCACACAAGTGTATTTAGTGGAAGGTTCTTTTTCATGCCATAAATCTATGGCATGGGACCGTCGGCATTACTTCCCCTCCGAAGGAAGGCATACTGAGGGATTTTAACGCTCTTAAAAAATCCTACGACTTCGGTTTGAACCCGCGACCTGGGGCATAAAGCTCAGCATGCTACCAACTACGCCACCGAAGCCGCCTCCCAGGATTTTAAGTGGGGAAACCACGGAAAACCACTTCTTGGAAAGCTGAGGAGGGAATCGAACCCAACTTACACCAACATTAACATTTCTTGGCAAGCCGGTAATCTACTTTTTAACTGCGGCCTAACGACTTTGAACAATATTATAAGTTGGCAAGACTGGATGCAGCACATGGATTTGACTGGCCGTGCCATCTAGCAGCAACACGATACGACACTGATGAGAATGACTGGTCAAATCTCTTTATCAGACTCAAGGCCTGCTGCAGAAGCATGAAGAGCTGGACTTTGAAACATCGCAGCGCAGTTATCTGCTACCTCCACACACACAGAGGGCCATGGGATGAGATAAGTACGAGTATTATCCAGCACATTCTACCTTTAGACAGTTACAGATTATAGGCCGAAGACCTTGCCTCAATTCCTTTCTCTTTAATCGACATGGTAATTATAACTTGAATGGGTGAAACTCACAGCAGTGTAAGTAGCAATTTATTTCCTTTTATTGTTGTTTTTTTATCATTTTAAATGATCTTGTCGACTTCGTCATTACGCTGGGGTCTGGCGTTATGTTACGGTGACGGGACGAAATGTACCGAGAATGCACTGAATAGTGTGACGTCACAGTACGATATAGCAGCCGAGTACCAAGAAGGCAGTGCGAGAACAGAGTTTCAAGAAGGCAGTGCGAGAACAATCAAGTAGGCAGTGAAGAAACAAAGTAGAATCTTGAAACTCTGTTCTCGCACTGCCTTCTTGGTACTCGGCTGCTAGCATTTAAAATGATATAAAGTCCAGTCTTTCAGACTGACTATCCGTGTCTTTTTTTTTTTTTTGGTGCGCGGGAATAATCATAATTCAGTGCGCAGTTATTATATTCCCTTCACTTCACTTGAAGACGTAGTTGGTTGGTTGGTTTCTTAGTTTAGGGGCTGCGACAACGCGGTCACGTAGCACCGTGTACTTTGGGTGTGTGTAGAATCTGTCTGATAACCGGTGTTAATTGTGATGACTGTATTAGTGTGTGTTATCTGTTTTTAATTCAAGTAAGGACTGCAGACATTCAATTTTCAAGTAATTTCTACTTTTGCTACCAAACGCCACCGTCAATGACAACTAGTTCTGAACTTTGTTACTAGATGCCATCACACTCAACTCCTGGTGACAAACGTTGGAACCGAAGAGCGTTAGTCAAATCTAAGCTATAATTTAGCTTCATACAAGTGTAATTAGAGGAAGGATATTTTAATGCCATAAATCTATGGCATGGGCCCGCCGGCTTTACTTCCCTCCAAAGGAAGGCATAGGCCTACTGAGGGATTTTTAACGCTCTTAAAAAAACGGCGACTTCGGCCTGGTTTGAACCCGCGACCATGGGCATAGAAGCTCAGCACGCTACCAACTACGCCACCGAAGCCGCTTACTTGAAGATGTACAGTCACTCCCGTTGTTTTGGTCATGCAACAACGGTAGGTTTACACGAGTAGCCTACTTATACAGGGTGTCTTTTATATACCTTTGGAGAATGATAGGTCGTGTAGGGGACGGGTATAGAAGTAATTTGAGATAGGGAACTTGGGGTCGGAGCGGCCTCCTTAACTCCTAAAATAAGGGTTGATTTAGACCCTCTACCCTGTAAGTTAGGCAACCGACCAAAGCATCTATTACCTTTCGCAATCCTTTAACTCTTGGCGAGATTCATTTCACCATGTGGCGCTGGCGTAATGGATAGCGTTGCGGTGCGAAAGGCCGGTAGTCATGGTGAAATGAATCTTGGCAAGAGTTCAAGGATTGAGAAAGGCAATAGAGGCTTGGGTCGTTTGCGTAACTTACAGGGTGGAGGGCCTGAATCAACCCTTATTTTAGGAGTTAAGGAGGCCGCTCCGACCCCAAGTTCCCTATCTCAAATTACTTCTATACCCGTCCCCTACACGACCTATCATTCTCCAAAGGTATATAAAAGACACCCTGTATAGTAGAGTGGAATTGAAATGCTAGAAGCCATATTTCAGTGTTGCCTGTATGAACTAATTGCTGTTGTTGTTGTTGCATTTTAAGAGGCTGCAATATCGTGATCACATAGTCCCGTGTATTTGGGTGTGCGTGGACTTTGTCTGATAACCTGTGTAATTTTGATGGCTGTATTAGTGTTTGTATTTGTAGTTCAGATGAGTGTTGCTAATCGCGGCTGTGGTCTTAATTTAGGAACCATCCCAGCATTCGCCTGGAGTAGAAGTGGGGGGGGGGGGGGAACCACGGAAAACCACTCCAGGAAAGTTGAGGTTGGAATCGAACCCGCCTCTCCTCAGTTTCGCCTCACGAGGCCAGTGTATCTCGATCCAGCCAACAGACCAGAATTAAATTTCTTGTCAGAGCCGGGAATCGAACTCGGGTTTCCGTGGTGACAGCTAAGAGTGCTAACCACTATGCAACGAGGCGGGGTATAACCTATCTCCACATAGTATAAAACCAAGTCCCCGGTTCTTGGGTAATCTCGAGAACCACTGGATAGATGTTGATGCAATTTTCACCATTCTGTAAAGGATATATCGACGAACGTTTCTGTAAAAAAGAAATCATTTACGAATTCAGTGAATCGAGTCGGAGAAAAACCTGCCGTCCGTGCGCCTATTCAGCTTACGCTGGGTAAACCGTTAAAATTATCTATATAGCCTACTATGAGTGTAAGAATTGTTCAGCACGAAAAGTTCTACAAAAAAGTCTGTGACAGCATACCTCTATCTTTAATACATCACCCATGCCGTCCGTGCGGCTTACCCAGAGTAAGCTTAAAAGGCGCACGGACGACAGGTCCTAGACGCAATTCAGAAAAGCCGAGGTGAACAGAGAAACTCCAAACACATATACTCTTCTCTAAAGTCTTAACTCGACACGACTCGACAGTTTGATGCTGGCCGAAGCTGGGGTGATAGGCTCGCTCGGTAGCTCGTAAACTCACTCCAAAGCTAGTCATTTAAATTTCCACTGAATGGAGATTGTTGGAAGAAATGAAAACGTATAAACACTTACAGTGGACGATGTGGTCTTTCAATTTCCCGCCTTAATTGGCCCTTGGGAGATTTTTAATTTAAACAGATCTTTTTTAATTATAACTTTTTTATTTGATTAAATATCCTTATTATTTATGGGATTTGTTTTATTTATTTCTTCATTGGTAATTTTTCATAGTGAAGAATATATGCAAGGGGATTTAGTGATTTCCTGATCCCTCTTTCTTCGAGGGGTCGGACCTCTTCTTTTCCTTTTCATGGTATATCCTGCCTTCTGTTCAACGCCTTAAAGGAGGCAGGGTGTGCGTAGCCCAACCACTTACGGTGCACCCTGGCTAGTGCTACACCCTCAAGGACTCATGTCTGGTGAGTTCGGGAGTCGGGGGCCCCGAGGAATTCCTGAGCTGGGTCCGGTTTTTCCACTATTTCCGCTGGCTTTGGGGAGGAACCTCTCCTCTTTCCCTTTCCTATCTGCCTTTCATGGCTCTCCTTTCCTGTAAGTCCCTTGATTCTCGTTCTTCAAGGGTTGAGGGCATTTCCTTTCCTCCTGTCTTTTATTTACATTCTTCTCCTTTCTGTCTCCCATCTCCTCTTCTAGTTTGTAAGTCAGTAGTTAGTTATAGTTGTAGGTTTCATTTGATCATATTTCATTTTCACTATCACCCAAACCATTAGGGGCCGATAACCTAGATGTTAGGCCCCTTAAAACAACAATCATCATCATCATCCCTCCCTATATTATTCTGCTAAGGTCCCATTTAAGCTTGTAGTTTAACGTGACCGTTAATCGCGAGATCATGAGCCACGGGACCTCCATTTTACGTGGAATCCGAACCACAGGACATGGCATTTCACATCGAAAATCTCACATGCATTGACCGGGAATCGAACCCGGGCCGCCTTGGTGAGAGGCATACAGCTAGACCGCTGAGCCACCACGCCCCCCGGTCCCATTTACACCAACCTACTCATATGGGGTACCTACAGTTTCAGCATAACCCAATGCGTAAGCGAAACGCACTCGCTTACGCTTTAAATGCCTCACAATTAAATAAATACCTTAAAGCATGTATATTTACAATGAAATATTGAAAGAATGCAACACGGTTACCATGGTAACAGAATCTCACAGGTACATATATTCCTGTAAGACGCAATGCAATTCCAATTATTACATTACTGTCAAAGTTTCCAGACGGTTATAAGGTTATCACTGAACCAAATTAAACTGTAAAATTCATCAATACATACAGTATAATGCGCTTAAGGGGGTCAAGGGGCACTCAAGAATTGTTTCACGCAATTTTCACGTGTGAGTGTGGTACGAAAGGACTTTTTCACCCGACTATAAAGGGTCTCCGAAAACCACATTTAAAGGCCCTTAAATGAACAGTGTCTGTGATATTCCGAGAAAACTAACTTCACTCTGATATACCTATGAAGGAATAACAAACCCCTAACCACTGCTCCAGTATCTGAATTGATAAATTCTGATTATTCATACCAAGGATAAATCAGTCATAGCATTCGTGATTGAGATTTTGCTAAGTGTACTCTTTACAACTAGAATATTCGCGGGCGAAGTCGCGACGGGTAATGCTAGTCATCTTTTTTTTTTTTAACTATTAGTCCGGTTTTCCTGAAACAAACGTAACTTACAGTATATATCTACATAGTTTAAAATGAAGTCCCTGATTCCTGGATGTAACGGGTAATCATGAAAACCACCGGATAGGTTTTGATGTGGTTTTCACCATTCTGTAAAGGATTTATCGAGGAAGGTTTCTGTAGAAAAACATTCATTTATGACCAAAGGAAGCCAAGCAGTAAAGATTTCAGTGAATCGAGTCGAAGAAAAAAATACCGTTCATGCGCCTTTTAAGCTGGGTAAACCGTTAAAAATATCTAGGCTATATACCATGAGTGTAAGAATTGTTCAGCATGAAAAGTTGTACAAAAATGTACACTACAACATATTTTTATCTTTAACATATCACCAACGATCTCCATTCAGTGGAAATTTAAATTACTATCTTCGGAGCGAGTTTACGAGCCAGCCTATCAACCCTGCTTCGGCCAGCATCAAAACCTCGGCTTTTCTGAATTGCGTCTGGGACCTGCCGTCTGTGCGCCTTTTAAGAATACGCTGGGTGAACCGTTAAAGAGAAGCCGGGGCGGGTTGCTAGTTTATTCATAAATAGGGGCAGATGACCTCGTAGTTTCACCCCTTAAAACAACAATAACTAACTTATTCATAAACAGCGGCTTCGGTGGCGTAGTCGGTAGCATGCTGAGCTTCTATGCCCAAGGTCGCGGGTTCAAACCCGGCCGAAGCCGTCGGATTTTTTAAGAGCGTTAAAAATCCCTCAGTATGCCTTCCTTCGGAGGTGAAGTAAAGCCGGTGGTTCCATGTCATAGATTTATGGCATGTTAAAGACCCTTCCACTAATTGCACCTGTGTGAAGCTAAATTGGATAGGTTAAGAATGTAAACAACGCTCTTAGGTTTCTACGTTCGTTGCCAAGAGCCGACTGCGGTGGCGTCTGGAAGCTAAGTTCTGAACTTGGCCTAGTAGTAGTTGACGGTGTCGCTTGGCGGCAAAAGTAGGAACTATTTGAAAAAATCTAAGTTGCAGTACTTAAATTTAAAAAAAAAAACAGATAACACACACTAATACAGTCATCACAATTAACACCGGTTATCAGACAGATTCTACACACACCCAATGTACACGGGGCTACATGACCGCGTTGTCGCAGCCCCTAAACTTAAGAACCAACCAACCATTCATAAATGGGTGCGTAAAGAAAACACACACACTGTTACAAACAGGTAATCAAGCAATGCCAAACACAACCAAGTACATGGTGTTAACTACCACGATGTTCCAAAGCCTTAATATTAAACCACAATAACTGACCAATGAGATGGAGAGTCCTAATTAATACAAGACTATTGTTTCCTTTCAGTGCACCTTGAGAGAGCTGGATCAAGATGAGTCGAACAGATGTGATTGTCCAAGGCTATGTATGTACTTACGGTACTCCACTAATAAGTGCTACAATACTGCTCATGGTTATCGCCAGTTATTTTAAAAGTGTCAGAAATAAACTGTTCGCCAAGTACGTTGTCAAAGCCGACGCTGCTTACGAAAGAGTGACCAGCCAACATAAGAAACGGCTCTTCTCTCCTCTGAATTCCCTTGTATCAGCGAACTGGAAGTTGAGGAATGAAGGACTCGTCCGAATACTGGAGATAGGTGTACGCACAGGTAAAGTAGTCTCTCCAAATATCTAACAACAGGGTAGGTTTGTAACCTCTCACATGAGATTAATGTTTTGTTTTGTGCTGAAACATAGCTTGCTCGCTTGCTTGCAATAACGTTGAAATAAATAAGTAGGGCCTAAGTAATCCTACTGACTGTTCTACTCCCTAGTATTACGAAGGCTGACTTGCTTGCTTGGTAGTATAAGAAAAGAAAGTATGTAGAAAGAAAAAGAGACGCTTATCCTGGATTTCATTAGCAGTCACCAGAAACATCTCTCCTCTCCCACTCGTCTAAAATACCTCTTAATTTGTTACTCTATCTATCCATCTGATCTTCGTCATTCTCCTGTAACACCACATTTCAACCGGTTCTATTATCCTATTTTCTGATTCGCCAACAGTCCAAGTTTCACTTCCATAGAGCGCAATGCTCCAGACAAAGGCTTTCAAAAATGACTTCATAATACCTAATTCTGGTATATTCGATGTCAACATATTTCTTTTCTGTAGATATGCCTGAGCCAACCTACTTTTTATATCCTTTATTGACATTTGTGTTATTCTTAATTGTTAACCGGCATTCAATCTTAACTGCTTCCGCGTGGCAAGGGGTCCTGTAGGTGAGGAAGGTTTGGGAGGAAACTAGTGTGGATTGAGAGAGAGCGCTGTTGAGTGTTGTACAAGGGAACTTAACCCAGTTGTGAAAACATTCGGCGCAAAGGTGAGGTCGTGTTACTTCATTAAATGACTGACATCAAATTTTGATAAAAGCCAGAAATATTTCCGAGAATAACCCACTGTCCTGTCCTCTGCATCACTTCAGCCGCTAATATTTGAGCTATTGCATAAGTACAGCCATAGCCACCTTTTATAGGTGGCTATGCTACAGCCCTTAAAACTTTCGTTGCTAAAAGGCTGGTCGGTGGTCATGATGAGGGGTGGTAAGTTACAAATTGCATTGATGTTATGGGTTTCGATGTCGGTTCCTTCAAACATCGGGTAGTCGCTTAAGAGGAGTGGTCTTGAAGAGAGTTATTGTTGTTTTAAGGGTCCTTAGTAATCGGAATTGAATGCTTTCAGCCGATCAACACGATTGTACCCAATTGCAACGGGTGATTCCCTAATCAACATCATCATTTATTGTACCTAGCAAGCCATATAGGCCCACGACTGAAAGCAAAGAAATATAACACACACATCAAATAATACAACATTGCATAACACTATCCTACTCAATCACTCAGGAAGGATCATTATCCCAATCACAATCTCAAGTAGGGTAGAGTCAAGTTACTCCGTGGTTTCAAGTAACATCGTGATAAAGCGTATTTCCTCTATCACGACATAGGTTCAATTGCGAAAGTTCTAAGTTTTTACCAACAGATGGCAGTAGAAATCAGGAATCTAGGAAGCACTTGCGCTTTCTTTTTGGCCAACTCGAAGACGATTTTAAAAAATATTCACAGAGAGTTGACATTTCAACAAGTGATACATATCCAGTGAAATCAGTGGTGAAGATTTTAATTTCTTTTAAACAGCTGTTTCATTGTATAAGTTTCATATTAACACCAGTCAGAGGTAAGATACAGACCATTCGCATTTAAAACTTGCATGCATGAAGTGTTACGCATGCAAAGTGCGTGAGCATAGCAATAAGTTCGTTTTTCTTACGTTCGACGCTGAGATGGCGCCAAAACGGAATAAAGTGGTTCGTTCTTACACAGCTGAAACATGAGCATTGCGGTTGGTGAAGGAAGAAGGGTGGACACTCTGGACAGTATTCAAGGCCAGTTGACGTTTTAGTATCCCGTGGAGTTCACTCCAGGAAGTGCAACCCTTGCGAAAATTGGAAAGCCATTTGTTCCTGAACTTGAAGAGGAGATAGTGTGTCAAAATAGACACAATAGATCGGTATAGGCCTAATTCCAGACCCCAGAACAGTGGCCACGATGTTTGTGGTGTGTGCGGTGGCTCCGCTTGCGGATGACGCCAAGAGGAAGAATAGAGCCATATGGATTGAGTGCCAGGTTTGTTATGTCTGGTACCTACAATGTCTATTTTATGTGTGATAGATGCGAGGAATCAGATAGTGACGAAGAATAGCCAAGTAGACTTAACATGTTTAATGGATTTTTTTATTTTTTTTTACTGAAATGTTTCAATGTTTACGGGGTAATAGAAACTTATACATACGATTTGAACACTTTCATTACATTAAACATTAGTTTTTACGCTTAAAAAGTACACTGAATGGTAAACACCATGATATCACGGAGTAACTTGAACACTATCACGGAGTAACTTGAATATCACGGCGTTACCTACTTCTACTACCGAAATTCATTAGTTAATACCATTTAATAACTTATGGACATTTGTAAGTTATATGCCAGAAATGTTCCGTAGGGTATCCCTCTTTAACATGAAACGAATCGAAATAACTGAAACCTAAAATTTCTGAAATAGTAACAAAAAAAAGCTTAGTATCACGGAGTTACTTGACTTTACCCTATGTATTATAAATACCGTTCCATTTACTTCTATCCTTTGCATCATCCAGTACTGCTGTTGGTTCCACCTGCTGCAACGTTCTCATCACCCTATCCATCTCGTACTCGGCCGGCCTTTTGGGCGTCTTGCCGATCAGTTGAGCATTAAACACTCTGTTAGGGACAGATTCCTCAGCTCTTACGATACGTCCCATCCACTGGAGTCATCTTCCTCTGATGATCCTTTCTCCACTTCACCGTAGGTATTGAACCCGATGGGGTTATGCTGACTGGAATCGAACATGGTTCTCAGAGACTGTGATCTCAGTATAAAGGTTCCACCAGGAAGCGAACCAGAGATCTGTACAGGGAGTTTCTTGGTAAAAACCCCTCGAAAGAAATGTATATTTAATCACTGGTGTGATTTTTGATGAAATGGCATTATTTAGTAAAATAATGTAGGAAATAATGAGCAGATTATATCATTATAAGACGATTTGGTGTAAGCTATTGGAGGCTTGAAGCACAGAGGAGGGCAGAGCTGACATTTACTAATTGGCCCAGAATTGTGGGTTGGTCCCAGTGGAGCCACGTCCATCTCAGTGACCCCATTATGTCGTCTGGAGCAGGGGTGAGGCCTGAATAATGACATAGTTATTCCCCGACGGAGAATGGATTTAGAGTAGGGGCGGAGAAATGCCCAGAAAAATCATTGATTACTCGTGATTGGAGTAACGAATCGAGATGAGAGTTGCACACAGGTGAATATCTTGGCAAGAAGATAATTTTAGAGTCTTTTACCTGCGAAATTGGTGCATATTTGATGACGTGCGTAAGGACTGTAAAACGACCATTGTTCGCGGATGGATGTGAAGATGTTGCCGGGGGTTTCCCGTTAGGTAGCGTCCCACGCCATGGAGAAAGGAATTAATATTAATTAATTGGACGAGCGATTCCTTTGCACACAGATAGTTTTGGGACCTGTGAAGAGAGAGGAACACAATGATCATGGTTTGAAGACCTGAATCATGCTGTGAGAGGAGCCAAGATTACGCGGGAAGATGTTGCTCTACTTTCTGTGGAAATCCGATATAAGGGAGTAGACCCCAGGAGGAGCTCTCAGTCTTACTCAGCTATGCTCAGTTGAAACTCAGTTGTCACGCAGTCTACATGCCGCCAAGCGCAGTTACAGCCAGTTACAGTCTTACTCAATTGTCAATTGTAGCACAATGGCAATAAGTTGCAATCAGTATGCAGCAAATATGCAGCAGTACGAGACAGCGTGTAAGTCGCATACAGAAGTCTTCAAATAAGCTACGTGCAGTCTTCGAGTGAAACTTCAGTCAGCTACAACCAGGTTGAAGCAAGTTCGTCAAGGCAAAACGCATGACGATTCTATTCATCAAGACGCCGGACAAAGACTGGTATGTGTAATAGAAACAGTAAATATGCTTGTATGAATAATAGTCGTGATACAGGCATAATCAGCAGCACGAACTATGACGTGTTCAGTTACGAAGCACCGTATAGACTAACGGTAGAACTATTGTATATAATTATTTGTGAAAGTGTTGAACTTTATTAAGCGCAGTGTGTATAGTATTAACTAATCGTGTATGTGTAACTACGATAGAATGCGCGAAAGAAACTCTACTAAGTGTTTGGTATTGCCATGAGAGTACCAGATGTTAACGCTCATGTTTGGGAGCCAGCGTATTGATGTAACGCAGGACGCTTACTGTAGGAGTAATGATCGTCATAAAACTGTTGGAGAGTTCCGAGAGCAGATAACCAGACTTTCAATCAGGAGTTGGTAACGTAAGATGCCGTCGACACCTGCAATTTCGATCTCTGCTAGGGAATTTCAGCATTGAAGTGTGTATAAAGTGACGAGTGTTCAGTGTAGTGTATATGTAAAAATATCATTTAAAGTAGTGTTTGATGAAGTGTTTCACTTGTTTGGGGAGTGATAACTTCCTGAAAGGTATGCAACGTGTCGTGTTGGTGATAGGAATTATGTGTAATCAAGTGTGTGTAAACAAGAGAAATATGTCGCGTTAAACCCATTATGGCGGGCGACATGGAAGAATATGATTGGTCGGAGCCACCTTAGATGCCTATAGAGATGTAAGTACCCCACAAATTATGGTTATGATTATGTAGAAGTATGGACCGCTGCATGTCTGTGATTCCGTAAAGATATTGTGAATTCCTTATAGATGCCAGTAAAAATCAGTTAGGAGGCTGATCCTCCATGTTTAATCAGTAATGAGTTGATTTTGATAGAGTTGAGATGTTGATTTGCATCATTAAGTGGAGTAATTATTCCCACTATGAATTAAGAATGGCAATCAGTTATGTAAATGCAACGAACGCGATTGTTCGAGTTTAAAACGTCTAGCTATGTCGGAAATTTTGGTAATTTATGTGAGAATAATAATAAATAATGATTTTGGTCATTTATGTCAATGAGATTTATAATAATAATAATAAAGGATGATTTTGGTCATTTATGTCAGTGAGAAATGATGATAATAATCATACTGGTTATTAAGAGTATGAATGAACACATCAGGAAACAAATAAATGTTGTAAGTGAGAATTATTAACGCTAATTGCAAGACTTATCAATCTAAGCAGGAAGATGTTACAGTGAGATTACATTTCAGTAATTATGGAAAGAAGTTTTATGTTAGAATATTGCAGATATTCAGTAATGATACCAGTAATGAAAGAGCTTTTAGTGAATTGAATTTGCAGCTTAATTGAGAAGCTTATAGAGTAAATGTTAGATTTCTCTTAATATTATAGGTCGGAGTGTCGTAGCATGGAGCATTAGGGGCCAGATAGTCTATTCTACGTATGAATTCTCCTATGTCGTGGACATTGTTGGAGATATTATTTATTCCAGAGTTGTAGTGATGGACCCTAACTCTGAAGAAAGGATTGAAATGTGTTCCGGATTGGAATCCTTGATAGAGTCGAGGAAACAAGGACACCTCGCAGCTCTATGATTTCCCGAGAACTTATTGATGAGTTATTTACGCTCGTTGGCAGCGAAAACTCATGGCGACAGTGGTTTTCTGCGCCTATATTATACTTGAGACATCGGTCAACCGCCAGGCTCATGCATTGCGAACCCCGAACCTTCATGTTGAATGGACCCATGTGAGGCCATTAATTAATCGTTATCCTCGACGTAGGAATAATTACAAAAGCTCATTCAATACCTGTTGGCATAATAGTCAATTAAGATCCTTTGGGAACATGTGTGTCGGTCAGGACACAGTATTTGTCTTGTAAATCTTCACTGCTTAGAGAGAGGGAAGCTTTCAAACTTTTAGAAAGGTCGAGATAATTGGTGAAACGACCCATTCCACTTTCTATTGTGTAGCGACTTCCTTAGCCGAGGGTCGGTGCTAGCCACCCGGACCGCTCAGGCAAGTTATAAAGGGAAGAGATTCTAGACCTTGTTAAAATGACATATAATGCATGATTGTTATGTTGAATATTATAGCCATGTGGTTTGTGAACACATGGATAATTATAGTTCATCCTGATGGTTCATTATTTTAGCTATCTGACGAATAGTTACATGATATATTTGTACTGTCACTGGAGCCAAGTCATGTAGTTGGTGACTAGATGCCAATCGCCATGAGCGCGAGGTAGTCTATCGTACAATCCGACATAAGCTATAACGTAACGTTTTATCTAGGAATCACAGACAGCATGCGGTGAAACCATATAATTGGAGGATGTGTAGGGGGTAGCTTACATAATTATGGAGTTGCACGTTGATTTTGGTGCAACGTCCAAATAGGTAAATGCATGCAAAGCATTTCATTGGTGAGGAGAAAAATATCAAAACACGCACGGCACACATAATTGTTTAACATAAAGAGGTTTAAGGAATAATCCTTGTTGTAATATTAAAGAAGTCACATTGTATGACTGTTATGTTAATGTACAGTTTGTTTTGAAGTCGTAGGTGCCTCAGCGCACTAGTATATCCTTGTGAAGTTCACAGAAGGGTAAAGCCTTATGGCTAGGTATGACTTTGTTGTGATTTTTTTATTTGTTTACTTGTGGATTGTGGAAGTAGAAATTTTGTTTGCTTTATTTTATGCTTTTTGGGTATTGTTTTGTGTTTGAAGCCATGATTTATTTTAATGAATTAAAGTTTTAGAATAGAGTTGTGCCTTATCATTGTAGAGTTGATACCTTTTAGCCTCAAATCCAAAATATGCACTGCTAAATTGGGGTTACCGTACACGCCTAAGAGCTGATGCTAGTTGGAGGCAGATGCATATTATCCACCGAGATTACTCACATGGGTACAGTATATTTAAAAAAATGAGGTTAGTAAATACACTTGAATGACGATCGAAACTGGTCATCCAAGTAAATTTATCAATTTCATGTAATTTGTACAATTGGGTCCAATTGTGTTGACTGACTGAAAAACATTAAATTTCGATGTAATAATAATAATAATAATAATAATAATAATAATAATAATAATAATAATATGTCTATTATTTCCAGGTCAAAACTTGAAGTATTATCCGAAAAACAGCCATGTGATTGCAGTAGATCACAACAGTGATATTGAGCGTTATTTCAATTCAGCAGGTTATAAAAAGGTGGACAAATTAAAGGTTGAAAGGTACATCCCATCAAATGGAGAAGACCTGGCTGAGATTCCTGACTCCAGTGTTGATGCTGTGATAGCGACATTAGTCCTGTGCAGTGTTCCAGATGTGGACCAGACTTTGAGAGAGATTTGGAGAGTACTCGTCCCGGTAAGTCTTCAGCTTTTATTTTTGATGTGTAACATCATTCCATTCGGTTGCTGGATATATTTGTGGGAGTGATTTTTTGAAATGAAACGGAAATGATGAAACGGAAAAGTGTAAGTGGAAACAATGAGCGCGCACGGCGGCGGAGATTGGTACCACGACGTACTGTCGGTCATGTGGCTATGTGGAATCTATATCGCATACGGTTTACTTCAAGGTTTGTAGGCCCCATTAAAGATATTCCTACAATAAATCATCTTCAAGTTGTCATTCTTTGGTGTGAAAATATTCATTATATCATATTTGCTGATAACCGGCACTGGAGTTTTACAAGTAGTTATTTCAATGACCAACAGAATTCACTGAACAAGGGATAACATGTCACATGCTACACATCATATGCGACTACTGTAAGGCTCTTTTTTTCTTCAATTATTCTTCTTTTATCTGAAAATGTCCATTTCAAAAATTGGCAGCCATTTTTGTAGTGCTCACTGAAGTCTGTTTGCCGAGTCGAGATAGTGCGCGTAAATACTTGCACGTGGTCACTTGCTTGACTGCCTGGACTGGGAAACACGCCCAGTTCTCGTCATCGGCTCTGCCGGACAGGGGTAGCCAAGAAGCTCCGAGATCATTATATTCTGATTTACCAATAATGAACGGTGACAGCTATGTGTGGAAATGCTGCGTTGCCACTGAGGCAGATCATGACTCATAACAATCCAAGAGGCTTGCAGGAAGACACAAAAACTGGGGAAGTTAGTCCCCCTGCCTGACAGTCTAATGGCCGCGACGAGTGAAGGCACAGTAGACCACTGAGTCAAACCATGTGCTCACTGCTGTGTCTGCATACATTGCAATACTGCTCGCTGTTGCCATGGAGACCGTTACGCCTCTCGTCTCGACTCCTCGCCTCACCCTTCAAGCGGATGACAACTTTCAACGTTCATCTTTTGTAAATCAGAGTATAGTCATGCCGTAGCGCTAGAAAAGACAAGACTTTCTGCACTTAGTGATGTGCTGCACTGTATACTGTTGCCTGTCATAAGCAGTTAAGAACTAATTCATTAATTAAATAAATACATATACGAACAATAAATAAACCGCGCTGTAGCATGTAACCGATAAGTCGGCCCGTTTCACATGTAGGCTATACACAGCACTGAAGTTGGCGTACGTTCAACAGGCACAGCTCTATGCACCCCTTGCGGGCAGCCCTGTGTACTACTGTGTTTACTTCCACTATCTGGACTCGGCGAACAGACTTTGGTTGGTTGGTTCCTCAGTTTAGGGGTTGCGACAACGCGGTCATGTAGCCCCGTGTACTTTGGCTGTGTGTAGAATCTGTCTGATAACCAGTGTTAATTGTGATGGCTGTATTAGTGTGTGTTATCTGTTTTCAATTCAAGTAAGGACTGCAGACACTGAATATTTTTCAAGTGGTTCCTACTTTTGCCACCAAACGCCACCGTCAACGACTACTAGTTCAGAACTAGGTTACCGGATGCCACCGCAGTCGGCTCCTGGCGACGAACGTTGGAACCTAAGAGCGTTAGTCAAATGTTTAACCTATAATTTAGCTTCACACAGGTGTAATTAGTGGAAGGTTCTTTAGCATGCCATAAATCTATGATATGGGACCGCCGGCTTTACTTCCCCTCCGAAGGAAGGCGTACTGAGACTTAAGTGTTGAATTCTTTGTGAAGATTTGTTCTGTCGGTCAACACGTAGACGGGAGACCATATTATCTTTGACAGTGGATATTAATACAGTGAGAGACTTCCCTAAAGAACGGAGCTTTTCCGGCCCTTTTGGCGGGCGGAGAGTGATTAATCAGCACCAGATGACTAGCATTTGCCGATAACACAAGAGCAGAACGAGAAGCCCCGAATGCTGTCATTGCATTTATTACATACGGAGCTGGAAAGATACCTTAGTTGAGATAATCAAGACTTGTGGTGAAGTACTGTAGGTTATCTTGTATCCCGTGAACATGACTTCCTGGAGGAAATTTCCTTTCTTGTGGGGGAATCTCAAACAAAATGTATACCGGGACAGAAAAATTCCGCGTACTCTAGAGGCTCCCGAGAACGAAATAATTGCACTGAAACAAAATATCAGTGAGGATGAATTACAGCGAGTGTACCAAAACGTTTACGTTGGTGCAATGTGTGTTTAGAGAATAAAGGACGGCATTTCCAGCAACTATTCTGAAATTCATGTAAGTAATGGTGATTATTAAATACTGTACGCTAAAAGTGTAAATGTGTTAAACTAGTTGGGCGCTAAGCTGCTGCTAGCGCTAGTGGCCTGCTCGACACGCTGCTACACACAGTGGCCCATCTGCCACGCGGCCCCTTTGAGATTCCGTTTCATAGAGAAGGACCTCTCTGTGTATATAGGCTACTCATATATATACAGGGTCTTTCATATAAAGTAAGAACGGCAAGCGGCAGTTTCTATTATTCACTGCTGCAGTGGCCTTGGCCGAGTTTGTGGCGCGCCATGGCCCCCTGCTTTAAGCGTGTGTACATTCCTGTATGAAATATTACCTTATAAAAGATGCTGTAGTCCTTCCTGGATTATACAGGCATTGTATCTGGTAACCACATTCTGGCTGACGCGAGTGAGTTCTGCCACTGTAATGTTTCTGATTTTTAATTGTATGCTTTTTATTGAGCACTGAGTCAGTAGTGTCAAACGCTGCTACACACTTCATCAGGAAATTGCAGAACAAATGCATCACGTACCCGCCGAGCCGACTCGTACTTAAAATAAGTTTAACATACATAAATACGATGTTGTAATGATAACTGTCTCATGTTAACATCTGGGGTTCAGACTGGCGACTGAGTACCTGCACGTTTATTGCAAGGTCGAGTACAGTATATACTATGCGCGCGCTTTCAATACTATAGCAGGGGGCCGTGGCACGCCACGAGCTTGGCCAAGGCCACTGCAACAGCGGACAATAAAGCCGCGGCTCGCCGTTCTTACTTCACATGAAAGACCCTGTATAATGACAAGAATTCATGATATTGAGAAACAGGAACGAAAGATTCTGAGGAAAATCCATGGCGCTGTTTTCCGTGATCGAATTTGTGTCAGGAAACCAACAAAGGAACTCCCCTTCAGGAGAGCGTGCGAACTTGAGCCAAATCACAGCTTCAATTTCTCTTCTCTTTCCTTCCTAAAACCTCATCATTAATTCACTGTGTGTTTTCTTCCTTTCCTCTGTCCATTTTTTTCCCTATTGTTTCTTTTTTTTTGAGACTTGTTCAAATTTCTTGGTTCTGATTTTATTTCTGAATTGTTTTCTGTCCTTAATATCGTCTTCAGAGATTTTGAATCGTTCCAGGTCCTCCTGTGTTTCTCCCATCCAACTGGTCTTTAATTTACTTGTATTAATGATGTTAAAATGTTCGTAGTGAGTCTGATTTCACCCATCCTCCACAGGTGTCCATAGAAAATCCTTATGCCATCTTCAACAAATACTCTCAACTTCCACTTCAGCTTACCTGCATTCTCAGTTTCACCTCCTCTCGTACGAGCATTGTCTTGGAACTCGGTCAAAAAACGATACTCTCATGCTGCTACCCATACACCGCACAGTACGCTATACCAACTCCTTCGTTGTTGCTACTGCACGACTGTGGAACAATCTATCTCTCTCTGCCGGAGGAGCAACCCTGTCCAACTTTAAGCAGCGTTGCCAGCAGTACATAATCACTAAGTAAATGAAAGTTGAACTCAACACTTATGCTTATATTCGTATGTCGTATTACATATTATTAAATCTTTCCAATTCTCACTTTCTCATTTACTCTCCATTTAGACATATAAATAACCTTCTTCAGTAATGACTAATCATCAACATAATTATCATTATCATCATCATCATCATTAGACTACATTTGATCAGCATTTCCTTACCTTACTCTATTTCTTTTTTTTAGCGGCTTCGGTGGCCTAGTCGGTAGCATGCTGAGCTTCCATGCCTAAGATAGCGGGTTCAAACTCTCCGAAGCCGTCGGATTTTTTAAGAGCGTTAAGAATCCCTCAGTATGCCTTCCTTCGGAGGGGAAGTGAAGCCGGCGGTCCCATGTCATAGATTTATGGCATGTTAAAGAACCTTCCACTAATTACACATGTGTGAAGCTAAATTGTATAGGTTAAGAATGTAAACAACGCTCTTAGGTTCCTCCGTTCGTTGCCAAGAGCCGACTGCGGTGGCGTCTAGTAGCTAAGTTCTGAACTAGGCCTAGTAGTCGTTGACGGTGGAGTTTGGCGGCAAAAGTAGGAACTATTTGAAAAATTCAAAGTTGCAGTTCTTGCTTGAATTAAAAAACAGATACACACACTAATACAGTCATCACAATTAACACCGGTTATCAGACAGATTCTACACACACCCAAAGTACACGGGGCTACATGACCGCGTTGTCGCAGCCCCTAAACTGAGGAATCAACCAACCACCTCTAATTTTAAACTTACTTCTAAGTATCTTGCTTATTCATCCTAACAATACAACAATTTACTGCCTACACCAAGCTAATCTGTTTTTATATGTATTTTATATGGTATCAACATTGTATTATTGTTAGATTTATGTAGTATTTGCATTGTTCAGCAGGCCCCGGGCTAAGGTGATAGACGCCCTGGGAAAATGGTCTACTGGCGCCCATTTTCTCATTTTGTGTTATAAAAATAGCATAATAGTTTTTTTTACAAACAACTACGTTACTAATATTGTATCACAGGAAATAATGAGTAAGTCGTTCATACAATTTTGTAGCCATTTATTGTTACATTAATCACACTAAAACCAAGATTACAAATTCAACGGTTAAATTTTAAACGTACAATATACAGAAACATTTCAAATCAAATGGTTTCTTTCTGGCGTTTAACTTTGCAAATTTATTTATGTCAGAAAAGTCTGTGCTAAGGGTTACGTCTTTTTCACAATACAATTACAATAAAGAATTTAGTTTGCTGTCTGAATAAATTGATCTTTTCACATTCTTTAGCAGAGTCAAAACAGAAAATCCTCGTTCTGCATAGCAGTTGGTGACTGGCAATGTCAGAAATATTCTAGTTGCTACCTCAAGATTAGGGAAAGTAGTTTTCAAATTATTTTTATGACGTATTCATATATGTCAAGAATGCTAGTAAATTCTTCCTGTTCCACATACATACATATCACTCCCTATTATTGCGCTCTTTCCTGGCTGAAACCTGAACTACGTCGATCATATCACATTCTTGTCCAGATTTTCCGATTATTGTCTGACGATAGACCACTATACTTATCAAATAAATTCAAGTACTTGTCTTCTTTCCATGGTAATAATACACGCTCTGGTTCTTCCCTCTCCATTCCTATTCATCGCTCCTCTATATACAATAACTCCTTTCATGTGGTGGGGTCTAGGCTGTGGAATACCCTTCCAGCCAGTGTCAGGGGTACCACCTCACTATCTAAATTCAAGACCACCTGCTGGGGCAGTCTGCTGAACATTGCTGACCGACAACAAGTATGACTGGATGAGTGAATGAGAGTGTGCAAGTCATGATCAATGTCAATTATTATTGTTTAATTTTGTCGCCATAATATGTTTATTGTATTGTATTAATGTGGTTAAGTGTAAGAGAGGGCCAAGAGCCCTAACTGCGCCACCAATAAAGGCAATAATAATAATAATAATAATACATTTTGAAGTGCTGACATTAGTTTTCAAATTCATTTCCGATGTCATTAGAGTAGAACTCATAGAGTTTATTCGCAGCCTGTGATATGATCTCTTTCTGCGATCCCTTTTCTACAAGAATAGAAAGTATTTCAAATTTGTCAGATAAATGTCCATAAGCTGTTTTTCCCATTGACAGGTTACTTATCAAAGAGTCAAAGATTTTAATGTAAACTTAGGATTTGAAAAGCGACCTTTCATCAAGAATAGCTTCATCGCCTAGGCTCTCATCCGCAAAAGTTTTTCTGATTCTTATTCTTTTGTAGTTGGTGTTGGTTGATTTAACTTGTAACAACTCCATGGCTGCTTGTTCATACTTGTCAAACTCATTTCTTTTTTCATTTAAATAGCTCTCCAAAGTTTGAAGCTGCTTTGTACTTACTACGAGATTAAGGGTTTCAGTTTGTAGATTGTTGCTAACTTTATCACATCTTTACAAAATATCACTCCACAAAATAGTGAGGAAGGCTATTTCAAATTTGTCAAACTTCGTTTCTAGTCCTGAAGCTTCTACTTGGACTGCAGGCTTCTCGGTAGGGTCTAGAGATATTTTCTTCAGTGATTTATGTATCGCCTTGTAGCCTTTGACCAGGGCCTTTACAGCATCGGCTCTCGATGACCATCTTGTTTTAGATAGGGATTTCAACACTGGAATTACTGTTTTCTAAACATGTTTTCAAAATACCCCATCTATAGGTTGAATTGGTTAAAAAAAGGTGTAAAGGTAATGGACGAATCCAAAAAACACAATAGCTTCAGTGCAGCACTCTGCAGCAGAAGAAGCAACAAGGTTGAGAGAATGCGCTGCACAAGGAACAAACTCTGCAAAAGGGCAGTGTTGTTTAATTCTAGCTTGTAGACGTGAGTAAGCTCCAGACATATTTGCCGCGTTATCATAGCTTTGTCCTCGGCATAACTCAATATCTAGGCCTAATTCCGAGATTGAACTTACAGCCAGGCCCGACGAGAGGGGGGGACAGGCAGGGCTGGTGCCCCGGGGCCCGACCCTCCCAGGGGGCCCGGCGTCCTAGGAGGATGGGCCCGATCTGGCATTGATTTATTATTGCCTTTATGCGACTTGAATTTGCTACTGGCAATCATTTAGTGAGTGCAATGAACTGTCTGTGAACAATGTTACAGGGATTGAAAAACTTATTCTGTCAAGTGGACAATAATTTCCATTACAAAGCGCTTGTGGGAAGAACAACGGTCTCAAAGTGGTCAACTTAGGCGATGGGGCTTCGCTATGTATTGTTGTCAGAATATATCTGAAGACAGAGAGAGCATAACCGTATTCAGAAATCAAGTCAATTGTATCAGCAAGTTCGATATCTACTCTGGAATAAGCAAGTACCACTAATATCAAAACAAACTCTGTTTTGAACATTATTTGTCCCTATATTGACTTATGGGTTGGAAACATGCACAACTACCAAAAAAGATGACAGCAGACTTCAGGCTTCAGAAATGAAGTTTCTAAGAAGCATGCTTCAAAAACCTAGGAAGGACAAATTAAGAAATGAGAAGATAAGAGAACAAGCTGGAATAAATCAGTCCCTGAAGGAGACCATAACTAGGGGACGATTGCGATGGTTTGGTCACGTCAAACGTATGACAGAAGGAAGAATTGCAAAACAATGGTTACATACTGAGATTACTGGAAAGAGACCTGTTGGAAGACCTAGGAGGAGATGGATGGACCAAGTGAAGGAAGATATCACATCCAAGGGAATCAACTGGGATGAAGTCTTGAAGGAGCAGTGGTACATGAATCGACTAAAATGGAGAGCGCTCGTAAACCACACCCGGGAAATTGGAGTGGAAACTTGATGATGATGATGATGATGACAGAGAGAGCATTCCATTATTCTAAATTTAGCTTATTCGGCTTATGCACCAATCCTTCAAGTAACTTTCTCATCCCTTCACTTATTTCGCCAAGGCCACAAGAGCCTGGGCTGCCCTGGTGTTTTTGGTCACCTAGCTCAAGAGTTTCAAGTTTGGTGCGTCACGTTGACCTTAGATATTTAGAGGTGATAGTGTCTGAAATGAATATATTGTCTAGCTAGACATATCGTATGCCGTGCAGGCAGGTAAGTAAAATAAATTTTAAAGTAGCGTCCACACAGCAATTCACTTTATAGTTATTATTGATTTAAGGGGCGGAACAGCGAGGTCATCGTTCCCTATTAATTCACTTTCGCACTATGTGAAAAATTATCATTGCTGGCTAAATATCTTGTGAAAGGGTGGGATGATTCTGTTGGTCAAACGTAGATAAAAGAAATGCATGCCAAATTGTTCATCTTCTCGTATACTGAATAGGGAAAACAATGCTAACATTTGAATAATCTGTATGTTTAGGTACCGTACAGTATTATAATTATTATAACTGGTCTATCCAATACTATAACATTCCTAGGCACTTGGGTTCGTGCGCCAAATCACTTCTGATTAAGGGACTTATTGAACATCGATATTACTATTGGCACTAGAGTTGGGAAATGTATCTAAAGACTTACACTAAGGTAACATTCCAGTATTTTTCTGGACTGAGTGTTTAATTAACCAGGAGAAAAATGACAATTAAGCTAGGGCACTGAACTACTCAACTTTGTTTTCCAATTCCTCTCATGGAACCTCAGTGGTAAGGGCAGATGACCTACCGTAGCTGTTCCGCCCCATAAAACAACAATAAGTAACGACAGTGGTAGGGGTAGATGGCGTAGCTGTTCCGCCCCTTAACACAACAATCAGTAACGTCAGTGGTAGGGGTAGATGGCCTAGCTGTTCCGCCCCTTAAAACAACAATAAGTAACGTCAGTGGTGTGCATGGCGATGGAGAAATTAATATATTGCATGTCGGCAACCGCGCAGATTTTCCTAAGAGACAAATATTTGAACTATGCTTAATTTAGAAGAAAATTAAGACGAAGTATTGTCGAATATTAATATAAATAAAATTATTTTGATCTGGTGCAGTGGCTGTTATTATTATTGGATATTTCTACGCTGTTTATTCCAAAGAGAGGCATCGATCTGCAAAGCACTTATTTTTCAGGACGCGAAGAGATATTTTCCCTTGCGAATCAAGCCCTTTCACGATACGCTTTAACGTTCCAGTACCGTTAAACATAAAATGAGTTGCTCTCTTTATCTATAACTTGAAAATGACTCCGGGTCCTGAAGAAGCCGCGGCAGGAATGCAGAATTCGGCTTCTCGACTGCGGTGGCATTCGTAGTCTTACTCAACCGTTAATAATAGGCCTATTTGTCGTTACAGTTGTTAATTCATTTAGGGGCTTGCAATATTTAACCCGTGTACTTGGTAGCTAGTAGGTCTAGTACCACTGGCGGGCAATGAACCATTGGCATTCGGTTGAGAATCGTTTGCATCAACTAGTACTGTAGATATAATTCAGTGTTTGCTGACGCGTTAATTCTTCGGTTTGTTTCTGAAGGCTTCCACATGATTCAATGATGTTGACTGTAAAGCAGTAGTTTTCACAAATATTAATGAAGTAAAAATTATAAGATTCTCAAACAGCGAACAAAATAGAAAACCAAGAAACGTGCGAATTGTGTAGACTGAAGAGGAGGCTAGTGGTTGTTGTATAATAAGAGAGGTGTGTTGGCAACATTGTTGTAACTATTTGTGTTGGAGAGTAGAAACTTAGACCCTCTTAAAACCACCCTCTGCTGGACGAAAGCAGAGTATACACTGTGCTGTGCTATGCCCTCTGTGACATGGTCAATCGCATGCCGTATTCTTATTTGTCGACTGGGAAAAGAGGGAATGCGTTGCCCGTCGCGACTATTACTGTAATTATTAGGGTTAAGAGTAGGGTAGGTGTTCCTGGACTTGAAATAAGGTACTATCCCAGCATGCGTCTGGAGGGAGTGTGGAAAACCACACTCAGGGCAGCTTCTCTCAGCACCGGGATTCAAACCTCAGATCTGCAGACTTGCTGTAGATCCCCATCACGGTCATTGGTGAGCTACTTGAAGGTGCGAGAGCTTTTACTTCAATATCGGAGAGTCTTTTCTATAGCCACAAATGTCAATGGTCACCAAATTCTTACTACAAAATATCACAAATATAATCACCCAAATGGCCTAAAACTCAATAATTTGGACCAATATTTTGCAAAATTTTCCGGAGGAGGATCCCCGGACCCCACTGTGAGCTTGGTGATATTTCATACCCCCAGATCCCCGGTGTGTCTACTCCCCCATAATCTTGGCTTAAATCCGCCCCCGATGGTCACCAGTCATAGATAGGATTGGGGACTTTTAGGAGAACCTGGCTGTAGGTTTGCTTACTGCAAAGTAATATTAAGTTGTAAGAAGTCCTCTGCAAATCACAAAATATGTTTCATATTCACATTCTCTTCTTTTGTGAAAACAATCACTGATCAGCTGCAATCTACTGAGAGCACATAATAAATAACTTGACTTACGTATGAGTATACCTGTGGTTAATATGAAAATATATTTTGCTTTGTTTAATATACAGTGATGTGTAATCGCCGTTCAACCAAAACACTTATCTTAAAAATCTGACGACTTCGGCCGGACTTAATCCCAAGATATTGGGCATAGCAGTTCAGCATGCTACAATTATTATTATTATTATTATTATTATTGCTTGCTGAGTTTTATGTTCTTGTAATTGATTTCATGATGACCATTTTGTGCAAAAAAAAAAAAAAAAAAAAAATGCTCAAAATCAGTTCGTGCAAATTCACGAAGATTATAAATTAATTTTACAGAGTTTGGTTATAGAGGGGGGCCCGGGAGATTCCAGCCCCAGGGCCCGTCGCCGCTCTCCACGGCCCTGCTTACAGCTACCTCTTCTAAACTAATTGAGGTATGGCCTATTCCAGGGAGAAGCTTGAAGACACGTTCCTCTGGCTTTGGCTTAGCATCATTTAAGCAAACGTAACGTAGAACCAATGCTAATTGATCGGTGTGCGAACAATCGGGAGTAGAATCCACGATGAGGGCATAGTAGCGAGAATGTTTGACATCCTTTGTCATTGTTTGCAGCACTACGTCTGCCATAACATTGATGAACTCGTTACACGTTTGAGCAAATAGGTATGACACTCGTCCTAGCCCTTTGTTCCCATATTGAGCAAGGTGCTGGGAAAGAAAAGGGTCGAAATCGCTTATCAACCCAACGCATCCTAGATACAGACCATTAGAGGTAGATCCTAAACGTCCATTGTCACCTTGAAAAGGTAGCCCTCTAACTGAGAGAAATTGCACAACAGACACAATTCTGAGTAATACACTTCGCCAATATGTGACCTCCTGCTCATATTGGGTTGAAAGAGGAGTCTTTATTTCCTCTTTGTGTTTTCGTCTATTAATGTAAGTTAGCATGTTGGAAAAATTGTCTGCTGATTTTTCATGTTGTTTAATCAACTCATTTCCATGTTTCCAATCAGTGAACTCGGATGAAAATCCAGTTTTCTTGTCCTACGGCTGAAACAGCGGCAAGGAACACAAAATACTTTTCCAGACGATTGTGAGTAGATCAGCCAATCTCTAACATACGATTCACCATTGGAAAGTGTACATTTAAACAGTTTTACAGTAAGTGTACGCTTAGTTCCGTCATTATAAATACGCTCACTTTCTTAAACTTTCTTAGGCTTTTCCCAATTAATTGGGGTCGCCGGAGCCACCAGGCTCATTTTGGTTTTGGTCGGGGATTTAAGGCCGGATGCCCTTCCTGACGCCACGTGATATTTCAGGTGAAAATTCCACCCCGCTGTCACCGGGATTCGAACCCCGACCGTTCGGGTGAAAGACGAGCAGCTAAGCCACTGCGCCATCACGCTCCCCATTATAAATACACTCAGATCTAGAAAAATCCGCTTGAAAGTTTTGTTTTGGGGGATTGTTCGCAATAGATTCTATAGTTGAAGGCAAAGTGAAGTCCCATGTTGCAGGGTCATTGATGTTACAAGTCGAAGTAAGCGTACCTTGAGAGAGATCGTGTTTAGGTCTAGAGTTTCCTTGCTTGAAATGGCAGTAAGTTAGGCGTGATAGTTGTTGCTATTTGTGTAAAGAACGAAGCAATTTTAGGCACTTTCGTTAAAAGTTCTTGTTCGTCACTTTCCTTCTTGGCAGCACGTTTCCTGAATTCTGATACACTTAATTCTTTGTTCATATTAAAATAACTAAAGTAGACACATTTTCACAAATCACAGTTGACACGCAATACAAACAAACAATCTTTGTGGTTAGGAAGTTGACAAGATCACGCGGCGCATGCGCCAGTTGTAAATCCATGAGTATTGTCAACGGCGTCAACCGTGCATCACTGTCTACATTGATGCCAACAGTAGTATTCTTTACAGATAATACTGATTATATTATAATACTGCATTATAACATTATCATGATTAAACATAAGTACTCCGAATGTATGTGATATTTAATATACGGTAGCTTTTATTTTATATTCACGTAAATTATAGTTATTTTATCCTACTTTTTAAAGATTTCCAAGTCATACTTATTTTTAATGCTGGGATTGTTGGGTCAATCTTTTCTGCGTTCAGCGTCGCCTAAATTTCGGCGCCCTGGGCAAATGCCCATTATGACCGTTTATAGCCCGGGCCCTGTTGTTCAGTATGTATCAATTGTATAATCTGGTTAGATGGAAGAGGGGGCCCAATGGCCCTAATCTTGCCAGACAAAATAAATCTATCTATCTAACTGTAGGCGCCTTTTCCTAATTTTTTCTGTGATGGTGTCTGTGTTTCCGTAGAGTTCCTTTGTAGGTCGTCTGATCCAAGTTCCGTCTCGGAGAACAGCGCCGTGTATCTTTCAAAGAATTGTATATAAAAGTGTGTTATTTTGTGATTACAAATCCTTGTTTTCCCGCCTAATGTAATTCGGCACAATTTGTGTTTACCGACTGAAAACTTTCTATAATTAGTGAAATAATATGTAGTAAAGCTGTACACTGCACTGTCTTCCTCGTGTTTTCCTTTCAAAATGAGTGATCTACTCTTGATCTGGTCTTTTAGTGTACTTTTCCTTTCTCTGCTCAATTTGGTTTTCACTGTCTTATTTAAAACACAACATAAACTTACCAAGTACAAAACTTATACTCTCATATCTGTTACAGGGTGGCGCCTACTACTATCTTGAACATATACCGGAGCCAGCAGATCCTGCCCTCCGAAGAATGCAGAACATTCTGACCAAGACTAATATTTGGCCTTGTGTGTTCGATGGGTGCCATTTGAATAGAAATGTTCAAAAGAATATAGTAGAATTTAAATTCAAGGAAGTGAATTATGATTATCTCAAACTTGACATGAAGAATGTTTATCCCCTAAAATATGTTAAAACCCACATTATAGGAACTGCCATCAAGTGAACATGTTTTATATCAAGATTCTAAGTGATGTTTTATCCATTCTGTGGCATGGCGTGGCATCTGCAACACAGAATGTTGTTTTATCACTACTAAATAGAAAAAGGATATTATACGGGATGTCCGTATCTGTCTGTCCCGGAAGCCAACAAGATGTCATCGATTTTGCAGTGATATTGTACCTTTTAAATTGCAAAACTGTGAACTTGATGCAAGGATATAAAGAATATTTAGATAATGCTCAATGTTCATTGCTGGGCAAGGAACACAATGAGCAATGTCTTGTAATTATGTGTTTAGGTTTGGATATATTGCAATCTGTGCATTAGTCCTACTGTACAAATTAAATTTACTTTTATTTAATGGCATGCATTAGTAAATTACAGGTTAAGAACTTCCCTGAGGACATGTATACCCTAATACGAGGATGTGAGCTCTCTGACTTGAGTTTGCTCTTCATCAGCTCCAATCACTGTACGCATCATGGTCTAGTGGCTTGCATTGTTGTCTGCCACCCCTGGTTCGATTTTATTCTGGTTCAGGCGTAGTTGAATAAAGGCTCTCCGGTGGAAAGTATCTTTAAAGATATATCTTCAATAATGGTATTCAGCATATATATTTGGCATTGGCGTGCAGTCAATCCCATCTACCTGTATTCCAGCAGTGCCGGGGAAAGTATTTTATCAAATTATTTCTAGTGGTAACTAACTACCTAAACACATTCGAAAATCGAGCACATGGAAGTTCTTAATTTATCGCCACTACCTGTTAGGACCCAGCTCGTTTTAGGCAGTGTAGCGCGGCTCTTCCACTACGCTGCATTTCAAGCCGTGGAGTATACGCATGCTCATTGCACTCCTTTACAGCATTACGGTGGTAAGGGACAGCAGGGGTGTTAGTGTGAGTTAAATATGTCTGAATCGGCTGTGTCTGTGTTGGGTGACAACACAAATGTTTAAGTTCTACTAGCAAACGTTGCAAACACTTGGCACCACCATAAAGAACCTAGCCAGGATATATCAAGTATACTACAATTTTGCCGATAGTAACGTGCTTTTGCGTCGTAATGTTTTAGTGAATTTAATCATTGAAAATGAAAATCCACAGCCTGCTTCCAGTCAACCGACCGGGTCAGGGAATGGAATGAATGAATGAATGAAGCCCCCATCTAGCGGCGAGGATATGAACTGAGCCGGCTGCCGAAGCCTGTCGCACTCCCCTGGGGGCAATGATTAAATCAATAGCAGATTAAATGAAATTATAGTGGAGATTGTTGCTGGAATGAAATTGTTGACAGGGAAAACCGGAGTATCCGGAGAAAAACCTGTCAGTCTCCGTTTTGTCCAGCACAAATCTCACATGGAGTGACCGGGATTTGAACCACGGACCCAGCGGTGAGAGGCCGGCGAGCTGCCGCCTAAGCTACGGAGGCTTAATTTAACCATTTTAATATCTAATTCAATACCATATATAAATATTTGGTTCAATATTTAGAGAATTTCCACCTGCACATAGATATTTAGTTTATGTTTCCAGTAAATAACAAGTCTATGTTGGTTACTCTGAACAGAGATCGCAGCGCGCGAATTGCGAGTCATAGAAACTACAGGCGAGTTTGTTTTGAATTACATTCTTTGGTTGTGAATACAATAGAAATACAGCATCTTGAGTAACTTAAAGTTAGTGCTCTTTCGGAGACACTTGTGTTTAGAATATTCGAGGAAGGTCAAACTTCTAGTTATTTCATTATTTCATAAGCTGAACACCGAAAAATAAAACCACAATCTGAAATAATTAGGACATAATCACGGGCGATTCATTGCGGAATGGTGATTCTCAGCCCGATATGCATCAGCTTCGGTGCCATTTTGAATCCGGAAAACTCTATCTTCCACAGGTTGGAGAACACACAAGTGATACATTGGGAGCCACACTCGGCAAATGGTGCCATGATTAGAAATACAGTATGCCAGTCCATAGTGACATCCAGATACAACTTTCAAGTCAAAGCGGTAAAACGCCGCATTCATGTAGTACCTGGAAAGTCTGTTTGAAGAGACACATGCTAATTCATGTAGCAAATGCGGAACCAAGTTCTTTCAAAAAGGAAAATTGAACAGACACGTACTACTGTAATTCATACTGGCGTAAAGCCATATTCATGTATCACATGCTGTGCCAACTTTAACGGAAGAGAGACATTGAAAATGCATGTGCTCATTCATAGTGGTATAAGGCCACATTCATGTAAGACATTCGGTGCATACTTCACTCGAAAAGACAATTTGAAAACACACATGTTAATTCAGTGGTCTAAAGCCACATTTATGCAGTACATGCGGTGCCAACTTCACTCGAAAATGCACCTTAATACCTACTGTAGAACATATGCTAATTCGTAGTGGTGTTAACCCATATTCATGAACATATGCTATTTCATAGTAGTGTTAAGCCATATTCATGCAGCACAAGCAATTTGAAGGCAGACATTCTACACATCAACCGAAAGTTTAAGACCACCTAGTAAGAAAGATGAAACATGAATTTCATTTGTCAAAAGCTTATTACAAATTACATGTAATCAATTATCACTGCATATGTTCAGTTAATCATTTTGGTAGTCAATGGTACCACCTGCAGCCTTCAGACACTCTTATTCTTGTAGGTATACTGCAAATGAGATTATGGCAGTACTGAAGGGAAATTTCTGAGATCGTAGACATTTTTTGGTCGAGACTCCGCTACTTTAGAACCTATGTAGTGCCACACATTCTCGATGGGATTCAATGCCGGGCTTCGTGCTGCACCTTAGCATACCAACAATTTGCCACTTTTCATTTTCTGGAATACTTTTTCGGTCCATAATGAGAACAATGTAATGAAAAAATAGCTTACTCACAAACACCTCAACACGAGTGGCTGCTGTATGAAACACAGCCTGCAGTACGAATCCGTACTGCCATGCTATCTAGCGAGCAACGTGTGGACTACGTGCTGTTTCATAACCGGCCTCGCCAGGTAATCTGTGGGCCTCGCCAGCTCGCTTCGTTTACGAAATATAACAAAACGAGAAATAAGAAATGCTGAGAAAAGTCCACTTTAAACGGGTTTCTCGATACTGGTAACTTACGTTATATATTCCTTGTAGTTCCACATCGTGTATAAGAAAATGATTTTGTACACGAGTAGGCCTATTATTTTTTGCATAGCTTTCTTCACTTGAAAAATTGTATATTTTTGGCTGTTTCCATTTTTAACTTTTAAAATCATAACTTGGCTAATAATTGAGATATTTTAATGTTCTTTATACCTAAATGTTACGTTTCACACCTACTTTTATTGAGGGATATTTCAGGTGTGTTCTCTCAAAAATTTAAAACCATGGAATCATTTATGTGAAAATGATAGGTGGTCTTAAACTTTTGGGTGATACTGTAACTCATAGCGTGTGCTGCCAACTTCTTTGAGTAAAGATCTCGGAAGACACATGCTCATTCATAGAGGTAGAATGCTATATTCATTTAAGAAATGCGGTGCAAACTTCACTCTAAAAGGCGGCTTGAACACACACATGCTAATTCATAGTGGTGTAAAGACACATTCATGATGCACATGTCGTGCCTACTTCACTCAAAGAAGCATCTTAACAGAACATATGCTAGTTCATGGCGATCACAGAGGTATTAATCACAAAGTTCACATAAACTTACACAGGTTTCATGTGGAAAGTCTGTCAAGGACTTTCTCTGGCAGATTTTATGGTGGTATCCATGTCACAAAGTGACGAAGGTCTTGATTTGCACCGGTCCATATCCTATTCACCATGGCCTGTGTAGAACAGAACTCCTGCCAGATCTCGTTTCTTTTCAAATCTCTTTCCTGTAGGATCTTCTTCCATTGTTCGAGGGCTGTTTTTTAAGTAAGGGCCGTTTTATTTTAAAAAGCCCGTAGTGCGCATGCCGCAACAAGCGTGCGCCTTACCTCCCGACATCCTTTGCGAACAAGCAGGCGTCAGTTGCAGCTGTGTAGCTAACATGTACGCTGAACTGTGCATCTTTACAATGTTCAAGATTATTGATTCGCCCGCCGCGTGTGATACGTTTTTTGAGTGCAAGAAACATGTCGGCTGCAGACATTCATCGTCAGCTTTGTGAGGTGTATGGTGATAATCCAATGACGGAAGGTAAAGTGCGCAAATGGGTACGCGAGTTCAAAAGTGGCCGTGAAAATGTTCATGACGATCAACGCTCAAGTCTGTGATCACAGATGATTTGGTGACCGCAATTGACACGAAAATTCACGAGGACCGAAGATTCATGATAATCACTGCATCAATGGATTTTCCTCAAGTGTGAATTCTTGGTTGTCAGAGCAGGTGGCAAATTTTAATGCAGAGGGATTTCAGAACTTAGTTTTAAGGTATGACAAGTGCCTAAATAAACAAGGCAACTATGTAGAAAAATAGAGGAAGGTATGTAAAACCTAAAAATAAATGTGGTTTCAAAATAAAATGTTCGGTTAATTAAAAAAAACGGCCCTTACTTAATAAACAGCCCTCGTATCTGTAGAAGGCAAGGTAAACTTAAGTCTCAGCATTTTAAGTAGGAAGGGTTCTCCAGCCAGTTTGTAGACGAGTCTAGAGCGTGTGTATCTAGATCCATTGATAGTTGCCTTTAGGAAGTGTGCCTTGAGCTTTTCTAATGTGTGGTCATTCTTATTAGCGGTAGTGATTTCGATGATGTTCAAGGAGACTCAAACCATGCACTTGAAGCTTTCTCTTCACCCTTTATCAATCTCCAGTGGCGTGCGTTGGGATGAAGCAAGGGAAGCACTGCTTCAGGGCCTGAAATTCCCCTTATTAGTAGACCTGGGATTTTAGGCTCTAAAAAAATTCGTTTTAGGCGCCTAAAATAGGCTTTTAAAACAAGTAAATAGGCTTTTAAAAGAGAAATTAGGCACTTAAAATATGTTTTCAAAATGTGTGGATAGGCAGGAAATAGACTTTAAAATATTACAATATACACTTAAACTGTAACGTGATACTTTATTTCTTTAACAAACGTGGTATCCCTATTCTTAACCGAAATAACTGCAAAATTAAGACAGAATAAAAAAGACATTTATGAAAAACAATATAAAAAGTAATGTGTCAAAAAATGTTTTGGATTATATGATATATCATTATCAGTACTGCTCTAAAACCTTAATACTAAAATCACTGTACACAATTACAGCACTGTAGGCATCCAATAACGGTGGAAACGCGAATGGAGTATGTGTTTATTTATTTGTGAGGAACATTCCTACAGTACTTTCATTCGTAGTTTGCTTTACAGTACATAACAATAATCTTCTCCAAATTTTCCACAGTCAGGCTGTGTCTTTTGTCTGTTAAAATCATTTTGAAAGCAGAAAAAGAGCGCTCCACACTCACAGATGTTAGAGGGGCATAGGAAAATTTACCTACATTTTTCAATTCAATTTCACTTGGTAAGTCTACCTTTTCCCCATCCATTACCTGATGTACCCTTTTCAGCATTGAATAACCTGGGTTCTTCAGGAGTACACTAGACCACTTGTCTCTTATTTTATCTCCTACCTTGCCCCTAGCACTTTGTATGTTATTCTCAGCTTCTTCAATTACAGAAAATTGCTGTTTGAGACTGTTTCCTTTTTCCTCCATTTTTGTAATGGTGACTGGAAGAAATGAAAAATTTGCCTGAATATACGCAATGTCTCTCTGAACACTGGAACAATCATTTAACAGTTCTTTGACAGACGACACACATGCAGAGTTGTCCGTTAAAGGCACATTGTCTATCACAGTCATGATTTCCTCAAGATGTTCTGCATAATACAGGGCAGCTTCCATCCAGGAACCCCAACGGGTGATGATTGGCTGTGGTGGAAGGGGAATAGAGGGGAGTTTCTCTCTAAAGATGGCTATTCTTGATGGAGCCTTACAGAACACTTTCTTCATTGTTGAAATGAGAGTATTTACTGCAGGAAACTCGGCCCTAACTGTTTCTGCGAGTCTATGCAAGGCATGGGCCATGCAAGTAACATGAATTAAAGAAGGATAGAAAGTTTTGAGGAGAGGTGCAGTGGCAATCATGTAGGAAGCAGCATCGGAGACAAGGAGAAGGACTTTAGAATCATCAACACCCCCAGGATACAACAATTGCAACCCCTTGTTGATGAAGTATGCAATGCTTCGACTATTGACTTTCTCAAGCTGTTTAGAGCAAAGAAGGTGAGCAGTAGATGCCTGATTGGGTTCCAGTTTTCCTACTATAAGGTTAGCAATGTACCTGCCCACAGAGTCGGTGGTTTCGTCCACACACAACCATATGCAAGACTCCCCAATATCCTCCCTGATTGACAAAATGACCTCATTGTAACAAATATCTAAGTAGTTTTTCTTTAATGTAGATGCTGATGGGATGTGCTGCTTGGTGTATTTCTGTAAAAAATCTCTGAAAACCGGATTATGCACAGCATTCCAGGGGATATTTGCTGCAACTAGGGCTCTACACATATCAGCATAGAAACCATAATGAGTTGTAGGAGATATAGTTTGTGTGAGCAGAGTCTGTCTAATGTTACTTTTCATGGCTGCTTTCGCTTTGTGACTGGTACTATCTGCATGCTGCTGAAGGTGGCATTTTTTCTCATGTGAAATCTAAAACACAATAAAGTGATGTCAATTACAGACTAAGATGAGGAATAGAAAAGGTGAGCTATTGAATAAAATTTGTAATTTTGAACTATTTAAATTAAGCCATTATTACTCTAAAGTTAATTAAGAACAAGAACACTACAGTCCCCGAAGGGCCTTGGCTTTCAATAACGGTTGCTGCCCAGCTCATGGCCTGCAGATATTGGGTGGCGTGTGGTCAGCACGATACATCCCTCAGCCGTATTGCCTTGCCTCCGTGACCCCTGCCCACCGTAGTTTCTCAATTGTCCTCACGATGCTGGGTCAACACCCTTCCAGACCTCATAGATTTCTAAATTACTGCCGGTACTGGAAATCGAACCCAGGTCGCCTGGACTACTGTCGGCGCAGAAGGTAACTGCAGTCGAGTTTAAACGCTAATAAAATTTGAACCAGTCCACCAATCTAAAATGCAATCACTCCATCGTAAAGCTTGTTTTATTCTGCATTCTTTGCTGGTACAAGCATATTTTTATTATGTTTCCTGTGAAAGTTATGTTAGGTGGAATGCAAAAAGTACCTATTTTCTTGCCCGTTTTTTGTAAACAACAACTTTGTAGTACCGTTACATGAAAACGTACTGTTCGACTTTCATGAAATTTAGGTGGATTGTGGAATGCACTATTATAAATATATTTATGAAGTTTAATTACTCTACACACGTTGGAAAAAAGTTATTGTTTTTGTAAAAGACTGTCCGTTTGATACTGGGTGGTCTTCCGAAATCGAGAATGAGTTCATCAAAGGTCTGAAGGTTTTTGTTTCAAATCGTTGTATACCGAAAACTTACAATGATTTCTGTATTTTATACCGATTTATATTTGAAATCGAGCGACAGGCTCTCCGTTTTCATGTAATTAAACTACAAAGTTGTTGTTTACAAAAAACGGACAAGAAAATAGGTATTTTTTTGCATTCCGCCTAATATATCTTTCACCAGAAACACAATAGAAATATGCATGTAACAGGAGATAACGCAGAATAAAACACGCTTTACGATGGTGTATTTATATTTTAGATTGGTGGACTGGTTCAAATTGTATTAGCGTTTAAACTCGACTGCACATACTTTCTGCGCCGACAGTAGGTCTCTACAATTAATTAGAGAAGCCAATATCAAAACCTTAATTTTAGATTAATATGAAATTTAAGATTTAGGCACATACCTGTTTATTGCAGTACTGGCAGAAAATAATCTTGCCATCAAAAGTCATCCCTGGAAATTGTACAAGCCATTGTTGTATAAGCGCACTCTTAGATGATTTCGTTTTAGGCATGATGAACTATATTCACTTAAACAGATGTTCTTTCACTGGCGACTTGACACAGTATGTCGCTTCTTACTACCTGCTCCTTGTTCTTCCTAGATAATCCTCCCCCTCACCCCGTCACTCGACACAGTACGTCCTTGACTACCTGCTCGTTGTTCTTCTGAGCTAATCCTCCACATCCACCCTTCACTCAGCATTCCTTTGGTGACAGTTGTCTGGGAAGAGCACATTTCTGTGAAAAACCCACCCTCTGCTGTTCTGCTCGTTCCAGGGATGTCCATTGTGTGATTGTAAAAATTACAGAAGTTGAATTTTATTTTAAATGTAGAAAATAGGCATTTTTAGGCACTAAAATAGTAAAATAGGCTCTAAAGGTCCAAATAGGCATTTTAGGGCACTATAAAACTCTATTAATGTAAGGGATTTATCATGAAACGTCAAGATATTTTTAAAAAATCATGTTATTTCGTAAGGAACGAAATAGGCATTTGCCTTAAAATCCCAGGACTACTTATTAGTTACTACCACATTTCCTCTCATCCGCAAGGAGAGCCTCTGCTTCAGCTTGCACTAGAGGTTCCAGTACACAGAGAAAGTAGGCCTATAGCGTGTAGCCTACTCCTACACCCGCAAAGCACTGCCTTGTATTCTAGCAGGTCGAACTGAAGCATGCATCCTCTTGTTTCCAATACCTCCCTTCTTCCACGAAATCAAACGGGAATCACAAAGTTTTCCGTTAAAGATAGGTTTCCGGTTAACGATGGTAATTCTGTGCTAAAATAATTAAACCATGGGCATAAAGAGAAAAAGTCAAATGGCGTACATACCGTATTCAGTATTGTATTTACATTTCACTTTTACTCTCGTGTTAAGATCAAGCACAACTCTTACTTTCAAAGCCATAATGAAAGCTACTGAACTGCCGGTAATATAATGTAAGTTGTGAAGTGCTCAGATAAAAACTGAATTCTACGCTGATTGACAGGGGTCAAGACAAAGACAGGCATTTGTTGATTGACAGCTCTTTAGAACAAGCATTGGGAAATGATCGGTGAACAGGAAACAGGCAATTAGCCGTACACTTCGACGTGTAGGTAGAACAAAAGACGGAAGACCTATTTGCACATTCCTTGTTAGCTACAGATTCAACCATTACAGCAGACAAGGCAGACTTTCACAAGGTGCCTGAATATTTTCTAAACAATGCATTCTGGGCATAGGAAATTTTCCATTAAAATGCGTATTTTGATTTCCTTGTTCCGCGTAACACAGTTTCTGTTTAATGAAGGGGAATTTAACACTTATTTCACCGATAAGTTCACGGAACCTCAGATATTTCCGTTTAAGACAAGTTTCCATTAAATAAAGGTCCGTTGAAGGTAGGTGTGGTCAGACCTGACGAGAGGGAGGGACAAACTTCGGGATTGTAGCCCCAGGGTGGTAGAAAAGCCCAGAGTAGACAAATTTACTCTATTTAATTTGCCAACAAACTAGTGAATTTGCTAGAAAATACTATAAAGGGAACATAAAAAATGTATTTTGTAAATAACCAATATGTTTACATCTTACATAGTAAAGTTTCCACCTTCTATAGGGAGAAAAGTTACTAAATAACCTGTCAACTCGCTCTTATAGCCCCAAAGCTATATTATGAACCTTTGCAAAGTTCGAATTTTAGTAGCCTGCATAAGGTTGTGAAAGGCGTTGAACTTGTTCTTGTGATGAGAAAGAGTTAAATTTTTGGTTAGATAGCCTACAACGAGAACGATATTGTAAATTCACATTGAACAAAATTAAAAGTTCCAAAAGCAGTAAATGAAACCATTTAAAAAATGCACGTATGCGTTCTTAGGGAACTTGAAAAATAAAAATGCAAATTTGATATTTCTAGAATGTCACGGGACGAACTAATATGGAGAAGCCCTTAAGTCCTAGCCCTAGGGCCCGTGCTCGCTATCCACGGCCCTGGGTCTTCTTCATCCTCGCCTTTTCCCGTTACGCGGTGTCGGCTTTCTTAATCCTGAGGCGCCAGTCTTTTCGTTGTAAAGCAACATCAGCAGATAGGCCCAATACTCTCATGTCCCTCTGGACATTCGTCATCCATGTTGTTTGAGGTCTGCCGCTCCCTCTCTTTTGCGTAGCCCTGGAAAGGCACTTCTTCACTACATGATTCTCCGGTCTTCGCATAACATGCCCATACCACCTTAGCCTGGTTTCTAAAAGTTTCTCAGTTATAGGTGCTACTTTGAAACTGCCCCGCACTTCTTCATTGCGGATTTTATCTTTGAGAGTAACTCCACCTGCCCAACGTAACATACGCATTTCAGTTGTATGTAGCTTTTGCTAAGTGCCTTTGTAGTAGCCCATGTTTCACTACCATAGAGTAGGATTGGTCTTACGGCAGTTTTACACTGAACAAAATGGAAATTGCAACACCCAGAAGGAGTGGTACTCAGGCCCCGGGCTATAAACGGGCATACTGGGCATTTGCCCAGGGCGCCAAATTTTAGGGGGCGCCGAAATTTAGGTGACGCTGAACGCAGAAAAAGTTTGACCCAACAATCCCAACATTAAAAATCAGTATGACATGGAAATCTTTAAAAAGTAGGATAAAATAACTATAATTTACGTGAATATAAAATAAAAGTAATATTAAATAGCACATACATTCGTAGTATTTATGTTTAATCATGATTATATTATAATACAGGATTATTATATAATCAGTATTATCTGTAAATAATACTAGTGTTGGCAACAATGTAGGCAGTGATGCACGGTTGATGCTGTTTGCAATACTCATGGATTTACACCTGGCGCATGCGCCGCGTGAACTTTTCAACTTTCTAACCTCAAAGGTTGTTTGTTTGTATTGCGTGTCAACTGTGATTTGTGAAAATGTGTCTAATTTAGTTATTTTAAAATGAACAAAAAATTAAGTGGATCAGAATTCAGGAAACATGCTGCCAAGAAGGAAAGTTGCGAACAAGAACTTTTAAAGATAGAGCCTAAAATTGCATCGTTCTTCACGCAACTATCACGCCCACTGCCACTTGAAGCAAGGAAACTCCAGGCCCAAACGATCTCTCTCAAGGTACCGTACGCTTACTTTGACTTTTCCCAATAATGAAGCTAATACAAGTACAATTATTTCCAATAATGATGAAAAATTCAGATGACCAGATTGTTTCTGAATCAAAATCTGGTGATGTGTTGGCTTTTACTTGTAACATCAACGACCCTGCAACATGGGACGTCACTTTGCCTTCAACTATAGAATCTATTGCGAACAATCCCCCAAAACAAAACTTTCAAGTGGACTTTTCTAGATGTGAGCGTATTTACAATGACGGAACTAAGCGTACACTTACTGTAAAACTGTTTAAATGTACACTTTCCAATGGTGAATCTTATGTTAGAGATTGGCTGATCTACTCACAATCGTCTGTTTAAGTCTTTTGTGTTCCTTGCTGTTTGTTTCAGCCGTTGGACAAGAAAACTGGATTTTCATCCGGGTTCAATGATTGGAAACGAGTTGAATAAACAACATTAACAATCAGAAGACCATCGTTCCAACATGCTAACTTACATTAATAGACGAAAACACAAAGAGGAAATAAATACACTTCTTTCAACCCGATAAGAGCATGAGGTCACATATTGGTGAAGTGTATTACTCAGAATTGTGTCTGTTGTGAAATTTCTCTCAGTTAGAGGAATACCTTTTCAAGGTGACAATGAACGTTTCGGATCTACCTCTATTGGTCTGTATCTAGGATGCCTTGAGTTGATAAGCGATTTCGACCCTTTTCTTTCCCAGCACCTTGCTCAGTATGGGAACAAAGGGCTAGGATGAGTGTCATACCTATCTGCTGAAACGTGTGACGAGTTCATCAATGTTATGGCAGACTTAGTGCTGCAGACACTGACAAAGTATGTCAAACATTCTCGCTACTATGTCCTCATCGTGGATTCTACTCCCAATTGTTCGCACACCGATCAATTAGTTCTACGTTACGTTTGCTAAGCCAAAGCCAAAGGAACGTGTCTTCAAGCTTCTCCCTGGAATAGGCCATACCTCAAGTAGTTTAGAAGAGACAGTTTTACGTTCAATCTCGGAATTAGGCCATAAACTTTCCACCTTTTTTTTTTTTTTTTTTCAATTCAACCCATAGATGGTGTATTTTGAAATCATGTTTAGAAAACAGTATAATTCCAGTGTTGAAATCCCTATCTCAAAGAAGATGGTCAGCGAGAGCCGATGCTGTAAAGGCCCTGATCAAAGGCTGCAAGGCGATTCATAAATCACTGAAGGAAATATCTCTAGACTCTACTCAGAAGCCTGCAGTCCAAGTTGAAGCTTCAGGACTAGAAAAGAAGTTTGACAAATTTGAAATAGCCTTCCTCACTATTTTTGGAGTGTTATTTTGGAAAGATTTGATAAAGTTAGCAACAATCTACAAAGTGAAACCCTTAATCTCGTAGTAGGTACAAACAGCTTCAAACTTTGGAGATCTATTTAAATGAAAAAAGTATTGAGTTTGAAAAGTACGAACAAGCAGCCATGAAGTTGTTACAAGTTGAATCACCCAACACCAGCTACAAAAGAATGAGGATCAGAAAAGCTTTTGCGGATGATAGCCTAGGCGATGAAGCTATTGTTTACATTAAAATCTTTGACTCTTTGATAAGTAACCTGTCAAGGCGAAAAACAGCTTATGAAAATGTATCTGACAAATATGAAATATTTTCTATTCTTGTACAAAAGGGATCACAGAAAGAGACCATATCACAGGCTGCGAATAAACTCTATGAGTTCTACTCTAATGGCATCGGAAGTGAATTTGAAAACGACTGTTAGCACTTCAAAATGTATGTGGAACAGGAAGAATTTACTAGCATGCTTGACATATACTGTATGAATATGTCATAAAAGTGATTTGAAAACTACTTTCCCTAATCTTGAGGTAGCAACTAGAATATTTCTGACCTTACCAGTCACCAACTGCTCCGCAGAAAGAGGATTTTCTGTTTTGACTCGGCTAAATAATGTGAAAAAGACGTAACCATTAGCACAGACTTTTCTGACATCATAAATACACTTGCAAAGTTAAAAGCCAGAAATAAAATCTTTGATTTGAAATGCTTCTGTATATTGTAGTTTTAAAAATTAACTTTTGGATTTGTAATCTTGGTTTTTAGTGTGATTATTGTATCAATAAATGGCTACAAAATTGTATGAACGACTTACTTTTCTAATTATTTCCTGTGATACAATATTAGTAACGTAGTTGTTTGTAAAAAAACTATTATGCAAATTTTTTAACACATAGCCTAAATGAGAAAAAAAAGGGCGCCAGTAGACCATTTGCCCAGGGCGTCTATCACCTTAGCCCGGGGTCTGGTGGTACTACATTGCTGCAATTGAACATGCAGGACGAGTGTCGGTTGTGGTTCGATGATTACACTTTCAGGTCCCTCTGACCGCAAGTTTGGACAACAATCAATACAGGATGTGCCCACCACGAGCTGCAATACATTGATGAATTCGGCGAGGCATGGAGTCAATAAGGCCCTGGATCGCTTCCTGAGGAATTGTGGCCCATGCTTGCTGCACTGCACAGGTGAGTTGTTCCAGAGTTGTGGGTGGCTGAGGACGGTTGGCCAGTTGTCAACCCATCATGTCCCACACATGCTCAATAGGACTGAGGTCCGGGGATCTGGCGGGCCATTCTAAGGTTGTGATGTCGTGGAGAGCTTCTCTGGAGATGCGTGCAGTGTGAATCCAGGCATTGTCCTGCTGAAATATCCCATTAGCAGTGTTCGCCATCATAGGGACAACCACTGGATAGAGTACCCTATCAACGTACTGTCGAGCAGTCATAGTGCCTTCAACAAACACTAATTGTGATTTCACATTAAAGCCAATAGCTCCCCAGACCATAATGCTTGGTGCCTCTCGACAATAAGGTCTGGGCGGCCCCTCTCCCCGGTACGTCGGCGCACACGATTCCGGCGATCACTGCAGGCAAGACAGAAGCACGATTCATCACTAAAGACGACCCTATTCCATTCGTTGACCCACGTCGATCGTTCTCGACACCAGGCCAGCCTTACACGTCGCTGTTGTGGGGTCAATGGAACACCTTCTGCAGGGACATGGGTTCGTAAGCCAGCTGCACGCAGGCGATTACCAACTGTTTGTTGAGTAACGTGGGGTGCCACAACTGCTCGAATTTGCACTGCTGTTGCATGGGGTTCCATCAGGGCCATCCAAATGATGCGGCGATCCTCTCTCACAGTTGTCTGTCGCGCTGGGCCTGTGCCAGGTCTACGAGTGTGGGTACCTTCATTTGACCACTGCTGCCATACACATTGTACCGTAAATGCCTGTCGGCCAACACGTGCAGCGACAGTCCTTAGCGATAATCCGGCCTCACACAGCCCAATTATCCGAGCCCTCTCAAACGGCGACAGTTGTTGATAGTGTGCTCTTCTCTGTCGTCGAGGCATGTTTGACGGGGAACACTTCACTGCACAGACTGCAAGTCAACTACGCTACACCAGAGTCTGTATACTGGAGTTGATTCCTCTGCGACCAATCACGTGGGGAGACCTGTAGCAACAATCCAATGGGTCTGAAACTTTGATCGTTTACATACCTACATGGCATCGTTCCATATCTTGAAAATCAACACAAACGACCAATGCCTTCATGGTGTTGCAATTTCCATTTTCTTCAATGTATAAACTTTCCCCTTCGTTCTTATGTTTTTTTCGGATCACATAAAACTCCTGTTAGTTCGCGCCATTGGTTCCACCCAGACGTGGCCCTATGGATTATATCGGCGGTTATCGTGCCATCTTCAGCAATGACAGAACCTAGATATTTGAATTTTGTTATCCTGGGTGTGGTTGTTAATTCATTTGGGGGCTTTTACTGTGGTCATCACCACAGTGTACAATCTGTTTGATAACCTGTGTTACTGTGGTGTCTGTAATAGGAGTTACAATTTGGAAGGTGGCAGTTGTGACCTAAGTTAGGTGACATCTCAACATTTCCCTCGAGTATAGGGGGGATATCAGTTTCTAAGAATGTTGAGGTGGGAATCGACCCTCCTCTCCTCAGTCATCCTCATGAGGTTCAGTATATGTCTTTCCAGCCCTCAAATCAGAATTAAAAGTATTGGTAGTGCCAGAAATCGAACCCAAGACTCACAGGAAAGCAGCCAATAACACTAGTCACTATACCATGAGGTGGTTGAATCTTAGATAATTGCAAGTGACTGAGATAGGGAGCTACAGGTAGTTTCTGGATATAGGTAATTCACACACACATACAGTATACAAAATATAAATAACAGTAAGTATGTAGTTAGTTTTAGTTGTAAGTAGGTAGTTAGTTTGTCTATTAGATATATGTCATTGTTCTATTAGACTGTGGTGTGTGAGTGTGTCTGGTAGCAGTTGCATTGTTTATTAGTTATAGTTCATTGTTTCAGTAGACTGTGATGTGTAAGGGTGCATGTGAGTGTGCCTGGTGACAGACTGTTTTAGTGGTAGTATTTATTGTTGGTGGAACTTTAGTATTTTTTCATTAGTAGAATTTTGGTATTTAATTGTTAGTACGGTAGAAGGTTAGTATTTTTGTTAGTAGAATTGCTCTTTACTTATTCTGAAAGGGAGTAGCAGCCATTCAGAATAAATCAATTCTTTACTAGTCTTATAGACGGTTAAGATATTGATAATATAAGCCAAATAATGGCTACACTGCGTCCTGCTGCACGGTTGAAAGCAACGGGAAACTACAGCCGTATGCTATTCCCGAGGATATGCACCTCTCTATGCACAATTACATGTGATGATGGCCTCCTCCCTTGTAAAATTTCAATCCGGAGGTATTCCCCCGTTCGGATCTCCGGGTGGGGACTACTCAAGAGGGGGTTAACATCACAGAAGTGACAAAGAGGAAATCTGACATTCTACGGATCGGAGCGTGGAATGTTAGAAGTCTGCTAGGAAGTGGAAGGTTAGAAAACTTAGAAAGGGAAATGGATAGGTTGACGTTGGATTTGGTTGGGATTAGTGAAATGCGCTGGTAGGAAGAACAGGACTTTTGGTCAGGAGACTATAGGGTCATTAGCACTAAATCAAACAATGGCCAAGCAGGGGTTGGCCTCATATTGAGTAGGAAACTTGGACAGCGGGTGGAATATTATGAGCAATATAGTGAACGGATTATTGTAGCAAAAATCAATACTAAACCTACCTGCACCACAGTGGTACAAGTCTATATGCCTACCAGTCAAGCTGATGATGAGGATGTTGAAAAGGTCTACGAAGAAATAGACGAAATTCTGAGGTATATCAAGGGTGATGAAAATGTTATAGTAATGGGAGATTGGAATGCTGTGGTAGGAAAAGGGAGAGTAGGGAAGATAGTAGGAGATTTCGGATTAGGTGAAAGGAATGATCGAGGAAGCAGGCTGGTAGAATTCTGCACCGAGCATGAGTTGGTCATAGCTAACACCTTATTCAATAACCACAATAGAAGAATATACACATGGATGAGACCAGGAGATACAGGGTGTTACCAAATCGACTTCAGTATGGTCAAGCAGAGGTTTCGAAACCAGATTTTGGATTGTAAAACATATCCTGGTGCTGACATAAACTCTGACCACAATCTGGTTGTAATGAAATGCAGATTAAAGTTGAAGAAACTGAAGAAAAGTCAAAAGTCAAAAAGGTGGGCAATAGACAGACTGAAAGAGAAGGATGTAAACGAAAGATTCAAGGAGAGTATAAAGGAAGGACTAATGAAAAACCCTAAACAAACTTCAATTGCAGACGAATGGGCACTTTTGAAGAATGAAATAACAAAATCCGCAGAAGAACACATTGGTAGGAAAGAAAGAATAGGTAGAAAACCGTGGATCACTCAGGATATACTAGAATTGATGGATGAAAGGTGGAAACACAAGAATGTAAGAAATGAAAAGGGGAAAGCAGAATACAAACGTCTGAGAAATGAGGTCAACAAGAAGTGCAAGGAAGCGAAAGAAGAATGGTAGAAAGAGGAATGTGCAGGTATAGAAAATTGTCTGAAATTAGGAAAAGTAGACACAGCTTATCGAAGGATTAAGAATACTTTTGGGGAAAAGAAGACTAAGTGCTGTAATATTAAGGATACAAATGGAGAGCCTCTAACAGATAGGGAAGAAAAGGTTGAGGGATGGAAAGCTTACATAGAGAGTTTGAATAAGGGAAAGGAGATTGAGAATCATGTAATGGAAAGGGAGGAGGAAATTGATGTGGATGTTGCACCCGTTCGTCCTGGGGATGCGATGACCCATCTGCTATAACATCGCATTCCTGGAGTTCCAGGACAGAGCGGAGTTAAATGAACCTCTAGTCAAATAAGGAATGTGTCGGAAATTCAGCTGAGTTATCGAAAAAGCAGTGGGTAACACGAGACAAAGTATCTCTAGGGTCGTTACGGGCTTAAGTTTAATAAAAAAAAAATGCAAATATAAATGGGCGCCATCAACTGAATTCCTAGCAAACCACCTCCTTTCCTGGTTAAGCCTTACTCAAGACAAGGAAAGAAAAGGAAAATCACATCACCATCAGATCACAACTAAGATAAAAACAAATTTATTTCACTTTGATAATCAGACAGACATTTTAAATATACCTCCTACCTGAGAGTATGGTCGAATGCCAACGTTAAATTGTCATTGTCCAAAAATCGAACCATCTCTTTTCTAATCAAAAATATTTCATCCACATAAAACAGAAAATCTCTAAAGTTCTCTTGGGTTCTCAGGATCACTGTAGCACTATGTCTTTCGTCACTGACATTTGTGAAACCTGAGACCTAATTTCTCTTTAATTTAACATCATAAATGTGGATTTGAAAAAGTTATTAATCTGTCTAAACATACACATATTATAATCACATATTTTAAATATCACGTATTTTATGGCTTGCATGGCATAATTTAAATGTTGAACATGTTAGTCAAATGCTCCTAAACATCGAATAATTAATTTACACTATTTACATTGTCATTAATAATTACTTGTTTGTGAATTATAGAAAATTCACTTCTCATTGGTCATCATTATCATCATCATCAAAATTAAATATTTCTCACATTAATTCTCATTTCAAAATTCAACATATTCCTGTCAGAATCATTAACTCATCACCATTAAATCATTTAAATGAAAATTATTATCATCACTTCATTATGCTTTCTAATTATTCACACACTCTTATTTTATCATCTTCCTCAGATTAAATCGTCTTAAATCATCAATACAAATTGTTTAATTCCTCAACTCAAGTTGCAATTCCTCAAATTATATCTCAATTAAATTTATTTTAATTCCATATAAATTCATTAATCATCAGCTTCTTTAATTAATTATCACCTTCTAATTCAGTTATTCATCATCCATCCAATCATCTATTAATTTATTTAAATCAGTTTATTTATTCAATCTTTAATTCATCCATTTATTTAATTCGTTGATTTATTCCAAAATTTAATTTATCAATTTATTTAAATTTTATTCTTCTGGTTATTTAGATTCTTATTATTTCATCTAGTCATTCTGATTTTTATTTCATTAGGTCAGATCATTAATATGCTTAATTTTCAGATTATTATTTCATTAATTATTATTCTCAGAAAATCTTGTATTATCAACTTTATTTATTTGTTTAATTTCCTAACAAATTGTTTAATATGGGTTATAGAACGTTGCCTTACAGTTTTATTACTTCCAAGTTATATCTCGTATTTAATTTTCATGCCAAAAATATTATTGCCTTCACGACATCACGTTGGATCTGACTATCCACAACTACATTATATATCCTCAATTCTTCAAATATCACATTTGAATACAACAATTATTCCACAAAACTCCATAAATATTCAGCACATACAGCATGAATCTCAACAATTACGCTAGACCGGGTTCAACAACCTCATGTCTGCCTCAAAATGCATTAGCAACATTGCAACTATCGCTTGGCAACTTCCACAAAATGCCTATCACAAACTTCACTTAACCATGTTGCATGATCTACAAAAAATATATAACTGGCTTCAAATTATCAACGCACACAATCTCCAATAACTGTAATTAATCTGATCACATCTAGACAACTTCTTAAACAATTGGAAAAATATTACCTTATTAATTCAAGATTTGCTTTCAAATAGCATAAATTCTCTTACAATTCTCATAATTCACATCACAAAAAAACACCAATGTGCTATAATCTCTCTTATCAAAATCTGCAATACTGATCTGCCTTAAAATAAATCTGACCATTAATGATTCATCTTACAAGATTCAATTACTTTAAATCCTTCTCAAAGGTATCAAACACAATTATAAAAATCATCAAAAGCATCAGCTGTACCAGCTGTTAAACTGAAATTACAGCAACAAAATATTGGATTGGCAAACAAGAATTACAAATGTAACCCTGTTGACATTTATCGTTACTTTATTTAACAAAAGTTCGACTGATATGTGACTAGTAGTTCCTTGTTTGATTCACTTACAATCTCATGTACACTCGGATGATAAAAATGAGTCCCTCAATGGCAAGTAAGATGAGTAACCACCGTACAATCGTATAAATACGAAAGACCTCGCCCCGTCGACTAATCATGATAGTGCCCTAAGCGATGGGTAAGATGAGTAACCACCCCATCTCGAAGACTATATGAGTGAATGTACCAGATAGGAATCAACAAGTCTCTAGTTGTCATATAAAAGCGATATTGATTCACTAAAGTGAATAACATCTTAATATCTCCAAACAATCCAATGGAAAAAATCCCTACTGATGAATAATACACACTCGCTAGTATGCAATGAACTGACGAAGTAATTTAGATAATCAATTGCAGATCACGAGTTCGAAATACTCGTTACACAAAAAAAAAACTATTCATGAAAAATATCCTTGCTGGAAAAATGTCTAAAAGACTAAACATCTGCTTAATAAAGCCAACCAATGGTGAGAATTTCGTATAATGATGCCTGCCATATCATACGGTCACGCCATATTCTAGCAAAATTTGAAGCATATAAAGTCAAAGCCATGTCTAAAAAATCGTATCACTCCTATTAGAAAAATATACATGTGTGCCCAGTATTCATGAAAATAATCGTATCAGGTAGTTATAACTCTTACAGTACCTTTTCATAATCAGCTGTTATCAAATTTCAAAGATCGTCGATTTTCCCTATGTAATGAATTTCTCGAAAGATCGGCGTGAATATCATTCCATCCATGCAATGACGATTGCCTTCGAAATTCCAAGTGAATCAGCTGGTGGACCTCCTCCTCGTCAGGAATCGAATCCATCGCTCCGTGGTGCCATCGCGTCTCTGTCTGCGTTTACTCCGACATGATAAACTTCTGGTTATCCATAGCGGATATTGTCCAAATCCTCACGAAAAAGTTCATAGAAACAGCGGACCCCCTATTCCTCTTCTACGTTACGCCACTGTTCTATACAATATTCAGTTTAAGTGTTGAAAGTTCAATTTCCACAGCGGTTTAGTTTTACTTGTAGAAAATAAAATTGTTTTATCAGAGTGTCTAAGTTTATGAAACTCCCTGTATCTGTGTTCATACTCGGTAATTCATAACACTTCTTAAGACTGACTTGCATTAATGCACGAGCTAATGTTCCTAAATGCATTTGCTTACAACATTCCGTTTGCTTAGAAATTGGTAATGTTACTTGGAATGCGCTATGAAATGCATAGTCGTAATGTCATTGAGAAAAAAAACTATGTTCATTCGAAGTTCAGTTGCAGTATCACGTAACTATTTGTCATTATAATTCAAGTGCTGAATAAACGTTCCAACTCAACGTAGTAATGAAGTTCAGCTTCTGTTATAATGCTTGCGTATAATAATGGGAATTAACCCGCACGGCCCTACTGCTATGCCATAATAATCTCCGCATAAAGCTAGCCTCGCCATGTCGTTCTACGTTGAGATGCAGCTTGGAATAAAGTTCTCCAACTACTCGCAATGCTGTTTTAAAATATCCCGGCCGTCTATGCTTGCTTGCTCCGCAAGTCCGCCTGGCCCACTGACCTACTTGTAGCTCGCCGCTCGGAGAAGCCGAAACTGTCCCCTGCACTTTCCGTGACAGTTTCTGTTCGCTGCTCGGTGAAGCTGAAACTGTCGCCTGCACTTTCCGTGACGGTTTCTGTTCGCTGCACGATCTATACCATGCGCCTGGCGTGTGTTACTCAGCTTGACTTCCTTGCTTGGCTCACAGAGCTAGACTGACAGTCTCTGCACTGGCTTGACCCTTACCTGCTTGGTGCGGTCACGTGGCGTCCTCCCCACCACCGTGGTCTTGTGTCACAAATATAATCTCGAACCCCCATCATCTCGGCTGTTAAGATATAAAATAACTTAAGGGTTATCTGACTTCCTTAAAATTATTACCACATATAATGCATGTTATATCTCCTCTTCTAAGATGTTTAAATACCATGTTCCATATTGAACCCTTTACCCTATGTTGGTTAAATGATTCTACTTTTTATTTCTTCAATTAATAAATATTTCAACCAGCATGATGAAAGTAGCCAGACAGCGATGAGGAAATTTCAAGCATTTGTTGGAGACAGTAGGGACATACCTGCAACAGTTTAACAAAAGGCTAAGTACTTGAGCCATGAAAAGAAATAGCAGAGCGATGTATCATAAGGACAGGTGTGGCTACCTCAATTTTAGAAGCGACGCGCGGTGAGACATGGTTCTGGTATGTTCATTGTGTTATTCGCGCCTAGAAGAAATATGATGCAGTAACGTGAATGGCTGATGAAGAAAATAGACACTCCCAAGACGCCAAGATCTACTAGAAACCGCCAAATTACAGAAAATGGAGAACCAATGAGAAGAGAATGCCTACTTGCGCGCCAACTCCGGCTGGGGTACGCGGTGGCTAGCATTCACGCGGGAAATCGCCTAGACAATATCTCTACGATCGATTCTAGGATTAATGGGCATATTCTTGACCTGTGCAATATTACGAGTTCAGTGATATTTATTTCATTCCTGTATCACAATTATTTCGAGAAATTTTTACATAAAATCCCCCTCCATCTAGACCCAAGGGCCAGTTCATTTATAAGTGTGTCGAAGAGCCAAGACATTATTATTATTCTGTTCGTCTGAGGACGTAGACTTTGATTCTGTTCGTCAGAAGAGATAGACTTTTATTGTGTGTCGAGGAACACAAGATATTCATTGTAAAGTGTTAAATTCAGTGATAGATAGTCATAGTACTATAATTATAGGGACAGTATCGTCGATAATTCGCCAACGAACAGTGACAGGGAATTTAGTACCTGAACAAGCGAATTTAGTAGTCAGACATAAAGTGTATAATAACCTAATTTTTGTATCAGAGCAAGGATGACATCGATGAATGCAGAGGAAGTTTGGAATTCTCAACAGTCCGTCCAGATGGCTGATATGAGATAAAGAACCATCCAGTTGGGGAATGGCGTCTGATGTTCTTTGACGGGTGACTACAAAAAGAGATGAGTACATAATAATATTATTTATTATTTGTTAAATTAACTTATGGTTTATGGGACATATTTTTGTAAATACTTTGCTTGTGTGATTAATGTAGTATATTTAGTTTTGATCTGACACATTTTGTTTGGAAGCAGCTCGCACAATTGTAGTTTTTGGAAGGTTCTTTTCTTTGTGTTGTGTTAACTAACGTAGCTATGTGAACGGCCGTGTTCGCCTAGGTTACGAAGTGCGGTTAAAAACGTCTCTCGGAGATATGTCGTGTTTCAGAAGTAGGACTGAATTAATATAATTATATAGTAGATTGGAGGGTAATTAAATTTTGTTGAGATTTATTATTGATCAGATTCAGTGTGATTATTGCCTTTTGGAGCAATGTAATTTGTGACGAAGAGTATTCAGCTCTATCGTAAGTTTTAAATATTGTGTTAAATGTTGGCGAGCTCTAATTCAGCAGACCCGTGTGAAAGGCGGTATGTCAGTCCCAGATGTGTGTAATGTGAGTATATTTTTTGTGGTATTACAAGCGGGAATTTCAGCAGAGACTGATTTCTGTCAGCTTGGTACCAGATTCATATTGTATCCTTGCGAGGACAATTATGGATATGTGATTATTGTCTGACCATATGTTGAGTTGGAGGAGATGTTAGTTGCTGTTGATTCCTTGAGATAACAGTCCAGCTGGTCGGCTATTTATATACACTGAAAGGGGGACATGACTGGTACTGTGGAAAGGGTGAGTTGTTGTCACAAGGGCTGGCTGAGTTTCGCAAGCAAGCTCATTAAAGTGGAGTGCACGTCTGGCTCCCAATTACTTGAAAATAAATATAAATGTGAGAAACTGATCAATGGTAAAATTGTTTAAATAAATGGGAGTTGCCTACGAAACACGATAATCTTCGAAGCGTTTTCCTTAACATGCAATTTTGTTAATATAAAGTAATCTTAACCACTCAGGTTGTTTGTTGTTGTTGGTTTATTCTATGTTTATTTTCCATGTCAGTGACCCGTGAGTCACGTGCGGCGCTGTGTTTCCTTGTTGTTGAGTATCTGGCCATTGTGGCAGCTCATTTGGTTAAGTGTGTCACCACACTAATAAGGGTCTCAGAGAGATGCCTGTAAATAGTAGAGTTGTAATATGTGTGTCAGAGTTAGATTTAAGGATTTTTATTAATGTTATGCCCATATCCATAAACGTTGATTTACGAGATGATTGTTCGTGAGCACCGTGGCTGTTAACCCGTTGTGAACGAATGATCATCCAAGTGCTCATTTCTCGTAGATAGTCACCACGCGAACATAAATTCACATGCAAGGTAATGGAACTTGGATCCACATTTTATTAGAAAAGGGGAGATCCATCTGACTCCTCGAAGTGATAAATATTCCTGTCAGGGGAAAATTCAGGGAGGATTTTGTTTAGTTTTGTTTGTTTTATTCTTTTATGCACAAATAAGTTATTAAATCTTGTTATTATCTTACGTTTTGTCTCCTTTCTTTCTTAGTTATAGTTTTCATCCTATAACCCTTGCCTCAGAAAAGCACGTAGTTTGGCGGACGTAAACACCACACTATGAACTGAACGCGACCCCTTGATCTAAGATTCTTGCATAAAACACTGCTATTCTGAAGGGTTCATAGGTGAAAACTGGCGGCCAACGGTGGGGCTATTCACTGTGGTGTAACGGGGAGATTACACATGTCAATAGTGGCGCATTTGAGTAAAACTGGCATGCCGCAAGTGCAGGCAGATATGACAGTATTTAATCACCGGGAAGTGATATTTTATTAAAAGTAGTTGAGGCGAAGTGGATACCGCCAAATGTGTGAAAGATAAATTAAAATCAGGAGTTTGCAAAGTAAAATACGGTTCACGTTGTTGTCTTTTAAATTAAAGTAAAATTAAGATGTGATACCGGGCGCCCAATGATAAAGTTAAAACTAGATTTGTTTAGAAAGTCAAACTCATGGAAATATTAGGAGGCTGTAGCCTAAAATGACAATTAATACTTTGTTAATTAGTCAGTGTTAATATCAGATCAGGATAACTGTTTAATGACTAAATATGTGCTTGGGTTTAAAATTAAATTGAGTAAAACTAGAACTACTCAGAGATGCAATCAACTAATGGGATTAAAGGTAAAAATAAATGAACTGAGTAGGATAAAGAAATTAAATGTGCATTGGATTTATGTGCGTGTCAAAGGGCATTGGCGTATGCCATTTCCCATATGTCTCATATAAATTATAAAACATGGCAACGGTGGCGCAGATCCAGGAGATCATTGAAAGTGCAGCGAGGAGAACGCAGGAATTGTTGGATACTAAATTAGCAGAGCAAAGTGAAGCGTTGAATACAAAATTATCTGAACAAATAAACACTAAATTATCAGAACAGAGTCAATCTATAAACACTAGTATGTTAGAGCAAAGTGAAGCGTTGAATACAAAATTATCTGAACAAATAAACACTAGTATGTTAGAGCAAAGTGAAGCGTTGAATACAAAATTATCTGAACAAATAAACACTAGTATGTTAGAGCAAAGTGAATCGCTAAATACGAAAATGTCAGAACAAAGTGAATCGCTAAATACTAAACTGCTAGAACAAAGTGAATCATTGCGGACACAGTTAAATAACAGTAGAATTGAGCAAAATGAATATCAGGCGGAACAAGCTAGGTTATTAAAGAGTGAAATTAATGACACTATAAATTCACAGTTAGAGGCGCAAAATAATAAAAACACGAACCAATTAGCTTCGTTAACCGCAGAGATGAAAGAGCACACAAACCAACAGTTGATATTACTGGCCCGTGATGTAAGCAAAAATAATGAGAAACAATTAGAGCAGATTGAAAAAATGGAGAGTATTTTTGATAAAAAAAACTAAGCATTCTCGATGAAACGGTGTTAGCTAAATTAGAGCAGATTGAAATAGCATGCACAATGAATACAAGCGAGGTCAAAATAGCTCAGGATAAGTTGGAAGGACGGTTTAAGGAGATGGAGAAAAGTGGCAGGGTCATTCAACAACAAATATCAGCAGTAGATGAGAACATATCAGGCATAATTAAAGATTATAATTATAATTATCCCGAGATAAAATCAGCGGAACAGTGGAAAAGCCTAGAAACGGAACAAGAACAATTTAAGAGTACATTAGACGAAAGGCTAAGCCAGATAGAAAATAATCAGGATGAAAATAAGAGCCAGATTGAAGAAAAAATAAGCACGATTAAAGAACAGATCAGGAAAGATTGGAAGAAAATGAATATTGATTCTAGAGAGGAAAGATCCACTATTCTTAAAACAGTAGGCGAAAACCACACGCGTATTCAAGCTTTGGAACGAGAGGTAAAAAATAAACTTAAAGAGCAGACAGACAGGATCATTAAAGCCGAACTCCGCTCATTAGAACAATCATCTATATTTAAAACGGGAGCATTGAAAGACAAGCAGGATGACTCACATAGTCCCCAACCCAGCATAGCAGGAAGTCAGACTCAAGCAGAGAGCCCATTAACAACAAACACGGAAGGATTTCGCAAGAACGTAGATAGAAGCTCAACACCACAGGACGGTCATCAGCCCACACAACTTATTCAAGTAATTCGCTCAAATGACTACAAGCCGCAGAAATACACCGAAAATTCAGGGGTAACGCCTAAGGCCTTTATCAAAGAGATTGAAGACCATTTCAATGACACTGGGGTACCTGAAGCACGTAGATTGAGAATGATGGAGAGATTTTTATCAGGAAATGTTCTCACCTGGTTTTTAAGTTTCAAATACACATTTGGAACCATGTCAGACTTTAATTTAGCGTTTCTGCGCAAATACTGGTCTCCCGCCATACAACAGAGTTTAAGAATGGAGCTTTACTCTAGAAAATATCAAACTACCCAGCAGACGAAATACTCAGATTTCTTTAACATGCAAATGCTAAAATTTCGCGACCTAGATTACCCATTAAACGAAGCAGATTTGGTGATGACAATAGCAAGGCAAATGCCAGTTAATGTACAGCAAGTACTAGTCGCAGCAAACGTCAGTACGGCCCTACATGCGGAGCAGATATTACGGCAAATAGATGAGACCACATCTCATAGTCATTTTAGAGGAGGAAGACAGCTGGAATTAGTCAACACTACAGAGGTCGTAAAAACGAAACAAGGAAATACTAAAACGCAGGGTACTAATACAAGCACCTCCACACCTAGGCGAAACCAGGAAGAAGGGGAAAACAGACCATATCAGCGCAACGAAAATCACTACAACAATAGATACCAGGGCAACAATAGATACCAACAGAGAGGATATCAACAATGGCGTGATAATCGAAGGAATGACAGGCCTTATGGAAGATACGGTGATTACAATGCCAATCAACGATGGAAAGGAAGGAGAGATCGAAATCAAGGAGATCAACGTAACTATCGAGATGACTGGGATGATAGGCACGCTCAATCACAAAATTACTTAGAGGAGTTACACGCTAGTCAAGGTGGAGAGCTAGGAAGATGGGAAAAGGCCATTGGGAACAGAAAGAACCCAGATACACATACTGAGGAAGCTGGAAGTCTACTGAGACAAGAGGAATATCAAGGACATGAGCGACAGAAGGATGATGGGAGTCGAAATGGAGCTAAAAAAAATGTTAATTTTGGATCAAGGAGACAGTCTCAAAACACAACAGTCGGAAGTTGAAGATGGATGGATAGTAGCGAATATACAAGAATGGATTGCTTTACCAGAAGACTGCCTGGAGGAGACGGTGAAACCACGGAACGATGAAATTAGGCAATTACCCATTATTTACGCAAGGATTGGTGGAATTAATATAAGATGTTTATTGGATACGGGGTCACAGATCAGTCTAGTATCGGAGGCCTTGGTTCGAGAGTTGGGACGGACTCAGGATATTCCTGTAATTCCGGTACCACAGCTCAAAGTGAGGGGTGTTATTCCTGAACGCACCGTCACTTGTAAACGTCAGGCATACTTAGAGCTGAACATATTGGAACACACTTTTGGGCAAACATTCATTATCATGGCAAAGATGAATTTCAATATAATTCTTGGTGCAAATTTCATTTGTGACTATCAAGCAGTGATAGATTTACACAAGAATACAGTCAGTTTTAGAGAATATGACCAGCTGAAAAACGTGGGATTGCATATGGATGAAATCACTACCGGAAGAGATGTAAATTCTTGGGCATTGGAAGCAATATCAGAAGAGACGGAAGAGGAGGTACGAAAGGCGGAAGATAACATCGTAGAAGGGGCTGTTGTGGAACTAGATGAGGAGATAGAATCCCAGGAGATATGGTCTTTATTAACAGAAGGAAATAACAGCGATGCACAATTTGAAGAGTTACTACAGGAGCGGCTCAATGACATTCAACTTGGGGGTGAACACAGAAAACAGTTGGAAGAGATTTTAAGGAAGCACAAAACAGTATTTGATACAGTACCTGGAAAAATTTTAAATTTCAAGTACTCTATGCAAGTCGAGGACTGGTCACCTTTCAAAAGCAGATTGTACCCAATTCCTGAAAAATATCGTGGTCAAGTTAAAATCATTATAGATGAGATGTTAGAAGCTGGAGTGATAAGGAAGACACCTACACCTTATCTAAATGCGATTTTGGCAGTCACAAAACCAAATGGATCTATTAGACTTTGTTTAGATGCCAGAAATCTCAACATGAGACTCATTTTTCCTGAGTATGACAGAGCGCCAATTATCAGAGACGTATTAAAAGGCTTTAAAAACAAGAGCATTTATTCATCAGTCGATCTGACGAGCTCGTTCCACCATCTTGAGTTGGATGAGAAGTCACAGCTTCTAACTGGCTTCTTATTCGATAACCAGACATATTGTTTCGTCAGAATGCCTTTTGGAGTCAAAACAGCGGGCTGTGCTTTAATCCGAGCACTGGACCGGAACCTAACCGAGGAAGTAAAGGAGATGACGGTGCGATACATTGACGACATTCTGTTGGCATCCGACAACATTGAAACTCACATGGAAAATTTAGATAAAGTAATGGGCAACTTGAAAGCATCGAATTTCAAAGTAAACCTGAAGAAATCGCATTTCTTCAAGAGCGAGATCTTATATTTGGGTCACGTCATTGACAAGGAGGGAGTGAAGCCAAACCCAGCTAAGATTGAAGCAATAAAGAATTTCCCTACACCAACGAGAGTCAAGCACATTCGGGCTTTCTTAGGCGTAACGGGATTCTTTAAAGAAAACTGTCCAGGTTATACAGAGACTGTAGCTCCAATGCAAGAAATGTTAAAGAAAAATAACAAATGGTCATGGAACGCGGAATGTGAGAAGGCATTCCAAGCAACAAAACAGCTATTGGAAAACTGCATTAAATTAGGATATCCAGATTTCAAGCACAAATTTATAATCCAAGCGGATGCTTCACTAATTGGGATAGGTGCTATGCTCTACCAAGAGGATCCAGCAAACCTGCAGCACAAAACATATTTGGCATTTGTCAGCCGAAAATTGCGTAAGCACGAGCGAAATTATACTGTAACCGAGCTAGAATTGTTGGCCATCCTTCATGCGCTCCAACAATGGAAACGAATAATCTATGGTTACCCTGTTGTTGTCAGGACTGACCACAAGGCACTAACATTCTTGTTTAAGACGTCAATGGCAAGCGAACGTGTGACACGTTGGTCTATATACATTCAGCAGTTCAGCATTGAAATTGAACATTGTCCAGGGAAGATGAACGTGATACCGGATGCACTCAGCAGGAACCCAGAGCCTGATAATGAAGAAACAGCGATGGTACAACACTTGGAGTTAACACCGAAGGACCGGGAATTCTTGGAGGAGTTACGTGAGATACAGCGAGAACAGGAAGCGGAACCATGGATGATGCTATTAATTAAATACTTCAAAAAGCAACTACCTACAGGAACACCTGCATTTCGAGAAGCGAAAGCCAAAGAAGGAAGATATGTTTATGTCAACAATTTGCTGCACAAATGGGTAGATAATGACCACACCAAATTACGCATATTAGTACCTGCATCGTTACAACGAGGATTGACATGGCATACGCACGAAAGTTACGGTCACGTGGGCTTAGACAAGTGCGAAGCGACAATAGGAGAGACATTTACATGGCCACGTATGAGAACAACTATATGTGACGTCATTACAACTTGTGACCCATGTCAGAGAACAAAGCCAAATAATTATTTACTGAGGCAATATCCTAGACCATTGCTACCTCAGAAACCATGTGAGCTACTGGCGATGGACTGTCTTGGTCCAATTCCGAAGGGAAGGAGAGGTTGCCGTCATTTGCTAGTGTGCATTGATGTATTTTCTAAGTTTGTAGTACTTTGCCCTATTCAGAAAACCACATCGAAGCAGGTACTCAGTCGCATTCGTAATAGAGTTATTCCAACCCTTGGAAAACCAGAGTTTATATTATCAGATCACGGCAGTTATTTCACAAGCGCCGAATTCAAGAAAGGAATGGAAGACATGGGTATAAAACATGTTTTAAGCAGTATCCGACATGCCCAAGCTAATCCAAGCGAGAGAGTAATTAAATGTGTAACTGCATACTTGAGGATCTTCATTCCGAACGAACACCACAAATGGGTCGATAAAATTAAGGACGTAGAGACATGCATGAATTCTACCAGGCACGAGTCAACAGGACAAATCCCTATGGTCCTACACAAGAACGAGTATCCAGTAAGAACGTGGTAAAGCATCATTAACTGTCCACAAGATCCCATGATAGCACCAGACCTGCGAATTGAAAGAACGAGAGAATACATGAGGAAACAAGCAGACCGCAGATTACGGCGAGTAAGAAATAAGAGGTTCCACGGTGATCTTGAAGTCAACCAGCTCGTTTTGGTAAAACGACCTGCTACATCGGACCCAGAAAAGAAAATCTTTAGTAAATTCTGCGAGAAATTCATAGGACCCTATTCTATCGTAAGAAACCTTGGAAATAATGCTTACAGAGTGAAAGAATTGAGCACAGGAACAATGTCAGTTTACAACGCTGCCAACCTAAAAAAATATCGTCGAAGTGAACCATGGTAGCGCCGAAATAATGACGCGGTTTGAATATACGGACGTTCTACTATCAACAAAGTCAACGGGGAGCAGTTGAGTACGGCACGTGATGAAGGAGGAAGTAGAGCTGTTGTTGACAAACATTAACGAGGCGAGCAAGGTGTTGCCGCAGGCATCCGAGCATCACGCAAGATTGGAAGGGGGAGAGACAAGCAGGAAATGAAAACGAGTAAATGCCATTGAAGACAGGAGCGCCTAGACCAAGTAAGAAAAAGGGGTGATTCTGGAAATAAAACAAATTGGCCTACGGAAGTATTGTAAAATTGTCGACTTTATTCCTAAGTTCGAAATTTTGTGAGTGGGAGAGTTGTGAACCCTTTACCCTATGTTGGTTAAATGATTCTACTTTTTATTTCTTCAATTAATAAATATTTCAACCAGCATGATGAAAGTAGCCAGACAGCGATGAGGAAATTTCAAGCATTTGTTGGAGACAGTAGGGACATACCTGCAACAGTTTAACAAAAGGCTAAGTACTTGAGCCATGAAAAGAAATAGCAGAGCGATGTATCATAAGGACAGGTGTGGCTACCTCAATTTTAGAAGCGACGCGCGGTGAGACATGGTTCTGGTATGTTCATTGTGTTATTCGCGCCTAGAAGAAATATGATGCAGTAACGTGAATGGCTGATGAAGAAAATAGACACTCCCAAGACGCCAAGATCTACTAGAAACCGCCAAATTACAGAAAATGGAGAACCAATGAGAAGAGAATGCCTACTTGCGCGCCAACTCCGGCTGGGGTACGCGGTGGCTAGCATTCACGCGGGAAATCGCCTAGACAATATCTCTACGATCGATTCTAGGATTAATGGGCATATTCTTGACCTGTGCAATATTACGAGTTCAGTGATATTTATTTCATTCCTGTATCACAATTATTTCGAGAAATTTTTACATAAAATCCCCCTCCATCTAGACCCAAGGGCCAGTTCATTTATAAGTGTGTCGAAGAGCCAAGACATTATTATTATTCTGTTCGTCTGAGGACGTAGACTTTGATTCTGTTCGTCAGAAGAGATAGACTTTTATTGTGTGTCGAGGAACACAAGATATTCATTGTAAAGTGTTAAATTCAGTGATAGATAGTCATAGTACTATAATTATAGGGACAGTATCGTCGATAATTCGCCAACGAACAGTGCCAGGGAATTTAGTACCTGAACAAGCGAATTTAGTAGTCAGACATAAAGTGTATAATAACCTAATTTTTGTATCAGCGCAAGGATGACATCGATGAATGCAGAGGAAGTTTGGAATTCTCAACAGTCCGTCCAGATGGCTGATATGAGATAAAGAACCATCCAGTTGGGGAATGGCGTCTGATGTTCTTTGACGGGTGACTACAAAAAGAGATGAGTACATAATAATATTATTTATTATTTGTTAAATTAACTTATGGTTTATGGGACATATTTTTGTAAATACTTTGCTTGTGTGATTAATGTAGTATATTTAGTTTTGATCTGACACATTTTGTTTGGAAGCAGCTCGCACAATTGTAGTTTTTGGAAGGTTCTTTTCTTTGTGTTGTGTTAACTAACGTAGCTATGTGAACGGCCGTGTTCGCCTAGGTTACGAAGTGCGGTTAAAAACGTCTCTCGGAGATATGTCGTGTTTCAGAAGTAGGACTGAATTAATATAATTATATAGTAGATTGGAGGGTAATTAAATTTTGTTGAGATTTATTATTGATCAGATTCAGTGTGATTATTGCCTTTTGGAGCAATGTAATTTGTGACGAAGAGTATTCAGCTCTATCGTAAGTTTTAAATATTGTGTTAAATGTTTGCGAGCTCTAATTCAGCAGACCCGTGTGAAAGGCGGTATGTCAGTCCCAGATGTGTGTAATGTGAGTATATTTTTTGTGGTATTACAAGCGGGAATTTCAGCAGAGACTGATTTCTGTCAGCTTGGTACCAGATTCATATTGTATCCTTGCGAGGACAATTATGGATATGTGATTATTGTCTGACCATATGTTGAGTTGGAGGAGATGTTAGTTGCTGTTGATTCCTTGAGATAACAGTCCAGCTGGTCGGCTATTTATATACACTGAAAGGGGGACATGACTGGTACTGTGGAAAGGGTGAGTTGTTGTCACAAGGGCTGGCTGAGTTTCGCAAGCAAGCTCATTAAAGTGGAGTGCACGTCTGGCTCCCAATTACTTGAAAATAAATATAAATGTGAGAAACTGATCAATGGTAAAATTGTTTAAATAAATGGGAGTTGCCTACGAAACACGATAATCTTCGAAGCGTTTTCCTTAACATGCAATTTTGTTAATATAAAGTAATCTTAACCACTCAGGTTGTTTGTTGTTGTTGGTTTATTCTATGTTTATTTTCCATGTCAGTGACCCGTGAGTCACGTGCGGCGCTGTGTTTCCTTGTTGTTGAGTATCTGGCCATTGTGGCAGCTCATTTGGTTAAGTGTGTCACCACACTAATAAGGGTCTCAGAGAGATGCCTGTAAATAGTAGAGTTGTAATATGTGTGTCAGAGTTAGATTTAAGGATTTTTATTAATGTTATGCCCATATCCATAAACGTTGATTTACGAGATGATTGTTCGTGAGCACCGTGGCTGTTAACCCGTTGTGAACGAATGATCATCCAAGTGCTCATTTCTCGTAGATAGTCACCACGCGAACATAAATTCACATGCAAGGTAATGGAACTTGGATCCACATTTTATTAGAAAAGGGGAGATCCATCTGACTCCTCGAAGTGATAAATATTCCTGTCAGGGGAAAATTCAGGGAGGATTTTGTTTAGTTTTGTTTGTTTTATTCTTTTATACACAAATTAGTTATTAAATCTTGTTATTATCTTACGTTTTGTCTCCTTTCTTTCTTAGTTATAGTTTTCATCCTATAACCCTTGCCTCAGAAAAGCACGTAGTTTGGCGGACGTAAACACCACACTATGAACTGAACGCGACCCCTTGATCTAAGATTCTTGCATAAAACACTGCTATTCTGAAGGGTTCAATATAGATCTTAATAAAGCTTCATAATTCCATTCATAAATCCATCTGCTTAACTGCGGTCCGCGCCTTCTTGATCCTAGACCTACTACGTCATCCTGACATTCCTCTTGAATCGATCTCAGCGCTATCTTTCCTTAACTCTTCCCAAAACCTCAACTACGGTTTAATGTCTGCTGGCGTAGCCGATATCCTCAACTAGGTATCGGGTACAATGTGAAAGGAGATTGAGATCAGAATTTGATAAAGCTTTGGAAGACTTATGCAGGAACAAAGAACCAGGCATAGATGATATACCGATTGAGTTGCTACGCTGCATAGGAGATGAAGGTCTGATCAGGTTATTTCACTTGGTGTGTAGGATTTATGAGACAGGTGAGGTACCCCCTGATTTCAAGAAGAATGTAATCATCCCTATACCAAAGAAAGTGGGAGCTGACAGATGTGAAGATTACCGTACAATCAGCTTGATTACGTATGCTTCAAAGATCCTGTCTAGAATAATTTACAAGAGGATTGAAAGCCAGATAGAAACGGAGTTGGGTGAAGACCAGTTTGGTTTCAGGAGAAATGTAGGAACAAGGGAATCTGTACTAAGTCTTAGGCTGATTTTGGAAGGTAGAATAAGGAAAGATAAGAGAACGTTCATGGCTTTTGTAGACTTAGAAAAGGCTTTTGATAACGTTGATTGGACTAAATTGTTTGACATTTTGAAATCGATTGGAATAAAGTAGGCTACAGGGATAGGAGGGTGATATACAATCTATACAGAAACCAGACAGCAGTCATTCGAGTTGAAGGACATGAGAGAGAAGCTGGTATTCAGAAAGGTGTAAGGCAAGGCTGCAACTCATCACCCATACTTTTCAATCTTTACATTGAACAAGCAATGAAGGAAATTAGAGAAAAATTTAAAGTGGGAGTGAAGATTCAAGGAGAAATAATTTCAACTCTGCGATTTGCTGATGACATCATCATCTTGGCCGACAAGCCTGAGGATTTGAATGAGTTGTTGAATGGTATGGACTCCATCTTACGGAAAGAATTCATGATGAAAATTAATAAATGTAAAACAAAAATACTGGAATGCAGCCGAAATAAATAAGAAACCTCTATGGAGATCAATTTGGCAGGTGAAAAACTGAAGGAAGTAGGAGACTTCTGATACTTAGGAAGCAGAATAACCAGTGATGGACGAAGCAAAGAGGATATAAAAAGTAGGTTGGCTCAGGCAAAGAAAGCATTTCTACAAAAAAAGGAATCTGCTGCCATCGAATATAGATTTAGGTATTAGGAAGTCATTTTTGAAAGCTTTTGTCTGGAGCGTGGCGCTCTATGGAAGTGAAACTTGGACTATTGGTGCAGCAGAAAAAAGGAGAATTGAAGCATTTGAAATGTGGTGTTACAGGAGAATGATGAAGATCAGGGGTAGATAGGGTTACAAACAAAGAGGTATTAAGACGAGTGGGAGAGGAGAGATGTTTCTGGCGACTGCTTATGAAGAGAAGAGATAGGTTGGTAGGACACATACTAAGACACCCAGGAATAGCAAGCTTAGTTATGGAGGGATGGGTCGAGGACAAGAACTGTAGGGGTAGACCAAGGTTAGAATATGTTAAACAGATTGCCTCGGATGTAGGGTGTGGTAGCTATGTAGAGATGAAACGATTAGCTCAGGACAGGGATGCATGGAAAGCTGCATCAAACCAGTCAAAAGACTGAAGACTCAAACAACAAATATATTTCCTTTTACAAAATTATACAAAAACTACATTTTAACAGTAACATCTTAATCCCATATGCAAAGCCCCTTGGTTAAAAAGGTGACAATATGTATTAAAAAATATTCACTTCAAGAGCTTCAAAAATAGTTTCCTTTGTACAAGAAACAGGCATTGATGCATTGAAAAATTGTCAATAAAGCTAGTTTGTTGTTTTCCATGGTTCTGAACCTTTCAATCTTAAGTCACAGGGCATAACTCTTAGGTTGAATCTGAATCACTGACCTATCCTATATTTATTTATTTAATTAATTTAAATATTTTACGCCCTCAATGGAGCACTTAACCAAAACAAGTATATACATATCTCAAAAACAATATTAAAGATTCAGCTTCTTATTTTTCTCCTTTTCCCAAAACATTTTCATTCTCGTCGACCTTACCGGTCTCTCTGCATCGCTTATGGTGTAAGTTTTGCGGGTAAAGGTTTTTAAGGGAAGCCGGATATTCTTGTTTTTCAAGATATTCTTCTCATCTTTGTTAGCAATTTGGGACATTGTCCAGCCGAGTTCATCCAGATCATTTTGAATTTCCATAAACCAAGAGTTCTTTGTTTTACTTTTGAAAAAATAATTAAATAATACTTTTAATTGTCTGGTATCCGGCAGGCGTGAGATATGACAAAAAAAAAAGCAATTCGCCTTTTTCGCATAGTATCGACTATAGACTCAGTTTCTTTATAAACCACTTCATTTGGTAATAGAGGTCATTGACCATCCACCTGATGTTTTTTATTAATTATAGTTCTGAGAATTCTTCTATCAATCTTCTGTAATGTGTCAGTAACTGATCGAGTGTTTAACTTGAAAAGTGTTTCACAAGTGTTTAAGTGTATAACACATGAAAAAATGACCTAAAATGCCCCTAAATGTTAGAAAATGACTTTATTCTGCAAAATGTAGGAAAAATGCATTTTAATGACTTTTAAAAACCCCCATATATCTAACATATTTATTGTAGAATTACCACTAAGCATCGTCTCCATGTACTCAGGAAAAAGATGACTTTTCATCAAAATCTGGGCCCTAATAATGACACTGTTTTGGAGTTTTCAATTATCTTAGTGATATCCGCTGTGGCGATGTTGAACAGTATAGGGCTCATTGGGTCCCCCGTAGTACGCCGTTTGTTTGCATGATTTCTTTCGAAGTTGCCTCTCCGTTTTGTATTAAGACTTTGTTGTGGGTCAGTATGCTTCTTATTACTATTGTGATCTCATCCTTTCCGCCAAGGTCTTCGAGTTTGTTTAGAAGTCTTGTTCTTTCCAGTAGATCGAAGGCTTTGGTGAAGTCAATAAATACAGTGTGGAATTTGCCTTTGGGTATTCTTAGGGCTTGGTAGATGTCGTTCATTAGATTTTCTATGGTCTGTATGGTGGATCTTCCTTTTCTGAAGCCGAACAGACGACAATATGTATTAAAAAAATATTCACTCCGAGAGCTTCAATATGCACTACAAGTTTTCCTTCAGCAACAAATATCACACACACCGACATATCAAAAGTAGTGGGATAGCACTTTGCAACAGAGTGACTCGTGAAGCCACAGTAGCAGATGACGTTGCACAGCCTAAACTAGTTTCAGTTGTGTCATTAGGATTGACTGTTGTTTACAGGGTCATGGCAAGGCAATACAAGTTAACCGAGTATGAATGGGACTTAATTGTAGGTGCCAGAAGGATGGGACATTCAATTTCAGAAGTTGTGTGGACTTTTATTATTCCTCAATCCACAATCAAAGCATTACAATCCACCATGGGCAATGTAGTGGCTATCCAAGGTTACTTTGATGATCGAGATTGGCAGAGGTTGGATAGAATTATCCATGCTAACAAGGTAGGAACACAGCCACATTCAATGCAGGAGGTGTATCTAGCAGATCTGTGGAACGTTGATTAGCTTATATGCAATATGGAAACAGAAGACCCATCAGAGTGCCCATGTTAATATAAGGACACTGGGCAAAACTCCTCACTTGGGTTCTTGAGGTTGCTAATTGGACTCGGGGAGAACTTGAAACATGTGGCCTGGTCTGATGAGTTATAATTTATAAAACATTCTTTTGGGTTGATGACCATACCCCAACCTAATGAGGCCATGGGTCCCACTTGTTAGCAAGGCACTGTGCAGGCTTGTAATGGTCCAGAATGGTGTGTTCTTATGGCATGGGATGGGTCCACTTGTCCGTGAACCCCTAAAATTCAATGGCAACTGCTACAATATTCTCTTTGGTGACCATTTGCAACCATTCATGGACTTGTTTTCTTAACAATGGGATGTTTCAACAGGATAGTGGCATTTGGCGGCCAAAGTAGGAACTATTTGAAAAATTCTAAGTTGCAGTACTTACATTAAAAAACAGATAACACACACTATTACAGTCATCACAATTAACACCGGTTATCAGACAGATTCTACACACACCCAAAGTACACGGGGCTAAATGACCGCGTTGTCGCAGCCCCTAAACTTAAGAACCAACCACCTTCTCATCGAGCTGCAGATGTCCAGGACTGGTTCGAAGAGCAATCTGGAGAGTTCCAGCGAATGGAGTAGCCAGCACTTTCCCCCAATATGAACCCAATTGACAATTTATGGGATGTGGTGGAGTGATCCAACTTCAACCAAGATCCTACACTTAGAAATACCAGGAAACTTTGAGCAGCTATTCAGACAGCAGGCTTGACATCTTTCCAGAGGTCTTCCATCCACCTGTGGAGTCCATACAATATTGAATTACCGCACTAGAGGGGGCCTACATGATTTTAGACGGCATCCCATGACTTCTTACATGTCGGTGTGATATATACAGTGCAATGTGTCATCTTATTCAATATGAATGAAATGAATATCCACAGCCTGCTTCCAGTCTCCGACCGGGTCAGGAATGGAATGAATGAAGCCCCCATCTAGCGGCGAGGATATGAACTGTGCTGGCTGCCGAAGCCTGTCGCACTGCTCTGGGGCAATGTTAAATGGATGACATATGAAATGAAATGATAGTGGAGAGTGTTGCTGGAATGAAATTTTGACAGGGAAAACCAGAGTACCCGGAGAAAAACCTGTCTGCCTCCGTTTTGTCCAGCACAGATCTCACATGGAGTGACCGGGATTTGAACCACGGCACCAACACTGAATAAGGTTATGTTCACCATTTTATTTTTCTCAGTCTGTCCATTATTTGGATGTTCATGGTTATTTTCTTTAGCATAGGCCCACCTCCATTATAGAATGAAAATATATTTGCCATTGACAGCATAATGTTTGATATCCGTATTGATAGATGAATTCGAAGTTTTAAAATATACGCCAATCAATACTTGAATTAAAATATATCTATTAAGTTATATATTACAATACATGTTTCGACCTGCATACAATTACCAAGAGAGAGAGGTTATAAGCATATACAGTATAACATTATACATGGTGTCCACAGAATTTTCAATGTCAATTTTCCTGACCATTTTTCAACAAAATTCCTGACTCTTGAAGTCATCGTAATATCGGAAAAAAGGTTTATTGAACAAATATTACTTTTTATATGCACCTCCACCATCCCCATAGCTGCCCAATGCTCGCCTCTTTATTCAATTAAAATACAAAATAAAGTAAATTATAATGCAATAATACATAAATCAAAGTACTCTGCTCGGCATGCAGGACAGTCGTTCAATACATAATACATACCTCTCAAAAATAATTGGAGGTCCCACTTTACAGAATGCATTCCTGTTTGTAGGGCTCCATTGACAATGTGAAGGCCATAAACATCAAGGTTAAAGAGTTGTTTGCCATCTGCATTATCTTCTATTATTTGGTCACTGAACTTTTTTATGAAACTCAAATTTACATTCGGTCCATCCATAGACATACTCTTTATAGCAAGAGAAGAAATTCCCTGGTTGAAAGCCTCTAAAATGTCTTGAGCTGTTGCATATCCCATAAAGATGCTGTTGAAATATCTGGTGTTAACTTTAATGCTGTTGATGTCAAGTTAAAAGCACAAATAGGTTCATCTGACCTCGCTGAACAACTTTGTGCAATGCCTCATCAAAACAGATAACATTATCACATGAAAGAATTTCATCTTGCAGTAAATTATGAAAGTATGGAGCTAATCCACAATTGATTAAATATGAACATGTCGTCTTCCCCAATTGAAATCTTGTTGCAATTGCACTATCAGGAAATATTTCCCTGAAGGTTTCTGAATTATTTTCACAAGAATTAAGAAAATTTATTTTGGACGACATTAAGAGCCCACTTTATTTCGGCACTTGTGACTTCATCTTTATAAGAGAAAGATTCTACATATGTCACAGTTCCTGAAGTAGAACTTGAAGTAGTTAATATGGTTAATATAAAATTCCTGACTTTCTAATACTTTTCGCCATTTTTTCCTGACTCATGCTATATTTTCACACTTTTCCTGACCAAAAACAAAATTCCTGACTTATCCTGCCTGTGGACACTATGTTATATGAAGAATTTACACTAGATATGATGAAGAATATTCATACTAAACCTAACATTGTTTATTGCATTCCGAAGAATTGATATCCAAATGTTATTACATGTGATGTCTCCCACAAATCCAACCCCTCGTCCTCGTCGTGGGAGATGGGCAACGTAATTAAGTAGGGGATTGCCTGTAGGGGTGAAGTACAGTGGGGACTTTGTGTGCCTCAAGACCGCTACGGTAGCTGTGAAGGCCCTACAGGAACCCTGAAAAAATTACGGCTAACGGGGCTCTGGTGAAACAACTGCTGCCTTGTAGTTTGGAGTTGGTTCTTCAAAGGCTAAGGGAAGAAACCCTGACAGAAAATCAGCCTGGTGCCTCAGGCTTAAGGTGGCAGCCCCTCCAAGGCACTCGGAGGCAGTGGGTTAATCACTCGCTCCTATTAAATAAACTGATTACGGAAACTGAAGCGAAATTACAAAACCGGACGGATAACCTGATGACGACTTTTGGCATGAAGAGGACTACGAAAATCGGTTTCTGGAATGTGAGGACCTTGATGGAGAAAACCAGACTGAAACAAGTGACACGGGAGATGAAGAACTATGGGCTGGATATACTAGGATTGAGTGAAGTGAGGTGGCCAGGATTTGGTGAAATACAGACAACAGATGGAATTACATTTCTCTATTCTGGGGGCGATGAAGAAGAACACAGGGATGGAGTGGGGTTGCTGCTCAACAGAAATGCAAAGAGAAGCCTTATGGAGTGGAAGCCAATTTCTAGTAGGCTCATGTTTGCTAGGTTCAAGACAAAGATCAGGAATGTGATCATCATCCAATGCTATGCGCCTACAGATCAATCTGAGCCAGAGAAGAAGGAAGAATTCTACCAAATGCTGCGAGATGTCACAAGACAAACAAGTAAGAAGGACATTCTCATTGTTATGGGAGACTTCAATGAGAAGGTGGGCTCAAACAATGACGGGTTGGAGCAGATCATGGCTAAACATGGCCTTGGTGAGATGAATGACAATGGGGAGAAATTTACGGAATATTGCGCCAGTCAGGATTTGGTGATGGGTGGCACGGTATTTCCTCATAGGCGGTGCCACAAGGTCACCTGGGTGTCTCCTGATCAAGTCACAGAAAATCAAATTGATCACATCGCGGTGAGCAGGAGGTTCAGAAGAAGCTTGGAAGATGTTAGGAACAAGAGAGGAGCGGACGTTGGTAGTGACCATCATCTTGTGGTGCCAACTTCCGCATGAAGATCGTCGCAGTCCGCCGAAAGTTTAACACTCGGCACAACAAGTTTGATGTGGGCAAGCTTAAGAACCAGCAGAGATTGGACCAATTTAAACTGGAGCTCAGAAATAAATTCCAGGTGTTGGACTCCGAGACAGAGAAGGACGTGGAGACTGTGTGGAGTGAGGTAAAGAATATCTTCGTGGAAACCAGTGAGATGCAGCTCGGGTACAAGAACTACCTGCGGAAAGAATGGATATCCGATCAGACCTGGGGCAAGATAAATTATAGGAAGGAGATTAAGGCCAAGCTCAACACCTGCAAGACTAGGCAGCAGAAGGCTCTCACACAAGCAAAGTATTCAACAGCAAACAGGGAGGTAAAGAGGAGTGTACGGAAGGATCATAGGAGGTGGATTGATGAGCAGGCGGAGAAAGCAGAAGAAGCGGCAAGAAGGGGACGTTAAGGAGCTCTATGGCATCACAAAGATGCTTTCAAAGAAAGGTTTTAATAAAACTAGGCCTGTGAAGAGCAAGACGGGCGAGATCCTCACGACGTGTGAACAGCAGCTGACAAGATGGAGAGAACACTTTGCGGAGGTTCTTAATAGCGATAGAGAAGTTGCAGAAGAAAGGGGACACCACAAACTGTAACAACTGGAGGGGTATCACCTTGCTATCCATTCCAAGCAAAGTGCTGGCGAGAGTCATCCTGAATCGTATAAAAGACTGCGTAGAAAAAAGGCTTCGGAAGGAACAGGCTGGATTTCGACAACATCGCAGCTGTGTGGATCTCATCAACACCCTCCGAATCATCCTGGAGCAGAGTGTGGAGTGGCGGAATACCCTTTACCTCACATTTGTTGACTTCGAGAAAGCCTTTGACTCCGTAAATCAAAGAATCATGTGGAAGACCCTCGAGGAATATAAAATTCCAACAAAGATCATCAGAATCATGGAAGAGATGTACGAAGGGTATGAGTGCCAGGTTCTTCACGAAGGCAAATTAACAGAAAAGATAAAGGTCAGTTCCGGAGTGAGACAGGGGTGTGTCCTTTCCCCCACTCTGTTCCTGTTGGTCCTGGATAGTGTGATGAAGAAGGTAATGGGAGGACGGAAGAGGGGTATTCAATGGGGTATTAATGACAGGCTTGAAGATCTGGATTTCGCAGACGACATTTGTCTTATAGCACAACGGTACCGAGACATAGAAGATAAGCTGGGGAGGTTGCAGAGAGAAGCAGAACGTGCAGGACTGATGATCAACGCCAACAAGACCAAAGAGAGGAGGATAAATTCTAACATCACGACTAGTTTGACAGTCAACGGAAAGGACATTGAGCGAGTTGAGTCCTTCCTCTACCTTGGAAGTATAGTCACAAATGATGGGGGAGCAGAGGAAGATGTTCGAAGCCGTATCAGGAAGGCAAATGGTGCCTTTGTCCAGCTCTACCCTATCTGGAGAAATAGAAACATTTCGAGGAAGACCAAGCTCCACCTTTTCAATAGCAACGTAAAGTCGATTCTTCTCTACGGCTGTGAAACATGGAAAGTCACAAAACCGATCAACAACCAGCTACAGGTGTTCATTAACAGATGTCTGCGTCGCATCATGAATGTGAGGTGGCCAGACATAATCTCAAATGAAGATCTTTGGACCATCACCAATCAACAACCGATTAGCATCCAGATCGAGGAGAGGAAATGGCGCTGGATCGGTCACACACTAAGGAAGCCGGACGGAGCTATTGAGAGGGTGGCGCTAGACTGGAATCCTCAAGGCGCCAGGAAGCGAGGTCGACCTAAGAAGACCTGGAAGAGGATGATCGAAAATGAAATTGCAGAGGTGGACAAGAACTGGAGTCAAGTGAAGAGAATGGCCAGGAACCGTACTGCGTGGAGAAATTTCGCCAAGGCCCTATGCTCCGGAAGGAGCGGCAGGAATTAAGTAAGTAAGTATTACATGTGATTCTTTTTAAGTGGATTCTCTAAAAAATATTTAAGGGGCACGGTACCGGTACTCTCAGTTGTAGTTGACAAAACATCACGATCTTGCAATTTTCGGCAATTTGCAAAGTCCGGTCTTTGTTTGTGTTCGAATCATTAGCTTTCAGCTTTTACGATGCCTGGGTGATTGTTGAATAGTTTGTTATTTTCTTCATCCATCAAAACTAATCATAACTAAGATTCGGATATTTAAGAAATGTCACATTTTTTTCTCTTTACTACATTTTCATTAAGAATGCAATTAAACAGGAATTCAATGTTCCTGATTCTTTTTAGGTGGATTTTATAGAGCAAATAAATGCATACTTGGGTCATTTTCATAGTTATTGTCATATTTCATCAATAATAATGATTTAAGGTTATATTTTGGTACAGCTTCAATTTTCCATTTGTGCATCATACCAGCCAAAGCTTATCAAATAGGGGGATAGGCAAGGAACTGAGAGACATGATAAAAGGAATGTGCATAGAGTGCTACAGAAGTGTGAAGACTAGAGTCGGGACATCGGAATGGTTCAAAATTGACACTGGACTAAAGCAAGTAAGTGTATTGTCACCAATATTGTTCGTAATGGTGATGGATGACATCATGAAGGCAGCAATGAAAGAATATAGTAGGCCAAAGATGAAGGTAATGTTGTTTGCAGACGACATTGTGATCTGGGGCGAGGATGAGATGGAGGTACAAGAACAGTTAGACGTAATAAATGAAAAGATTGAGCAATGGTGATTGAAGATAAATGTGGAGAAGAATAAAACAGTGGTGATGATTACTGTAGAGATAAAAAGAAGGAAAAGGAGTAATCAAAGTAGGAGATAAGGAATTGGAAGTGGTGAAACACTTCAAATACTTGGGAAGCGAACTGACTGAAGATGGAAGACTAGATTTGGAAATTAGCAGAAGAATACAACTCGGGAGTGCTTTCTACCAACAGTATGGAACAAGGATATACCAATTAAGGCTAAAGAACTTATGTAAAAAGCATATTATGTTCCTATAATGACATACGCAGCAGAAACTTGGACAATGACTAAGAGGGATGAGAGCAGAGTACAAGCAGCTGAGATGGTATTCCTGAGAAGTATGGTCCAGAAAACGAGGAGGGACAGAGTGAGAAATGAAGATGTACGGAAAGAACTGGGAGTACAGAAACTAAATGACAAACTGGAGCAAAACAGATTGAGATGGTTTGGACATGTCAAAAGGATGAATGAAGACGAGCACTGGAACGACGGATGACAGGGAAGAGAGGACGAGGAAGACCAAGAATGCGTTGGATGGACTCGGTGGAGAATAGTATTAGAAAACGGAACCTGGATTGGAACACTGTGTCGGAAGAGGAATGGTGGAACGACAGAACAAAGTGGAGAGGAACCATATTTGCCCCCACCCAGTGTCAACTGGAAAATGGGAAATGATGATGACCAGCCAAGAATTGTTGGCATATCTCAGATTAAAATTTGTAACAAAAATACCATGTTCTGCAGTTGTGCTCTTGAGGTATATCAAATAAAAACTCTGTTTTGAAATGTAGATGGTATGTGAAAGAACTACGAAGTGATGTATTTTTATTTTAAACATGTAGATGGGCAGTTTTCATTTTGATATTTCACACATTAAATTTACAATTTGCATTTATTTAAATTTCATTTTAAAGTTTAGTATTATGCACATTGCTGATATTGAAAAGTTCATTTCTCATTTTGCTGTTAACACATTTTCATTTCACCTATGATGTAGAAAGTTCATTTTTCTCAAGCACATTTTCACATTTTAAGTTTTCAAAATGTCTTGATGCGAGTGCTTGGCACAAAATAACAATCTACCCCGACTCCAAACAATAGGCTGCGTGCTTATAAGAACGGGGTGCTTGATTGCCGATCAAAGGAAACTTTTACGATAGACTTGAATCGAGGATTACTCGATATCTCCTCCAGCTGTTGTGAACAGCGTGTCGACGCCTGCTTATCGATGAACTTTCAAGTCGGAAGTTTATTTGCCGGACTAGATACAAATGCACCAATATTTTTTCTTAAACAGTTTTCAGTTGTTTAAGGGGTACGCGTAACCCCGCGTTCCCCCTGAAAAAAAAAGTACTGCACGTGACCCATTTAATAATATTAAACACTTGTTGGTTAAATTCCAAATTACCACTCAACTACACAACATGCTTAATTCAAAAGACACAATAACTGATTGGCACTTGAAAGCAAAATTTACACACCATATTTCAAAAGAAGATTTAATTTTACTCATTTTCAGCCAACTCAGTTAACAAATTTGTTGATATTCTGCACTTGTTATTTCTAAATTATTAATTTTCTCTAACTTATGAATTTTTAATGTAAAGCCCAATATTTTATTTACGTTCATTTAATTATATTGTAAAGACTACACTTGTTATTATAAAACTACTTGTTTTTCTATCTGGATTTTTTCATGTGAAGCCCAATATTATATTTATGTTCGACCCTAACTATTATGCGTCAGAAAACTGTATCATAATGAGGCTCATTATAACACTATTTTTCATTATGAAAAAGTTTCTCCCACCAATCAGAGCTCAAGAAACAGTTGTGTGACCAATTAGATAAGGATACCTTCGCGCATGCATTCAAAATCCAACACGTCTATATAAATTACCGAAATTGCACCGTCCATATGTTTGCGTAAATAAACTGAGACAAGGAATGGCACTGTACCTTAATATCCCCAAAATCAATTTCTACACAGCGCGTGGTTTTGAAACGACTTCGGTGACAGTTTTACTGAATACTGGAGCACAATCTGAACATATGGCATTGAAGCACACAGAGCGCATGCGTCGGTTGTCCAGAGAGCTTGGGAAACAGAGATATACTACCCACCGCAGCACCCGATCACAACATTCTAGTGACTGAACAGATATTTATGAATATTTATGTTAAAACATAATAAAGTTATAATTATCGTTGAACATAAACAGTCGTATGCAACTCGCCTATAATGGTAATTAAGACACTCGTATGGAAATTATAAAACTCGCATACGCTCATTTTATAAAAATACTCGTGTCTTAATTATGGCCATTATAGGCTCGTTGCATAATGTACTATTTATTTACATTTAAATACATTGTAAGGATATTCAATTTATTATTTTAGTTACAATTTATCATATAATTCTTTCATATCAAACATTCGTCATTAGACTTAAGAACATCATTAGTATTTTCATTCTTAATTGGGCTGAGGAAGACCTCAATGTGAGGTCGAAACATATACTATAATATACCTGTACAGGGTGTAACTAAATACGTGGGAGAGCTCTGGGGTTTCGATGGAGGACCTGCAGTGAGGGCTAGTGGTTTGAAATCATGGGTGTGCACTGTTTTAAAAGATTGTCTAAATTTGATATAAATGCAAGCATACCTAACCATACAAAATAACAGCTTCATTACGATGTCACGATTTTAATAACTTATTGCTTATGAACAAAATGTTAAATATTTTTAAACGAAATGTTTTACTGCGAAAACTGGTCAACGCAAAATGTTACTTAAACATTATTGAATTTACAGTTCAAGAAATTAATTTTAAACAATTATATCTGATATAGAAATGTACAAAATGTATAATTTACCGTGCCAATCCTTCCTATTACAGACATGAATCCTATGCTGGGTCGACAGTCTGACATTTTGTGATATTTACTCTGACGAAGTCACTCACATTATATTCCCCAAGTGGCACCTTGAGTCTATTTACAAGAACATTTGTGAAATGCACAGATTAATTATTAAGTAGCCTATATGGCTTGAATAAAGTATAACAACAATGAATACACAATTTTAAAACCTTAAATTACATTTGAATCACTTTTCTGTGAATAAAGTTCATTCTTCTCTCCTTCTTCTGGGCAAATTTACCCATAACTTTGTCATTGAAATTTGGAATTGACCTCACAAGTTGTTTTTCAATCGACAACATTGCTATAGTGTGGGACAAAGCATTGGAAGCCTGAAGGTCACGCATAGTCAGTGCGGTGTTGTCCTGTTGAACGGGTGCTTCTTTCTCCTTTCCTTTCTCGCTCACACCAATCTCTACTTAGTATAAAACACAAAGTCCCCGATTCTTGGATGTCACAGGTAATCTCGAGAACCACTGGATGGATTTTGATGCGGTTTTCACCATGCTGTAAAGAATATCTCGAGGAAGGTTTTTGTAGAAAATAATTTATTTATCATCAAAGGAGGCCAAGCAATAACGATTTCAGTGAAAAAGTTGAAAAAAACTACCATCCATGTGCTTTTTAAGCTTACGTTGGGCAAACCGTTAAAAATATCAATATACTATGAGTGTAAGAATTGTTCCTTTGAAAGAATAATGGATTTTCCGCCTTCAATACTGTTTAATGCTATTACTTACAGGGACTAGTTTCGGGGGTAAATACTCCCCCTTCCTCAGCCTGTCCAACAAAAACTACACAATGGAAAAACTTTCCATGTACAAGTTCATACAAAATATATGAAGAACAAAGAATAAAGAAATATTATTTACAGTCCCACTCGACGCTCCAAAGAAGATACTTTTATTGCATCACTGAGGTCTAGGCGCATCAGAACTCCTGAATTGGGCCGGTGCTGCGGTCCGCTGTCTTTATTCTTTGTTCTTCATATATTTTGTATGAACTTGTACATGGAAAGTTTTTCCATTGTGTAGTTTTTGTTGGACAGGCTGAGGAAGGGGGAGTATTTACCCCCGAAACTAGTCCCTGTAAGTAATAGCATTAAACAGTATTGAAGGCGGAAAATCCATTATTCTTTCAAAGTTATAGTTACGTCAATACGGACCTGAATAATCGACATTATGAATAAGAATTGTTCAGCATGAAAAGTTCTACCAAAAAGGCCGCGAGAGCATATCTCTATCTTCAATACATCGCCCACTACAAGTGCTTTTAGATTGGACAGTATTCACAGTATTTGAAATGTAGGGATTATCAGCCCAAGTTTGGAAAAATCCGTACACATTTTCAATATTTCGTTTACACTGTTTACCCAAGTCTTTCTTGCCCAGTCGGGTTCAGTTCCTAGTGGCGTACAAGCAACATCCGCATTATCGCTGTCAGAATCACTCATTGTCTAACAGCAGTACGTTTACGTTCACGCATGCAGCACACGATTGAAGGCATGGTGCAATAGCATGGCAACACCGCCGGGCGCAGGGGGTAGAGCGGTGCAGAGGGCTCGTTGACCTTCAGGCTTCCAACGCTTTGTCCCGCACTTTAATGCCGTCAGGCTATCTTGTGACATTGTGCTTCCGAGAAATGCTTTTATTCTTTTTAGTGTAGAAAAACACCTCTCTGCTTCACTTGTGGTCATAGGTGTGGTAGTCAAGACTTTGAGAACTTGGAGCGTTTCACTGAATATTTTCCCCAAATTATTCTCAATAATGAATTCAATCAAGTTAATTGCACAGGTGACATTCCGGAAGTCTTCACGTATGTACATAACTTCTAATTCTGAAATTTTCCGAAGAAAAAAGACTTGAAGCCATAAGATGACCCATGAAGGAGAAACGTTCTTTAGCTTGCATAGAAATAACATCACACACTTCTTTAGCTGCAATTTTTCTTGAAGTTGGAGTCTCCTCACATCTTGGTTTTGCTGAAGAGGTTTCTTCTGAAATGTTATCCACTGTATCCCGAACACTTTCCACTGCGGATTCAAATGAATTTATTGCTTTTCTCACTGTAACAATGTCTATTGTTCTCTTTTGGAGCTGTTGATATAAAATATCCACATATGGCATTATGTGCTGAAACAATTCAAGCCAGAATAAGAACATAGGCTGCTCTATTTTCAAACGTAAACCTCTTGCCTGTGTGATGGTGTTTATTTGTTGACTTGAATTTTCAATTTTCTTAAAACACTCCATCAAAGATTCTCTATGTTTATACACCGTTTGTACCGTTCGAGATTTAAAATTCCATCTATCGTTTGAACCTGAAGGAATTCTTCTACCAACCACTTCATATAACACATTAACTCTTTGAGATGAGTTCGAAAAGAACTGAGAAATTTCATTGAGATCTGCAAAAAATATACGCACTTGTGTATTTTGGCTACTAGCTTGAGCCATTATTAGATTAAGTTTGTGGGCGTAGCAATGTATGCAATAAGCGTACGGATATTCTCTTCTTACAATCTCCTGTACACTGGAGTGCGTTCCACTCATCACATTAGCTCCATCATAGCTTTGTGATATGACTTTGGTCTTTTATGACACCACATCCTCTAAAGCGTCTTTAACACATATAGCCAAAGCCTGTGCGTCATAACCGCTGGGGTTCTTGAAAGTCCAGAACCTTTCAACAGGCTTGCCATTTGGCAGCAGGTAGCGAAACACAATGACCATTTGGTATTGTGATGAAACATCCGACGTCTCGTCAACCATTACGGAGATGAAGTCTGCTTCTTGGATATCTGTTTGAATTTCATCTTGACATATGTCAAGCATACACTGTAATAAGTCATTCTGAATTTCTTTAGATGTTCCTCTAAACACAGTTGCACTTTTTAGATGATTCTTCAGAAGCGTATCTAATTCGGATGTGAAATCTATTAGTCCTCTAAAAATACCAGGGTTTACAGAATCTTGTTTCTCATTGTGCCCTCTCAATGCCAGCTCGAAAATTCCACAAAACTTGATGCATTCAATGATCTGTGACAGAACGTGTCGGTTCTTCGATACCTCGATATTTTGCTTTTCTATGCTCCTCCTGAATGCACAATCAAGCTGCTGTCTGATCTCTTATTTCCCTAGTACTTGAAATTCTAATTCGGCATTCATGTGTGTTTTTGTTTGCTCATGTTGGTCCATTTTTTGTTTCAAATGTCCTAGGTCAGAAAACCCTGTTTTTGTCCAGGTATCACTGCTTTTGTCTTTGTCACATGAAAACATTAAGCACGGGAAACAATACATCCTCTTGGTTAGTTCACAGCCACAAGCCCACTCATATTTGCCATTCACATCATTATGGAATAAGCGAGTCCTAGCCTAGCCTTTGCACTGAGTCGTTTGAACTAAATTTAGGTTTGGGATAGGCCTTCCCTTTTCTTTTATGGCCACCTTTTCTTGCAGAGTAAGTTGGAAAAAGATAATGGTTTTTAACTCCTGAACAGTATTCATAATAATAAATGTATAAATAATATACCTACGTTAATAATAAACACACGCTCCAATATCCACAACTTTAAAAACACACATCTGACAAAGTACTTGCCACGGCCAAGATAGCCAACTTCTCGAAAGGAATAAATTTATTTTCTATCATAGGTCATGTTAATCCTCTGATACGGTAAATCCAAATACAGTTATAATGGGCCTTAAAAATCTGTAAATTATAAAGGAATGTTATGAAACTGAGTTGACTGTTATAACTATAGCTTATATAATATCCATTCAGTTGGCTGTTCTGTGATTTTTAAATGTAAAATAAATATCAAATGGCAAGGGTGCTACAAGCGGAGAAAAGACACAACCTTTCAAACTGCTACTTGGTTCACTCATTCTCCAACAGATAGTGCGGTAGTTGTTATCGAAGCTCGTGTCTGAGTCTGTCATTATGTGAAAGAGATGGGATAAACTGAGCATGCGCAGTTCTTTTCGCCGGGGAAGGAAGTGGCTCCGTTGCTGTTATTGTTAACACACTACCCCTCTTGCCCCCCTGCAGCCGTATAGCCTAAAGTCTGGCTACAAAGCTCCAATTGGCGATACCAGAGCCAACATACAGCGAGGAGTAGCACACGCGGTGTACAGGACATTTGTTGACGCGTAATAATACCATAAAATCATGTTGTTATTTACATATTTATAAAACTAAAATGCAAAGCAAGGCTAATATTGCAAGAATGGGTGTGCACTGGCTCCAGGGCGAATACCCAGAAACTGCCACTGAGGACCTGACAACAAGCAAAACATGCCCTGTAAACATATGGTGTATTTGCTTTCACTCCGTGTTACAAGCATTGCTTGTGGTAAACATAACACAGACCGCTTCACTATGCAGGTTGGTCATTTGTGTTGATAAAGTGTACGTTACTACTTACAGTTCTCTACAGAAGATGCTCAAAATGGCTACCACGAGCTGTAATACAGGTGCATCATTGACTGTCTCACATGCTCCCATATTCCCGACATCTGTGGTATCTGCTGACATCCTTGCTTTAATCGCTACCGTAGCATGTCCACGTTATGAATAGGTGTGGCATACACAATGGACTTTAAATGACCCCATAAGTAGAAGTCAATTGGGTTGAGATCGGGAGAACAAGCAGGCCACTGTGTTAGTCCCTGACGCCCTATCCATTTGTTTGGACTTGAATAGCGACGAAACGTACAAGTGGCCTGTGTGCCCTCCACAAGTGACGCCGTCAATGCACACCATAAGCAATGCTTGTAACACGGCAATTAACGCACATACATCGTATGTTTACAAGAGATGTTTTGCTTGTTGTCAGATCCTCCATCGAATCCCCAGAGCTATCCCACATATTTGGTTACACCTTGTATAATAGATATATTTTAATTAAGTATTGTTGTTGTTGTTTCCTATGGCTAGCCCGGATTCCAATAGAGTTGTGCAAGGTTTCCTGAAGTTCTAGCAGTCACATCAAGTTTGTTGCAATGTAGCAGGTGCCCCTTATCCATTTTACTTCCAGGTTCGTAACAAAGTGCGCATTCTTCAGATCTCAGGATGTTGATTAATTTCAGATGAGCTGCAAGGCAGTCATGGCCAGTGTTAAGTCTAAAGAAAGCTACAGCTTCTCTTCTTGGTGTTAAATTATATTGATCCCATTTAGCATCAATTAAGTATTGATTGGCATATATTTTAAAACTTTGAATCCACCTACATCAACCGAAAATTTTGAGAGTTCCGTTGAAGGCAGTTTTATGTGATGTGAATAGTTTTAAGGCGTTCATATGCTTAACAGAAGATTAGCATATTAGCACAGTAGAAATAATATCATTATTAATATATTACTGTAGTATCAGAAGCAGAACAGACAGACAGATGTAAACAGTTGGCAGCAAACTCACTTCAAAACTGCAAAGACTCATCAGACGTGTAATACCCATGTATATACCCTAGTGTTAGTAGAAACTGGGATTCTTATTACAACAGGTCAACAAAGCCAGCTTGTCGCTTGACGTGGTTCTTATTTAAACCAGGTTTAAAGACATTCTTAGATTAAGAGAAATCATATTGATTAAAAATATATTAACATTTGAAATCTTCTACACATTTTTTCACACATAGACATTGCTAATGAGTAGACTTCATCCCTTCGATGTTGAAAGGAAGGAGTCGATGCGTGTCGACTGGTTTTTGTTGCGACCCGCACTCGCGGGAGCGTGTAGTCAATTGTTTTTAAATTGTTAAACTTACGACAGAAAGTAAGGACACAAAATAAAGGTTTTAGCAATCGGTAAACGCAACAGCGTTTTATTCACGCCAAAAATACATACAATAACAAACATTGCAAATATGGTATAGAAAATTTATTTAATATTTTAAAATATCAGTCTTCACTTTTGTGATATGTTTCTTATGCTTATGATTAGTTATAAATTCAATTCAATCATGTTCTTAGTGGTCTATATTGCTTCTAAAAAAATATTTAACTTTTTAAACTCTATTTGCAACAATATAACTAGCAAAAACAAACTACCATACCTCTTCAGTTTAATGTTCTGCTGAGCCAGACAGACATAGTTACAATACTGATTCCTCTAACATTAAAAGAGGGAGGTAGCTGGTTGAGCAAACGAGGACATTGTCATGACCAGGGAACAGATTTATATGTACTAATAATTAATGAAATATGCACACATATATTAAGTTATTTTTATTGAAATATGGATTTATATAAGGACTTAAAATTACAAAAATAACTATGATTTATATTTAATAAGAAAGTTCAAAGAAGCTAAACAAAGTAGATCTACATGAAACATAATGTTGCATTTCCTATTTTAATATCAATATGATCTTGGAAAAACACTCAATCTTTTATTCTCTGGATTGCAAAATGTTTCTTTATTAAGTGCTGTCTTTAAGGATAGATTTATAATGACTTAAACTGCGTTCAACATCAGAAGATATTTTTCTCGAAGTGGTACATACAAGAACAGAACGGTCCGTTTCACTGCGAATTCAAACTGTCAACGACTGGTAGTGAACTAGATGGAGGTACAGTATATGAAGCAATAAAAAGGAATGCCCGGATAACGAAATAATTGGGAAACCACTGGCACATCGTTGATGAATGGGACTTTCCAAGTTACGAAATTATGGGACAGACAGTCAATGTTATGTGTGTTTCAGATACTCAACGTACGACCGGCTGATCTCACCTCTACCGTGCTCAGTCCTCTTTCTTCCTCCACATCGTTTATCACCTTATCTTATTAACACAGGCGTGATGGTGAGCTGCACACCAGCTAAATTATTAATTTTTTAAATATCGATTTTAATTTGTTTCTCCGTTATTGACAGGACTGCTAATTTAATAGAATTTAATACTTTTTGGCCGAAATATGGACTAATAATAATAAAGAATAATATTATTGGTTTTACATCCCTTATAACTGGCTTTTAGTGACGCCGGGGTGCCAGAATTTCGACCCGAAGGGGATCTTTAACGTGACAGTAAATCTACAGACACGGCTCCCTCGCATTTGCGCACCCTCAAATGCTAGCTGACTGCGCCAGTATACGAACCTGCAACCTTGGGCACAGCAAGTGAGAACGTTACCGCTGAGCCATGTAGTCAGTCAAAATATGGCTACATTGATTTTATTGACAAAGAATATAAAACTTATGTGCTACACTCCAAAATATAGAAAAATATGGAAAATAAATACTCCATATTTCAACTTTACATGTCATGATCTTAAAGATAATACAAAATATAATTAAGTTTAGCTTCCAAAATAGATATGTATTTACATATAAGGCATCCAACATTTAGAATGAAGCACCAGTTAGATAGGGATATTCTTCTCTCATTCTGTTGCACGTGAAACATATATGACGCTGTCATTTTCTAGCAATCCACTGTTGCCATATCAGTCGAAAATTTTTATTTGTCCAAGAAACAGCATATTCGGGTAGAAATATGTTTTACCGATCTTCTTTGTCCTATATTAGAACTACATAAACTTGATAGAACCAATACTAGAAAAAATAGATATCCATATTTTTTTAAAAAACGATTAACTGTGTCCCCTTTTTAGTAAAATCGATCTTATATCATGTTGCAATGACTTTGTGATGCCTATTTTCCACACACGTGTAGCTAAATGTGCCGCCTTGGTGATGGATTATTGAAATATTTTATACTGACAATATAAAAATTTTCATGTAGGTAAAACTTCTGAATATTCTCTCATAACCGCAGAGCAGCATTGAAAAAGTTGGTATGCTGCCAACTTTTCTATTTATAAAGATAACCATGTCATTTCAGTTTGAGAGTTGTAGAGGAATGTCGAAAGAAGTTTTCTGCCTGCATACCCAGAGTGTAAGTTTAATTGTTTACACAGGCCGAGCTGCTCATTGACCGCGGATTATATGAATGAAGTTTCGAAGGACAGCGTGGGGTGCAGCTCGCTACTCCAGCTTTATTACTGTGCCCTCCGAGCTTGTATTTCAGTAGTTCAGCTGTGTCTATCTTGAGTGTGTGTGCAGCAGTTCTGTTAAATTTAACGTGTTGTATTTGACGTATTTCACGTACAACAATATGCGTAACGGAAGACTATCATATTAGCACAGTAGAAATAATATTATTATTAATATATTAGTATCAGAAGCAGAACAGACAGACAGATATATGTAAACAGTAGGCAGCACACTCACTTCAAAACTGCAAAGACTCATCAGACGTGTAATACCCATGTACCCTAGTGCTACTAGAAACTGGTATTCTTATTACAACAGGTCAACAAAGCCAGCTTTTCACTTGACGTGGTTCTTATTTCAACCAGATTTAAAGACATTCTTAGATTAAGAGAAACCATATTGATTAAAAATATATTAACATTTGAAATTTATGTTTCTACACATTTTTTCACACATAGACATTGTAAATATGGTATAGAAAAGATATTATTTTAATATTTTAAAATATCAGTCTTTACTTTTGTGATATGTTTCTTATGCTTATGATTAGTTACAAATTCAATTCAATAATGTTCTTAGTGGTCTAAATCCCTTGTTAAAAAAAAATAACTTTTTAAACTCTATTTGCAACAATATTACTAGCAAAAACAAACTACCATACCTATCCAGTTTAATGTTCTGCTGAGTCGGTACCAGGTATCTATATACAGTACTACACTATGAACCAGAGCTATAAGCATTACAACTTAAAATAATACACTATATACAAGATTCCCATCTTGTAAGTTTATTAGAATAAAAAATTCATGTTAACAGCTCTTATTTAACATAAAATTCTGAAACATAATATGGTTTTATATAATATTTGTACTGTTACATATTTACATGGCCTGTTTGCCATCTCTTGATGAATGCAGTACATCTGCATTTGTCTGTTGGCACAGGCTAGAGTAAAATGTGGCTTTTCACCGATGTCTCAGTCTCACTCATGGCTGTGATTATATGGAAGCTACTGAGGTATGGGTGGTGCTTATTAATGACATTCAGGGCACAGTCAGTGCCTGTGGATGTGGATGCTGTGAAAGGTTCTACTCAAAGGGTTAGTACTGCTATTCTGACTCAGTGAGGAAAGCAATGGCAAACTACCTCACTCCTCTTCTTGCCTCAATATAGCGCAGCCTTGGGTTTATATGGATATCTACCCACATAACCTAACAGTGGTACAGGATCCAACCAGCCTTCGGGCTGACTACCTAACAGACAGACATAGTTACAATACTGATTCCTCTAACATTAAAAGAGGGAGGTAGCTGGTTGAGCAAACGAGGACATTGTCATGACCAGGGAACAGATTTATATGTACTAATAATTAATGAAATATGCACACATATATTAAGTTATTTTTATTGAAATATGGATTTATATAAGGACTTAAAATTACAAAAATAACTATGATTTATATTTAATAAGAAAGTTCAAAGAAGCTAAACAAAGTAGATCTACATGAAACAATGTTGCATTTCCTATTTTAATATCAATATGATCTTGGAAAAACACTCAATCTTTTATTCTCTGGATTGCAAAATGTTTCTTTATTAAGTGCTGTCTTTAAGGATAGATTTATAATGACTTAAACTGCGTTCAACATCAGAAGATATTTTTCTCGAAGTGGTACATACAAGAACAGAACGGTCCGTTTCACTGCGAATTCAAACTGTCAACGACTGGTAGTGAACTAGATGGAGGTACAGTATATGAAGCAATAAAAAGGAATGCCCGGATAACGAAATAATTGGGAAACCACTGGCACATCGTTGATGAATGGGACTTTCCAAGTTGCGAAATTATGGGACAGACAGTCAATGTTGTGTGTGTTTCAGATACTCAACGTACGACCGGCTGATCTCACCTCTACCGTGCTCAGTCCTCTTTCTTCCTCTACATCGTTTATCACCTTATCTTATTAACACAGGCGTGATGGTAAGCTGCACACCAGCTAAATTATTAATTTTTTAAATATAGATTTTTTATTTGTTTCTCCATTATTGACAGGACTGCTAATTTAATAGAATTTAATACATTTTGGCCGAAATATGGACTAATAATAATAATATTATTGGTTTTACGTCCCTTATAACTAGGGGCAGATGACCTCGTAGTTCCGCCCCTTAAAACAACAATAACTAACTAACTCCCTTATAACTGGCTTTTAGTGACGCCGGGGTGCCAGAATTTTGACCCGAATGGGATCTTTAACGTGACAGTAAATCTACTGACACGGCTCCCTCACATTTGCGCACCCCCAAATGCTAGGTGACTGCGCCAGGATATGAACCTGCAACCTTGGGCACAGCAAGCGAGGAGTGATCGCTGAGCCATGCAGCCAGTCAAAATATGGCTGTATTGATTTTATTGACAAAGAATATAAAACATATGTGCTAAACTCAAAAATATGGAAAATAAATACTCCATATTTCAACTCCACATGGAGGCATCTTAAAGATAATACAAAATATAGTTAAGTTTAGCTTCCAAAATAGATATGTATTTACATATAAGGCTTCCAACGTTTAGAATGAAGCACTGGTTAGATAGGGATATTCTTCTCTCTTTCTGTTGTATGTGAAATATGTATGATGCTGTCATTTTCTAGCAATCCACTGTTGCCATATCAGTCGAAAATTTTGATTTGTCCAAGAAACAGCATATTCGGGTAGAAATATGTTTTGCCGATCTTTTTTGTCCTATATTAGAACTACGCAAACTTGATAGAAACCAATGCCAGAAAAAAATAGATATCCATGTTTTTTTTTAAACGATAAACTGTCTCCCCTTTTAAGTAAAATCGATCTTATATCATGTTGCATTGACTTTGTGATGCCTATTTTCTGCACACGTGTAGCTAAATGTGCCGTCTTGATGGATTATTGAAAAATTTTTTATACTGGTAATATAAAAATTTTCATGTAGGTTAAACTTCTGAATATTTTCTCATATAACCGCATAGCAGTGTTGAAAAAGTTGGTATGCTGCCAACTTTTCTATTTTTAAAGATAACCATGTCATGTCAGTTTGAGAGTTGTAGAGGAATGTTGGAAGAAGTTGTCTGCCCGCATACCCAGAGTGTAAGTTTAAATATTTACACAGGCCGAGCTGCTCATTGACCGCAGATTATATGAATAAAGTTTCGAAGGGCAGCGTGGGGTGCAGCTCGCTACTCCAGCTTTATTACTGTGCCCTCCGAGCTTGTATTTCAGTAGTTCAGCTGTCTCTATCTTGAGTGTATGTGCAGCAGTTCTGTTAAATTTAACGTGTTGTATTTGACGTATTTTACGTACAACAATGGATAGTTTTGTGAAAAGTAAGTGTGGTCAAGTGCTCAGAAGGAGGGAAAAACAGGTCGTAATTAATGGGTTCAGTTATTTTAAGGATATTAAACCTAACGAAAGTATAAATAATTTAGCCAATGAGACTGCTCTGGCCACAGGAATATCAAAGACTACCGTTTTTAAAATATGTAGCGAGAGTGGACAGGGTCCAGTACTGTCGCCACGCAAAAAGAGGCTAAGTCGGCCTAATACACTTCGCAAGAATAGCAGGAATGTTAAATACAATGACTTTGTGAGGAGCAGCATCCGTCGCAAAATCCACGAATTGTACTTTCGAAACCAACCACCAACTTTACATTCAATACTGGCTGCAGTAAACTCAGATTCCAACCTTCGAGATTTTAAAAAATCTACTTTCCATTCGCTGTTTAAGGACAGGGGATTTGAGTACGCGAGAAGAGGAAATAAAGCCATAATGGTGCATAGGAGTGATTTAGTGTTATGGCGTCATGATTATCTTGTGGCAATAAAAAAGTACAGAGAAGATGGGCGGAATGTTATGTATAGTGATGAATCATGGGTCAATACTGGGTAAGACATAAGAAGATATGGCAAGACAAGACAATAACTACACCAAAGCAAGCGTTTCTGGCGGGACTTTCGACAGGCCTTAAGGCTCCTACTGTACGAGGTCCGCTGTTTGCAATAGTCCACACAGGAAATGAAAATGGATTTGTACCCAACGCGCAGTTAGTATTTCTGAGCAAAAAAGAACACCGCAGACGCGCATGATGAAATGGATGGTTAAACGTACGAAAATTATTTCAAACACCAAGTGCTACCTAACATGCCAGGCAAATCTGTGATTGTTATGGGTAATGCGTCATATATCACAGTCATAAAGTTGAGGCGATTCAGACTTCGGCATGGAAAAAGGAAAAATGCAGGAATGGCTTTCGTCGCATGGGGAGCCGTATGAAGAGCATATGTTGAAGGAACATTTAATGGAAATTATTAAACGTGTGAAATATAAATATCATAAATACAAAATTGATGAAATGGCTAAGGAAATGGGTCATTTAGTTCTACACCTTCCACCTTATCATTGCGAACTAAATCCAATTGAATTAGTGTGGAGTCAGGTCAAACATCATATTAAAATGAACAATTTGAACTTCAAAGTAAAAAATATGGAGCAGTTAATAAAGGAAGGATTTAATAATGTAACAACCGAAAAATGGAAAGACTGTGTCGAGCATGTAAAAAAAATCAGACTGTGTCGAGCATAGAGTCTGAAATGTGGAAAGCCGATGAAATTCAGGATGACATTGAACCTCTACTCATAAATCTGGGTGATAGCTCTTCATCAGATACTGACTCAACTGACTGTGATGACAAACTGAATGCCTGTCTGCTGTCATCAGGAAAGGTAAACCAATGAGGAGTTTTTTTTTAATAACGTACTTCAACTTTAACTGCAGTTGGAACTTCACACATTTCCTTGGGCTTGTACTTTATTTTATTTTGATTGTTTTCTTTATGTTACATTCAGCATACATTACAGTTCATTTAATTTAATTTCGTTGTAAGTGTTATGTAACTATTTACAGTACTTAATTCAAGTCTTCTTCACTGCACAATCGCTGAATGTGCGGAAAATGTATGCGAGGCACTCTGTACTGCCTCCTCTCATGGAGTGGCAACCCTATCGTAACGCGCCATAAGACCAATGCTTCATTCTAAACGTTGGATGCCTTATACAAATCCTTTCCTTGGTCATGACAATGATGCAGTTATAACAACTTCTTGGCAGATCGTGGAATACAGATAGAGGTGTGGTTTCTTCACATTAATGATAAACGCGACTAAAAATATTTTTAAGAAATTTTGAGGTATCTTCACAATTCACAGGTATGTTCCGAAAAAAATTACACGTGCTCGCCATTTAAAATATTTGTTACAGATTGCAAAAGAGGGAGAAAACTATAGGGTTGACCAACTGAAAAGTTGCAATATCAACTGTCAATAAGGCAACACTGAAAAATGGCTTCAAAATTCTGCATAATTTTTAAGAGCTTAATTGAAATTTATATACAGAGTAAGCTCTCATAAAATTTATATTTGTGCTGCTGCAGTGTATTTTAATATAAGCTACTGTGTGTCACATTATAAAAAATAAAAAATAAAAACAGTATTTACATTTTAAAAAGGGTGTTAATTTATGTATTCTAATAGATTAATTAATTAATTAAATGTTCTGGATACTTGATGATAAATTGATTTGCACATGCAATTAGAAGATTCATTTAAACAATGACAACACAGAGATGAAAGGTTAAAAACCAAATTCAAGAGGAACAGTTTGGGTTCAGAAGGGGAAGGATCAACTGTGGAACCGATTTATGTTGTAAGACAAACTATGGAAAAATACTGGGAATATGGAAAAGGCATGATAATGGCCTTAATTGACTTAGAAAAGGCATATTATAGTGTCCCTAGAGACAGAGTTTGGGAAAGCCTAAAATAGAAAGGTATTGGTGGAGAAATAATACAAATTATAAAAGCGATGTACAGGTCTAATTGTTGCAGCTGTGTCAAGACTCAAGTAAGTAAAACAGGATGGTTTGAAATCGAACATGGATTAAAACAAGGGGGTGTACTCTCACCATTGCTATTTATACTGGTGATGGATGATATACTAAAAGGAAAGGAAGGAAGTGTACACAGGTACAAGAAGGAACATAATCCTTTTTGTTGATGTTCTTTCGTGGGGAGAAAATGTGAATGTGGTTCAACAACAGCTGGATGTACTGAAGGAAAATATTGAGAAACTAGCTGTTACCCGCGGCTTCGCCCGCAATAACATTTGGAATCCCGTTAGTTATATAAATTTCTCCTGTAGTGGAAGATAATGACGGCAACATGGAGCGTTGAAATTGGAATTCGGGTGCAATATACGACGGGGAGCTTTGATTTAAGGTAGGTCCCCAAGCCTACTGCCGTGTCTATCGAGAGTGTTTTTAACGCCTAAGCACTTCTCGATAAACTACATTTCTGGCCTTTCTCTCAGGCTGCAGAACGACTAAGCCACCAGAAGAACTGACTCTGGAGCATGCTACATACAGTTGACCATGTGCGAAACAGTCACTTCTCAGATCCACGCCAGCTACTTTTAAACTCTGCCCCTGGGCCTTGTTAATTGTCGTGGCGTAGCAGACTTTCAAAGGAAACTGCAGAGATGTTACAAAGGGCAGATGCAGCGTGACTGAGGTTAAGAGGGAGCTTGAAGGCAGAAAGCGCTGTTCTTCCACCATCCAGTAGGGTTGCTGCAATACCCGAGGAGGCGACTGCGATGGCAATGTTCTGTCGACTTCTAAATGTACTGAGCAGGAGATTAATAAGGAAGGTTTTGCCAGTTCCGCCTGGTGCATCCAGAAAAAAGAGCTGGCCACATTCTGAAACAACACTTCGAACTATTTCGTCATAGGAAAATGAAAATCAGTGTAGAAAAAAGTAAGACAATGGTAATGATAAGAGGGAGGAAAGAAAGAAGGAAAAGGGATTGTTAAAATTTGAGATTTAGATCTGGAAGTAGAAGAGCACTTCAAATATTTAGGTAGTGAATTGATGGAAAATGCAAGATTGGATTTGGAGATCAACAAGAGAATACAATGTGGGAGTGTTTTCTATCGTCAGGTCCGGAGTTTAATTTGGGATAAAGACATACCACTGAAGGCTAAAGAAGTGATGTACAAGGCCTATTACTTGACCAATAATAATGTATGGAACAGAAACTTGGTCAATGACAAGGAGAGGTGAAAGTAGAATACAGGCAGCCAAACTTAAATTCCTGATGAGTATGGTACAGAAGACTAGGAGAGATAGAGTGAGAAATGAAGATATTCGAAAGGAAGTGAATGTGCAGAAGCTGAATGATAAGCTGGAGAAAAAACAGATTGAGATGGTACGGACATGATGAATGATGAAAGAGTGCCAAAACAAGTGATGGAGAGATGGATGACTGGAAAGAGAGGACGAGAAAGACCTAAAGTACGGTGGATGGATTTGGTGAAGGACAGTGTGAGAGAACGAAACCTGGTGTGGAGTTCAGTGGTTGAGGTAGGATGGTGGACAGAGTCAAGTAGAGGAGTGTCATATTTGCTCCGACCTGGCTTAGGCTGGAAAACGGAAATTGATGATGATAAATTTTAAAAGAGTAGATGATTTTAGCTATGCTTTTTATTGTGTTTTAAGGATTGTCTGAATGTTTTTTGAAGAGGTTTATTGAAGTATTAGAAGCCATTTAACAGTGTTGCCTACTGAACTAGGCCTAGTAGTCGTTGACAGTGGCGTTTGGCGGCAAAAGTAGGAACTATTTGAAAAATTCAAAGTTGCAGTCCTTACTTGAATTTAAAAAAACAAACAGATACACACACTAATACAGTCATCACAATTAACACCGGTTATCAGACAGATTCTACACACACCCAAAGTACACGGGGCTACATGACCGCGTTGTCGCAGCCCCTAAACTTAAGAACCAACCAAGTGTTGCCTACTTCTATTATAGGAAGCTTTCCATAATTAAGAGGCATATATGAGAGGCCGAAGGAGAGTGTGTCTATTCTCTTGAAACATGTCAGTCTGTTAGGTAGTCAGCCTGGAGGTTGGTTGGATCCTCAAAAACTACCACCATACATGGTGGCCATTCAAATCGGTCAACAATTTTCCAGGAGTAATTCTCATTTTTCCAAACTTAAAAATAAGCGCAAGTCCGGCCGGAGGGGGCTTTATCGATTGCCTACTTCAAGACCAAAATAAAGCAGTTGTGTTTGGTTTACTTATACAGATGTTGACAAAAATTAGTGGTGATTGCGTTATTGATATGCATGCCTACACACAAATGATTTAGTTGTTGTTTTAAAAAAGCCTTTGTGACTCAAATATCCGCTTAAAAAAAAAGAGAAAAGAATGCCGCCTGCAATTTTATTGCGGAGAAGTTGTCTATACTCGATATGTTTTACAAAAATACTATTGCGTGTTCTCTCACACAGAAACAGGTAGCCTGAGGAAATTTCTTTAGTTAACCATAGAGTGCTCATCCAAAACCGCAGCAGGAGTATGATTTAAGATGGAAAGATTTTAATAATTAATTAACAGTGGCTATTTTCCAGGAGTTTTCAAATTTGTTGTTATTTTCCAGACCTAATAAAAATCCAGGAGTTTTCCAGGATTTCCAGGAGTAGTAGCCACCATGACCATAGGTTATGTGTAGAAACCCACAAAACCAAATGAGGCGTACTAAGCAAGATGAGGAATGAGATAGTTTGCTATTTAAATATAATAACATTAATAAAATAATAAATCACAAAACAAAACTAATTAAATATATCTTAATTCTATTATGCTTTCCTCACTTTCACAACACCCACAGGCACCAGCTGTGCCCTGAGTCCATTACCAGTACTCAGCACCACTCATACCTCAGAAGCTTCCATACAATCACAGCCATGAATGAGACTGAGACATTAGTGAAAAGCCACATTTTACTCTAGCCTGTGCCAACAGACAAATGCAAATGTACTGCATTCATCAAGAGATGGTAAACCCCTAATGTAATAAAACTCATAAAAAGAAAGGTATTGACTAGGCAGACTGTTTAGTTAAAACCTTCAGAAGGAATACCTTGGTATACAGCCCAAAAGGACACAATCTCCAAAAGAAAACTGAGGAGAGAGAAAAAGGAAGGAAACTTGTAGCTGTACATGACAATGTTGCATTCAAAAGCCACGGGACCTCGTTTTCAGTGCGGAATCCGAACCACATTAAAAATCCTGACCTGTCTTGGCGGGAGGGTAGCAACTTCCCAACACATTAATGAACAACTAAAATACTAAAACTAACAACTACGAATTTACACATTTCTTTGGCTTTATCCTGATGGCATCTGCTGTTTCCTACCTCATATTTTCCAATGAGAAGTTTCCTTTTCCTTTTTCTTCAGGTTGTTAATAAGCCACACGAACATTTCACAAAGGGACGTTCTTGTCCTCTTTCCTGGCTAGTTTAATGCACATATTTGGAATAGTTCATAACCCCACCATTATCACTATATTTTCGAGGCACAGAACTATGTTTATGATAATAAATATCTATTTACACTTAAATTTGAATTCACCATAGGTGCTTGTTGCACTCTGTTGAAGTCCTACAAGATTTCTTCTCATTAAGTTCCATGTGTTCAGCCAATATCAAAAAAACCTTTCTTTCGCTTCATAATTTCTCTTGAGGATTGACCGCAACTTATACCATGCTTTGTTTTACTATTCTTTTTAGCGACTGAGGCTTCTACAACTTTTCTTGATGTGTCAGCAGTGGTTTGATTGCTCAATGTACTACACATGGATTGAAACACATCGGGACCCTTTCGGTGAGCTCTGCTATTTCCTACATCATAATTTCCACTCTTTAACTTCATTGCACTTTTGCTCTTCCCTACACCTTGAAAAGATTTGTCATCCTGTTTGATCCCACTTTTCTCCAATTGGGAAACTTTCACCATTGCACCAGTTGTGATTGATTTTTCTTTCAATTTTGGAACTTCTGGTATTTGTCTACTGCTACAACTGACTTCGCCAAGAAACGCTACTCTCTTGTATGGTCTCATTGTAGTTTTACTCAGGCTTTCATGGACTATCATTATTCTGTCGTCACAGCTTTGTTCTTCCTGTTGACCCGCATCATTACTTTTACACCCAGTGATGTCTGAACTTTGATTTTGGCTAGCTTCAGGCATCGAGTTCAAATCTTTTTGTAACATAACTCCAAGATGTTTGCCACTCTCTGGCGAAGGCCTCTCTTGCAGAGGTTTGTCAGCATATTGTGTTCGTTTTCTCTTCAATTCCATACTTTTACACCCAGTGATGTCTGAACTTTGATTTTGGCTAGCTTGAGGCATCGAGTTCAAATCTTTCTGTAACATAACTCTACGATGTTTGCCACTCTCTGGCGAAGGCCTCTCTTGCAGAGGTTTGTCAGTGTATTGAGTTTGTTTTCTCTTCAATTCCACATTATCAAATCGTTTAGCTTCAGGAAAAACAAAATTGGGATCATCTAACATGGCAACAATAGTCTTGTAACCCAGCAGAGGGATTTTCCGTCTGGCTTTCCTTTTCTGTGAATGTGATCTTTCATTAACCTCTTGTTTCCTGGTTTCCTCTTCCTGCGTTGGTTCTATCCTTAGTTCATCCTTGGGAGGTTTTGTCTTAGCATTATTATCCTCTCTGAATGAATTGCCAACTTCCCTGAACTTTTCAGCAAAGCTCACTAGTTTGCCTGGAGAGTCCAAGCCATTTCCCTGTCGATGTTCCAGGCAGGATACAGGTTGGTTTACACAGTTCACCTTCTGGGTATCGACTGACCCCTTGATGACATTACTGTTTCCATCTTGTTTTTGAAACCTTCTGCTGGTCATGCTGCTCTGCCTGATGTCACCGACATGTTTTAAAGATTGGGAATGTCTGTCATCAGAACCACTATGGTCATTTGTCACCTCATTTTGCCTTTGCACCTCTAGAAAAGACATAGTAGTACCAGAAGCCTTGCATCTGTCTTTATGAGGGTGTGAACTTCTGTTTTTCTTCTGGTGAGATCTGGTGATTTCAAAATCATATTTTGCACTCCTGGATTTCTCCTGACCATGAAAAGTTTCCCCTTCCTTCTCTGACTCATTTTCCTCTAATTGCAAAGATTCAACTCTTGCATTAGTTTCAAATAATTCACCACCAACTTTTTGCTTGGTTTGAATCTCAGCTAAATAGTCAGCACCACAAATTCCTTCATCCCTCATCTGAAGCCTTCCATGGCCATCATCAGCCCTCCTCACTACATCTGGGAGTAACTTAGTTTGAAAACTATTATCCAACTGTTTACATGCAGAAGCAGAACGACCATCCATTTCTGGCATTTCTCCTTTTCCCTTTGAATTATTACCTACTTTTTTGAATGAAGCATCAAGAAAATCATCAATATCAACGACCATGCTTGTAGAACACTTAGCATTGGAGGTCCTGACATCATTTGAATTATTTAATGTTGTGTTAGCCTCAATTTCTTTCACTCCATATGACGAAGTTGAATGAACAGTTGATTTTATACGGTTATTATTGAAGGAGTTGGAACTGGAATCACATTTTACATTCAATTTCTCAGTCTTTCGAGAAACTAAAGAGTTGTGCTTCTGTTCTCTAGAAGAGAGACTACTGCATCTACTTCTAGAATCACTAAATGTCTGGGACTTGTGCTTCTTTGGTTTGGTTTGTCTGTCCGAGTAATCGAGTTCCTGATTTAGAGTAGATGCACCCTTGTGTACACTTCTGGAATAATCAGAATAACCATCACCAGCATCCTCACCTTCTCTTAAAAGCTCATCAGGAAGAGAAATCAGCTCAGCATTTTCAAAATCTATCTCTGATGAGAAGATTTCATTTTCTTTACAAAACCCTTCCACACTCTGACACTGTTTATCAAGAGATATTCCACTAAATTCACCTGCGCGGTGAACATTCACTGTTTTCTGGCCGGAAGAACATTTAACATTTGTTTCTTTAAAAGATGCCTCAAAATTCTTCACCTCCTTGCCTGATGGTATCTTCATCTGGATTCCATTTGAAGCATGGATCAAAGTTGAAGCAACCTTTGACTTTATAATGTTACTGAAGGATTCAGAACTAGAATCACTTTTCACATTCAAGTTCTTAGCCTTTCGAGAAATTAACGAGTTATGCCTCTGTTCTCTAGATGAGAAACTACTGCGTTTACTTCTGGTATCATCACTAAATGTCTCGGACTCATGCCTTTTTGCTTTGCTTTCTCTGTACGAGTAATTCAGTTCCTGGTTTAGAGCACACGCACCCCTGGATACAAGTCTAGAATGATCAGCATCCTCAACTTCTCTTAAGAGCTCATCAGAACGACAAATCTCAACACTTTCAATATCTTCCTCCAATGATGTGCTTCCATTTCTTCTACAAAACTCCTCAACACATCCAGAATCTTCCTCCAATGATGGGACTTCATTTATTTTACAAGACTCTTCAACACGTAAACCAACTTCTTTCTGTAATTTAACTCCAAGATGTTTGCCACTCTCCTGCAGAGGTTTATCAGTGCAATGTGTTCGTTTTCTCTTCAATCCCATATGATCATAAGACACACTCTCAAATTGTCCCTCACCATTTTTATTTTCTCCAGAGGACTGAATGCTGCTGTTCTGTTCTACAACAGATTTAGCTTCAGGAAAAACAAAATTGGGATCATCTAACATGGCAACAATAGTCTTGTAACCCAGCAGAGGGATTTTCCGTGTGGCTTTCCTTTTCCGTGAATGTGATCTTTCATTAATCTCTTGTTTCCTGGTTTCCTTTTCCTGCGATGGTTCTATCCTTAGTACATCCTTGGGAGGTTTTGTCTTAGCATTATTATCCTCTCTGAATGAATTGTCAACTTCCCTGAACTTTTCAGCAAAGCTCACTAGTTTGCCTGGAGAGTCCAAGCCATTTCCCTGTCGATGTTCCAGGCAGGATACAGGTTGGTTTACACAGTTCACCTTCTGGGTATCGACTGACCCCTTGATGACATTACTGTTTCCATCTTGTTTTTGAAACCTTCTGCTGGTCATGCTGCTCTGGCTGATGTCATTGACATGTTTTAAAGATTGGGAATGCCTGTCATCAGAACCACTACGGTCATTTGTCACCTCATTTTGGCTTTGCCCCTCTAAAAAAGACATAGTAGTACCAGAAGCCTTGCACCCGTCTTTATGAGTGTGTGAACTTCTGTTTTTCTTCTGGTGAGATCTGGTATTTTCAAAATCATATTTCGCACTCCTGGATTTCTTCTGACCATGAAAAGTTTCCCCTTCCTTCTCTGACTCATTTTCCTCTAATTGCAAAGATTCAACTCTTGCATTAGTTTCAAATAATTCACCACCAACTTTTTGCTTGGTTTGAATCTCAGCTAAATAGTCAGTACCGCAAATTCCTTCATCCCTCATCTGAAGCCTTCCATGGCCACCATCAGCCCTCCTCACTACATCTGGGAGTAACTTGGTTTGAAAACTATTATCCAACTGCTTACATGCAGAAGCAGAACGACCATCCATTTCTGGCATTTCTCCTTTTCCCTTTGAATTATTACCTACTTTTCTGAATGAAGCATCAAGAATGTCATCAATATCAACGACCATGCTTGTAGAACACTTAGCATTGGAGGTCCTGACATCATTTGAATTATTTAATGTTGTGTTAGCCTCAATTTCTTTCACTCCATATGACGAAGTTGAATAAACAGTTGATTTTATACAGTTATTATTGAAGGAGTTGGAACTGGAATCACATATTACATTCAATTTCTCAGTCTTTCGAGAAACTAAAGAGTTATGCTTCTGTTCTCTAGAAGAGAGACTACTGCATCTACTTCTAGAATCACTAAATGTCTGGGACTTGTGCTTCTTTGGTTTGGTTTGTCTGTCCGAGTAATCGAGTTCCTGATTTAGAGTAGACGCACCCTTGTGTACACTTCTGGAATAATCAGAATAACCATCACCAGCATCCTCCTCACCTTCTCTTAAAAGCTCATCAGGAAGAGAAATCAGCTCAGCATTTTCAAAATCTATCTCTGATGAGAAGATTTCATTTTCTTTACAAAACCCTTCCACACTCTGACACTGTTTATCAAGAGATATTCCACTGAATTCACCTGCGCGGTGAACATTCACTGTTTTCTGGCCGGAAGAACATTTTACATTTGTTTCTTTAAAAGATGCCTCAAAATTCTTCACCTCCTTGTCTGATGGTATCTTTATCTGGATTCCATTTGAAGCATGGATCAAAGTTGAAGCAACCTTTGACTTTATAATGTTACTGAAGGATTCAGAACTAGAATCACTTTTCACATTCAAGTTCTTAGCCTTTCGAGAAATTAACGAGTTATGCCTCTGTTCTCTAGATGAGAAACTACTGCGTTTACTTCTGGTATCATCACTAAATGTCTCGGACTCATGCCTTTTTGCTTTGCTTTCTCTGTACGAGTAATTCAGTTCCTGGTTTAGAGCACACGCACCCCTGGATACAAGTCTAGAATGATCAGCATCCTCAACTTCTCTTAAGAGCTCATCAGAACGACAAATCTCAACACTTTCAATATCTTCCTCCAATGATGTGCTTCCATTTCTTCCACAAAACTCCTCAACACATCCAAAATCGTTCTCCAATGATGTGGTTCCATTTCTTATATTTAACTCCTCAATACCTCTAAAATCTTTTTCCAATAGTGAGCTTCCATTTCTTTTACAAGATTCATTAACGCTCTTACACTGTTCGCCTGCAGGCTGCCCTGGCAGAGAGCTATTAACATTCACAGTTTTCTGGCCTGAAGAACACTTGACAGTTGTTGCTTCAGGAGATACCAGGAAATCAATCACTTCCTTATCTAATGGTGTCTTCACCTGGATTTCTTTCGCTCCACGCGTTAAAGTTGAATGAAGAGTTGACTTCATAATCTTCCTGAAGGAGATGTAACTGGAATCATTTTCACTACTACAGCTACTTCTGGAATCAACACTAACTGTCTGGGGCTGATGCTTCTTCGGTTTGCTTTCTCTGTCAGAGTAATTCAGTTCATGATCTAGAGCATGTGCGACCTTGTATACACGTCTGGAATAATCAGCAAAACCATCACTAGCCTCCTCACCTTCTACTAAGAGCTCACTAGGAAGAGAAATCTCCTCAACGTTATCAAAATCTTTCTCCAATGATGAGCTTCCATTTTGTTTACGAAACTCATCAACACTCTTACATTGTTTGTCGAAAGATATTCCAGTAAATTCACTAACAGGTTGCACCGACAAAGAGCCATTAACATTCTCTATTTGCTGGCCTGAAGAACACTTGATATTTGTTGTTCCATAAGAAGCCTGGATGCCATGCTTCAAAGGAGTATGAACAGCACTGCCATTCAAATAATCTTCATTGAATCTATTTCCCACTCGAAGAATATCATGCTCAGCACACTGAAGAATTTGTTCATCACACGATTGAGAGGCAAGCAAATCCTCGGTTTGCTTGCAATTCGTCTGGTTATCTGCCCAAGCACTGGTTGAATATTTTTTGAGATTAATTGCTCTATCTATCAAGTTATCACCAGGTAATGCTTCAGAACCATTATTATTACACTCTGTTAATGAATTCACACAAACCTTTTCCTCTGCAAAAACTGAACTAGACGAAGTTAAGTCAACACATATGAAAAATGTATCCTTATCCGACTTCCTATGTGTTTCAATTTCGGCAGGTTGCTCCTTTTGGACCGTTGGCATGTTCTGATACTTCAAAGGAAGATGCAACGACGTATCCACAGGACAATGGGATGTAATTGCAGAATCCAGTAAATTAGAACTGCAAGTTCCCTGTATGTTTCTATCAATGTATTCTCTTTTCTTGAAAGAAGCCTCCTCTTCTTTTTTCTTTGCTCTGGGTTGCTCACTAGTACAGGTATTCTCCTTAGGGCTGCTAAAATGTTCATCTGGCTCAAACTGCTTGTGCACCCGAGGAAAGAGAGCAGCAAGTGGAAGATTATCTTCATTTTCTGAAGTACTATCTGGCACGTAATCTTCATTTTTACCTAATTTGGCTATGTCACTATTTAGAATATCTGGTACCTCCCTAGAGGCATCTTCTTCCAAATTATCGTTATGAAGTGAAGTAGTTGTGGAAGTAAGTAAAATCACATCAGCTTGGGAATCTTGGTTATCATTGTGATGTTCTTTGGCTGGTGTCTTCTGAACATGATCCTGCCTGCAGGACACGCTGATCTCAATCTTTTCTGCTCTTCCACCTCCATTTTGAGCTGAAAACAACATCAGAAACATGTGTTAAATTCCTTCCTCCAATCTCGAAAAGAGACACTATATTTACTCGCTTATCAGCCACACTATAAACCGTATGTAAATTGTAAGGATTTGGAAACCACAGAATACCACATTCCAGGAAAGCCGAGGTGGGAATCAAACCCACCTCCTCTCACTTTTGCCCTTAGGAGGCTAAGAGTACCCCATTCCAGCCCTCAGAGCAGAACAAAATTTCTTGGCAGAGCCAGGAATCGAACCCGAGCCGAAGCCAAGAATGCTATCACAAGGTAAAACATGCAGAAAGTCTGATGAACATGGATCGTACAGTGCAAATTTTCTGAGATCTGAAAACTAGTTAATAGGAGGTGCAGACCACCAGATAATCATAGTTGACACCCCTCGCATGGAGTACCGACACATCATCTCTTCTCTCACTCTACTTCCCAGTAGGCCAAAACAAACTTTGATGCAGAGATAAAAGCAATTTCACATACACTACAACAGTTACTAGGCAGAAACAATGATTATCAAAAATGTGTTATCAATTACAGATTCAAAAGCAGCCATCCAAGCCGTCTCGTCAAATTATAAGCCTCAAAATAAAGAACTGAAATAAATTTTCTGTGTGATAAAAACCCTTCAAAGACTCCACAAACAGATCTCATTTCGGTGGATCCCTTCTCATGTTGGAATAGCAGGTAATGAAGAGGCAGACAGATTAGCAAAAAAAAAAAAAAAGGTACCACACTACAACAACCTGTCAGACTGATTTTATGTCAGCAAAAAAGATTTTGAAAAATACTATCAATGGCAAAGAAAACAGCAGAAAACAAATTATGGAAGAACATTGATGCTAAATGGGATCAATATAAATTAACACCAAGAAGAGAAGCTGTAGCCTTCTTCAGACTTAACACTGGCCACGACTGCCTTGCAGCTCATCTGAAACGAATCAACATCCTGAGATCTGAAAAATGCACACTGTCACGAACCTGGAAGTAAAATGGATAAGGGGCACCTGCTACATTGCAACAAACTTGATGTGACTGCTAGAACTTCAGGAAACCTCACACAACTCTATTGGAACACAAGAAAGCTGATAGATTGGAATCAGGGCTAGCCATAAGAAACAACATCACCACAAGGAAAGGGGCAGATGACCTCATTGATTGGCCCTTTAAATAATAACTAGTATCACAAGAAATAATGAAAATAGACATTTTGGTTACAGATATGGACAGAGACGTTCTATTGACGCTCCGTAGAACAGGGTCGCAGCTATGTAGTTCCAGTCATGTTAGTGTATGTTACTTGTACCTCAGCAAGTACTGTGGTATCTTACCTACTTTGTAGGGCAGAGAGATGTATAGCAATGAGTGGATGTCACACTGAGTGGTTCCTGGTAACAGGCGTTCAAATCGCAGCAAGTATGTACTACAGAGGCGACTTCGGTAGCATAGTTGGTAGCATGCCAAGCTTCTAAGCCCAAGATCGCGGGTTCAAACCCGGCCGAAGTCGTCGGGTTTTAAGGAGCGTTAAAAATCCCTCAGTATGCTATTGGAGGGGAAGTCAAGCCGTTGGGCCCATATCATAGATTTACGGCATGTAAAAGAACCTTCCACTAACTACACTTGTGTGAAGCTGAATTGGTAGGTTAGTTCGTCACCAGGTGCCGGTTGTGGTGGCATCTAGTAGCCAAGTTCACAGCTAGGTGTTGTGGATGGTAGCATTTGGTAGCAAAAGTAGAAACTATTTGAAATTGATCGTCTGCAGTCCTTACTTGAATTACAGATAACACACACTAATACAGCCATCACAATAGGGATGTATAGAACTACCACCAACAGAGCGCACTGCTGTTGTACTGGGTAAGCGCAAGGCGCTCTTCATTTGTCTCCTGTGTTCTCATGCCGCTAATATGTACGAATTTTAGTTGTTTGAACTGTTATTTTCGTGACTATGCCGAGCTATTGCAGTGTTCCTCTTTGCAAAAGTCAGGGAAGCCCGTCTTCGTTTCACCAATTTCCACAAAATAAAGAAATGAGGAAGAAATGGTCACATGTTATCAGAAGGAAAAATGGCGGTGAGAAAAATCTGACCGAATATATTAAAGTGTGTTTCCATCATTTACAACCCGATGACTTCACGAAAACTGTGTTGGATTAGTGTGACTTACAAAGGGAAATAATTCCTGTTTTGTACCTATAAACTGATTAAACATTTCGATAACAACCACTAAATTTTTGCGTTTGTATTTGAAGGTGATAGTCATGGGAGACCTAAATGCCCATGTCGGAACTGATAGAAGAGGTTTTGAGGAAGTGATTGGTGGTGAAGGATGGGGAAACAGGAATAAGGAAGGAGAGAGATTGTTGGAACTGTGCAAGATAAATGGGCTAATGGTTGGAAACACATGGTACAAGAAGAGAGAGAGCCATAAAATTACTTGGTACAGCAGGGATTTGACTAGGAAATCAGTGGTGGACTATATTCTATGCGGGAAGGAGACAAAGAAGAGTATCACGGATATAAGGGTAATACCTTCAGAAGCCCTGGACAGTGACCACCGTTTGCTGGTCGCCAAGGTGAGAGGACTGAAGGAAAAGAGGAGAACTGAGAACCAAGAAAGAAGAATAAGGACATGGAAGCTGAAGGAGGATGGAAATAAGGAGAAGTTCCAGATATTAGTGAGGAACAAATTACCGAAGGATGATCCGAAAACAGGTGAAGAAGAATGGAATAGGTTCAAGGACGTGTTGGTAGAAGCAGCGGAAGTCGTGTGTGGCAGAACTAGTGGAAAGAAAAGGTGGAAGGAAACACCATGGTGGAACCCCAGAACTAAGGAAGCAGTGAAAAAGAAAAATGAAGCATTCAGGAAATGGTTCCAACAGAGGACAGACAGAACAAGAGAAGAATACCAAGAGCGGAAGAAAGAAGCAGGAGAAGTAGTGAAGGAAGAGAAAAAGAAATGGCTGGAGAAATGGACAGAAATGATGGAGGAGGACTGTGATGGCAGTAAGAAAGTGTTGTATGGAATGATAAAGGCAAAGAGAAGAGATACAGGGGAAAATGTCAGAATGGTGGACAGGAATGGAAAGGAGGTCGAAAATATGGAAGAAGTAAAGGTTATCTGGAGAGAATACTTCAAGGAACTCCTAAATCCAACTAAAACCAGCGTAGTGGACATTGTGGAGGAAGAAACAGACAGTGACCAAGACATTTCAGAGAAGGAATTGACATGGAAAGAAGTGGAGGAAGCATTAAGGAAGATGAAAGGGGGAAAGGCACCGGGAATAGACGAAGTGAGTGTGGAGATGGTGAGAGCAGCAGGGGCGATAGGAACCCAGTGGCTCTTTCGAGTAATGAAAGTGATATGGAGGGAGAAGAAAATACCAGAGGACTGGAAAAGAGGGATAATAATACCCATATTTAAAAAGGGAAGTAGGAAGGAATGCAAGAACTACAGGGGAATTACACTCATGTGCCACTGCGCCAAAATATTTGAGAAGGTACTGGAGAGAAGAATTCGGACAGAAGTTGAAGATGGGCTGAGGGAAGAACAGTATGGATTCAGGCCAGGAAGATCAACAGTTGACCTCATCTTTGCAGTAAGACAGCTACAAGAACACCATTATGAATATGGGAAAGATCTGGTGATGACCTTCTTGGATATTGAGAAAGCATATGATAGTATTAATAGAAACAAGGTATGGGAAGCAATGAGAGCAAAAGCAGTGAACAAGGAGACAGTGGCAAGAGTGAAAGCAATGTACAAGGGAAGCAAAAGCTGTGTAAAGGTGGGAAGAGAGAGAACGGAATGGTTTCAACTGGAGAGTGGTCTGAAACAGGGAAGTGCCCTCTCACCCCTGTTATTTATAGTGGTGATGGATGAAATCATACGAAAAGTGGTAAATAGCATTGGGGAAAGGAAAATGAAGGCAATGTTGTTTGCTGATGACCTTCTGGTATGGGGAGAGGATGAGCAAGAAGTACAAGAGCAATTAGATGAGTGGGAGAAGGTAGTGTTATCATATGGGATGAAGTTCTCAGCACAAAAGAGTGAAGTGGTCATCACAACGAGGAAGAAGAACAGACTGGATATGGGCATAACACTTGGAGGACAGCAGTTGCAGAAAGTAGAATGCTTCAAGTACTTGGGAAGCATAATTGAAGAAAAGGGAGGCAATAGGATGGAAATAAATGAGAGGGGAAGGTGCGCAGATGGATTTTTCAAGAGTGTTAGGGGGATGATATGGAATAAAGATGTACCACAAAAATGTAAAGGAATCATCTACAAGACCTACTTTGTGCCAATTTTGACATATGGTTCAGAAACATGGGTGATGAAGGAAAGGGACAAGAATAAAATACGAGCAGTGGAGATGAAGTTCCAGAGGAGTAGGGTAGGAGTGACAAGAATGGACAGAGTAAGGAATGAGAGAGTCAGGGAGATGGTAAGAGAGGAACCATTGCAAAATAGAATAGAGCGATCTAGGCTACAATGGTATGGACATTTGAGGAGGATGCAAGAGGAGAGGATACCGAAGAAGATGTTTGGAATGGAAATGACGGGAAGGAGGCCAAGGGGAAGACCAAGGGACAGATGGACAAAAGGAGTTAAGAAGAGTGTGGAGGAAAGAGGAGTGTGCTGGGACACAGTAAATGACGAGAGATGGTGGATGGACAGGAAACGATGGAGAGGCTTATGTTCCAAGCAGACCCGACCAGCGGTTGGAAACTGCTCAAGATGATGATGATGATTTGAAGGTGAGAGATCAAGATAAAAACCGGTCGCTGTTCCATCCCTTTTTCCGTGGACCACGAACACAACAAAAATAATTATTTAGGAAGAGGCCATACACAAGAAAATTGCCGGATAATCACGATAAGCCTACAATATCGGAATCTGCAGAAATCATCTCCATTGAAGTACGGGAAGAAATCGTCAATATACACGAAGAAATGAAAGTAACATTTCTGTCTCCCATTTTCAAAGACATCAATACGGTACTCGGTCAAATACGTCAAGAATAAATGTCGCAACATTAACAGTCACAAACGTATTATGGTTGGTTTCTTGAAATCAGAATTAATCGTCAACTTCCATCTGCCCGACGGAGAATGTGGTAGCGACTGACTTCTACAGTACATTCTTGAGACATAGTCAGATGAATGGTAACAGTTCGTGGATCTAAAGCAGGGATTCTCAAACTTTTAAAAAAGTGTACCCCGAAGTCCTTTTCCAGGGGTGAGGGAACGATTCGTATTGAGAAATTGACAAAATTACATAAGAACCAAACGTTGCGATGCATTTTCGAGGTACACATTACCGGTATCAACTTTCTTTGATTATGTTTACCTTAAAACACGACAGTTTCATGTAAGTTATCAACCTAAAAAAATACATGAATCGAAGTCTGTAAGCAGGGGGAACAAGTGAATATTTAAATCTCTGTTTATGATTTAAGTCTTATGGAGATATATTTATCAATATAGGCCTACAATACTCTAGTAATTGTAATCTTTAGGAGAAAGCATGCTGACTCATATTCATTATTTGAATAATAAAGCGTGTTAGAATTTTGTTATTACCACTGTAGGCCATTAATTCTTCCTTCCTCCCGCTAGTTTTAGTGTCTAGTCCGTAGCTCATTTTGCAGCTGTTTAACGCTTAAACGCTGAAAATCGTCCATAATATATTAGGAGATATACCCATAGAATTAATTAATATAGTCTTGGAGTAAAATTAGAGAAGATATAATTTACTTTAGCTTAGAAAACTCGGTCTCAATTTATACATTCCTCGCAGCTGACTGGGAGAAACATAAGACGATCGCCTTGCGCTTACCCAGTACTACACGAGCGCTATCTGGCGCGAACTTTCTCCCGCTACATCCCTATTAACACCAGTTATCAGACAGATTCTACACACACCCAAAGTACATGGGGCTAAATTACTTCATTGTCCCAGCCCCTAAACTGAGGAACCAACCAACCATAACTATGGACCCATGTTGTTTGTTGTTTTTTTTTACATTTTATTTCTTGTTTTGATGCATACACTATTACCACCTCCTAAAATGTATTCTTTTAACATAAGCCATAATTCATCCATATTGAATTGCAAAACAATGGTTACATACTGAGATTACTGGAAAGAGACCTGTTGGAAGACCTAGGAGGAGATGGCTGGACCAAGTGAAGGAAGATATCACATCCAAGGGAATCAACTGGGGATGAAGTCTTGAAGGAGAAGTGGTACATGAATCGACCAAAATGGAGAGTGCTCGTAAACCACACCCGGGAAACTGGAGTGGAACCTTGACTTGATGATGAATTGCTTAGGCAGCGTAAAACACGGGGAGGGCATGGGAGGGCATTGCCCCCTCAAGTTTTAGGTGCAACACAAAATTTTTAAGTACCATTAAAAAATTAAAAGTAAAATAACCCGGAACTATTCTATAAATGATTTAATACTACGTTAAGCATAAAATCGGAAAAGCCATCTTCCCTTGCTTAGATGTAATTTCTTTATTCTTCCGAACAAAGAGACTGGTTCATTTTTACACCGTTCCCTGCTGAGGCGCCAACTGAGCAAGGAGTCGAGGCGCTTTGTCCCCTTACCACGACGATCCGAAACGATGCATTTTCGAACTATTATTTATGAGCCACGGTTTAAAACCGAGGTAATATGCGTGACACACAATATCCTGCCAGGAAGCAACAGCGCGCGCGCCTTTGTTTTTCGAAACAAACAAGCTAAAATAACACGACCTTTCCCTCGCACACCTCCCATGTTAAGCACACCCAGCGCATGCGTCGTGCATTCGAAAAGCAGTGATAAACATGACGTCAGAAGTTTGACGTTTGGTGCCATCAGCTCTTTTCCTAGGCGTTCACAAATGTTTTATGATTTGTAATCATATTCTGATTGTATTTTAATTATAAATAATTAATAAAAATCATCTTTGTTTCTTAATGTAGCATTAGGCCTACATTACCGAGTTATTTCAAGCTTTAGAGCCTTAAACCAAAAATGTCCCAGGTAGGTAGGCAACTGCAGTTTAAAAATTTGACCCCCCAAGTTTGCAAGGAGTTTTACGCCCCTGGAATTGCTAATTATATTCAAGTTTTTTTCCACTTTTCAATACATTTTCTTACATTAGTACAGGGTCTTTCACATAAAGTGGGGCCAGCTTCACGGCTGGCGCAGCGCTGCCGATAGAAGGTCGTGCCAAAGGTCAGATGGGCACTTTGCAACACGGAGCTGAGACAGCTGCAACACAGGACTTGACGAGTAAAGTTGACTCGTTTACAGCCTATTTTAAGTTATAAGTTCATAACGTGTATACATGGTTATTGTTTAATTGTTATTGTGTTTCATAATTTTATAACGTGTTATAGCCTATTGCTTGAATTTTTATTTATAGAGAAAATTTCAAAATAAGGTTTATGCAACAAACCCTCACACTCCAGATCAGTGGTTCTTACACGGTGGACCGCGAGTGCTTCGGGAGTGGAGAAAAGCGTCCACCAGCACGTATATAAAAGTGGCCAATAAATGGGGATTTCGAAAACTATGTGCGTTGAAAGAGAATCGTCCGAATGTATTAGCGGCGATTACTATCAGGTTTAGAATTGAAATATCTTTAAAATAAGTGTTATTGAGGAAGGGTTACAATTGATAAGGTGTATTGGGGGGAGGCTGGGTGGTCCGCAGACTTCTACGGGTTCAGAACCACTGCTCTAGATGAACTCAAACTAAATATCACGAGAGAAATTGAGGCTATCTCGGTAGATGAACTAATGCGTGCGAATGAAAATTTCCTTAGAAGATGCCAGAAATATGTAGATGCAGGTGGAGGACATTTTCAACATCTTCTGTGACTATGATTTTACTTTGATTATGTGTGCTTGTTATTTACATGCGATTCGTACGACCACTCTCTCGACCCAAAGCTCAGTGACTTGCCATGAGCTCGTCCGACTCTCCACACACCGCGCGGCTGGCCTCACTTAGGGTGAAAGACCCTGTAGTACATGTTTGGCCTAATGACTTTCCTCACGAGGGGAACCCCGCCAAGTGTAACGACCCGATTTCACAGAAACTTTGCTCAGTGGAAGAGCAGTCGAAATACGGGAACACATGTTTCGGCTTATCCATAGACATTCGACTGTTTCCAAGAATCTGACGATCGAAGGGTGTTCGACGTGCTTTACGTACCTTTTACTGTGTAGAAGTTCCAACGGAAATGGTGGCGCAGCGGTTATACACTTTTGCGCCCCAGGTTCAAATCCTGAATAATGATGTTTTGTTTTTATTAGTTTCCTTGATATACATACAAATAATAATAATAAATAAATAAAACTTATTGTGAAACCCAGTTGTAATTTTACAATCAACATAACGCCCTTGTATCCACTAACTTGATAAGAAACATTCGTACAGTAATTGTCAATGGGCATCAGTAGCTAAATTTATAAATAAAACATCAATAATTGGAATTTCGATGTGGGATGCAGAAGTGGCGATAACCGCTGCGCACCCGCTAGAGTTGAAACTGTTAATCGCTAAAAAATACGTAAATCAAGTCGGACACACTTCGACCATCATTGTTTCGGTAACGGTCGAGTGTCTACGGATAAGCGGCAACATGTGTTTGCTCATTTCGACCCCTCTTTCACCAAGCAAAGTTTCTGGTAAATCAGGATGTTACACTTGCCGGGTTCCCCTCGTTATAGATGCTATAGAAAAGGATGAGAGATGTAAAGCCTACATAGTGTGTTTGTATTGTGACCTTCATGCATCTCTGATAGCATAAAGTCTACATATTATTCCAACAAAATTTAATTCATGTCTCAAAGTCGATGTGAGAATAGAAGTTGCTGGTGAAACTAGAATGACAAAAGGATGGTTCGTACGTGACTTGAAGAAGCTTTCTCCCAGAGCGGACAAAGGTAGCAGGAAAGAGAAAATCCACATCTGGACACCAAATGCGCCAGACAACGCGCGGAGGTCGTTACACTACGCGGGTAAATGCAGAAACCTCAACGATCACCTACCAAATAAACCCCGCCCATTTGAAAGGAATTAGAGCAGTAATTAGAATACAGAAACAGGAATTATACCATCGTATAGGGGATTATCCCAGCCTCTCAGAAATATCGTCAAAATTTAAATTGGATTATTCTGTGATTTTTGCCAGAATTAAAATGAAATCAGGGGGTGGATTTGAAACGACCAATGGCAGTGAGAGACGCTTGACGCGACCAAATCCTTCCGAAATTAAGGGACAATGAAGCAAATTACGGAGCTCATTATATAAGGATCCAACGATCGGATTTTGAATAAAAAGGAGTCATTGAGACATTGGAAATGAGGACGTTCTAAGGAGCTAGTTCGCATATTCATGTGAGTGTTATTTTGGAAATAAATTCTGAAACTCCCCTACTCCACGTCCCTTTAAGAGAAATCGTATAAATAATGGATTGAAACACAGCGAAGTCAGTCTACTTTGGGGCATCACGGTAGGCGGAAGCCCGTGCCTCGAGCCCTCAGAAATCAACGTGATTTTTACAAGTTCTATAAGTCTACTTTGGGGCATCACGGGAGGCGGAAGCCTTGGCCCTGAGCGATCAGAAAGTACAGTGATTTTTACAAGTTCTATAAGTCTACTTTGGGGCATCACGGTAGGCGGAAGCCCGTGCCTCGAGCCCTCAGAAATTAACGTGATTTTTACAAGTTCTATAAGTTCTTAATACGCGCTGTAGAGGCGAGAGCCCGTGCTTGAGGCATAAGAATAATTAACATTATTACAAGTTTATAAGTAGGAGCAAGTATACCTCCGAAATTCGAACATTGCTAAGTATTCGCGAGTGCGAAGTAGAACAGTGCATATCATAACAGTATGACGCAGTTGTAATGATAGGTATAGCCGCCCGAGGTATTAACAGCTAGACCAGTATTCTAGGAAGCTATGAACTGTCGGCCGAACTAAATAAGTTGATGATAGCTATATGAGATAGGAGCTTCATGTGCGAGAACCGTGCATTGTGTTAATGGTAATAATTCACAGTGGACCTTTGTTTTGGTGAAATTTTGAGAAAAACCGTGTGTAAATTATCCTCCTATCAAGATGAACCAACTAATGAAGAAGACTGATATCAAGGACCAGAACCGCATCAGGAAATATGAGAGATAAGTAAATATTGTATGGGGCATGTGGGCCATAATGTTTCCCATTATTGGGGTCGGATAAGTTTATCTCGATCATAAGCAGTTATGATAAAAATAGATATTTTAGGCGTACCGGGCATGTTTGTGTAGATTTGTGTGTTTATCAGTAATGAGTATTTTTGTGTGTTTTATAACGTAATAAGTATATGAGCATCAAAGTGTTATTTTAAATATGGTTTTGTTTGGGATGTCATTAATCTTGTTGAATGCACAGTCAAGGGAATATTTGTTTGATAGTGCTCATGCACAATGTGATTGTAAAAGCTAAATGGGGAAGACCGCTCGATATTGTGACGAGACCAGTAAGTGACACTGAAATTATGAGAGTAATAAGTATGGTAAGTGATTATCATGCGAAGGTAACACAAGAATGGCTGGAGGGTATTGTGAGATATATTCAGGTAAGGCTAAGAGTCGATCCTGGGTCGAGCAGAATTAAAGCGGAGGTGATATTCCCGCGTTCTTCGATGATATAATGGTGAGTGAAAATAATAGCGGAGGTGATATTCCCGCATTCTTCGACGATATATAAATGGTAAGTAAAATGATTGAATTCATTATCGGATGAGAGTCCACTTTAGCTCCGTCGGAAAGGTATTGCATTGCTCGAACCCAAGGCAGGTAAAAGGGAGTCCTTAAGAAACAGGTAGAAATATGGTTAGCCGTCTGAATTCTAAAGCAGCCAGGAAGGTTGTGCCGGCCTGCTGGTTATTACGGTGAAAGTGTGACTGTCACAAGGTCGAGTCTGTCATTGTATTCTATGAAGGGAGGTAGTCCAACTTCCCGGGGTTTCTTCTTGTGTACCGCTTCAGGAAGCGATGTATTCTATTTGTCATTATTTTTGGAGTGCATTCATTATGTTGTTGTTTATTAATAATCACGGCGCACCGGCCGCCGAAGTATTTATTTGATGTTTCATGTATGTTGACTTGTTTATTTTACTATAATTAACGGAGTTATAGCTCTGAGTGAAGTAATTGTCTTAAAGTTATAAAAACACACATGCCCGTAACCTAGAATAAATCTATTGCCTTCATTATCTGACTCTTGTGAGGAAAGATGATGATTGTACGAGTGGACATGTCCGATTTCCCAAAGAACAAGTTTTGCAAGTTATAAAAATGAGTGCGAAATATTTATTGTGATAGAATGGCTGGTTTATTTAAGCCATAGTTATTTGAATTAAGTCTGTTGACAATAACTCTTGGACTTGAAGCAGTGGACTGCAGTAAAATAGACTATTTTCTATTCCTGGTTTCAGCCAGTGTGAAACATTATTTTTTGCATTTTTTTGATGTTGTTGATTTCAGTAATTTAAGGGAGTTGATTTTGTTTTTATTTGTCTATGGTTGGGAGAAAAGGGAGATGATGTTTTTTGTGAAATAAATTATTTTATATTAGGAGTTCTCTGACCTACTGATTTTTAGATAAGCCTCCTGTGATCCTGTGACTATATTCCTAAGATGTTTAGAATAAGTTAGAGCCACCCCGAACAGAGCACTACCCGAGTAAGAGTCGGCATCCTAGAAGAACGCAGAAGGGTACAGTATAAGGGAAAAGAGATTGAGAATCATGTAATGGAATGGGAAGAGGAAATTGATGAGGATGCGAAATAAGATTTAATATTGAGATCAGAATTGACCGAGCATTGGAAAACGTAAGCAGGAACAAAGCACCAGGCATAGATGATATACCGATTGTGTTGCTGTGCTGGATAGGTGATGATGGTCTAATCAGGTTATTTCATTTGGTGTGTAGGATCTATGAGACAGGTGAGGTACCCTCTAATTTCAAGAAGAATGTTATCACCCCTATACCAAATAAAGTAGGACCTGACAGATGTGAAGATTACCGTACAATCACCTTGATTGCACTCATGCTTCAAAAATCCTGTCTAGAATAATTTACAAGAGACTGGAAAGCCAGATAGAAACAGAGTTGGGTGAAGACCAGTTTGGTTTCAGGGTGAAATGTAGGAACAAGGGAAGCTGTACTAAGTCTTAGGTTGATTTTGGAAGGTAGAATAAGGAAAGATAAGAGATCGTTCATGCCATTTGTAGACTTAGAAAAGGCTTTTGATAATGTTGACTGGGCTAAATTGTTTGATATTTTGAAAACGATTGGAATAAAGTACAGGGATAGGAGGGTGATCTACAATCTATACAGAAACCAGACAGCAGTCATTCAAGCTGAAGGACATGAGAGAGAAGTTGGTATTTAGAAAGATGTAATTACAAGGCTGCAACTAATCCCTCATCCTTTTCAATCTTTACATTGAACAAGCAATGAAGGAAATTGGGGGAAAATTTAAAGTGGGAGTGAAGATTCGAGGAGAAATAATTCCAAATATGAGATTTGCTGATGACATCGTCATCTTGGCCAATAAGCCAGAGGATTTGAATGAGTTTTTGAATGGTATGGACTCCGTCTTGTGGAACAAAATCATGATGGAAATTAATAAATGTAGAAGAAAAATATTGGAATGCAGCCGAAATAAATCAGAAACCTATACGAACATCAAATTGTCAGGTGAAAAGCTAAAGGAAAGAGGAGACTTCTGTTACTTAGGAAGCAAAATAACCAGTGATGGACGAAGCCAGGGGGAGCCACTCCGGGCTCCGCGCTTCGGCTTGCCTGACGTCACCGGTTGGGCACTTGCGTGGCGACCATGTATAACAAACAGTTCTCAGCTGTCTCTAGCAACAAAAAGGGATGCTTTTAAAGAGAAATATGAATGTGGTGGTCCTCGCATGCCCTTCTGCAGTCAACTAATACCCTATAAAGGGCTTATCACTACAGTCTGTACCATTAAACTTGCTACCCTCCTGTCAGGAGACTGATAAAATAACCCGGTCAATGCATGTGAGATTTTCGAAGTGAAATGCCATGTCTTGTGGTTCGGATTCCACGTAAAAAGGAGGTCCCATGGCTCATAATCACAAGATTCACGGTTACGTAAAACTAATAAATAGAACTCCAAAATGGTAATATTGAAAATTAATCAGTGAGGTAAACAACATTGAACCAAGAGCTATAGGCTACGGTTATGGGAGTCCCAAGTCAGACTACTGTGTAACCACCACAGTGGACAGAGTGTAGCGGTTAGTATTCGTGGCTGGCCGGGTACACTCAGCCTCGTGAGGCAAATCTGAGAAGATGTGGGTTCGATTCCCACCTCAGCCAGACTGGAAGTGATTTTCCGTGGGTTGCCACTGCCGGGATGGTTCCTAACTTAGGCCACGGCCACCTTTTCTCAATAATCATCTGATTTACAACTACACAGACACCACAATAACACAGGTTACCAGACAAATTTAACACACACACCCAAGTGCACGGGGCTAAATGTCCACGATGTCCAAACTCCTCAAATGAATCAACAGTTATATTTTGGGCTGCACCCAACTGATTTACTACTTCTTGAAAAGTACTGTAGTTTTAAATAAGGAATATAATAAAATGCTAAATAATCAATAAGCTAATTGCATTGGACACTTAAATTCTTTGGCATTGTATCGTGCAAATAACTTGAAACGTGAGAGTATTCTGGACTCCCATAATATACATAGATCATACAAATGCAGATCTTTTAAATAGGTTAAATATCTTAGTTCTCAGTTCTTAACGTTTTCGGGAATCAGGCACACCCTCGCAGGAAGTTGTGGTACAGTTACAAAAGGACTCTTGCGCTTGCGAAACTACAGGATCTTTCTTATCGGTCTATATAGTAATATATAGGCTGGCTGCATGGCTCAGCAGTAACGTTCTTGCCTGCTATTCCCAAGGTTGCTGGATCGAATCCTGGTGCAGTCATCTGGCATTTGAGGGTGCGCAAATACGAGGGAGCCATGTTAACAGATTTACTGGCACGTAAATGATCCCCTTAGAGGCAAAATTCCGGCACCCCGGCTCAGCAGTAACGTTCTCGCCTGCTATGCCCAAGGTTGCTGGATCGAATCCTGGTGCAGTCAGCTAGTATTTGAGGGTGCGCAAATGCGTGGGAGCCGTATTAACAGATTTACTGGCACGTTAATGATCCCCTTAGAGGCGAAATTCCGGCACTCCGACATCTCTAAAAGCAGCAGTTAGAAGGGACGTTCAACCAATAACATTAATTTTATTATCTAGCAATATAGCAGCTGCATTAATATAATCTCTCGGCTGTGAGTCACCCGGCTACGCACGAATTTTGCTGGTCCCCGCTTTATTGCTAGACCTATAAAAATGTCCCTGTAATATTGTGAGCATCTGAGTTATAGTCTAATTATCTTGGTTTTGAGTCATCTAACGTGCTCGCCAGAAGCTGAAAATTAAAACTTGCTACCAGTTGCATTGGTAATACTTCTCCAGCACGGACGGAAAAATTGAGCGTTTCTTTATCAAGTTTAATCTCTATTGCTTACATCGTTGTGTAAATAATTTGACTTTACTATCGTTGGTTATACCACAAATCTTTATTTATATCGTCTCATTAATAGTTTAATTTAAGAATAGTTTAGTGTTGTGGAAAGTCGTGTGTTGCAATGCTGTGTATTTTCACATACCAGTGAAAATGAGCAAATCTGGCGCTTGTTGTGCTGTTGCACAGTGCACCAATTGGGGGTATAGGGTACAAGGTACTATATACCACAGATTTCCAAAAAACGAGGAGTCGAGACGTGTGTGGGTTTCTCGCTGTAAGCGAGCTGACACATTTAACATTAATAATGCCCGAGTGTGCTCTAATCACTTCCGTCCAGACGATTACGAAAGGGATTTAAAGAATGAACTTCACGGTTTACCAACTAGGAAAATTCTACGCCCAAATGCTATACCATCTCAATTCATTCCGAATTGGCACGGAGATACCACAGTCGGCACCAGCTCTAGTGAGAGGACATCTCAGGTAGGCTATGTGTGTGATCATCTCTGTTAGGTTACATTTCATGTCAGATTTTTAAGGCTATAGGGATTGTTATGCTTTCTTCAAATCAATTCTGAATTTGAACGATGAGAGATGATAACCGTTATTTTAAGGGGCCTAAAATCCAGGTTATCCACCTCATTCTGGATTTAGGCTGACTTTTGAATAGTTACTAAATATTCTTCTCCAAGAAGTAGGGGCGTAGACAGGATTGCTTTGGGAGGAGACAGGCTTCCCTGTCCGACTTTCCTTGGTCAACATTTGTTCTCTTCTCTTCACAATGATATTATGCCATTCGGAGCCTAGTGTGGCTTTCTTATGTCCACCTACCATAGTCCTCTTTTCTGAAGTTACATTTTGGAAGAGTGTGAACTCATTTTATTTAGCGAACGAGGCTAAGAAGTCAATCATAAGCCCTTACACTTAACATGAATAATCAGGGTGATGATTTAGTTTTACGTGACATTTAATCTTGTGATCGTAAGTTATGCGATCTCCTTTTTTTAACGTGAATTCCGAACCATTGGACACGGCACTTCACCCCAAAAATCCCATATAGGCTACATAAATCGGGAACTGAATCCAGTCCTGCTGTTGGGAGGCAAGAGACTTGACAGCTGCGCCATCACGATCAGAGTGATGTAGTAATTTCAAATAGCCATAGGAAACAACAGACTTTACATTTATAGGCTCTAAAAGTAGCTCATCTTCTATTGACTTCGCTTTCACGAAGGCAAAGAACAGAAACGCAAACCTAGACACAGTTGCATTAGACGCGATATGCTTTCTTAAAAAACAATATTGATCTTGGATTAGTTGGGGGGCCCCGCGTAAAATAGAAGAAAAAAAAGCTAATATTTTGTCATGTACAGTATATATTACCTTAGTATAGTATTACTGTTCATAACTTAGAATCGTTAAAACAGTAATTGCTTCGTAAAGCAGAAAACGACAAGTTTTCCATTGTTTGCCTTAAATCTTAATTTGTATTTAGAGATAGAACTAGTTCAGTTTCGAAGGAGAGCGGTATTTATTCCTCAGTCTGCGCACCTCCCTTGGATATGCCCCTGCTAATTGAGATTTGAATAAGAGCCCCCACATGAGAATTTATACACTATGAGGTATTTGACTTCGATTTTTCATTCCGATATGATTTGCTTATTGATATCAATGACACATTAAAGGTCCATTTACCTTCTGCAGGTCCCCAGTGATCGAGAAGCTCGCAAGGAAGCCAGAACTGTAAGGAAACGAGCTCTCTCAACAATAGGCACTTTGTCCCCAAAGAAAAGAAAGATAGACCAGGAGACTAGTACTGACCATTATCCGGATATGTTGTATGAAAAGGACAGAGAAATAGAGAATCTTCGTAAAGCAAATGAACAGCTTAAACGACAAAATGCCCTAAATATATTTGCTTTGAAACGAACACAAGCTACATTAAGATCAGTGAGGAGACCCAGTTATTTAGCGTCTTTGAAGAGAAAATGTCCACCTCCCAAGACAAGTAAAACCATAAACCAAGAAGTAGAAAAAATAATTTCTAAATGCTTCACTCCAGGTCAGATTCGGTGCCTTTTACGGGGAAACAAGAGAGTGAAATGGTCTTCTGAAGACATCGCGAATGCTCTTGCAGTGAGAGCACTTTCGAAGAAAGCCTACGAGTATTTAAGAAAGCGTAATTTCCCCTTACCCGCTCGTTCGACACTTCAGAAGTGGACGCGGCATTTTAAATGCCGACGGGGTATTCTTCATGAAGTTATTTCAATGTTAAAAGCTAGGGCAACAAACTTTGAAGAACTTGAAAAGTTTTGTGTGACTTCATTCGATGAAATGAATATCGATGGGCGTGTATGCTACGATTCAACCAACGATGTAATTTTGGGTCCCCACAGTAATGTACAGGTTGTAATGATTAGAGGATTGTTTTCAAAATGGAAGCAACCTATTTATTACGACTTCGACGTAACAATGGATTATGAACTACTGAAAAGCGTCATCAGTGCAGTCGAGGTCTGTGGCATTCATGTAGTTGCTATGACATGTGAGGGAAAAATTCCCGAGTCTGAAGGAATAGGGTGTGGACACTCACAAAACATTCTTCTGTAACCCAGTTACAAGTGAGAAGGTGTGGGTTTTTTGTGACGTACCCCACCTTCTAAAGCTATTAAGAAACCACTTCTTAGACCAAGGACTTACACTTCCTGATGGCACGAAGCTCGGAAAGGAAACTATAGAGGAGCTGTTAAGTAAACAGAAAGGGGATCTCACGGTGACACACCATATCAATCAGGCCCATCTTAGTGTTACAGGCCGGTCTCGCCAAAACGTAAGATTTGCGACACAATTGTTCTCCAACCGCACCGCCAAGGCCCTGAAATATGTCCTTAACAAAGAAAATGAAAGCAATTTCATCCAGCTGGTGAACGACTCGTTAAGACGTCATGAATTCTAGAATTCCACGAGACCAGAAAGCACCCCTCAGAAGTGGATATGGCGTAAATCTCCGAAGCCAGGAAAATACACTCAAGCGATTTTTGGAAGTAATATCCAATGTGCGAGTGGGAAATAGGAAGAGCCTGCTACCATTTCAGAAAGGTTTCATTATTTCCATCAAGTCTCTGCTTGGATTGTTTCAACACATGAAAACAACTCACAATGTGTCGTTCATTTTGACTGCCAGACTAAATCAGGATACCAACTGAAGAGCCCAATAGCACACCAGGGCGAAACACTGTCATCTTGTTGAGTTATGCCGGAACATTTAGCACTATTTGTGTTTAAATACATTATGGCTCAACGGACAATGCATATTTTCTTATGAAAATTGTATATTCAATGCCAAGGTAAGGTTATAATTGCTTTGGAATGGAGTTTCGACTCCCATAGTGCACTGGCTTGCTCGTGACGCGGATACACATGTATCAAATACGTCTTGCAATGGCCTTCCCAGTGTGCACTAGACAGTGTCTTGGTGAGGTGTGCTTTAACCAACTGAAGAGCCCAATAGCACACCGGGGCGAAACACTGTCATCTTGTTGAGTTATGCCGGAACATTTAGCACTATTTGTGTTTAAATACATTATGGCTCAACGGACAATGCATATTTTCTTATGAAAATTGTATATTCAATGCCAAGGTAAGGTTATAATTGCTTTGGAATGGAGTTTCGACTCCCATAGTGCACTGGCTTGCTCGTGACGCGGATACACATGTATCAAATACGTCTTGCAATGGCCTTCCCAGTGTGCACTAGACAGTGTCTTGGTGAGGTGTGCTTTAACCAACTGAAGAGCCCAATAGCACACCGGGGCGAAACACTGTCATCTTGTTGAGTTATGCCGGAACATTTAGCACTATTTGTGTTTAAATCAGGATTGTCTTGAAAATTTATTTTCTCGAATTCGAGGACTGGGTATATTCTATAATAACCCTTCCCCATTCGAGGTGCGAAACCGAATTCGTCTACTCCTGTTAACAGGCAATGTGGACGACATCCCCTTATCGGGCAGTGTGTCTGTAGAGGAAGAGGGGAGGGGCGGTTCTGAAAATTCTTTAGGGGCAGCGTCCAATACAGACGAAGATTTCATGGGGTTCGTGACCAATGAACTATGCATTGACATTGTTGAAGGTCCAACAGCTTTAGCCAACCGCATCAGTGACCCAGAAGAAACTGAACTATTAACCGTAGAGGTTTCTACGCAGGCTACAAGTGAAGATGACGTTGCGCTAGATGCAGTTAAGTACCGTATATACCCGAATGTAAGACGACCCCGAATATAAGACGAGCCCTAGTTATCTTACAGATTTTTTCAAAAAAATACTCGCTAACTCATAACTTGCACAATATATGCACTTAAGGTCATGCTTTCATTTTTATAACATCTCGTGTTATCGGAAATCCCTCTGCCCGCTTTTCCAAGACATACTCGATAATTTTTTTGATCAAGAATGGGAGACGTTATTAAATTAAGATACGTTGATCACAAAATTACTGCTCGTAAAACTGACTGGTTGTTCTTGTAAAGATTGTTTTAAAACATATTTCTGTATGTTTTCGAACATATAATAATAATAATAATGTTATTGGTTTTACGTCCCTTTTAACTACTCTGGCTTTTAGAGACGCCGGGGTGACGGAATTTTGCCCCGAAGGGGATCTTTAACGTGCCAGTAAATGTACTGACACGGCTCCCTCGCATTTGCGCACCCTCAAATGCCAGCTGACTGTGCCAGGTTTCGAACCTGCAACCTTCGAACATATAATTTATCCGCTTGAAATGACGTGTATGCGTAAATCCTAATCTCAAAATGTACGCTATTCGTATATGCATGGTAATTAAACATAACAAACCATATTTTAATCTTCATTAACGCATTGACTAGTTGAGAGTTACAAGATGCCAAGACCACATACTACTTTGCAAATAATAACAATTTTTAAAAACCTTGATTTTTTTTAATACGCTGAATATAAGACGACCCCTAGTTTTTATAACACAAAAAGTGGGAAAAAAAAAACTCGTCTTACATTCGTGTATATACGGTACCTTGCCAGCTATGTAGGCTTGCCATATTTTTGGTGAGTGAAACCGGGACACATTAATATAGGATGGCCTTACCGGGAAATAAGTTTTTTTTTAAATTAGAAGCAGTTTTAGAGTTTTAAGCCTTTTCTTAAGCCTCGCAGGTGACGGGAGGGGGGATCTGGCACCCTAAATTGTTAGTTCTACACACCTTTTAAAAATAAAAAGGAATTTTTGCTACATAAAAATATATAATTTTTCCTTTTTAATGATAATTTTTTCTGGTCTACCATCTAGAAAGAAGTGTTAATAAATTACAATTTAAATACTTCATAAAATTGTTTAATTGAACAATTACTAAGTCTTATTATTATTATTTTAAAAACTACAACGTTTTGAACTTGTTGAAAAGTAACCGATTGATAAAAGATTCTTAAACACATAAATTCATTACTTTATACATCTTACAGCCGTTTTCCGGGACATTGATAAAACCGGACGGGACACCGGGACTGTCCCGGTCAAACCGGAACGTATGGCAAGCCTACGGCTATGTGGCATTCAAGAGTAGGTTTATTGATGAGAGTTTAAGTGTGAAGGGGGAAAATTTGTATGTAACAGACGAGAGCAGAGATGATTGGATATCCATCATTTCAAAGGGGGAACTTACTCGTCCAACACATGAGTGGCTCCATAAAATGATTGAATTTGAAGTTTTGTTCGGTTCTTTTCATGGACGAACTATATCTAAAAAGAAAAATGTAATGACCTACCTGACCACCTTAATAAACTCAAAATTCCCGGAAGTGAATGAGAAGATAATTCGTTTATACGTGAGGACAAGGACTTTTATCAGAATCCATCACCTGAATAGGCATATCAAGATCAAAATACTGGAGAAATATGCAGCAAAAAAGAACAAACTCTGGGTCTCTTCGTCATCTAAAACTCAAGTCGCATAAAAGGTAAGTGTTTATAAACTGATCATTTTCATACCAATGTTACATTAATAATGCCTGTTGTTGGGACTGGGACATCTTGGTCATCAGCTCTGTGTACTTGTGTGTTCAATTTGTAATCAGTGCTTTTAAGGTGACTGTTGTAATGTTTGTGTGACCGTAATTATTAGGGACGGAAAAGGGGTAAGTGCTCCGGAACTTGAAACAAGGTAGGCTACTATCTCGGCATTTGCCTGGAGAGTGTATGGAAAGCCGCTGTCAGCGCCGGGATTTGAACCTCTGAACTCCCGACTTACTGCAGCATCCCATCGCGGTCGTAGTGAGCAATATAACTTGGCTACACCACAGGATCGCTAAAGCATGATTATGTAGCTTACCGCTATTGCTAAATTTCGTATTTCCATCCTTTGCACGTCTTTTATTGTGTTTTGTGAGGCTTTTTGTAAGCTCAGCTGATACTAAGGTGGGGTAGCGTAGTTAATCTACAATATTTTTTGTGTACCGGGTGAGTTAGCCGAGGTCGTTACGGCATGACTAATGGAAGTCGCTCACATCCGGGAGGCGAGGAGGTTCGAATCCCCCCGCCGGCAACCTTGAAGATGGTCTTCTGTGGTTTTCCATCTTCCTTCCAGGCAAATGCCGGGGTTGGTCCCTAACTATAGGCCACAGCCGCTACCTTCCAACTCCTCGACCTTCCCTTCCAACTTTCCTCCCCAACGGTACTTGTAGCTCACCCATTGGGTGTCCGTCTCGAAGCAGCTACAAAACTGGCGAGCCAAACATGTCCTCGGACACTCCCGGCACTAAAAAGCCATACGCTTAAAAAAAAAAAAAAAATGTGTGTGTTTATGAAGTATATTTCGCATTATAAACCACTGCAATATATTGTTTATACCTTTCTCTTTATAATGCGCATATTGCCATTATTGTGATTGAATACCACGAGCGGAAAAGAGAAGCGAAATATGACCGTTTCCCGTAAGAATGCATTGTAAATATCAGCTGGCATGCGCCTGCTACATCCGAGCTGCATCACAGCTTATCAGCCAATGGGAGCGAGAGGCACCGGAGTGTCCTACCTTATAGTCTACTTACCTTGGGACGAAGCAATGAGGATATAAAAAGTAGGTTGACTCAGGCAAGGAAAGCATTTCAAAAAAAGAAAAAAGAAAAAATGAATGAATCTATGAATCTGTTGACATCAAATATAGATTTAGGTATAGTCAACCTTTGGCACTATACAGCCCATGACAAGCTAAGGCCGACCAAGCGACCTCTGTCCAGCCATTTGGGCTGCAGATATTGGGGTGACGCGTGATCAGCGCGTCGGGTCCCCTCGGCCGTTAATCTTGATATTTGTGATCGGAGCGCTGTCTCACTGTCAGACAGCTACTCAATTGTCCTCACGAGGCTGAGTGCACCCCGTTCCAACTCTCACGTCAGTTTTAAAATCCCTGACAAAGACAGGGATCGAACCCGGGGCCTCCGGGTGAGAGAGATTTAGGTATTAGGAGGTCAATTTTGAAAGCCTTTGTCTGGAGCATGGCTTTCTCTGGAAGTGAAACTTGGACTATTGGTGCAGCAGAAAAGAGAAGAATTGAAGCATTTGAAATGTGGTGTTACAGAAGAATTATGAAGATCAGATGGGTAGGTAGGGTTACAAATGAATGAATGATCGTGTGGCCTCCGGAGAGGCAGAGTGCAAGTCTTTCTAGTTGACGCCCGTGGGCGACCTGCACGTCGTAATGAGGATGAAGTGATGATGAAGAAGACACATACACCCAGTCCCCGAGCCATAGGAATTAACCCCAAGAGATTAAAATCGCTGATGGCTCGGCCGGGAATCGAACCCGGGGCACTTCGGACCAAAGCCTAGCACGCTAACCATTTAGCCACGGAGCCGGACAGGGTTACAAATGAAGAGGTATTAAGCCGAGTGGGAGAGGAGATATGTTTCTGGAGACTGCTAATGCAGAGAAGATATAGGTAGGTATGACACATACTAAGACACCCAGGAATAGCAAGCTTACTATCGGATTTTTTATTATGGATACTAGAGTTTAGGCCTTAATTACAACCAAACCAACAGACCTATTGAAAAGCGAGTTATACCAATATTTTCTTTGTTTAATTCTGTGTTAGACTATATAAGCCAATTATTTTTAAGTTTATTAATTATTTATTTATTTGTGGTTGTATGAAAAATTGTCCGTGTTTTTGACGTCTTTTCTAGGAACCGCTCACTTAAAACTATATACATGGAAGACTACTTGGCTGAGGGTAATTAAATTTTTATATGTGATAGGCACAAGTATTGGTAGTACAAATCTCAAGTTTCAATTTTTTTCAACTACCCGATAAAAAGTTCTTATACTTTTTCTGACGTAACGTTTTCTCAGCCCAGGATAAACGTACAGCAGGAAACTTGGTCTCATTTTGAAGCTCTCATTCGTGATTATCGGAAACTACGACCATTGTAAACGTACGGTGTGTTGGCGAATTTATGAAGAGTAATATTAATGGTTGGTTTTGCGTGTTCCGGTCCGTGGGAGTAAAACCGAGCGAGCAGGTGAATTCGAGTGCAGTTTTGCCAGGCAGTTGTGTAATGGAATGCGACTGACCTGGCTATGTCCACATGCTATTTTCAGTCTTCCTGTTTACTACTTATATGCCACATCACATCACATCCAAATGCCTCAGAGACCACCATTGTCTGAGGACGAACTTGCGCTAACATATTACAAAATGGTAGAAGTATGGAAGCAATGAATGTTTTATGCCGAGAAGCCTTGCTTACCGTTGCTCCTGAACTCTGGAAACAATGTATTAAACACGCTAAAAGAAATGAAGACCACTACTGGGAGATAGATGGCCTGTCTGAAAATGTCCCTCATTTCGATCAGGTCATAATTAACATGAATGCCAGCAGTTCTGATTAATCGGAACAGAGCCATTCTTCAGACGAAGAATACTGACTGAATTACATATTGTAAAGATATTATGTAAATAATACAGATAGCCCATGTAAAAATTGTGTAGTCTGACATTTCCAAATTAGGAAGACAAACCACTTTTAAACCTGCCATTGAAGGTCTAAAGCCCTTATGTGAAAAAGGTGTTGGAAAATGAAATTTGTACAAGGAAAGAAAATAAAAGGTTGAAAGGAAACTTAAAGCAGTGTTCGACTGTAGCGAGACGCAACGACCGCAACTTAACGCGGCAACGCTGCACCGATTTCACAAGTCCGCTCGCTTTTACTTGCACGGGCCGGAACGCACAAAACTTCCCATTAATATTACTCTTCATAAATTCGTCATCACACTGTACGATTGCAGTGGTCGTAGTTTCCGATAATCACAAACGAGAGCTTCAAAATGAGACCAAGTTGCCTGCTGTACATTTATCCTGGGCTGAGAAAACGTTACGTCAGAAAAAGTATAAGAACTTTTTATCGGGTAGTTGAAAAAAATTGAAACTTGAGATTTGCACTACCATTACTTGTGCCTATCATATGTAAAAATTTCATTACCCTCAGCCAAGTAGTTTTCCATGTATATAGTGTACCCAATTGTCATCATGTGGAACATGTGTTCGTATCCCAGCTAACTCACGGTCTTTCGAGGTATGGGACGTTCATGCCCACCATACGACCACATGCTCAGGATTTGAGTCTACCAGGTAACTACTCTACATGAAAGAAACAACATATTCCTAAATAAAACATTTACTGATATAAAGTCATGGCTATACAACAAAATACAAACAAAGGATAATTTACATTTAATTCCCACAATAAAAATCAAGGTTATTTTGTGAGTCTCTTCTTAACTAGTGCTACACTGCACTCAAATCTATTTCTAGCATCCTATCATTGATACTTTCAGACATCTACGAGTCTCCATAGTGTTCATCATGTGACACAATTTAACAAACTGGAGTATCACAACACAAAAGTCACATATCACTTTAACTGACATTAATTCTGTAATAATAAAACATTAATCCGTTTCTCATGGGCATTTACTTCCATTAACATAAATTCATTATTTTATGCCTTAATTAACAAATGTTGTTGTGTCGTGTGAATCATCTTCCTCCTTCCCATCAATATGAAACGCTAAAAGTGGTACGTTTTCCCTTCCAAAATACACATGGATAGAAATGTTTATAGTTTCACCATACAACGATTTTCTGGGTCTGGTCGAAATTATTATCGTTACAAACGTGTCATGTTATTAGAAATCATCTACCCGTCTGCATAAATTAGTGTGAACTGGGCAAAAATGCACTTTAAAAAGATGCCTACATTTATTTGGTTCAGCGATCCTCCTCAGAGAATAACTGGGCCAAATATTAACCGATCACAACGATCAAACACTGTATGTGTGTTGAAACACATCATTTAAATCAATTGGCATCATCACAACAATCATATCTTAATTATTTTTCGAAATATCGAGATTCTTCAGTGTCCCACTCTGCTTCTAAAATAAAGGGACTGGGTCTCCAAACCTCCCCTTCCAAGCAGGCAATAAAATTAGTTCCAGCTGGACGAGCAAGATGGCCCCCTCTTGCTGCTAGCAAGGTCATCTTTGTTTACAATTGCAGTACAATGGAGTTACGTTGAGTGTTGTCTCAAGTAATTGAGTCATTCTGATTATTTACCACCTATATTTATAGTGTAATGGGCTCAACTCAGCTCCTTAATTAACATTCATGGCTGGGGATGGATCCTGTAATAGCCTTGCCGTTCTGTGGTGAATAAAAGTGGCTTTGGGCGCGCATCATAATGAGAATACAAGACTGCTCATCAGCAGCTGCCTACAATATAATAAGGAAATCTGCGTTTCCTATACGACGAACATGATTCTCCTCTCAGGGCAGATCATTTTATACATGTGCTCACGGGGTCTCGAAGAACATTCCTCTTGGCAATTATTCCTGCAAGCGATGGATACAGACAGGCTCCGATCCAGTTCGCTGCGAATAATAAAAGTATGCACAACGGCGATACTAACTCGTAGATTAGCCAACATTTCACCTAACGTGCAAGCTATGTTAGAATGGTCCCCGCAACTTTATTGACGTAAATCACTGGATTCTACGTTACTTCGCTCGCTCTATGCGGCTTCAAACAATACTTCTCATAGATGACTCAATTATTGAGGCACTCACGTCCTCTCTGCGATTACTCTTAAGCCAAAGCTTCAAATAGCTCCTAAAAACAAGTATAAATTTACTGGCTTACATTACTTTAATGGTTCTCAAATACAATCCTAAGAATTGACCATATCAAATATTCATTCAACACTTCACTGACACTGAAAAACTCTCGTATCTCGCTATATTTCACGTTACTTTCTTACTGTTTACCAAAACAGTATCTTTATATTAGACATGACACACTTTGAACGTTATTTAGGCCAGAATGCCTATTACTTTACTTTTACCGACCCCAGATTACTATTATTATTATTATTATCATTTAACGTTACCGTTACATTCATCACTATCTTAGGCCTGAATGGCCCTAAACAAATCACCTTCCAAGCCATATTCTACCAAATACACGAGTGGTGAAAGCTCGTACATAAGTGACTGATACATCTTAGTCTTAAAGTGATGTTTCGTTGTATGGTGAACTATTTAGTTAGAATAACATTGTAAATTTGTACTCACTTTTCATTTTCGCTGGATTATTCCAGCACACCAGCCACGGACCTACCATGACGCTTGATTTAAGCCATCATGCTATATCTCACATACCACATGGTATCACATATTTCACACACGATAATCATACTTTTATCAGTGGCTTTTCTCACTTTAACACGATACATATTATTCACAATACACATAAACACCTTTGAAATCACTATAATAAAACTTATATACACTTTTGCACTATTTCACAGCTTGATCCTTAATCGGACTCCTCCTAACGCCTGACCTCAGAGATGCGATGAAGCTACGACAACCGCTGGTCTCAGTGAAAGTCTATCTGCGTATACGTGCGTTCGATTCTCGTCACCTTCAATACTGTTCATTTCACCGTCATGATTACTTGTGATGCCTCTCGGGTCCCATAACTGTAATGATCCTGACGATACTGCGTCATTTATAAGTATGACAATACCTCCTGGTATTCAGTGTCCAAAACCATCCTAAATTATTGCTACGCTATAGCGAACTACACTTGCGGATAATAATGGATAAATATCTGCTGTAGATTAAATCTTACGCGATTCTTGATTACTATTAAGAAGCTATATGATGCGCTTCCATTGTTCTTCATATATACTCGAGCGTCGTTACTCTAACATTTCGCGCACTACTGGCAGCGTTTTAGTTTACGTGCAGACTGCAGATGAACTGAAGAGCAACTGAAGACGAACTGGCTTGGTCTGTGCTGCTTCCCCTATATAAAGGTTTCTCGTAAAATGTAGTCCACAGGACTCACGAGAGCGACTCCTTTCTTGAAATAATGCATATCCATTCAAAATGACGTATACACCTCGTTTATCTAGATGTGGAAGTCCCATAATCACTCGTGTGCAAGCGATCGCTTCGGCCAATTAATTACAATTAATTGCCTTATTCCATAGCGTCATGACGCCACCATGGTGAATCCCCTCTTGCTGGTCACCAAATCACTCCTCTCGAGCGTAAGCTCTGTGTTAACAGGCTTATTTAGAGATATAGGCTTTAATTTAGGTGTGAGACCACTCCTAAATTATCTCTCCTAGAATATATTCACCTGGGTGTACATTTTATTCCATTTCGATGCTCCAATTGGCTGCAATCAATTAATTTCCGTGGACAATCATCCCCACTCCGGTCTCAAGTGTTGTCCATTGGGGAATCCCAGGGTCATTAATTTCGAGCTGTCCCAGCGGTCCAGACGAAATGAGTTCCTTCGGCGCCACGAATCTCCTCCCATCCGCTGGCTGCGATTAGTCAAATGTCAAGCTGGCTTGCCTTCATGCTACTATGCTTCGAAAACGTACATATGACTGCATTTTCTAACAATTATTCCCTTAAACAGCTATGATATTCACATTCTAGCCGTGAAATCATGCTATATTATTATATGTCATTATACATCTCAATGCTCTTCGGGTTCCCTGTAACTGTTCCCCCTCCGAGATCAATGGTTCGACTCTAGGCAGAATCACGGGCCTGGTCTTCTCTGATAAGACCCGAGTTCGATGCCAGTCTGCCGTGTCCGATTGGGCACAATAGTTTAAGTGAGCAGTTCCAAGAAAAGACGTCAAAAACACGGACAATTTTCCATACAACCACAAATAAATAAATAATTAATAAACTTGAAAATAATTGGCTTATATAGTTTAACGCAGAATTAAACAAAGAAAATATTGGTATAACTCGTTTTTCAATAGGTCTGTTGGTTTGGTTGTAATTAAGGCCTAAACTCGAGTATCCATAATAAAAAATCCTATAGTAGTTATGGAATGAAGGGGTAGACCAAGGTTAGAATATGTTAAACATATTGCCTCGGATGTAGGGTGTGGTAGCTATGTAGAGATGAAATGATTAGCCCAGGACAGGGAAACATGGAGAGCTGCATCAAACCATTCAAAAGACTGAAGACTCAAACAACAACATCTCTTGCACATAAAACCATATTACGGCACACATTAGTTATATTAAAAAACACATTTTCTTTTTTTCTTTTACATAGTTCATGCCAACATTGGAGCACTTTAAACAGTCCATATACATTTAAGTCTGACAGTGTCTGCTCCCAAAATTTGTTCATCCTGCCTGACCTGACTACTCACTTTTTCTTCACAATAAATAGAAGAAAAAGAAAAACACTTTAAATGACTTAGCTAGAATCTTAAACCATGTCTTAAAATAAAAAACAAGTACCATTAATTTGTCTCAATTACATTCTCCAGTGTAGAATATAATTGGAACAATATAATGGCCCCCTTTTTTTTTTAGACATAGGATAAGATTTGGCCAACGGTCTAGCAGTGTTGAAACACCGGATCCCATGAGCACTCCGCAGTTAAGCAACATTGGGCGCAGTCGGAACTTGGATGGTATGCCGGTTCTAGGCACTGCGCATTGTTGGCCAACATAAGGAGGAGCAGAAAGGCCCTGGCCACCCTACCGCAAGTAAACTCCGGCTGGGGGTAGCCTCTTCAAGAGGCTCGGACCTGCCTTAGGGCAGAACACCAATTATTAAGGATAAGATTCCAGCAAAGACATTTAAGTGTGTTTTCTATTTATTGTACAGAAAAAGTGTAAATGACAGAGTTTATTAATTTGTATTTTTAGCATATAGCCTTTAGTGCCGGGAGTGTTTGAGGACATGTAAAGGTCGCCAGAGTTTGTAGCTGCTTCTATGTGGACACCCATGGGGTGAACTACAAGTACCGTGATATGTAGATGAGATGAAATGAATGATGACTTCGCAGCTTGGAAATCTCGCTGGCAAAGATGTATCAATGCTGGAGGCGACTATTTTGAAGAATTTTAATGTTATTATAGTGATCTGGTTAATAGATGTTGTTTAATCGACTTGGTGACCTTACTTTCAGGACAGAACTTGGGTGTATAAATATGTATGTGCATATATAACCATGTAATTTGTTTGCTTCTGAATTGAATACATAACTAATATTCATCATCATCAATTTCCGTTTTCCAGCTTGGGCCGGGTCGGAGAAAGTAAGACAGCCCTCCATTTTACTCTGTCTGTCCACCATCCTTCCTGAACCACCTAATTCCACTCCAGGTTCCTTTCTCTCAAACTGTCTTTCACCAAGTCCATCCACCGTACTCTAGGTCTTCCTCATCCTCTCTTTTCAGTCATCCGCCTCTCCATCACTTGTTTCGGCATTCTTTCATCATTCATCCTTTTCACATGTCCATACCCTCTCAATCTGTTCTGCTCCAGCATCTGTACATTCATTTCCTTTAAAATATCTTCATTTCTCACTCTCTCTCTCTCTCTCATAGTCTTCCATACCATACTCCTCAGAAATTTCATTTTGGCTGTCCGTATTCTACCTTCATCTCTCCTCGCCATCAGCCAAGTTTCTGCTCCATACGTCATTATTACATACCTGCCAACTTTCAAAAATAGAAATCCAGAAGATCCCAAAGCGCAAAAATTTAACGCGTACATGCGTCGCAAAGTCTTAAAAATAGCGAGAAAAGACTACAGGGAAAGAGATTACAAACTCTTGGTGATGTGAGACTATCTAATTCATTCTGCCAGTTTCCAAAAATTCTGAAGAATATGCCTCCCTGAAAGACTGATGATATCGTTTCTTACTTGAATTCATCACCAAAACACTCAATTGCACAAAAAATTGTCACACAATTGCACGAATACCAGAACTACAGCAGGCACCGCTTAAGACCAAGCTTTCCCGCTTACAAACAGTCGAAGCACAAATAGTAATATAAATGCAGCGATAATCTGCGAGATGTGATTATCGATCGACAGTTCTATCGACTCTCAGCGTAATGTCCAACGCAAGGAATTAATGACAAAAGCGCAGCGATAATCTGCGAGACGGGATTATCGATAAATTGTTAACAGGGTGTAAGGCTGAAGTAAAAATTGGTTACTTTTTAGCTACCTTTTAGTTAATTTTAGTTACCTTTTAATACAAGATGTGTCTGCGGTCGGCAACCATAGAAGCTCATCGCGCGGTGAAGGAAAACAACAATGAACTGTGTTTAAAGCTGTGAATAAGATTCACTTATGGTGTTATCAAAAATTTAGATAAAAATAAATAATGGATATTTAATATCAAATGAGTTGATTCAGTAAATATGCCGTCCTGTGTACAAGAAGTTTATGATTACCAAGAAGTTGCTCTGATCTTGGCCGTTTGGGGAGATTTCCTTTGTCCCCGCGGTAGACCACGAAGAAATATATTATGCGACGTTACGTGATCGTCACCGAATTATGTCTTCGCAGTCAGATACGGAGAAATATCGAGACGTTACACGATCGGCGCTGGTCTCAGCCGTTTGACGTGATTCGTAGTTTTTAAGATAGAACACGGAGAAAAATCGTGATTACATAATCGGTGTCACTTTTAGTCGTTCGGGCACGGAAAAATATGGTAAGTTATTATTACGCAATCAGCACCGCTTGCTGCCCATTTGACAAAATCCAGTTGTACTCGTCATCGAATGCGGAGAAATATCGCGATGTATCGCAATCGCTGCCGCTCTCGGTCGTTTTACGAGATTAACGTTGTCCCCACGGTAGCACAATGAGAAAGCGATATTAGCAATCGGCACCGCATCGGGCCGTTCAACGATTGTCTGCCTGTCTATCTGTCCTGGCAGAATGGCGGAGGCGAGCTCGAGGTTGGGCATGGTTAAAATTCACGAGCAGTTATGGACATGTTGTATGATCGGCGCCATGATTCCCTCTGCCCCTATGCTTTGGTTGGAAGTTCACCGTGGATCACGAGAAGGAATGAGTATCGCGATGCTACGTAGTCTGTTATTTCTACGTGGGTTGATGCACAACTCGCTCCCCGTACTTTTAAGTATACGGTCATGGGAAAAGTGGCGAGTATGTTTCGTGATGGGTGCCCAACCACCTTGGACAGGATTCCTGCAGTCCTCGTGGACACAAGTTCGCGGCCGGGCACGGGTTTTATAATTTTACGCAACTGGCGTCGATCGTGGTCCGTTTGACGAGATTCCCGCAGGCAAGTCGTGCTGTCAGCCAGCCGTCTTGAAGATGTGATTTTGGAGGATGAACGTTCGAAGTAGGTATCGGTTATTATGAATTATTCAGAGAGGATTGCACGAATAATCCAACAAGAGGGCACATTCGAATTCAAACACTAAAGTGTCCTACCACGCCCGGCTACAAAGGGAAGCCATTGAAATCCTGAAGCATACCAACAGCTTCAACCGTAAGGAGGAATCTGAACGGGTCAACAAAGCCTGGTTTCCACTGCTGAATACACTGAAAACTAGAGGACACGGTGGCCGCGACGAACCAGTATATGCAACGGGAGATCAGTTGCCGGTCTCCGCTAAGACAGGTCGGCTAACGCCGGGCTCCAATACGCTTCAACCATTGGCCGGTCAACAGCCAATCAGCGACTGCCCCCCCACCACCATGGCGTACCTATAGCGAGCAGCGTTCCTCAGCATGCACCTATATAATGGGGTGAAACGAACTGCCACTTCTTTCCACTGAGTGCTTCGCTGCTGTCGAAGTCAGAGGAACCGTGGAAAATGCCGGACGCAGTTTTCGGCGAAACGTCGGGACCGTCACAAGCCCTTGGAACATGGCCCTTAAGCCCGGAATACATCGATGAACTTTGTAACGCCGGCCGTGAAAGCCTCAATTCTTACATGAATCGCCTCTACGGGGAGGAAATTTCTAATTCATCTCGTCGCTTCGAGAGACTTCGGAAGAAGAAGGCGCAGCTCCTGTCATTTCTCACGTTTCTTCTGCGATGCAGAGACTCGGGTATCATTCCCAAGTTCCTGAGAATGAAGAGACCGGTGAATTCAGCCCAGTCACACCGGATCTACTGGGAGAAAGTAGACCGTGTCACCAGCTGTTCCATGATTGCGACATTCGATCAGTCGACCAACCGGCAGAAGAGGAAATTTGAGAGATACCTGGAGAATCGACCCGCGCTTGAGAACCCACCTGCCCTGGACACCTCACGGACAATCGTCAACCTAACCAACCGTTGCCTGTCAGAAGCCGAAACCTCTCTACTGGCTAAAGGAGGGAACTTTGTCGTTACCCCTCCCTCGATTCCCGTGGAGGACATCGTCGCGAATATTGAAGCCAGTATTCGCAATTTACCATCGGACCAGGCGGACGAAATTCGTCACGAAGCCTCACGCATACTCAGGAAGGCACAGACACCGAAGAGCAACCTCACAGTTCAAGAGAGGGAGGCCATAAGTGTGACGTGTTTCACGCCACTTAGCTCACATAAAAATATACCTAACCTAAGATATTCTTTCCTGCCAAATTTACCCGTCCCTGTATTTCCAGTTGGAGCGAACGCTTCATAAATTCCTTCACTTACCCAAAAATCTGAAGAACATTGTGGCCTGTGCCGAGTGTCGCAAATTCGACCTGTGAAGACCTTGTAAACTAAATCTTCATGGATAAAACACCGCACTCGCAGTCCAAACACGCGAGGTATAACTCTGGACCTGATGTGCACTGGTTCTGGAATTCTGCATTTCCTAACCTCAAAGATGAAACTTTGGATTTACGCATTTAAAATACGTCAATATCAGCTGTATCGATTGTTCCAACCACGACCATCGCGAGATGTATCGACCGCCGTAGATGACAAGAGACGTGCGCATGGCGAACAACCAGGGTGGCCAACTCTCACGGAAGGGAACACGGAAGTGTCTTATGGACTACGTTCAAGAAGCCAGGGGATTCTGTGTGCGTGTGTTGCTACAACTATTCTATTGTCCAAAATTATAGCGTTTCATATATGTACTGGTTTAGGCGTGGGTAACGCTCTCTTATCTACCTGACCATCAAGAAGGACACTTTGCTTGGGGGTTCGGACCCCCCAAGGTTGAAAAACATAGGTATCGGCCTCCTCGTGGGGCGTTATTTTATTTGGTTGTTTTAGTTTTGTTTAATATGTAGTGGCACAGGTAAGTTCCAGGAAGTGTGATATTTATTTTGATTGTTTGTCCATTTATTTTGGGGCTTTTGTTTTTTTTCTTTTCAGTGTTACTGCGTCGTGGATATTCGTATCTCGTGGGTATGGCGCAAACAGGTTGAACATCGGCCGAATTATGGGTTGATGTCGCCCACTGTTTAATATCTAAATTGTTTACCAATTTTTCCTTCTTCGGAAGTAGTTTTCATAGTGGGGACTCTTTCTTGTGTTCGGGCGAGTATTTTCTGTGTTGCGTAACCGTGTGCGTCCTTTAATTGGGTTCCAAATTTATTCATTATTTTCCCTGTGATCACGCTTCTTGGAATTTTCCCGTTTTCAGCCATGTAGAAATTTTATTATTTTAGTTTTAAGGGGGCGCTGTTCCTAAAGTTTGCATCACCTTACATCCACGTACTAGTTGTAGTTAATGTGACGCTTTGCTTTTGTTTTCCTCCCTTACGCCCCTAGCGCGTTTCATTTTGCGTTTCCCATTTTCTTGTATTTCTGTTTAACCTATGGGATTGGTTCAAATCCCAAATTTTGGGAGTAGCACCTTGTGGTGCAATCATCCTTGGTATACCGTTTGCTTCCGCCATTGTAAGAGTAGAGTCTAGTTCCCGTCGAGGCCCATGATGGTCATGTGGTACCGTCCGCTCCGTTTTACGGGAGTTTGTCATTTGTAATGTAGTGTTTTCATTTAATTTGGTTTTCTTTCCCTTTTACGTTGTCCAGGATGTGTTCGTACGTGTGTTGGTAACTTATTCCCACTCCGGGTGTAACTTGTAACTTCATGCTGGTATTGCACAACCCTTGCCGTGGCATTTCATGTTGTGTTGGTTCTGGGGATTTGTGTGCACGCGTTTCCTAGTTCAGGGCTTATATAAATTCATTTGACTAAGGATAATTTTCCCTTGTGTACCTGATTTATAATTATAATATTTTACCTTTTGTGTACCTGTTGATCTCGTATTTTCCGTTGGCGTCTTAAGGCATGTTAAGTGGTCTGCCGTGCCACAGCATTACTGACCTTGTGACCGTCCTTTCGAGGGCAATTATTTCATTCATGATAAAAACTGTTTGTAATTGAAATATGACCCTTAAGAATGTAGTTCCTATTTTTATATTTGGTGATACCTTATAATACAGACCCCTTTTATATTTTGGACTTCGACTTTACTTGCCCAACGCCCCATCCCCCACCCTCAAGACAGCTGCGGTGGAATGAATCCTCACCAGGTAAGTCTTCCACTTTTCAAGCTTGTGGATAAAACGACGTATTTTACTCTCTTGTCCATCTGAGGGTGTCACCCGAATACGTCGTCAACACCGGCCCCCGAGGCAAAACCATGAAGTCCCGTAAAGGATGTCTTGGGGTCGCCGTTGGTAAGTTTCCTTCAGGTTGGCAGGCCCTCTAGGGAGTCTGTCGAGCTGAGCGAGATAGTGTAGTGTGTAGGAGGGGGGGGGGGGGGTGATAATAAGGACTCTCAACTTGGACGGGAGTGTCATCATTCTTCCTGCGGACAAAGGGAACGCCACTGTCATCATGGCCACTGATGATTACACCACTAAGATCTCGGAATTGTTAGACCCTGAGACCTACCGCAGACTACCGAGAGATCCTACCAACCGGATTCTCCGCAAGACCAACATCCTTATTAAGGCCTCTCCATTAGCAGACAACGAGAAGAGAGAAACCTCCAGAAGTGAAGCTCTACCACCTAGGCTGTATGGCTTACCCAAGATACATAAGGAGGACGTACCTCTACGACCCATTGTGAGCGCCATTGGATCACCTACATATAACATCTCGAAATATCTGGCCACCTTACTACAACCTCACATCGGTGGCACAGAGTCGTACATCAGAGATTCGGGCCACTTCGTAGAAAAGCTGAAAAACATCCAGTTGGAAGCCGGAGACCTGCTTGTCAGCTTCGACGTGGTCTCGCTCTTCACTAAGGTACCAGTAAAGGAGGCCCTGGACCACATCGCTCAGATTTTTCCCGAGGACATCAAGAGCTTGTTCAGCCATTGCCTCACCACAAGTTATTTCCTGTGGAAGGACAGTTACTATGAACAAATCGACGGTGTCGCCATGGGCAGTCCTCTGAGCCCGGTGATCGCGAACTTCTTCATGGAAAAGTTCGAAATAATGGCACTAGAGACCGCACCACTTAAACCTAAGGTGTGGCTTCGCTACGTGGATGACACTTTTGTAATCTGGAGCCATGGAGAGGAACAATTACAGCCGTTACTACAGCATCTGAACAGCATCAGCCCGAATATTCAGTTCACTATGAAGGTAGAAAGTGAACAACAGCTCGCTTTCCTAGATGTTCTGGTTATGAAGACAGCCGACTTAAAGTTGGGACACACAGTCTACCGCAAGCCGACCCATACAGACCGCTATCTACAGAAGTCGTCCAACCACCACCCGCGACAAAAATACGGAGTCATAAAGACGCTGGCTGAACGTGCAAGGAGAATATGTGAACCACAGCACTTGAACGAAGAGCTCAACCACCTCGACATGGCCCTGCGCGCCAACGGGTTCAGCCACAAAGACGTACAGCGTGCACTCCATCCCAGGCGTCCAACTAACAGGGAAAATGAAGAGCGGCCAGCAGCTAAAGCCTTTCTGCCGTACATCAGTAGAGTAACTGATAGAATAGGGAGGCTACTGGAGTCCCATGGAGTCAAAACCATATATAGGCCTACGAAGAAGATCAAGGAAATGCTGAGATCGGCTAAAGACAAGCGCCATCCTCTCTCCACTGCTGGTGTCTACAAGATCCCGTGCAGCTGCGGTCACGTATATATTGGAACTACGAAACGCAGCATCGCCACCCGATTGAAGGAGCATAACCGACACTGCCGGCTGGGACAATCGGAAAAGTCGTCAGTCGCCGAACACGCGCTGCAAGCAGGCCACGATATACAGTACAGCAACACCGAAGTACTGTCCACTACAGTGTCCTACCACGCCCGGCTACAAAGGGAAGCCATTGAAATCCTGAAGCATACCAACAGCTTCAACCGTAAGGAGGAATCTGAACGGGTCAACAAAGCCTGGTTTCCACTGCTGAATACACTGAAAACTAGAGGACACGGTGGCCGCGACGAACCAGTATATGCAACGGGAGATCAGTTGCCGGTCTCCGCTAAGACAGGTCGGCTAACGCCGGGCTCCAATACGCTTCAACCATTGGCCGGTCAACAGCCAATCAGCGACTGCCCCCCCACCACGGCGTACCAATAGCGAGCAGCGTTCCGCAGCATGCACCTATATAATGGGGTAAAACGAACTGCCACTCCATTCCACTGAGTGCTTCGCTGCTGTCGAAGTCAGGGGAACCCTGGAAAATGCCGGACGCAATTTTCGGCGAAACGTCGGGACCGTCACAAGCCCCTGGAACACGGCCCTTAAGGCTGTGCGGTCAAAAATTGAAATTTTATTTTTATTTTTATTTTTATTTTTACTCTTAATCTCTAATGTAGGTCTTTGTGAGATATTATATGCGTTTTGAAGAAAATAACGACGGCTCGTTTGCTGAGGACATGGCTTCAAAGTGGCTATTTTGAGCGTTAAAGGTACAATCTCCACGACGAAACTAATAATCGGAAGACACCGAAATTTATGTACAACAACCCCTGTAGTAGTACCTGCAATAGGAACAATTCTTATTACGAAATTCAAATTTTGTATTAACCTCTTCAGATTTGAATACCATTTTTAGTGAGAAAAAATTGTTATATTAACTTCAAAGTTTTATTAATTTGATGTGGCTCTTATTCTGAGCAGTAGAAAAGTTCGATAAAGAAATTTGGTTCAGCGATATACCCGTGGTGATTGTACCTTTCAGACTCTATAAAACGCAGGTTGAATCAGTCACACACACATACACACACGCGCGCACACACACACAGCGGTAAGACAAGGTCTTGGGCAAGAGCGCGCTCGGGCACCTGCCTTATCCTCTCCTTCAACACCTTTGCTATCGCAGCTTCCGCCTCCCTCCCGCCCTGACTCATCATGCCAGTCCACACGACCACAGACTAGAGCAGAGTTTACCAACCTTTTGAAGTTCACGGCACCCTTGGGAATAACACACTAGGGGCACCCTTCCTTGAATAAAAAAAAAATTATATTTCATATGTAAATTTATTGAAATATTTTATAATAAGTAACGTACACCATAACATAATACAGTCTACTTTACTACAGTCAGTGAGTAAAAATACATCAAAATTTTGTTCGATAAATCGTTAATATGAAACTTGTGATTGATGCTTAGAGCACAGGTACGTGATATCGGGCCTTGCAGTTGACAATGAAACACGCAAATCATCCTCAAGGTTATTCAGTCTATTTCTTGCTTTGGATTTTATTGTCACCAGAGCAGAGAAGGCTTGCTCGCATAGATAGGATTTTGGAAAGGGCGAAAGTGTGTTAATTGCTTTCTTCATTAGGTTAGGATACTACTCTCTCCGCTGAAGCCCAAAAGTAGCCACCGACGCCTCACTCTTGGTGGACTTACTTTTGAGTGTGGAATCGGCACAAAGATGAATAAATTCATCTCGTTCGCAACCAGTGAAATCTATTTCCTCGCACTATCTATGAAATCAAATGTTGAGACAACCCAGTTGACATTCATAGTGGAAATAGATGGAAAGTATGTATCTATTGCTTCTTGCAATCTTGATAAGTGATCACAAATGCGGTCTTTCAGCTTACCCAGATCGTTATCTACTGCCAGATTAAGAAAGTTTGAAAGATCTCCTTTCTGAACTGCAGACGTCCAAGAACTAAGTTTTCTTTTAAAATCTTTCATTTTATTGGTTGAGGAAATTATTGTTTCCTGTCTACCCTGCATTGAAACATTCAGTTAATTCAGTTTATGAAAAATATCTGCCAGATACGACAGTTCCAAGCACCAAGAATCAGTTAGTAACAGCTCATAAAATGTATCTTGATTTTCATCTTTAAAAATAGTTTTCACCTGTTCTCTAAGTTCAAGAAACTGCTTCAATACACGACCCCGCGACAACTACCTTACTCTGTATGAAGTAACAAAGAGGTATGAGGTGCATCCGTTGCGAGACATAACTGTTTAAAAATCCTGCACATTAAAGGTCGAGACTTGATGTAGTTCACCATTTTCACAACTTCGTTAAACACTGCAGCAAAATCTTGAGCTCTTGCAGTAAAAACCTTTAAATTTCCCAGACATAGATTGTGCACCATCTGTACATATACCACAACAGTCTTTCCATGCCGGCCGAAGTCGTCGGATTTTTAAGAGAGTTAAAAATCCCTCAGTATGCCTTCCTTCGGAGGGGAAGTAGATCCGGCGGTCCCATGTCATAGATTTATGGCATGTTAAAGAACCTTCCACTAATTACACCTGTGTGAAGCTAAATTATATATAGGTTAAACATTTGACTAGCGTTCGTAGGTTCCTACGTTCGTCGTCAAGAGCCGACTGCGGTGGCGTCTGGTAGCTAAGTTCTGAACTAGTAGTCATTGACGGTGGCGTTTGGCAGCAAAAGTCGGAACTATTTGAAAAATTCAAAAGACTGCAGTCCTTACTTGAATTAAAAACAGATAACACGCACTAATACAGTCATCACAATTAACACCGGTTATCAGACAGATTCTATACACACCAAAGTACACGGGGCTACATGACCGCGTTGTCGCAGCCCCTAAACTTAAGAACTAACCAACCAGTCTTTCCATGAAAGATCTTGGTCATTGAGAAAGGAATTAATAGAAACAAAAATATCATGTCCTGAGGTTGTAGTCTCCAGCGGTCTACAGAACAGAAACGCCTCATTAATATCTTTATCATCAATATATCTGGTAAAACCAAGGAGTTGCAGTTTGTCACCACTATCGATACTCTCATCTACTTGCAAAGCAAATGCTCCATCAGTTTTTATTTTCCCCACGACTTGTTCGTTGATATTGCAAACATTTCAGATATCCTGCGACTGATTGTGTTGTTGGAAAGAGGAAATTTCGAAATTTGATTACTGCTCCTTCACCAAGTATTGTTGAAACTATAATTTTCCATGCAGGACCTATGATTTCCTCTCCAAGAGTATGAGGTGTGTGTGTGATTTTTTTTCCTATCAGTTCTGCTACTTTAAACGAGGCTTCAAGAGCAGTATCACTTATGGTCATTCTCTTTACCATTCGCACAGCTGTTTTTTTTTCTCCCCTTCTAGTACACGTGAAAAATACATCACACTCTTCCCAGACCCACTAGGATGCTTAATTGTGAGATGCCACTTCAGTTTGCTAGGTACCATGGCCTCGTGTTTCGCCACAAACTAAACACACAGGGATAGGGTTTTCCTCGTTCTTATTCCACGTAAATCCATACACTACGTAACTGTCCTGGTATGTTCTTTTCTTTCGTTTGTCTTCTTTATGTTGAATTCGACGGTTCGGGAGTAGGAGCCGACTGCTCACTTTCACTCTCCAGGCGTTTACGTTTAACAATGAACTTGTCCATAGCTAAACACTGCTACTGTAATCAACGCCAAGAAAACATGTTAAAGTGGCGTAGGAACGGGTACACTTTTATATATTTATATATATGTAAGTGACTGATGTGAAACAGCTTTTGTCAAAGCATTTCGGCCCTGAGTGGCACAACAGAGAGGATCTAGGCTTCTACCGAGACTTGCTACTATGTGGCGAAGACATAGCTCGACAAAATGTATCTTAAGTAGAAGAAGAAGAAGAAGAAGACCCCATGGAATGACGTTGCTGTGCAGTCCAATGGACTCTATTTCGCCTAGTTTGAAAAGCTGTGAGCATATTGTGAATGGAAATTTAAGGTTGAAAGGTTACTTTTATTGTATACTGGGTAGTTTCTTAGAAACCATAATTACTGACTTAATGAAACTAATCCAAAACTACTTAAGTCCTAGATCCTGTATCAAAACTGCTTAAGTGCAATATATTTTCTATTATTACGTAAAAACTGCTTTTACTGTATTTTTAAAACATACATAAAATGAAAACTAATCGTATTTTGTAACTATTATACAAACTGTTTCTATTTAAACACGCACGGATAACTCAAGACAGTTTTTTGCCCTTTCTCACAAATTTCATGAAATTGACTTAGGTAGTTCGGGAATTGGACGACTCACATACATATCTTTATAACCTCTGTTATTTATTTTATTTGTTATTTAATTTCCAATGAATTTGTTATTATTAAGTCCCTTTTTTTTGTTAAATTTTATTCTTTGTTTTCTTACTGTCAATACTTTATATTGTTATACAGTCAGTATAAAATGGTGTACTTCGTACCTGTATCAGATTATTACTAAAAAAAAGATGTTTCAATATAGAACAATATGATATGTAAATGATTTTTCAAAATCTGAAATAATAAAATTTATTTTCATGGGAATATTTGCTCATAATAAAATATGTGTGTGTTTCGTTTACAGAATGTTAAAAATTATTTATGAGTTACTTAATAAAATTCTGTAAGTTATATTCGCAGAATAAATCATGTTTAAGATCAATAGAACTTTATAGGCCAGGCGACAGGTCGAAAAACAAAAGCCTCAATAAGGAAATAATTAGTGGAAAGCTGGAAATTGCTTTAATCGCTTTATTTTGACCCAGATATTACTCTCCCAACTTTTCCCCCTCAAGCGAAGTCGGCGTTGGCCCTTCTGGCCCTAAGAAGGTACCTTTTTTTTTGCTAATATCTCCCAAACCATCAACTTTATCAACAAAATGCCTATTATGAAAATAATCTAAGAGTACATTTTCTACAAAAATGCTCTCTACCTTTTGTCTCTAATGTGAACTGTTACGATGCTACGACCATTCAAATTGGAGCCCTTTTAGATTCTTGCGGAAAAGCTATGGAAATGATATGCCATATCAAAGTTTCTACATATTATAAAATATTTGTCAGCATTCCAGGTGCACAAGCTGTTAACTTGTTACAAGTATAACAGATTTTCAATGTAAACAGCTGTGGCCTCAATTTCTCCGTCATCGCTTTCATCGTCTGTATCGGTACTTTTGTCAGACGTCACAGGGCGCTCAAGATTAACATCGATGTCTCCGTCACAATCATCCATATCATCTTCCTCGGCAGCATTTGTACATGACCGTCCCATACAATTCATGCAGATTCTGGAGCATCGGAGGCCAGTTTTCCTGCAACCACAAGCTGCGTTACATCCTTCCGAACATTTGCTGGACACTGTGTTTAGAAGCGTTTGTGGCACCGGATCCCTCGTAGGTATGGGAGCCAAACCACATTGAGAATTTTTCCAGCCCCAATCCAGTGGATTTGTATCATTTCCATACCATGTTTGGATTTGATGATATGTTCTTAAAGAGTGATCACGTGCCGCTGATTCGGTGGGAGGTAAGCTTGCGAGATTAAATCGATGTTTGCTTAGAGATTTTTCAAACAGTTGGAACCGCAGCTCATTCATGGTATTTCCCGTGGTTTTGTTGTCATAAAGCCCAGCCAAAACCAACTGGCCCGCTTTGTCAATTTCATCGGGGTTTGCGTTCACGTCTCGGAAAACCCTAACAGCTGTCTGCAGTTCCTCATTACTCTTCAGCAGTGTTACGAATTTCATTTTGCACTGCCTGTGAAACGAAGACGTTATATCGCACCCACTAAACGCATGCAAAAAGAGGAAGTTTTCTTGCACACATGTTGGGAGATTGAAACTTGTTGTGCAAAATAGTTGTTGTTTGGTTGAACCTTGGCCGGGTTTCATAAAATACATTTTCGTGGAGGGTGGCACACAAGCCGCCAAGATGACCAGGATATCTATATCTTCAGCCACTATAATGACTGAATTGTCGGGCCGAGATAACTCGAGTGGGGTGGTAACGATCAGCACATCGGCATGTGGAGCTTGTCTGGTTTCGATTCCTTTGCTTTCGAATTTGACGCACAACAAGTCGATCAATCTTCGTTTGTTTGTGACATTAGACAAAAAGTTTGCTTGTGGCATAGGTGCCGTCATGGACTCATAAAAAAAACATTAGCAGCTTCATGCTTGTGCGATCGTCGAAGACGTTCAACGGACTTGGTACTGCGAGCTGCTGGGTCGTCAGGATACCCAACGAAAATAATGACACTGTTTCTAAAGTATCTTTTAACGTAACTCGCATATTTGGCACTAATGTCGACAAAAGTATCGGTTTGGTGCCAAATTACACGGTGCAGAAGACATCCTCCGTCGAGAACGTGATGTAGGTCCTCAAATATGGGCTCATCGGTAACAGGATCGAATAATTTATAGAACACAGACTTTTGCGTCTACGCATTCCCGCTTTATCAAAGATCGCAACCGGATACGGAGCTAGTTCAAACTGGAAATATTGTTTCAATTCTGCATCGGATTTCTTTGCAAGGCAAATGCATTGGAAAAGCACAAGAGGATCACCAGGAATATCCGTGTTGCGGATTTTTAGCCTATTTTCAATTTTGAAAAAATAGGCTTATGAAATCACCTTTTGTCCGTGTGTGTGTGCGTGTGTGTGTGTCTAAACGACTGGAGCGATTTCAATGAAACTCGGTAAGTTCATGGCGCTATTCCCGGCGACCTCGACCGTGCCCTTCAAATTTTGTTACGTCTCACCAATCCAACATGGCGGCTGTGCGAAATATTTCACTAGCATTCGATATCTCCGAAACTATTACCGATATCGCCCTGAAATTGTGTACGGTGATAAAGGGCACTACTAGAAGTTCACCTATGAGACTTTCAAAAACCTGGTGACTACAAAACCAACATGGCGGCCAAGCGAAGTTGAGACTTTTAAATAGACTTTTCTCGCGATTTAACTACCCAAACGTAATGAAACTGGGTACAGCAATTGTTTATACACATTGTAAAGCACTGGAGTCTAATTTAGTTCAATTGTTTACATAACCTCAAAATGGCGGCTGTGCGAAATATTTCACTGACATTCTATATCTCCGAAACTATTACAGATATCACCCTGCAATCTTGTACGGTGATAAAGGGTACTGATACAAGTTTACCTATGTATATTTCATAAACCTGTAAAGTACAAAACGAACATGGCAAACAAGCGAATTTGAAATATTTTAATAGACTTTTCTCGTGATTTAACTCTCTGAGCGCAGTGAAATGTGGTACAGTAAATGATTTTGCAGATTGTAATGCACTGCCATCTAATTTAATTCAATTGTTTACATAACCTCAAGATGGCGGCTGTGCGAAATTTTAAAATTATGTTTTTATTCCTTGTGTTGTTATCATGCGATTGAAGTGAAAGTTTGAATAATGAACCTAGGCAATAATTGTCCTTGAATGGTACATAACTCTATGGCCTATACATATAACAATCCTAAACGGCGAGCTTCCGAAATATTTAGACGGTTCTCAATATCTATGAATCTTTTACAGCAAACAAACAGATTTTTTTTATGTTCATAGAGACTATGAACATATGTTCACCTATAGGACTTTGAGTAACCTGGTGAGCACAAATCCAACATGGCGGCGACGCGAAGTATAAATATTTAAATGGACGTTTCTCGCGAATTAACTATCCGAGTGCCGTGAAACGTTTCACGTTAAATATTTATTCAAATGTAGATCCACTGGCATCTAATTTATTTCAATTGTTTGCATAATCACAAGATGGCTGCTGTGCGTAATTTTAAAATCTCGTTTTTACTTCTTGAGTTCTAATCATGCGATTGAAGTTTGAATACCACACGACCACAATAATCTTAATGTAATAGTACAAAAATAAAAATCCAACCTGGCGACCATCTGAAATATTTAGACGGTTCTCAATATCTATGAATCTGTTACAGCAATTAAACTGAAATTTTGTATGTTGATAGAGGCAATTAACATGAGCAGGATATATGGAAATAGGCTGTATAGTTCTTCACGGAACTACTTGTTATTTTCGAATTTACCGCGCGGAGAGGCATCACGCCATTTTTTCTAAGGAACTTCACATCGTGAAAATTGTTGCCGGTTATGCCTTTTTGTGCTGCTATTCCAATTTCATAGGTCATATGACAAGTGATTTGTCCATCCGCGACAACTCCTGTGCTTAACGAAACAACGTGTTGTCCACGAGGAAAGGGCTCTTGAGTTGATAACCATCCAACAAATTTTCTCAAGTCCGCATCATCCCGCGAGATCCGCGCACACCGTGCATCCACATGCTGTTCTGTAGTCGAAAACTCAATATTGCAAAATGATACTAATGGTAGGTATTTTTCCACAGCTGTTTACATTGAAAATCTGTTATACTTGTAACAAGTTAACAGCTTGTGCATCTGGAATGCTGACAAATATTAAAACATGTAGAAACGTTGATATGGCATATCATTTCCATAGCTTTTCCGCATGAATCAAAAAGGGCTCATCTTTGAATGGTCGTAGCATCGTAACGGTTCACATTAGAGACAAACGGTAGGGAACATTTTTGTAGGAAATTTACTCTAGATTATTTTTTATAAGAGGTATTTTGTTGATAAAGTTGAAGATTTGGGAGATATTTGCAACAAATTGAAAAATGGTACCTTCTTAGGGCCAGAAGGGCCAACGCCGACTTCGCTCGAGGGAGAAACTTGGGAGAGTAATATCTGGGTCCAAATAAAGCGATTAAAGCAATTTCCAGCTTTCCACTAATTATTTCCTTAATGAACTACCTGTCGCCAGGCCTATTATGCGAGTTGCAATCTTCAATATATATCAAAATAATATATATATTACAATTTGCCTTACGTCGCACCGACACAGATACTGTAGGTCTTATGGCGACGATGGGATAGGAAAGACTAGCAGTGGGAAGGAAGCGGCTGTGGCCTTTATTAAGGTACAGCGCCCATTTGCCTGGTGGGAAAATGAGAAACCAGGGACAACCATCTCCAGGGCTACCGACAGGGGGGTTGGAACCCACTATTTCCGGAATGAAAGCTCACAGCTGCACAACCCTAACCACAACCTCACTCCGTGAATCATATCATACTATATCAAATTTTTAATTTATATTTTAATATTTTTTATCGCAGTTGGAACACAAAATGTGCCCATTTTTAAGCATGTTTCAACCATGCGTCACATTTAAGAATTATTATCTCAAAAACCCGTCATCAGATCAAATGCAAATTTTAACACAATATACATTGGAATGTTGTATAACTGGTTTATTAATTTCAAAATTTTGTGTGTCCAAGAAACAAAGTTGTTATCATTTTTGTAAGGTAACTTTTTCTCGGTTCGGGGTGGTTGGAAAATATCGCTCTTGGTCGCGTTGTAATCCTTATACATCAATAAGTTATGCTGTATGACTGTGAAATACGTAAATTAATTCACTTATTTTATATCGGTTTGTATTTGTTCGTGGAAATAAGGCGTGATTCACCTGCCAGCCGCTCCGGGGTAGGCTGTACAGCGTTGCTGAGATGGAGCCCATCACTGCCGAGCGAGGCGAGGTCGTATTTCCCCGTTCAAATATAAACCGATATAAAATAAGTGAATTAATTTACGTATTTTAAAGTCGTTCAACATAACTTTTTGATGTATAAGGAATATAACGCGACCAAGAACTACATATTCCAACCACCCCAAGCCGAGAAAACGTTACCTTAGACAATAGATAACAACATTGTTTCTTGGACACGAAAAATTTTGAAATTAATAAACCAGTTATACAACATTCCAATGTATATTGTGTTAAAATTTGGATTCGATACAATGAAGGGTTTGTGAGATAATAATTCTTAAATGTGACGCATGTTTGAAACACGCTTAAAAACGGGCACTTTTTGTGTTCCAACTGCGATAAAAAATATTAAAATATAAACTAAAAATTCCAAACCTACATGGACTCACGTAAAATAGAACGACGAAAATAATGATGATATTGGATTTTATGTATGTCTATTGGTTACGTCACAAACAACCTTCAAACTCGAGTACACATAATACTTTGGTCGACAGTAGTCCACAAATTGGCAATACGGCTCGGAAAGCAAGTCTGGTTTGTTTTTCAGATGCAAAGCAACGCTATCAGTGAGAGAGAGAGAGAGAAGACGTTGAGGGACGAGGAGAAGCGGGGGGAGTAGGGGCGGAAGGAGGTGATAATTGAAGGGTAGACACGTCACTAACACAAATGCAGCGGCTGCTATCGGTGATACAGTAGTGCTGCCATCTCTTGCCATGCGATTGACGGCGGTGGCGATCGCACAGCCTTAAGCCCGGAATACATCGATGAACTTTGTAACGCCGGCCGTGAAAGCCTCAATTCTTACATAAAATTATACAAGTTTTCAAGATAGCCCAGTTAGATTATATATCCAATGGAACCATCGTTCGAAGGAAAAATAGACATATAACGGAGTTTCGAATTAACCACACTTTATGTCGCAAATTCACTACCGGTAGACAGATCGATTTTTAAAATACGTATTTCGAAACATTTTTGCGATTATTTTTTGTAACGGCATCATTTCGCAAGATTGCGACAATAAATTATTTCGCGTTACTTCTGCACTTCAATTTGAGATATACAAATTTAGAGGCCAATATCAGAAATGAGAGGTTTCTGTTGAGTTTCGGAAGTTAATGCGAATAAACGTCTCGCAAAAAGTCAGGTTTACGATTAATACTGAAAAATATTTCACACAAAACTCTGGTTGGTTGGTTCTTAAGTTTAGGGGCTGCGACAACGCGGTCATGTAGCCCCGTGTACTATGGGTGTGTGTAGAATCTGTCTGATAACCAGTGTTAATTGTGATGACTGTATTAGTGTGTGTATCTGTTTTTTAATTTTAAGTACTGCAACTTAGAATTTTTCAAATAGTTCCTACTTTTGCCGCCAAGCACCACCGTCAACGACTACTAGACCAAGTTCAGAACTTAACTACTAGATGCCACCGCAGTCGGCTCTTGGCAACGAACGTAGAAACCTAAGAGCGTTGTTTACATTCTTAATGTGTCCAATTTAGCTTCACACAGGTGCAATTAGTGGAAGGCTCTTTAACATGCCATAAATCTATGACATGGGACCGCCGGCTTTACTTCCCCTCCGAAGGAAGGCGTACTGAGGGATTTTTAATGCTCTTAAAAAATCCGATGGCTTCGGTCGGGTTTGAACCCGCTAATTTGGGCATAGAAGCTCAGCATGCTACCGACTGCCCCACCGAAGCCGCCAAAACTAAACTCTTCTTGATGCCGAAAATATAGCTTACGTAATCGGCGCCGCTTGCGTGAAACTCGCTTCATCGCATCTGCGAGCCTAGCGGCGCAGTTTTAAAAGATTTTATCAGACCTCGGCAAATTTTCATTACCTCCAACTATCCAAACATAAGAATTAGCTACTTTTCGTTACTTTCGTTACCCATTTGTAAAATTAGCTACTTTTTCGTTACTTTCGTTACTTTTCGTTACCGGTAGACACCCTGAGTCTTATCAGTCGATTCTCAGTCGAATTTAAACACTCGCATCTCAGAATAGCAGCTATTATCGAAAATCAAAACTGAAATGCGATTTGGATGCAGAGAACGGAAACAAGCTAGGGAGTTGAAAATCCGGAAAAAAGCATGTTAATCCGGACAACCTGAAAACACCCCATAAATACGGAAACCTTCCGGGAAAACCGGAAAACTTGGCAGGTATGTTATTGGTAAATAATAGAATTGTAGATCACTTCTTTAGCCTTCAGTGGTATGTCTGTCTTTATCACAAATAAACCCCAAACCTGATGATAGAAAACACTCCCACATTGTATACTCTTGTTGATCCACCTACCCAAATTTGCATTCTCCTTCAACACTAAAATTATTATCTAATATAATCAATCATTTTTATGAAACAGGCCCCAGGACTTAATAACTCTTCATTTTGTGAAGAGAATAGGTTTCAGTGCCCAACAGTTTGTACAGGGAGATTCATTTGCTGGAGCGGGGCCGGCGGCCAGCTACCAGGCGCGCAAGCCTTCCACCAGCCAACCGAACTCGGACCGCAGTGCGCGCAGGTAAAACCCTAACAGTACATTAATTAATGGTAAATTTACCAGCAAATCATGATTAAAGAACTTACCTTTTCGCAGAAGATACTGAAAATGTTCTCCTTCAGCTTACAGACAGGTGTTGTGCCATGTAAATAAATTAACTTTTAAACGTTGCAATTCCCTTCTGTTGTGAGGGATATCTGCTGCCGTATATTGTTCTCCAGCTCCACTAGAGTACGAGTAATCGATTTTTACACTTTGTGTTATAAATTTTTCCATAATTCAACATCAAACGGCCTTAGGTCCGTGCTTCGATTAATTCCAGTAAACACACAGGGTGGTACTGGAGTAGCTACATAATGTAACTTCCAAAGATTTAAAATTCAAGTGTTGAGGAATGTTGGCTATTGTCATTCGTTAGCTGATAATCTAGGCTTTATTTTTATTTTCTGCATTTCGTTTGAGTCCACCCAATTAGTCAGGCTGCTTGGAGTGGCAAGCCACTCTCTTAAGTACAGGCGATGACAGATACAGACCAGTAGTTGTGCGTGCTTTCTACAACAGCTACGAACAGTTGGGAATGGTAGGTTTTTATCTATAAGGCATCCAAAGTTTAGAATGAAGCATTGATCCTATGGCGCGTTACGACAGGGTTGCCACTCCATGAGAAAAAAGGAAGCTTGTAGTTTTACGTGACCGTTAATCGTGCGATCATGAGCCACGGGACCTCCTTTTTACGTGGAATCCGAACCACAGGACATGGCATTTCACATCGAAAATCTCACATGCATTGACCGGGAATCGAACCCAGTCCACCTTGGTGAGAGGCCAACAGCCTGACCGCTGAGCCACCACGCCCCTTCTCCATGAGAGGAGGCAGTACAAAGCGCTTCGTGTACACTTTCCGCACATTCAGCAATTGTGCAGTGCCGAAGACTTGAATTAAGTACTGTATAATAATACTAATAGTAGGCTAACATAACACATACAACGAAATTAAATTAAATTAACTATAACATCATTATAAAGTCATTATAGTTAACATTCCTGCTATTCTTGCAAAGTATATTACTTAGCCTCTTTTTGCGTGGCGACAGTACTGGACCCTGTCCACTCTCACTACGTATTTTAAAAACGGTAGTCTTTGATATTCCTGTGGCCAGAGCAGTTTCATTGCCTAAATTATTTATACTTTCGTTAGGTTTAAGATTCTTAAAATAACTGAACACATTAATTACGACCTGGTTTTCCCTCTTCTGAGCACTTGACCACGCTTTCTTTTCACAAAACTATCCATTGTTGTACGTGAAATACGTAAAATACAACACGTTAAATCTAACAGAAATGCTGCACACACACTCAAGATTGAGACAGCCGAACTACTGAAATACAAGCTCGGAGGGCACAGTAATAAAGCTGTGAGTAGCGAGCTGCACCCCACGCTGTCCTTCGAAACTTCATTCATATAATCCGCGGTCAATGAACAGCTCAGCCTGTGTAAACAATTAAACCTACACTCTGGGTAAGCAGGTAGAAAACGTCTTCCAACATTCCTCTACAACTCTCAAACTGACATGACAGGGTTATCTTCAAAAATAGAAAAGTTTGCAGCATACGAACTTTTTCAATGCTGCTATGCGGTTATGAGAGAATATTCAGAAGTTTTACCTACATGAAAATTGTAATATTGCCAGTATAAAATATTTCAATAATCCATCAAGACGGCACATTTAGCTACACGTGTGTGAAAAATAGGCATCACAAAGTCAATGCAACATGATATAAGATCGATTTTTCTAGCATTTCTATCAAGTTTACGTAGTTCTAATATAGGACAAAAAAGATCGGCAAAACATAGTTCTACCCGAATATGCTGTTTTTATCGACAAATAAAATTTTTCGACTGATATGGCAACAGTGGATTGCTAGAAAATGACAGCGTCATACATGTCTCACGTGCAACAGAAAGAGAGAAGAATATCCCTATCTAACCAGTGCTTTATTCTAAACGTTGGATGCCTTATAGCCATACACAAGTATGGCTGCGAGGTTCACAACACAACAAAGAATTTTTATTTGCTGTACTTTTATTAAGAACGAGTCAGTTAGTGTTACTCGCAGAACATTTCAACAGGAATTCCCTGGTGTTAAGGTGCCTTTGGACACCCCAGTTCGGAAGGTTGTGATGAAGTTTAAGTCTACGGGGTCAGCTTTAAATTTAAAAAATTAAATGAAGACGTCACGTTTTGACAGAAGAAAAATTAGAGGACATTACTGCTCGATTATTACGGTCACCAAGAAAATATTTACGAAAACTTTCTCAACAAGCCGGCATGTCATATTCAACGGCTCAGAGAGCCACAAAACTAATTAAGTATCAACCGTACAAAACTACTCAGGTTCAAACCTTAAGTCCAAAGACCCAGTGGCAAGAACCAACTACTGTAATTGGTTTTTTCAGTCCGTGCATGACGGAATTTTAGATCCACAGTTAGTATTTTTCAGTGGCGAGGCGTGGTTTTATTTACATGGACGTGTGAATTCACAAAACAATCGATACTGGTCACCAGAGAACCCAAGACTGATCCACCAAAATCCCCTGCATGACCCAAAAATCGGTGTGTGGTGCGCAGTAACTGCAAAAAGAATTATAGGCCCAATTTTTTTCCGTGAAACTATTAATTCTGCTCGATACGTTCAGGTTATTTTGAAAAACTTCTTTGTCCAGTTAACAGACAGGGAAAGACTGTACGACAATAAGTGCTGTGTTTGACGACAGGGCGATTGCTAGATTGAGGCCGCCTCGAAGCCCGGATTTAACACCGTATGATTTTTATTTGTGGGGTAGCTTAAAAGACAAAGTGTATTGGTCTAATCCCCGTACCCTACAGGAGCTGGAGAACAATATACGACAGCAGATATCTCTCATTACGGAAGGAGAATTACAACGTGTAAACGCTAATTTATTTACATGATACAACGCCTGTCTGTCAGCTGAAGGAGAACATTTTCAGCATCTTCTGTGAAAAGGTAAGTTTTTTAATCATGATTTGTTGGTAAATTTACTGTTAATTAATGTACTATGTTACGGTTTTTACTTGCACGTACCGAGGTCCCGAGCTTGGTTGGCTGGCGGAAGGCGTGCACGCCCGGCAGTTGGCCACTGGCTCCGCTCCAGCAAAAGAATCTCACTGTATTATTCATTCCTTTTCATTCATTTACTTTATGCTTGCCACGGTGGGTGAGTGGTTAACGTGTCAGATTACCAACCCCAAGCTTGCGGGTTCGCCCCTGGCCTTGGCAAGTGATTTTTTGAACGGCGACAAAAATCACAACATAGATGTCATACGTTGTTGGCATGTTAAAGAACCCATTTGAATTCAGTAGGCCGTGTTCAATGGCAAAATTAATCTCGGGTTTTTCCGCCAACACAAAGTTCCTCAATTCTCTACTAGAAAGCGCCGTAGTTTCAAGGAGCTTAGATATCTAACCTCCTTGACTTTCATAGCGTTCAAAGGAACGACGAAATTTGACATGCAAGCTACCCTCTGGGTGTCAATTAACAAAGCTTGCACCAGGCACCTGAGGCCATACGATATTATTAGTAATGCGGGTAATTCCCCGGTACAATTACCAACAATAATATCAAACCGTGATTTGGGAACTATAGTAATTACATCGTAGTCATCATCATCATCCTACCCCCTTATCGAGTTTAAGGCCGGGTCGTGGTAGTCCTCCACCTCCTCCTGGCCCTCCACTTTTCGTCTTCCAGAGGTCCGTTCCAGTCCATATTCCATCTATTTATGCTACAGTAGTTATATATGATATCCAGCCGCTGGCTGGGTCTGATTGGAACATAAGCCTCTCCATCGTTTTCTATCCTCCCACCACCTTTCACTCCTCATTCTGTCCCACTCCTCTCCACTTTTCTGCACTCCTTCCTTCACACCGGTTGGTTCCTTAGTTTAGGGGCTGGGACAACGCGGTCATGTAGACCCGTGTACTTTGGGTGTGTGTAGAATCTGTCTGATAACCAGTGTTAATTGTGATGTCTGTATTAGTGTTCGTTATCTGTTTTAAATTCAAGTAAGGACTGCAGACATTGAATTTTTTCAAGTAGTTCCTACTTTTGCCGCCAAACGCCGTCAACGACTACTAGTTCAGAACTGATTACCAGATGCCACCGCAAGCGGCTCCTAGCGACGAACGTTGGAACTGAAGAGCGTTAGTCAAATGTTTAACCTGTAATTTAGCTTCACACAGGTGTAAATAGTAGACGATTCTTTTACATGCAATAAATCTATGACATGGGACCACCGGCTTTACTTCCCCTCCGAAGGAAGGCATACTGAGGGATTTTTAAAGCTCTTAAAAAAATCCGACGACTTCGGCCGGGGTTGAACCCATGATCTTGGGCATTGAAGCTCAGCATGCTACCAACTACGACACCGAAGCCGCTTTCCTTCACACCCACAATCCACCTATCTCTAACCCTCCATTTCCATCTAATGCATCCTCCTTGGTATATTGCACTCCTGCATTCTCCTAACATGTCTGTACCAACTCATTCTTGACTTCTCTATGATCTCTTGTAAGGGTTTCTCTTCCACAATCTGTCTCACTCTCTCATTTCTTACTCCATCCCTTCTTGTTATTCCCAATCTGCTTCTCTGAAATTTCATTTCGCAAGCCTGGATCCTGCTCACCTGTGTATTCTTTATAACCCACGTTTCTGATGCGTAAGTGAGTATTGGGACATAATATGTTCGATATATATTATACTATAGATTTCAAGAAAGCCTATGATAGTATTCATAGACTGACACTGCTAAAAATCCTCAGATCATATGGTCTCCATCCTAAATTGATAAAAATCATTCAATTAACATCAACAAACACAAATTCGAAAGTTAAATTTAGGGGAGGAATATCAACAGCTTTCACAGTAAAAATTGGTCTCAGACAAGGTGATGGATTATCCCCTCTGCTTTTCAATGTGGCTCTTGATTATATCATGAAGGTTTGGCAAAAGGAAAACCCTCCTAAGATCAAAATTGGAACAAAACCATCAATAAAAATAAACTGCTTAGGATTTGCAGATGACTTGCATCTTTTAGCACTAGACAAGGAAGAGGTTTGTACTCAGATCACTAGTCTCCAAGAAATTGCTCAAGGGATAGGATTACAGATATCCTTTGAAAAAACTGAGAACATGCCTATGAAACCCATAGATATAAATGAAGTCTATATAAATTATCATAAAATTAACCTAGTTCCTCAATTTAAGTATCTTGGAGAAATTATAACACATAACTTAAACGAAAAAGTAACTTGGAGAAATAGAACAAATAAAATGAAAAAGGCACAATCTCTAACCTAGTCAACATATAATAAAAAATGCCTATCAATAGCTACTAAGATCCAACATTATAAAACTGTAACTCTCCCAGAAGCCACTTATGCTTGTGAAACACTGTTCCAAATTAAAAATGAACAAAGAACTGATCAGCTCCTCAAAACGGAAAGAAGAATCATTAGAACGTGCATAAATAAAAAGTATCAGGTTGAGGGAGTCGGGAGGATTCTCCCAAATGAAACTGTCTACCGTGAGATTGATCCAATCACCAGCACAATGAAGAAGAAAAGAATTTCATATTTTTTTCACATCTTACGGCTTCCAGAAAACAGAATTGTACGCCAACTGGTGATGAGAAATCTAGGAAAGAAAACTGGAGGAAAATGGATCCAAGAAATCCAACAAGATCTCAAAGCAGTTGGACTCAAGATAACAGATGCCGAGGAGAAAAATAAAATTAACACCATTCTTAAAACTCACAAATTTTCTGCAGAAATGACACATAGAAAGCCTATGGAGATTTCAGATGAGTTGAGAAAATCCCGATCTGAAAGAATGGAAAAGTACTGGAAAGAGCGCAAGAACCAAGCAGTACTATTTATCTTCAAAGAAGAAGTGATTGTGGAACGACTCAAGTGGTCCAATGTGACCAATCAAGATTAATAATAATAATAATAATAATAATAATAATAGCTGTTACCCGCGGCTTCGCCCGCAATCACATTTGGAATCCCGTTATAACATTAGTTAGATAGATAGATAGATAGATAAGCATGGGTCCTAGTGGAAAATAATTGTATCACCTGAAACCAAAAATGCATGGGACGAAAAAAAAACATCAAAATATCATGTTGGTTTCGGACCCTAAAAGACGTGAAAAATATAATAAAAGTATTAAAAAAGCTATTTTTTGAAATTTTATTCCAATCAATTTTTATGTCATTCCTGGGATTAAGAAAATTCCGGCCAAAAAGTACAAAATCATTAATAACTCCCTAAGTATTTGTCGTATGATGAAATAGCAAGAGACAAAAAAAGATGTAATCTGTTATTGCCTACAACATAGGCCATGTATAATTTTACATATTACCTGCTTTTTCCCCCCAGAATTTCACCCCTTCCCATGGGCCCCTTAAATTGGATTTATGAAAAAACTGTGAAACACCTATTTACTTATTTTTTATGCTGATTTTTTCCCGCTGAGTTTCAAACTCCTCGCTTATGTCGTTTAAGAGATACACGCTTCGCTAAGAATCCTTCAACCCCCACTTTTCACCCCTTTCACCTCATAATATACACCACATCGAAAATCCCTCAGACACGTGTCTTCTTATTTTTAATGATGAGTTTATATGCCGAGTATCACTTCCCCCAATGAAACCAATCGGGAGATATTGCTATTCGTCATTTCGCTCATATTGGCCCGTATTGACGCAAATTGAATACAGTAAAGTTATTATTTATTCCGCCCTATTCAATACAATTTACTAGATATAGATATTGCTATTCAATGAAATGCAGGTCTACCCCCTTAACACCCCTTTAGAACCTGAATATCCAAAAATCCTTTCTTAGTGCGCGTTTGCGGCCCTTGAGGAAGCGGTATACCAAATTTCATTCTAATCCGTTCGGTGGTTTCTGAGATTTCGTGATGAATGAATCAGAGAGTGAGTGAGTGAGTGGTATTTGAGCTTTATATACAGTAGAAGTCCATTAGTCCGGCATCCAACAGTCCGGAATGCCCGATAGTCCGGCATCGCTCCGGAAAATTGTAAAATTTTGGTTTTCTCTAAAAGTGTGTCTTTAAAGCAAATAAAAACGCTCAAGAGCTATTCGGAAGTTTTCGGGGTAGTTCGGGATCATCCGGAAGCGCTCGGTATTGTTCGGAAACAATTAGCGGCCGGCTAGTCTCAGCTGTTACAACAAATGCAGGTGCAGTGCAGCACAGTTAATCAATCACGAAGCGTCTTCGCCATTTTTTTGTGCATTGTTCTTTTGTGTCCTTTCACTAGCTACAGTGCTTCAGAAATTATTGATTTCCCTCTACTAGAAAGCGCTATAGTGTTCAAGGAGGTTAGATATCTAACATCTAACCTCCTTGACTTTCATAGTCAAGGAACAACGAAATTCGACATGCAAGCTACCCTCTGGGTGTCAAATAACAAAGCTTGCACCCGCCACCCGAGGCCATACAATATTATAATTATTATTATTAGAAATAAATTTTATACTAAACGCCAAAAGACAAGAAAACAAAAAGACATTCGTGACTTTTTTAAATCTAAGTGAAATATGTTTTACAGTACGTGTACATACATTATATGAAATGTAAAATTAACTTTGTTGTACTGTATTTGCATACTGTATTTGTAGTTTAATTATGTATTAACCTAATTGTTCTTATAATTACGATTTATGTATGTAGTTAAATAACAAAGTACATTCGTTTTACGGCAAAACCTACACTAAAAAGAAGGAGCACCGCCCGATAGACCGGAATTTTCGGTAGTCCGGCACCGAGTCGGTCCCGAACGTGCCGGATTATCGGACTTCTACTGTAGTAGATAAGCATGGGTCCTAGTGGAAAATAATTCTATCACCTGAAACCAAAAATGCATGGGAGGAAAAAAAACATCAAAATATCATGTTGGTTTCGGACCCTAAAAGACGTGAAAAATATAATGAAATGAAAATCCACAGCCTGCTTCCAGTCTCCGACCGGGTCAGGAATGGAATGAATGAAGCCCCTATCTAGCGGCGAGGATATGAACTGTGCCGGCTGCCGAGGCCTGACGCACTCCTCTGGGGCAATGATTAAATGAATGACAGATGAAATGAAATGATAGTGGAGAATGTTGCTGGAATGAAATTTTGACAGGGAAACCCGGAGTACCCGGAGAAAAACCTGTCTGCCTCCGTTCTGTCCAGCACAGATCTCACATGGAGTGACCGGGATTTGAACCACGGACTCAGCGGTGAGAGGCCGGCGGAAAAATATAATAAAAGTATTAAAAAAGCTATTTTTTGAAATTTCATTCCAATCAATTTTTAGGTCATTCCTGGGACTTAGAAAATTCCGGCCAAAAAGTACAAAATCATTAATAACTCCCTAAGTATTCGTCGTATGATGAAATAGCAAGAGACAAAAAGATGCAATCTGTTATTGTCTACAACATAGGCCATGTATAATTTTACATATTACCTGTTTTTTTCCCCCCAGAATTTCACCCCTTCCCATGGGCCCCTTAAATTGGATTTATGAAAAAACAGTGAAACACCTACAGTAAAACTTCCTTTATACAATTCACATTTATACGTTTTCTACACTTATACGATTTATTTCCTGGTCCTGGCAAAATCCCTATACTTCCCATGTTAATTTATTTCCGATATAAGTTTTACATTTATTCGTTTTTCACGCTTATACGATCATATTTTAAGTCCCTTGCAATATAAAGCGTCATTTATACGTTGCATGTTCTGAGGAAGTACGTATGTTTGAATGCAAACTTTTGGTACAGCCTGTAGGCTACTTCCGCTCGGAAGTTACGATGGCCTTGAGCGACACCGGTCAGGGGGTGTCAACCAGATAGGGATCATTTGGCACCATCGGTGTAGTAGCACGTGCCAGTCGTATGGAGCGCTGTATGTCGTGTATATCGTGTTGCCAACATATGCATGATACAACGTTTTAATTAAATTGCAAACATAACACTATATTTAGTCAATAAATTTACACATAATTCCTAATTGACATTTCCTTGCAATTATCTTGCTCACAGACGATAATTACGGCACTTATCATTAAATAAACATTATTTCTACTAGGTTGGCGGCACTGACCATGCCATGGCGGCTCTGTTTATGAGTTGTATGTAATAATATTGGCCGTATACAAATAAGCTAAATAAGCTAATGTTGTGTTCTATCTCATCTTTCTTATATCAAATTGTCTTCGTGGTAATGAGAAATGAACAGTTCTTCTTCTGCTACGGCGAGTAAGTACGCTTATTTTAAGTTTTGTGTTTCTGTAGTGGCTGTGAAAAATATAGGCCTAGTTTTGAATTGATATTAGACGCAGGTGACATTCTACTTGACATATCAATTAACTTTCACTATTATTTATCCCATAGGTAGACCTACCAAATTCTGTGAACTGTGCCTATCACCGGAAGAAGGAAAAAACAAATCGTAAATCGCTGTTCTCGAAATAGCAGAGGAATATATGACAATTACTCTCCTAAGAAATGATCCAGTCTATGACCAGGTAAGAAGTCTGTGTTACCGTAATGTTTTGGCAGTGGGTAGTGGAACTAGGTACTGTGGGTTCTCGTAATGGATTTTTTTAATAGGCCTATAATGTAGACCTACGGTAGAGTACAAGATGAATAAGGTTGGGTTCCATAAACCATTACAACAACTTGATTACAACTCGCAGAAATATTTAAATGAGCCTATTGCATGTGTGTACTGAAGATCTTGAGGAGTGTGAATAATCAATTAATTAATTTCACATTGCAATAGAATATAAATCTCATGATTCATGACAACGTGTCTAAGCTTTAATTTTTCCCCTTCCTTGAATTTCAAATTATTACAGTATTCAAAACAGATCAGTTCAGTTAGAATAGGTAGTAATGCCATGTAGGACTGTAATTACAGGCTATTAAAACTTAACACACACACCCCATGGTCTAATAGGTCTAATGGCCTATATCATATAGTCTTACCAATGTGTAACTATATACATTAATGTGTTCTTGTCCTGTGGAATGAAGTCCAACGTGAATATACTTATGCTAAGTCATGGTGCTAAAGTAGTCGACTCGTGTAATGTTCTGCGACCCAAATACCATTCAAATGCACCTGTCCTCCTCTAATAAGCCAAGAACAAACAAATGTGTAGATGTGTTTCCTTGCATCTTCATGCTATGTATGGGCACTTTGTATTTATTTTTGTAGATACACAGGAAAATAAGCTGTACGGTTTATGTTATGGTAGGAATGCAGTGTTTGGGCTGGGTGTTCAGTTGGTCGAATTGGTAGTAATGGCAATACTGATGTAGGACTGTAATTACAGGTTATTAAAACTTAACATACACCCCCATGGTCTAATAGTTTTAATGGACTAGGATCATATTATAGTCTTACCAATGTGTAACTATTGACGTCAGAAAAGTTGGATGGCGCAGCCACGCGGTAGAATGTTGAAGCTGTAACATTGTGACTGGTGAGGTTTATTTTCATGGTGAAACATTGATGTCGTGATGGAAACAGAAAGGAATTTGTCAAATTCGAGGAGGTACTGCTCTGTATACGGTTGCAAATCATATAAAATGGGTACGAAATCTCTTCACTACTTTCCTGTACAAAAAGTTCAGAGAGAAAGATGGGATACGGCGCTGTCAATTGGAAAACGTGTTACACGTTACATGACAGTGTGCAGTCTGAATTTTTGTGAAGACGACTTCTTTCCACAGCGTAAGCACCGATACTGTTGATTATTGATAGTTATTGTCTCTAATTGTACTCACAAGGATTTAGCTACATCAAAAATACTGATAAACTTGTAGCCTAATACTTCTGTGTCGTACATAGAATGTAATCCGTTCTTCGCAAACTTATTTTAGGGGTTCTTCCGATTGACAATAGTCGAATGGTTAGAAAACTTAAGAAAAATGCTGTCCCTAGCCTCAATTTGCCAGAGAATTTATATTCTTGCCTTTAAACAGCAAGTAGGCCTATGTAGCTCAATATTTGCAATATTGAAGTATTATTTGGCTTAAATTGTGTTTTTGTCTATGATCTCCTTACTGTTGAATTTAGTTAATTAATGTGTAAAATCTTAGTTTTAAGTACCGGTTTGGAAACCCATCATCCCAGGCAGGCCGGTAACACCTATACTACTCAGGCAGATAGGTCACTTAGCCGTAATTTAGAAGTTGTAGTGATTTTAAGTATACATATGCGGTAATGTAGCAGGAGACCTGATTGGCCTAGGCTATTCTAACTTTAATTAGTTTCCATTTCAAGGTTTTTCAGTTTTGAGTGCGAATAGTTGGTTTGAAAGTTGTACAACAGTAAGGAGAGTTTGTTTTGTATAGGTTTTAATTGGTATTATGGTTTATGTCGAGCTGGGGAGTGAATTTGATTTAGCTTAAAGTGTAGTTTTAGATCTGTTCCGCTTGCTTATGACAAGTTCAAATGGAGACTCCAGCTTTGTTAAATATCTGTATTTTAAATATTTAATTAAATATATTGATAAAGAGGATGCCTCCATTTTAACTTGTCTGTGGCAAGAGATTAATAAATTTATATTCTTGCCTTTGAACAGCGAGTATGTAGGTCAATATTAGCAATATTGAAGTATGATTTGAGCATCCCAAGTAACGCTTCTTTGAACCCAAAACATTCATGCAAATTCAGGGTTGCTGGATTCAATTTATTATCAGGGATTCGTCCTTTGTGTTATGTGAGATATATACAGTGGCGGATCCAGGCCTTGCGGGGCCCTGGGCGATATGATAAGGTGGGGCCGACAACAATAGGTAATAATAAAAAAAATCAAATCAAATGGAAAATAGTTTTGCAATAATAATAAAATAAAGAATAGTTACCATACTTTGAATACACTACAGTACATTATTTTAAGAAAATGAAAGAAACCTTTATGTCCCCTTGATGAAGATTATATAAACTATGAAATATTAAAATATCACTTTGCGACTTCTTTTCCCGGCTGAAGTCTTATATTATTTCACTGAAATCTAAACTTGCTAAACAGTCACGGGAGGGCATAGCTGCACTGAAAAGAAGACTATGAATTATAACTTAGTTTGAAAAGATTGAAACTTATAATTTATTAATTAATTAAATTTTTAAAATCCTTGGCGCGGGGCCCCCAGACCGCGGAGCCCTGAGCGGTCGCCCTCCCCTAGATCCGCCCCTGGATATATATATTGTGAAATTAATAAAAACATCGACACCGCTAGGCTCCCAAGTACAGGCTTCATAAATGTAACGGCAGACAGTAAATTAACTATCTACAGGTGGGTAATATTTTTAACTGGTAGTAATTAAGCACTGCATTTAAATTGATTATAAAAATATTTCTATCAATAAAAGAAAATATGTAGTATTTTGCCATCATAAATTAGAATCCATAACAAACGCACACCCTATCACTGTCTTGCTTACGTCTCGTCACTATCTCGCCGCCATATTGCAAACAGCTGACCGTAAGCTCCTCCCCCGTTTCGGACGTCATGTCCTGAGGAACTAAGTCCAACGTGAAAATCCAATAAAACCATGGAACCATTGGCCCCTATAACCCCACCCTTATCTGCCAATTTTTATTTTATACTCTTGGTAAGTTAATAAGTGTTAGGTTCTGTCGATGATATTCTGTAACCGCGAGATAGATACAAGACAAATATAATTGATTTATTGTATGCCAATGTAATGGTTGATATACCTATAGGTAGTATTTTATTCCCACACGTTATTTGCAATATTTTTCAACACGTAGGATGCCAATGTCTAAGCTTACATGGAGGGATTTTTTCATCAATTGATTCTGTAATAAGACCACCTTGTGGTGTGGTTGCTGCCACTCCTGAGGTCCTGGGCTAGTTTCCAAGCTTGATTAAGCAATTTAATTCTGGTCTGACTGTTGGAACGGTGCTCACTCATCTTTGTGAGGCAGAACTGAGAAGAGGTAGGTTCGATTCTCACCTCGGCCATCCAAGAATTGGTTTTCCAAGGTTTCCCCACTTCCTCTCCAGGCTAACGCTGGGATGGTTCCCAACTTAAGGCTACGGCTGCCTCCTTTCCAGTCCTCACCTGAATTACAGGAAGTATACACACTACTACAGATACCACAATAACACAGATTATCATACAAATCATACACTCCCCCAGGGGCTCACATCTAGTGGGACGTGGGTTGGCGACAATGGGGCCCCAGCTGAGTCCCGCATTGCTTCCACTTACTTGTGCCGGGCTCCTCTCTGTCTTCTTGCCTGTCGACCTCACTTGGTCAACTCTTGTTCTCTTCCGACCCCCGCGGTATTAGGGTATCAGAGGCCTAGGGAGTCTATTCCTTTCCCGCCTTAATTGGCCCTTGTCTCATCTTTTCTGATGCCCTCCTCCTGCGAGGGGTCAGCCTTCTTTTTCTTTTCTTGTTATCTCCTGCCTTCTGCTCAAGGCCCTCAAGGGGCAGGGTGTATGTAGCCCCACCACCTTTGGTGCACCCTGGATATTGCTACACCCTCAGGGGCTCACGGCTGGTGAGTTCGGGAGATGGCGACCCCGAGGGATTCCTGAGCTGGGTCGGTTTTTCCCCTTTCTTCCATTGCCTCTGGGGCCTTTCGTGGCTCTCCTTCCTTCCAAGTGTCTCGATCCTCATTCTTCGAGGGTTTGAGGGCATTTCTTTTCCTCCTGTCCTTTGTTTGCCTTATTCTCCTTTTGTTTTCCATTTCTTCTTCTAGTAGCCTATATAAGTTTGTAGTTAGTTTCATTTATAGTTTACATTTGATTTTCATCTTCACGATCACCCAAACCATTAGGGGCCGATAACCAAGATGTTAGGCCTGTTAAAACAACAAATATCAACAAATCATACACACTTCCAAATACATGGGGCTAAATGAATATGTTATCGAAAGCCCTAAATGAATTAATATCAAAAACACAATGATTCTTTTAAAATGTAGTTAACTTATAGTAGGTGCAAACATACACATGTCAGCAAATTCAAGTTCCCCGTTTCAAGCATTAAGTTACACATTTATTAAGTTTACTGTTTCAACATACACACTGGTATGTGTTGTAGGAATTTGCGGTTCATCGGTGTCAGCCATTACATCAAGGAGGAACTAGGTCCATTATTATGTGCTGGACCCTACTGTTATACTTTGGCAAGAAAGAAGAAAGGAACATGCCTCAACACATACTTTTAGGAGGACCAGATTTGATTACTGTATTTTTGCTAAGTTTGATCTTGGCTCTTGCTGTTATCTTCTCTTCATTGACAACTTTTTAAATAAAACATGATGAATTCTAGCAGTATTGAGTGTTTTTCTTTTGTTTCATTGAAAGTCCTATTTCTCCCTTCTCCTTAACAGCACGTCATGGAATGTACTGTATTAGTGTGTGATGATAATTTTTAGTGTAGCCTACTTACTGCATTTCACCCTTCAAAATTTTTAACTGGATATATTTTAAAGGGCATATGAAATGAACTACTGTATAGATATTTTGTGATATCCAATTCTTTTTCTGTCCCCTAATGTATTTGGCACTAATTACACTAACAATTTTAGTGTGATGAGGATCTGGTTACACCACCTGATCCTTAGCATTCTCTCTTAAAATTTTACTGTTATTGCTAACAGCATCAAGCATTTTAAAATATGAATTTTCTCCCTTCCCAGTACTTTTCCTTTGTAGTTTTTTCTAATAACTAATTGGTTATAGGCCTACTTGGGCCATTTTCAAGCTGAGTAATAATATGCTGCAGGCCTTGTAGTAGCCTAATTTTTGTCACCAATGCAATATGCTCCAATTGCAACTGAAAGAAATTTAAACATGTATATTAGTGATGAGGTTATGTCCTAAATGCTGTGATTGTTCATTTCAAAGTTCTGGAATTCACAATTTCCCACTTTGTTATTTTTATTAATTTTTTCTGTTATTGGTATTTTGAATGTGATTTATTTCTTGTAGATCATATTATTATCTCCACACTTAAAAACGTGCCATAAGTATTGGGAGATTGTGATTTTCGGAACACTGAAGTGGGCAGAGCATTTAGGACGAGAATATTTAGCGGAACGAGGGGAAGGGGCAGGGCGGAGGGGAGGGGGCGGGAGGGTTAGTGTTTACGAGATCTGCTCATAGGTAGCGCTACAAGTCGACGTGTTGCTAGTACATCAGTCAACCACCAGACAGCGCTGAAGTCTTAGGTACCAAGAATTAGCATGGCTGTTGGCCATCTGTAGTAGTAGGTAATCTGTGACACCGGTGATCACGGCGACGCGACACTCGCTTGTCACAGTGTCGCAACCAAGGAAGAACAGCTTGCGGAATAAGCGAGCGCTATTATTGTGTTAGCCAAGATGTTGATCTCTCAAAATAACAGGAAGCAGCCATAGACCACAAATAGCATCTGAAGCTTATGTTAAGATGAGCGAAAGAAAGCGGAAGTGTTTTACGATCACCGATATATTTAAAAAATTATTATTTCCGCTTTTATAATTTTTATTCGTGTTTTTTTTTTAGGACTTCTCGTCAAACCATTAAATAAACGCGATTGATTCTGTGTAATAATAAACTTACGTCTTCAGACAAATGAAAATCCATAAATTAATTTAGGCCTACACTACGGTATTTTATTAATAACACGTTGAAGAGCCGTAGCATAATACAGTGGATTTTAATGATGCTGTCAATGCTCTATGGACTATCAAACATTTTGTGACACGCCATAACGTTTCTGAGGAAATAATGGCCGAATCATAACGGTTTGAAAATACTGTTCACGTCGTGGCCGCGGCCAACAAAATCAAGTCAAGATAACAGACTACTTCGTAAGTTGACTAAATTTTCTTTGTTTTGTTGTATCTGGGTGCATTTCTCTTGTAGTTGTTTTGTTACATATTGCCGATTATAGTTAAACAATCGTATTATTATTTCTTGTTTTTCACTTCTTAGCGGGAACCCTCGCCCGCCCGCGTTGCTAGCCTGTCTCCCGCCAGGCACTTTCCGTAATGCGTAGCTCGCGCGGCACGAGTCAACATCATTGAGTAGACTATAGGATAGCCTATAGTTCACCGCTGGTGCTGAAAATGTTCGCCATTCACTGCTACACATCGCTGGATCCTCGTTATGAAATTGTCATTTACGTTCTGAAGTTCCTCAGCACCGATTGACTGTAATATACCGTAGTCTTTAAGCTCAATTTCACACAAGATTTCCTGTACTTTCTGAAGGTATTTACACACGTTCACGTAATGAAAAACGCATTGAAACATCACAATGAGCACTAAACACGTGAACAATTGACTAAACTGATACACTGTTAAAGCCGTGGCGCCAAGAAGCGCATTACGGCAAAGTGCTTGGCGAGAACCGGTCCGCGGCGCGAGCGACGGTCCCCATCGCATTTAAAACAAAGTCCCGGTATAACCCATATTGTCACATACATTTTGCAGTTTTTATTTACCGACTTTAATTTACGCGTTTTTCACACTTATACGTTTTTTTCCTTTGGTCCCCTGGAAATCGTATAAGTGAAGTTTTAGAGGAATGGAAGCAATTCAAAAACACAATGGTGGAAGCTGCAGTGGCAGTATGTGGAAGAACAAGCAACAGAAAGCGGTGTAAAGAGACACCATGTTGGAATGAGAGAGTAAAAGAAGCTGTGGGAAGGAAGAACAAGGCTTTCAGAGTGTGGTTCCAGGAAAGAACTGATCTGGCAAGGGAAGATTATAAGATAAAGAAGAAAGAAGCAAACAAGATTGTCGCAGAGGAGAGGAAGAAGTTTGAAAGAATTATGTATTTTCCGCCTTCAATACTGTTTAATATTATTACTTACAGGGACTAGTTTCGGGGGTAAATACTCCCCCTTCCTCAGCCTGTCCAACAAAACTACACAATGGAAAAACTTTCCATGTACAAGTTCATACAAAATATATGAAGAACAAAGAATAAAGAAATATTATTTACAGTCCCGCTCGACGCTCCAAAGAAGATACTTTTATTGCATCACGAGGTCTAGGCGCATCAGAACTCCTGAATTGGGCCGGTGCTGCGGTCCGCTGTCCCCTTTGCGTCATCGTGGGCCCACTCTAGTCTCCTTGTTGTTCTTGGCAAACGTCAAGGCGAGAAAATTTGTGACCGCGTCACGCGCCGTCAGGAACTGCAGTGCGCAGGGCGTGAACAGAAACAAACCGGAATTCACCTTGCGAAGTTTTTTACAGCTGAGTGTTAGTGACGTGCTTGGGAAAAGGTGGCGCTTGGGTTGCGGGAGATGGGAGGCCAAGGAAATGAGAACGAGTGAGGCCCGTTGACGCGCCCACCATGGAAATTGATCAATGCGCAGAATGAGTGTGTCAATCTTTAGTATGTTATGAAAAATGATGGGTGTGAATAGTGGAATATAGCGGGAATTTTATCTATTACAATATAATTCGTCTATTAATGTTCTGTATAAAATGCTAGTTTCAAATATTATTTCATTAAGATTGTGTGAAGGGTTGAATCTCTGTGCTTTATCAATTTCTATTTGTTCCAAAATATTCATGAGCGTGCCTTTATTTTCTTGATGTAAAATTTCTAAGTCATTGTCTATGGTTGTGAATTTATGCCCAGTTTCTGCCATGTGGTTACCCATCGCTGAAAATTTATTATGTTTGATGGCATTGACATGTTCCAAAAATCTGGTGTTGAACCCTCTCCCCGTTTGTCCCACGTAATCGGCATTACATTCGTTACATTTAATCTTGTAGATACCTGAATTGCTGTATTTGTTGGTTTTGTTGAGATTATGTGAGTTGAAAAATTTATTATGATTAGTGTTGTTGGTTCTGAACGCTGTTTTTATTTTATATTTTTTTAGTACACTAGTAACATTGTATGTGGATTGGTTCACAAAAGTGAACATTGCATATGTGGAAGGTTCTTTGTCTTCTTTTGCTAATCTGGAAACGGGTTTGTTCTTAATTTTGTTAATTATATTGTTAACATATTTACTATTGAATCCATTAGCTTCGGCAATTTGGTGAATTATTGAAACTTCTTTACGATAATCTATGTCAGATAGTGGGACGTTCAACGCTCTATTGACAAAACATGCGAGTGCTGCTCTTTTATGGGAAGCTGGATGATTAGAATCTTGTCTAATTACAGTACTGGTTTGAGTTGGTTTCCTGAATATTTGATAGCTCAGGTGATCTTTATCATGCATGACTAGTAGATCAAGGTAATTTATGGAACTGTTTACTTCATTTTCTGACGTGAATTTAATGTTGCTGTTTATTTGGTTCAAATATTGCAAAAGTTGTTCTATTTTCGTTTTAGAGTTGTCAAGGATTACGAAAACGTCATCAACATATCGTCCCCAAAAGACCAAACCATCCTTTTTGTTGATGATTGATTCGTATTCCAGATTATCTAAGAATATGTTAGCTACCATTCCTGATAAAGGAGAACCCATGGGGAGGCCTTCTTTTTGTTTATAGATTTTCTCATTAAAACTAAATTGGTTGTTATTTAGGATGAATGTTATGATGTTCAAAAATTCAGAGATCTCAACTTGTGTTAAATCACTATTATTCTTTAAGTTGTTCTTTATAATATCAATGGAGGCGGCAATCGGTATGCTTGTATACATGTCTTTTATGTCTATAGTGTGTAAAGAATGCGTTCTGGTAAGTTTTAGTTTACTAGTTAATTCACAGAAATGTATCGAATTTTTAAAGGATGCATTAGCCTTGAGTTTGTAATGTGATTTAAGAAATGAATGAGCAAATTGAGCGAGTTTATACGTCGGACTATTTCTGAAATTGACTATTGGTCTGATAGGAATGTTATCTTTATGTATTTTAGGTAGTGCTCTTAATGTTGGTAATTTAGGGTTCATATTGACCATTTTGTTTTTTTGTTTTTCATCAAGGATGAATAAGGTGTTTTTCAGGAGCTGTTTAAGTTTCCTTTGTAAACATTGGGTGAGGTCTTTTTGATTTATCTCAAAGTTGGGATTGGTGAGGAAATCTTCTGTTTTATTAATATAATCATTCTTCTTAATAATGACTGTGGTGTTGCCTTTGTCTGCTTTAGTTAGGATTAACTGGTTCTGTTCTATTTTGGTTGATAGACTTTTGCAATCTCTTTGAAGTTGTAAATCCATTCTATGTTCCTTCTTATGTTGAATAATTTTCTTGATTTTCTTGTTAACTTCATGCCGTGCTCCATTTTGTTCATCCTGAGGCAGTCGTTTGATAGCTGCCTCCGATTCAGCTGTCAGTTTGGTTAAGTTGTGTGCATTATAGTTAGATATCCAATTATGCTTCATGCCTTTTTCTAAAATTTGTAATTCGGATTGGTTGAATACGGTGTCTGTCAGATTGTTTATTGGTTTTGGGAAATTATGTTTTGTGACGGGTCGTACATTAGATTCCTCCTGGTTACTCCTAACGAGGTTATTAAATTTCTTTTCTAATGTTGCCGTTTTTTTGCAGATTTGGTATTGCAAAGTTTGGTTTAACTGGATCATGAAATCATCCCATTCTTTATCTTTGGACATATTAGCTGCTAATAAGTGGGTGCGGTAGAGTTTATTGTTAATGCGATTCTTTCTGATGTAGAGGAATTTTAATTCTCGCTGAATGATACTGTGATTGACAATTTCTTGAGTCCTACGTTCGTAATCATTGTTGAACTTTTTACGTTGAAAAGTTGCTAGATGTCTCGGTGCTAATTTATTATTCCTACATTTCTTCATGAAATTAATGTCCTTAATTACATTGGAAAGCTTCAGTTTGAGGTCTTTGTATTTGAAGCGTAACCTCCTTGCTTGGCATGCCGTTTGATTCATAATGTCGATTAATCAGGTCCGTATTGACGTAACTATAACTTTGAAAGAATTATGTATTTTCCGCCTTCAATACTGTTTAATATTATTACTTACAGGGACTAGTTTCGGGGGTAAATACTCCCCCTTCCTCAGCCTGTCCAACAAAACTACACAATGGAAAAACTTTCCATGTACAAGTTCATACAAAATATATGAAGAACAAAGAATAAAGAAATATTATTTACAGTCCCGCTCGACGCTCCAAAGAAGATACTTTTATTGCATCACGAGGTCTAGGCGCATCAGAACTCCTGAATTGGGCCGGTGCTGCGGTCCGCTGTCCCCTTTGCGTCATCGTGGGCCCACTCTAGTCTCCTTGTTGTTCTTGGCAAACGTCAAGGCGAGAAAATTTGTGACCGCGTCACGCGCCGTCAGGAACTGCAGTGCGCAGGGCGTGAACAGAAACAAACCGGAATTCACCTTGCGAAGTTTTTTACAGCTGAGTGTTAGTGACGTGCTTGGGAAAAGGTGGCGCTTGGGTTGCGGGAGATGGGAGGCCAAGGAAATGAGAACGAGTGAGGCCCGTTGACGCGCCCACCATGGAAATTGATCAATGCGCAGAATGAGTGTGTCAATCTTTAGTATGTTATGAAAAATGATGGGTGTGAATAGTGGAATATAGCGGGAATTTTATCTATTACAATATAATTCGTCTATTAATGTTCTGTATAAAATGCTAGTTTCAAATATTATTTCATTAAGATTGTGTGAAGGGTTGAATCTCTGTGCTTTATCAATTTCTATTTGTTCCAAAATATTCATGAGCGTGCCTTTATTTTCTTGATGTAAAATTTCTAAGTCATTGTCTATGGTTGTGAATTTATGCCCAGTTTCTGCCATGTGGTTACCCATCGCTGAAAATTTATTATGTTTGATGGCATTGACATGTTCCAAAAATCTGGTGTTGAACCCTCTCCCCGTTTGTCCCACGTAATCGGCATTACATTCGTTACATTTAATCTTGTAGATACCTGAATTGCTGTATTTGTTGGTTTTGTTGAGAATATGTGAGTTGAAAAATTTATTATGATTAGTGTTGTTGGTTCTGAACGCTGTTTTTATTTTATATTTTTTTAGTACACTAGTAACATTGTATGTGGATTGGTTCACAAAAGTGAACATTGCATATGTGGAAGGTTCTTTGTCTTCTTTTGCTAATCTGGAAACGGGTTTGTTCTTAATTTTGTTAATTATATTGTTAACATATTTACTATTGAATCCATTAGCTTCGGCAATTTGGTGAATTATTGAAACTTCTTTACGATAATCTATGTCAGATAGTGGGACGTTCAACGCTCTATTGACAAAACATGCGAGTGCTGCTCTTTTATGGGAAGCTGGATGATTAGAATCTTGTCTAATTACAGTACTGGTTTGAGTTGGTTTCCTGAATATTTGATAGCTCAGGTGATCTTTATCATGCATGACTAGTAGATCAAGGTAATTTATGGAACTGTTTACTTCATTTTCTGACGTGAATTTAATGTTGCTGTTTATTTGGTTCAAATATTGCAAAAGTTGTTCTATTTTCGTTTTAGAGTTGTCAAGGATTACGAAAACGTCATCAACATATCGTCCCCAAAAGACCAAACCATCCTTTTTGTTGATGATTGATTCGTATTCCAGATTATCTAAGAATATGTTAGCTACCATTCCTGATAAAGGAGAACCCATGGGGAGGCCTTCTTTTTGTTTATAGATTTTCTCATTAAAACTAAATTGGTTGTTATTTAGGATGAATGTTATGATGTTCAAAAATTCAGAGATCTCAACTTGTGTTAAATCACTATTATTCTTTAAGTTGTTCTTTATAATATCAATGGAGGCGGCAATCGGTATGCTTGTATACATGTCTTTTATGTCTATAGTGTGTAAAGAATGCGTTCTGGTAAGTTTTAGTTTACTAGTTAATTCACAGAAATGTATCGAATTTTTAAAGGATGCATTAGCCTTGAGTTTGTAATGTGATTTAAGAAATGAATGAGCAAATTGAGCGAGTTTATACGTCGGACTATTTCTGAAATTGACTATTGGTCTGATAGGAATGTTATCTTTATGTATTTTAGGTAGTGCTCTTAATGTTGGTAATTTAGGGTTCATATTGACCATTTTGTTTTTTTGTTTTTCATCAAGGATGAATAAGGTGTTTTTCAGGAGCTGTTTAAGTTTCCTTTGTAAACATTGGGTGAGGTCTTTTTGATTTATCTCAAAGTTGGGATTGGTGAGGAAATCTTCTGTTTTATTAATATAATCATTCTTCTTAATAATGACTGTGGTGTTGCCTTTGTCTGCTTTAGTTAGGATTAACTGGTTCTGTTCTATTTTGGTTGATAGACTTTTGCAATCTCTTTGAAGTTGTAAATCCATTCTATGTTCCTTCTTATGTTGAATAATTTTCTTGATTTTCTTGTTAACTTCATGCCGTGCTCCATTTTGTTCATCCTGAGGCAGTCGTTTGATAGCTGCCTCCGATTCAGCTGTCAGTTTGGTTAAGTTGTGTGCATTATAGTTAGATATCCAATTATGCTTCATGCCTTTTTCTAAAATTTGTAATTCGGATTGGTTGAATACGGTGTCTGTCAGATTGTTTATTGGTTTTGGGAAATTATGTTTTGTGACGGGTCGTACATTAGATTCCTCCTGGTTACTCCTAACGAGGTTATTAAATTTCTTTTCTAATGTTGCCGTTTTTTTGCAGATTTGGTATTGCAAAGTTTGGTTTAACTGGATCATGAAATCATCCCATTCTTTATCTTTGGACTACCTAAAATACATAAAGATAACATTCCTATCAGACCAATAGTCAATTTCAGAAATAGTCCGACGTATAAACTCGCTCAATTTGCTCATTCATTTCTTAAATCACATTACAAACTCAAGGCTAATGCATCCTTTAAAAATTCGATACATTTCTGTGAATTAACTAGTAAACTAAAACTTACCAGAACGCATTCTTTACACACTATAGACATAAAAGACATGTATACAAGCATACCGATTGCCGCCTCCATTGATATTATAAAGAACAACTTAAAGAATAATAGTGATTTAACACAAGTTGAGATCTCTGAATTTTTGAACATCATAACATTCATCCTAAATAACAACCAATTTAGTTTTAATGAGAAAATCTATAAACAAAAAGAAGGCCTCCCCATGGGTTCTCCTTTATCAGGAATGGTAGCTAACATATTCTTAGATAATCTGGAATACGAATCAATCATCAACAAAAAGGATGGTTTGGTCTTTTGGGGACGATATGTTGATGACGTTTTCGTAATCCTTGACAACTCTAAAACGAAAATAGAACAACTTTTGCAATATTTGAACCAAATAAACAGCAACATTAAATTCACGTCAGAAAATGAAGTAAACAGTTCCATAAATTACCTTGATCTACTAGTCATGCATGATAAAGATCACCTGAGCTATCAAATATTCAGGAAACCAACTCAAACCAGTACTGTAATTAGACAAGATTCTAATCATCCAGCTTCCCATAAAAGAGCAGCACTCGCATGTTTTGTCAATAGAGCGTTGAACGTCCCACTATCTGACATAGATTATCGTAAAGAAGTTTCAATAATTCACCAAATTGCCGAAGCTAATGGATTCAATAGTAAATATGTTAACAATATAATTAACAAAATTAAGAACAAACCCGTTTCCAGATTAGCAAAAGAAGACAAAGAACCTTCCACATATGCAATGTTCACTTTTGTGAACCAATCCACATACAATGTTACTAGTGTACTAAAAAAATATAAAATAAAAACAGCGTTCAGAACCAACAACACTAATCATAATAAATTTTTCAACTCACATATTCTCAACAAAACCAACAAATACAGCAATTCAGGTATCTACAAGATTAAATGTAACGAATGTAATGCCGATTACGTGGGACAAACGGGGAGAGGGTTCAACACCAGATTTTTGGAACATGTCAATGCCATCAAACATAATAAATTTTCAGCGATGGGTAACCACATGGCAGAAACTGGGCATAAATTCACAACCATAGACAATGACTTAGAAATTTTACATCAAGAAAATAAAGGCACGCTCATGAATATTTTGGAACAAATAGAAATTGATAAAGCACAGAGATTCAACCCTTCACACAATCTTAATGAAATAATATTTGAAACTAGCATTTTATACAGAACATTAATAGACGAATTATATTGTAATAGATAAAATTCCCGCTATATTCCACTATTCACACCCATCATTTTTCATAACATACTAAAGATTGACACACTCATTCTGCGCATTGATCAATTTCCATGGTGGGCGCGTCAACGGGCCTCACTCGTTCTCATTTCCTTGGCCTCCCATCTCCCGCAACCCAAGCGCCACCTTTTCCCAAGCACGTCACTAACACTCAGCTGTAAAAAACTTCGCAAGGTGAATTCCGGTTTGTTTCTGTTCACGCCCTGCGCACTGCAGTTCCTGACGGCGCGTGACGCGGTCACAAATTTTCTCGCCTTGACGTTTGCCAAGAACAACAAGGAGACTAGAGTGGGCCCACGATGACGCAAAGGGGACAGCGGACCGCAGCACCGGCCCAATTCAGGAGTTCTGATGCGCCTAGACCTCGTGATGCAATAAAAGTATCTTCTTTGGAGCGTCGAGCGGGACTGTAAATAATATTTCTTTATTCTTTGTTCTTCATATATTTTGTATGAACTTGTACATGGAAAGTTTTTCCATTGTGTAGTTTTGTTGGACAGGCTGAGGAAGGGGGAGTATTTACCCCCGAAACTAGTCCCTGTAAGTAATAATATTAAACAGTATTGAAGGCGGAAAATACATAATTCTTTCAAAGTTATAGTTACGTCAATACGGACCTGATTAATCGACATTATGAATCAAACGGCATGCCAAGCAAGGAGGTTACGCTTCAAATACAAAGACCTCAAACTGAAGCTTTCCAATGTAATTAAGGACATTAATTTCATGAAGAAATGTAGGAATAATAAATTAGCACCGAGACATCTAGCAACTTTTCAACGTAAAAAGTTCAACAATGATTACGAACGTAGGACTCAAGAAATTGTCAATCACAGTATCATTCAGCGAGAATTAAAATTCCTCTACATCAGAAAGAATCGCATTAACAATAAACTCTACCGCACCCACTTATTAGCAGCTAATATGTCCAAAGATAAAGAATGGGATGATTTCATGATCCAGTTAAACCAAACTTTGCAATACCAAATCTGCAAAAAAACGGCAACATTAGAAAAGAAATTTAATAACCTCGTTAGGAGTAACCAGGAGGAATCTAATGTACGACCCGTCACAAAATATAATTTCCCAAAACCAATAAACAATCTGACAGACACCGTATTCAACCAATCCGAATTACAAATTTTAGAAAAAGGCATGAAGCATAATTGGATATCTAACTATAATGCACACAACTTAACCAAACTGACAGCTGAATCGGAGGCAGCTATCAAACGACTGCCTCAGGATGAACAAAATGGAGCACGGCATGAAGTTAACAAGAAAATCAAGAAAATTATTCAACATAAGAAGGAACATAGAATGGATTTACAACTTCAAAGAGATTGCAAAAGTCTATCAACCAAAATAGAACAGAACCAGTTAATCCTAACTAAAGCAGACAAAGGCAACACCACAGTCATTATTAAGAAGAATGATTATATTAATAAAACAGAAGATTTCCTCACCAATCCCAACTTTGAGATAAATCAAAAAGACCTCACCCAATGTTTACAAAGGAAACTTAAACAGCTCCTGAAAAACACCTTATTCATCCTTGATGAAAAACAAAAAAACAAAATGGTCAATATGAACCCTAAATTACCAACATTAAGAGCACTACCTAAAATACATAAAGATAACATTCCTATCAGACCAATAGTCAATTTCAGAAATAGTCCGACGTATAAACTCGCTCAATTTGCTCATTCATTTCTTAAATCACATTACAAACTCAAGGCTAATGCATCCTTTAAAAATTCGATACATTTCTGTGAATTAACTAGTAAACTAAAACTTACCAGAACGCATTCTTTACACACTATAGACATAAAAGACATGTATACAAGCATACCGATTGCCGCCTCCATTGATATTATAAAGAACAACTTAAAGAATAATAGTGATTTAACACAAGTTGAGATCTCTGAATTTTTGAACATCATAACATTCATCCTAAATAACAACCAATTTAGTTTTAATGAGAAAATCTATAAACAAAAAGAAGGCCTCCCCATGGGTTCTCCTTTATCAGGAATGGTAGCTAACATATTCTTAGATAATCTGGAATACGAATCAATCATCAACAAAAAGGATGGTTTGGTCTTTTGGGGACGATATGTTGATGACGTTTTCGTAATCCTTGACAACTCTAAAACGAAAATAGAACAACTTTTGCAATATTTGAACCAAATAAACAGCAACATTAAATTCACGTCAGAAAATGAAGTAAACAGTTCCATAAATTACCTTGATCTACTAGTCATGCATGATAAAGATCACCTGAGCTATCAAATATTCAGGAAACCAACTCAAACCAGTACTGTAATTAGACAAGATTCTAATCATCCAGCTTCCCATAAAAGAGCAGCACTCGCATGTTTTGTCAATAGAGAGTTGAACGTCCCACTATCTGACATAGATTATCGTAAAGAAGTTTCAATAATTCACCAAATTGCCGAAGCTAATGGATTCAATAGTAAATATGTTAACAATATAATTAACAAAATTAAGAACAAACCCGTTTCCAGATTAGCAAAAGAAGACAAAGAACCTTCCACATATGCAATGTTCACTTTTGTGAACCAATCCACATACAATGTTACTAGTGTACTAAAAAAATATAAAATAAAAACAGCGTTCAGAACCAACAACACTAATCATAATAAATTTTTCAACTCACATATTCTCAACAAAACCAACAAATACAGCAATTCAGGTATCTACAAGATTAAATGTAACGAATGTAATGCCGATTACGTGGGACAAACGGGGAGAGGGTTCAACACCAGATTTTTGGAACATGTCAATGCCATCAAACATAATAAATTTTCAGCGATGGGTAACCACATGGCAGAAACTGGGCATAAATTCACAACCATAGACAATGACTTAGAAATTTTACATCAAGAAAATAAAGGCACGCTCATGAATATTTTGGAACAAATAGAAATTGATAAAGCACAGAGATTCAACCCTTCACACAATCTTAATGAAATAATATTTGAAACTAGCATTTTATACAGAACATTAATAGACGAATTATATTGTAATAGATAAAATTCCCGCTATATTCCACTATTCACACCCATCATTTTTCATAACATACTAAAGATTGACACACTCATTCTGCGCATTGATCAATTTCCATGGTGGGCGCGTCAACGGGCCTCACTCGTTCTCATTTCCTTGGCCTCCCATCTCCCGCAACCCAAGCGCCACCTTTTCCCAAGCACGTCACTAACACTCAGCTGTAAAAAACTTCGCAAGGTGAATTCCGGTTTGTTTCTGTTCACGCCCTGCGCACTGCAGTTCCTGACGGCGCGTGACGCGGTCACAAATTTTCTCGCCTTGACGTTTGCCAAGAACAACAAGGAGACTAGAGTGGGCCCACGATGACGCAAAGGGGACAGCGGACCGCAGCACCGGCCCAATTCAGGAGTTCTGATGCGCCTAGACCTCGTGATGCAATAAAAGTATCTTCTTTGGAGCGTCGAGCGGGACTGTAAATAATATTTCTTTATTCTTTGTTCTTCATATATTTTGTATGAACTTGTACATGGAAAGTTTTTCCATTGTGTAGTTTTGTTGGACAGGCTGAGGAAGGGGGAGTATTTACCCCCGAAACTAGTCCCTGTAAGTAATAATATTAAACAGTATTGAAGGCGGAAAATACATAATTCTTTCAAAGTTATAGTTACGTCAATACGGACCTGATTAATCGACATTATGAGAGGAAGAAGTGGATGGTAAAGTGGACAGAGATGATGGAGGAAGACAGCAGAGGAAATAAGAAAGTACTTTATGGGATGGTCAAAAGTAAGAGAAGAGGTCTGCGAGAGGATGTGGTAATGATGGAAAAAAACGGAAATGAGGTACACAACAAAGAGACACTCAAGACAGTGTGGAAAGAGTACTTTGAGGATTTGCTGAATCCAAATGGTCATAGGGAGGAAGACAATGTATTGGAAGATGGAGAATACAACACAGGACTGGAAAAGGACCTGACTTGGAGAGAACTGGAAATGACTATAGACAAGATGAAAGGAGGAAGGACACCAGGTGTGGATGAAGTGAGTGTTGAAATGGTGAAGGCAGCAGGGGAGGTTGGGAAACAGTGGCTGTACCGTGTGATGAGGGTGATATGGAAGGAGAAAAAGACCCCAGAAGATTGGAAGAAGAGATTAATTGTCCCAATATTTAAGAAAGGAAGCAGAAAGGAGTGCAGAAATTACAGGGGAGTCACACTCATACCTCACTGTGCCAAGATATATGAAAAGATATTAGAAAGTAGAATACGAGCCAAAGTGGAGAGAAAATTGAGAGAGGAGCAGTATGGATTCAGACTTGGGAGATCAACAGTGGATCTCATATTTTCAGTGAGACAGCTCCAGGGACACCACTACGAATTTGGAGAGGATCTGTTGATGGCCTTCCTGGACATCGAAAAGGCCTATGATAGTGTGTGTAGGGAGAAGGTTTGGAAAGCAATGGAAAACATGGGAGTGGAAAAAGAGACTGTAGGCAGAGTGAAGGAGATGTATTGTGGAAGTGTGAGTTGTGTGAAAGTTGGAGGGGAAAGAACAGACTAGTTCAGACAAATGAGTGGCCTGAAACAGGGTAGTGCACTGTCACCCCTTCTCTTTATTGTGGTTATGGACGAGGTAATGACACGGATAGCAGGAAAGATAGGAGAAGATAAGATGAAAGCAATGGTGTTTGCAGATGATCTCATGGTCTGGGGAAACAAGGAGGAGGAAATTCAGGAGCAACTGAAGGCTTGGGAAGAAACAGTGGGCGAGTACGGATGGAAGTTCAACATCAGTAAATGTGAGATCCTGTTAACGACCAGGAAAAAGGACAGACCAATGAGTGGGATAACACTTGGAGGAGGACAGCTGAAGAAGGTGGAAATTCTCAAGTACTTGGGAAGTATAGTGGAGGAAAATGGGAGAAATGACAAAGAGATTGCGGAACGTGGCAGACAGGCAGAAGCATTTCTGAGAAGCATTAGGAGCTTACTGTGGAATAAAGATGTTCCACAAAAAAGCAAGGAAGTGTTATACAGAAGCTACTATATCCCGATACTGACTTATGCTTCAGAAACGTGGACAATGAAGAAAAGAGACATAAGCAGAATACAGGCAGGTGAAATGAAGTTCCTGCGAAGTAGGATAGGAGTAACAAGAAGAGACAGGGTGAGGAATGAAAAGGTCAGGGAAATGGTGAAAGAGGAGCCCTTGCAAGGTAGGATTGAGACATCAAGACTGAGGTGGTATGGACACTTAAAGAGAATGGATGAGAAGAAGATTCCCAAGAGGATACATGAGATGCAGATGCAGAAGAAATGACCAAGGGGAAGACCAAGAGATAGATGGCTGAAAGGAGTGGAGGAATGTGTCAAGAAGAGAGGCGAGGACTGGACCAGAGTGACAGCGGAGAGGTGGTGGGAAGAAAGGACTAAGTGGCGAGGCTTATGTTCCAAACAGACCCAGCCTGGGGATGGAAACTGTACAAGATGATGATGATGATGATGATGACTTATTTTTTATGCTGATTTTTTTCCCGCTGAGTTTCAAACTCCTCGCTTATGTCGTTTAAGAGATACGCGCTCCGTTAAGAATCCTTCAACCCCCACTTTTCACCCCTTTCACCTCATAATATACACCACATCGAAAAACCCTCTGACACGTGTCTTCTTATTTATAATGATGAGTTTATATGCCGAGTATCACATTCCCCAATGAAACCAATCGGGAGATATTGCTATTCAATGGAATGCAGGTCTACCTCCTTAACATCCCTTTAGAACCTGAATATCCGAAAATCCTTTCTTAGTGCGCGTTTGCGACCCTTGAGGAAGCGGCATACCAAATTTCATTCCAATCTGTTCGGTGGTTTCTGAGATTTCGTGATGAATGAATCAGTGAGTGAGTGAGTGAGTGAGTGAGTGGTATTTGAGCTTTATATAGTCGATAATGTTTGAAAATTAAGCAAAATCTCCGGCTAGTGAATACTTTCAATTACCGTATTTACTCGACTATAGGACCCCCTTTTTTTCTCTAAATTTTTAGTTCCAAAATCGAGAGGGGTAGGGAGGTACTATAGGCGCAAACTTTTTAAAAAATCCAGTATTTTGTGAAAGGAAGAGACTAAAATTCAAACTATTTATTTTGATGCTACATAGTACGATATATTTAATGAAAATAAACAAAGTTTACATCTTTAATCAGCCCATTATGAGACTGCCATAACCTTGCTTATTCACCACTATTCCCGGCTACCCCCCAATGATTTTCACTACTATCCCTTCTTCTTCTTCCTCCTCGCCTTTTCCCGTTACGCGGGGTCGGCTTTCTTAATCCTGAGGCGCCACTCATTTCTTTGTAAAGCATCATCAGCAGATAGGCCCAATACTCTCATGTTCCTCTGGACATTCGTCATCCATGTTGTTTGAGGTCTGCCGCTCCCTCTCTTTTGCGTAGCCATGGAAAGGCACTTCTTCACTACATGATTACCGACAGCAGTGGCTATGCTCGCTAAAGCGCGGCATTAGGTCATGGGGCCAAGCTCTCTGCTGACTCGGTAGACGCGTGGGTTCGAGCCCCACCGTCGGCCGTCCTTGAAATGGTTTTCCGTGGTTTCCCATTTTCAACACCAGGCAAATGCTGGGATGGTACCTTCTGACAGGCCACGGCCGCTTCCTTCCACATCCTTGCCCAGTTTCATTCATCTTCATCCATTCCATCTCTCATCCCGACGCGCAGGTCGCCCACGGGCGTCGACTTGAAAGACCTGCACTCGGCCTCTCAGGAGGCTACACGAAAAAAAAAAAAAAAAAAAAAAAACTACATGATTCTCCGGTCTTCGCATAACATGTCCATACCACCTTAGCCTGGTTTCTAAAAGTTTCCCTGTTATAGGCGCTACTATCCCTTGCTAAGCAAAAATCTTAGTATCATAGAAATAGAATGGAATGGACCAAGTATCAGACATGGAAATGCAAACTTTAATTTTATTTGAACATAGGGAGGGAGAATGCATCAGTTAGGGAACGAGTGGTGATGCTGAACGATCACATCTCACCAATGTTTGTAAACACAACCGAGTACTTATTACCGTATATACCTGAATACCACCCGCACATTTTTATACAAAATCGGATGTGAAAAATTGGGGTGCGGGTATTGAGTCATCCAAATTTCAAAGATTTAAATTGCCCGCCACGCGCCAGTATCCGCTATTATGGTGCTTGTTCGGGTGTACATGTTTATTTCCGTCTAATGGCTTGACCGGTCTCGCAAGCCAAACACAAGCGTCAGTTTCGTTAGTTGCATGATAGCATGGCATCAGTAAAGGCTCGGTCAAACAGGAAGCGGGCTGACCGTGCAAACTCGGCCACCCGACCCCTGCGAACTCTGTATTGTGTAATATTGCATCAGCCTGGTTAAACAGAAGGCGATCTACCACGGCGGGTAAGTGAGCAGTTGTGATTTTCCACAAAGTCCGCGCCTTGACTTGTCCGTATTCAGTTTGACCACCCCAGTCTACGACTGGTTGCGGTCGTTCCGTTAGCGCGGGCAGCCCACGTCCTGTTTGACCGAGCCGAATTCGGCGCACGCACTGGAATGTTTAAACTTCGCTGCTGTTTAAACCATACCAGCAGATCTTGTTCGACGTCGTCGTATTTCCAGATTTTAATTTTCTTTAAGTTTGCGGAAGTATTCCCGGCAGAAGCCAGTGTTTTCCATATCTCCTCACACATGTTTCAAGGTTAAAACTGTCCAATGAGCTGCTGCTGTCATGGCGTGACGTCATGTAGCCTTGACGCGTGGCCCACGAAAGATACTGGCCCCAGTGCGAGCAGCCATCTTGTCTGTGACGTAGGCGAAGTAGTGACTCCGGTTGAGAAGACTTGTTTGTGAATTTCTTGTGAATAGCAGTGTGAGAATAGTTAGTGTTTTATAAAGTGTAATGTCCAACTTTACATCCAACTTGTGTTGTGGTGCATCATGTAGCTGCAATAATCACGTAGCCTACAGGGTAAGTGTTAACACTTTATTTCTCATTAATGATACAGGTTAATCAAACGCACGTGTGGTGCAGGTTATGTACGAACTTACGTTAGCCTAATATTGTGGATGTTAAGGACTATTAGAATGCATGCTAAGTTAATTATCTGAGTTAAAGTTAGATATTTAATGAATGTGTCTCTTTACAGGAAATAAAAATGCCGAGATGCTGTAATGTGGCTGGCTGTAAGAACAATTACAGATCTCAGCATGAAAATGTTTCTACATTTTCTCTCCCAAAGGACGAAAAATTAAGAAATATATGGCCTAGAAAAATTCCCACTGACTTCTCTAAAGTGAGCAAGCCTATAATTTGTATAAAACATTTTCCTGATAGCTCTGTTATCAGGACAGAGCAAGTTGATGGGGAAATAAAGACATTTGCTAGGAGTTATCCGAAGTTGAAACCTGATGCAGTATCTTCAATATTTTCGAATTTGCCAGGATAGCTATCCACTCCTGGGCCTTCTTCTAGAAGACTGTGTGATGCAGAGGTAGAAAATCTCGGATATAGCCATAGAAGCGAGCTCGGACGACTTCAGACACTATGAAGAAGAGAATTCTGTGCACAGTCTATCGGATATATCTGAACACTTCTCCTCCAACAGGAATAAATTTAAGCAGGAATGGACACATATCAAGACAGAAGACAAGTTGGTGAAGTGCTTGAAGAATTTGAGTGATGCAGTGCCCATAATTACAGGTTCTGTGTGTATTCTAAATAACCTCAGCATTGAGCTGGCTGTCAATGGGTTGCAGATTCCCAAACATTAAGTTCCACAAAACTTTATTTGCGTTACTGATAAAAATTCATTTGATGAACTAGCCTACTTCAGTCCATTGAAAATTCTGAGTGCGATGAAAATGGAAGAAAGTTGTCAGCAGTGAATGCTCCTGTGAACATCCTACAGGGAAGTTTTTCGAGTGATGATTGCATACCATTATAGTCTTTAATAGAGCAAATTAATTTTTTAGATGTTAGGCAAACAATCGTAGGTACAGTGGAGACACGTTACTCTTGGCAGCTTCCATATAATATGTTCACTTGTCATCAGTGTACAAAAAGTTACATCGGAGTGGTCATATTTATCTGCCTCATCCATCAAATCTTCAAAAGTTGCTTGGTAAGTTTGATTTGAGTACTTTTGACATTATTGGGAGTACTGAGTAGCCTATCTCAGTCTAAAGAAGAATAATTTCTTGAAAGATCATGAATGTTCATAAATTACTTTTACCGCAGTTCATTTTAATGGAAAAGTTGAACTGTACTCTTCTAAAGCCATGGCGAGACAAAGCCATTGGTCGCTACTTGGTTAGGCGACTATCTGGACCAAAATTATTGTTAGTAGTACAAGCAAGGAGGTCTGGGGTTAGGTTTGTGTTTGTACGCTAAGAATACTCTGTATTGCCGGTACCGGTACCAATAATGAGCGCTGGCAGCTGTCAAATCTAACACGTGAGGAAATGCTGCGTTGCCACTGAGGCAGATCATGACTCATAACATTCCAAGAAGCTTCCAGGAAGACACAAATACTGGGATATGTGGTGTGTCAGCCGTATTCGTGTGAAGGGTCAATTAAACATTGCGATGCATGCGAGTTTAGGGGAATTTTTAGTTGCCTAATCGCTCTAGCTGCTACTAACTTAATTATGGGTCTATTCCTTTCATAGCCCCCTCTTCGTCACTTGTGTCTGAATTGGATCTGGAATTGCTTTCCAGGGAAACGATGAACCAATCTACCCCATCATCGAGTATACATTCACGTTTCGTAGCCTCATCCAGTTCTCGTTGCACTATTAACACAAAACGCTTCCAGTTTTATGAAGTCACTTCCGAATAGCCTAAACGGTAAGCTTCTCAACCTCACGGAGTGTGAAATTCTTATTATGCCGTGCTAGATAACCCTTCACTTGACCCCATATCATTTCTGTAGGATTGAAGTGGCAATGATATGGGGCAGCGTGATGATCTCATGGCCATGCTTTCTCGCCAGTTCATCCACGTGGTAGCCTACATGATTTATTTAGGCTTGCGCTGCTGTATAAGGTTGAGATGGATATTAATTCTGAATGAAAGTGGAACGCGGCTTATACACTTGTAGCAGACATGAATGTACTTTTACATACCTTGTGTCCTTGTTTCATTTTTTGGGCGATATTACGTATTGAAATTAGGAACCCTAATTAAAACTTACTACTGAACCTCATATATGTGCTGAAGTACGTAAATATGTGTTTTTATTTTTTGCTATTTTAAAAACAGCTGCCATGCTTCGATAGCACTTGATCTCGTTTAACCGTCATCAAGGCTCACTCTAGCAGCACGCACCGAGGCACACATGTGAGATACAAAATCACTGTTGATAAAAAGAAGTGGGATGCAAAATCACTGTTGATAAAAAAAAAGAATCATCGGGACACGTTAGGCAGTAACCATTGCCAAAACTCATTGATCTGGGCGCGTTAGGCTGTAACCATTGTCAAAAACCATTGGATTGGACAAAGTGAAGGTAAGAATGGTCGGGTGTAGGTGCAGCCTTGGCCGCGCGCTGCTAGCGGGGCATGGTTGACACAAAACCATTGATCTGGGCGCGTTAGGCTGTAACCTTTGTCAAAACCACAGTTGTGCGGAAAAAAATAGACATACATACAGTATTACAGGAGAGCGATATACTGCATAGTTATTACAGAGCAGATAACAAAAAACACTCATTTCAGCCGTACAGAGATGCGAAATATTGCACACACTAGCATAATTAGAGTCGAGAACTGAGTGTTGCGAACGAATGATGCCCACTAGAGACTGAATTGGGCACTTTTTTGTTTCACATAGTACCGTAAGGGCGAGGTTGGCAGTACTGTTATTGTACTTTTTTGAAGATTGATTTGAACAATGCCGCTCACTGCTGTAATTTTCGCTATATTTGGAATGGCTGGGTGGGTCACAGACGGCGGAGGAGGAAACATCTATTAAAACATTGCTTCCTGATTTATTTCTCATCCTTTTATAAGGTATTTTGACTAATTCATGTATTATATAGAATGTTATCGCTCGTTCTATGTTTATTCAGCACTACCGAGAAGGATTCCTTTTGTCCGAGAGCTGTCGCATGGTAGGCTACATGATGGCGGTCGAGCCATTCCAACATTCGCGGCTTCGTACTTGAAGTTGTTGGAGCTTATTCTATCTGTACTATGTGGTACGAAGCATTGTCCATTACAATAACACTGTGTTCAGGGATGTTGGGTAACAATTGTTCCTGGAACCATTTTAAAAACTAGTTGTCGTCCATGTCTTCATGGTAATCACCAGTTCTTTTCGACCTAAAGAGCAAAAGTGTATTATTAACAAAGCCGTGTGATAGCCCGACGTGTAGAATAATAAATAGACCCCCTCTGCCTGACGGCGCTTCCTTGTCCCCTGAACTGAGTTGTCACTCCAACCCTTAGACACTGTGTGACCAGCATTGACCCACATTTCACCTAACTACACAATATCCATAACATTTTTGCCCTATTAACTTGAGTTTTGAATTTTCCAGTAGCCTATTTTCACCCAATTTTCACCAAATTTTGTAGGTTCTTCAAAGTGAGCATAATTAAGGGAATTCTAAACTTTGGAGCTATTTGGTTCAGTCATTTAGAAATTATAACATTTTATGTAATAAATATGCAAATTTTGAAAATGTCCCAGGTACATCAAATTTAAAGTTATCAATCTAAAACTTGTATGGAATGATCATCAATGGTCTACAAATAAAAATTGGTATTACTTTTAAAATCAGTGCAAATGGTTTATTATTAAAATGTTTTTTTCTTAGAATGACCTGTTGTTCTGTTAAAGTATGTCATTTTTTTCAAATTTGAACCTAAATATTTCTGAAAGTTATTAATATTTTTCAAAATGGATTCCACACATTATTAAGACCAGAAAGTTGTATGTGAAAACCAAGTTTGAAGGTAATGGGATCAAAACGCAGGCAACTGGAACATTTAAAATGCTGAAAAATATAGTATTGAGAAAAAGCTAACTTTATTAAAAAATACAGTATTTTAGTGGAATTTCCTGCATCAAGACTTCCCTGAGTTTACAAATCACTTTTCCCACACTTCAGAGGTAACTTATTACTAAACCCATCTTTCTCCCTGATGTTGACACGAAGATTTACTGCCACATTCACCACACAGGTCTGTAAACAAATTTTGGAGGGCACCCATATATGAATGAGAATGTGCTTGTCATTAACACTAGGTCTAACAGTATTCTCCTCACTAAAATAGGCCTATTCCAGTTTTCTGACACTGGCAGAAGAAGTAGTTGCAGCTGTTGAACTTGCATTACTTAACTTCACATGTAATATCACCCCACTGTTTGTCAACATTCAAAATAGCACTATTCCATTTCTTTGTTTCATGGACTTTCGGTTTACACCATCGACTAGATACAGAATACATCTAATAAACTGCACACAAATCTCTAAAATACCATTAACTTACACAAGTTCCACCACTCACAGTAAACCAATAAAAATATAATTCTTGCGAATAAACTTCTCTAAAGCCACTGACCATCAAAATAAACAAAGACGCATGGTTCCACCATGTATCCAAAATGGCCTATACTTTACTACAAACCAAAATACTTCTGTTCGATGTTAAATATGTGCATGTGTATAGTAATGATATTCTTTTAGTGAATGCCATACAGCTAAGAATTATATGGGATAAGAAAATAACATGTACGGTAAGAAAAGTAAGAATAATGCTCTAAGAAAAGTTTCACACTTGACAAACATTGCCTAGGCTACTCATAACTGATAAATTTACCAACAGATGGCACCATAAGCTTGTATTCAGATGATTGGCCTGATAATATTGGCCAAGAGTATGAAATTACAACAAAATTGAGCGGTTTTTGGTTCTAGGAAGTAGGCGTTGCCCATTTCAAGACCTAAGCACGTGTTCTTTAAAAGCCCTCGTAAGGTATTTAAAAATGGCCGTACATAAAAAACAAATGTATATTTAAGTGCCCCAAGCGATAGGTAACTTCTAGGGCATGAAACCAGATTATGGTTTTTTGTTTGTAATTTTTGGCCTACAACTCAGTAGGGTCTCCCCATTTCATGTAGGAACTGACACCTCAAAGCCACAATATCTGGCCTCTCCATGATCACCTTCCCCCCATTAATTTTCTTATATTTAAATCCCAGATCGTGCAACTCTTTCAGTGAAGAAAGGCTTCCTTGAAATAATTGTGCCTCTCTGAGCAAAAACAAGAAATTTGCGACATGTTGGAATTTCTTTCCTAAAATAATAGCTATAAATATGCCGTCTAACAGCATCTTGTTGAAAGCCATCTAAATTAGTGACCACCCCTTCTCTATACCTCTTCTTCCCTGGAGTTGATAGTTTAGACGGGCCAGCATCATCAGACAGGAACTTCCCTTCCGTCACTCGGTATGGAGTGATTTCACTCACACCAAGAGTCTTGGCAGTTCTTTTCCTCACCTGAACAAATGGAATCAGAGGTTCCTCCCGTAAGCGCATACTTTCCTCTTCTTCCTCCATAAAATTCCTCACCGCACATACCATTTCCATACCTGCCAACTTTTGAAAAGGGCTATCAGTAAAACTCATGCGCGACAAAAAATCGAACGCTTTTCGATATACCCCCGTCTTGACGAAAATAATAATACTTCTGGGCTACAAAATACAATAATTCATGCTTTAAACAGGATACTTCAATGAAATCATATCTACTTACATAATTTGTAGATGAACATAACAATCCAGAAGAAATCCATGTTAATCAGCAGCAGGCGTGGTGAATATTGGTTTGGAGCACACATAACAGGACTTCCTTGATAGATTAAGCTGATATACGATAATTGAAAAAGGCTTTACACAATAAAACTTGTTTAACGTAACACAGGCAAGAAATAATATAATACACACTGCAAATCACATGCTAGTTCGACTTTAAAGTCATGGTTGTGGTCTTTTTAGCTTCCTGCAAAAAGTCATGAGAAAATGTTTTGTCTTCTGGTCTTCAAAATAGAAATAGACTCCAGAGATTCATTGGACACGGATGACCTGAACTGTGTTCTATTTTTCTTCACAAGGCTAAAAACACGTTGACATTCTGCATTGCTATGGGGTATGGTGAGAACAGAGAGCATTACTCTAGAAATTCGGTTATACTTAAGAAGTCTATCGGCTCCAGGAATTCTTGATATTTGTGCCCAACTGGAATCACTTGCAGCATCTTGATGTGCAGCCGAAGTGTCATCTACCTGAAGAGCTGTGAACTGCCTCTGAAGCTCATTCACTACCTCATCTGTAGTTTCATTCTCTTCCTTGCATAACATGATAGGAAACTTTTCCAAGAAAAAACGAATGGAAGAAAACTCTGCATCTTCAATTTTGTCCAACCTAGCAACTTGAGCATTCTTTAACACGTCATCCTTAAGTGGAAACTTGTTGATGATGTAGTCACAGGCAGTACAAAAGTAGTTTCTCACTGATGGAAAGAAAAAGGGATTTATCTGTATCCGGTCCGTTCTGAAGGCACTTAACAACTTCAGATGATGCATTTTTTGCCATTTTATTTACAAAGCATGTCGTTTTCGTGCGACCACAACTATATTTCTTTGCAACTTCTGATGTGGGAAACATCTTAAATAAAGCACCAGCATGATCAGCCGCACTTAAGGGCACATCGTGTTCCACCAAAAAGGAAGTAAACAGACACTCGGCCCTAATTACGTCACTGTCAACGTGAAGAAAGAATATGCACATGGTAGAAATAAAAACCACACACACACGTGGAACGAATGTAATTAGTCCAAGGAATACAGGAAACTGCGAAGCACGAAGTTATAGCACAAAAACTCGAACGCTTCATTAAAATATACCATAACCTTAAAAGACGAAAACATTCAAGGAACGCCAACTTCGCGAACAATGAACAACTCACGTGGTCAAAGAATATGGTTTAAATCGCAACGAGCGAACGGAGCGGAACAAAGAATATGCGATGCAGAGCCTGTCGACACCTAAGATTCACATGGAAGAACGGTTATCCTGGCTTCAAATTCAATTACAATGAAGACACAAACATCACACGGTTAAAAGTACGAATCATATCAAAGAACGAGTTATCGACTATCGTGGACTTGCCTTCGACCCACGCAAACAATCGATTGTACGGAAGTGGGCGGTATTATCGAATGTAAATTATCTTTTCAAATTTTTGTCCGCGAAATCGTAAAATGACACCGTTCATCCGTAAAACCGTAAAATGCTGCAATTTCCGTAAATTTTACGGATAAACCGTAAAAGTTGGCAGGTATGCATTTCCTATACTTGGCAATGGAGAGTCACACCACAGCCTGAAGTTGTTCTGTCGCAGAGAATGGATCCTGGGCCTTCCGCGAGCATGTACCGATGCCATTTTTACACAACGAAAATAGACACGATGATGCAAATAAAAGAAATAAACTCAAAATCTGTATATACACACGCTTCCAACAAAAACAGAACGATAATGCTTACTGTAGCCTATGAAAGAATAAGCAAATGCACTTCAATATATACACGGGATATTACTAATGGCAGTGACGAGTTAGTTCACAGTAGAACACTGCGTCAAACCATGTGCTCACTGCTGTGTTGGCATTCATTGCAACACTGCTCGATGGCAGCTTGCACCGTTCATATTTTGTAAATCAGAGTATAACACATAGAATTTAACATGTATGCAGCATTTAAACCCTAAGTGTTGTCCACGTTGTCATGGATGATGCCATTTTGTGTCTAGGGGAATTTTGTAAGTGTAAATTCCATTCCATGTCCACATTAAAGCTATTGGCACAAGTTGGCAGGCTTGTTTTGTTGAGATAAATTAGAGATGAAAATAGTACAAGAGTTAATAGAAGACTCTATCGTTGCCAAGGCTGCAAGATACCAATGTAATTGATAGTGATTTTGTACTGCATAAGGAAACAGTAGCAAGGCAGCTGGAAGCAAGTTAGACATGTCCAGTCGTCAAATTGTGTTCATGCATCTTTGTAACGATGAATTTGTAACCCACTAAGCTCCAGTGAGATTGAGAAATGGTGTCAGAAAAATTTAAAATCCTGAAGAGATCATGAATCATCAGCAGGGTATAATGGCTGTAGGCCCTATGTGCAGTGCAGGTTTTTTGAGAATATTAATAGCTGGAGGATATTAGATCCTAATAATCGCCAGTAATATATCCAAGATCAGCAAGATATCACCTTTATAGCCTACTTGGTGAAACCTGCAAACTTCATTTTCTACATTCTAAGATTCTTCCAGACAATGTGTTAATGTGCTTCAGATGCTTATATTTATAACCAATGTCCTAAATAAAATAATGTCTGTAATACATTTTGTGTGTTCTTATTATAATTAAGTGTAAACATTACTGTGTCATTGGATGAAGATTACTTGCAATTTGCTAGTGTTCTTGAAGATACAAGCATAGTTTTGTACTCCAGGGCCCTACCAATCACCACATCCAGAATTCTCTGTTAAAGCTCTAGATTTACCCATTTCAAACCGATTTACCCAGTGTGTAGTACTGTTAACTGCTTATTTTCCATGTGGCCTGCAAGGATGCCCATGTTCTTTTTCAGGGGGAATGGATGTGGTGAGGAGTATACGATATTTTCTGGGAGGAAGGGGTAGGGGGGGACTGGGTATGTTATAAAATTCTTCATCCCCAGACCACCAGGGTGAAACAAAAAATGAAATGAAAAAAATAATTAAAAGTTGAGGAATGCTTTCATTTGAATAATTTGAAGGGTCTCGTTTGATGTTTGGTGGAGATCTTGGACATCTTATTGGGAGGGAGATACCATGTCCGTGTAGCCAGCATAGATCCAAATTACAATGGCAAGTATGGTCTTTCTTTAATTTTAATAAATGGAACAGTTCCACCTATATGGAGTAGGGGTAAGTAAAGTGGCTTCTTGTCCAGGTGACCTGCTTTGCGAAGGAGTATTTGAAACCTGATATAGGATTTATTCTTCAAAGCTTCGCACAAAGGCTCTTGATAGAATGATTTGAATCCCACTCCTTGCATCCTGGAAGTGTCTTCCCAACTCAACTGTAAATAAAAGCTAACTGAAAACGACTACCACATCCTTTTCTATTTCAAGTACAGTACACACATAAGTGCATGGGGCTGATATCCACGACATTTCAATCCACTGAATTAACTCACAATGAATAAGTTTCCAAGGTCCTTCATTTGTAGTAATATACTTCGTTATAAAAATCTTAAGCCCATAAACCATAAATTTGACCTAAGCCTAACTGGGAACGGGAGAGAACCGTTAAACATGTCCAACATGAAGGTAGTTGCCACAAGAAGTAAACCTGCCACTGTAGGGGATTGGTGTCAGATAAAAGGCTCTCTGCTAAAGGAGGTAAGTATAATCTCAGCAATTCATATATGTATCTGAAGTAGTCCTATGCATTAAATTTTTGTTGTTGAAAATGATTGTCTTATGGTAGGCCTACTCAAAAAAGCAAAATGCTAAAAACCACGAGTGTAGGCTCAAATTTCTTATATTCATTTTTATTATTTTGGGGCATGAATGACCCTTCCCTTGCAATAAATGAAGCACTGGATACTTTCTCCTAATGCAATGCTTGGTTGTTTCTTCTTTTTTTTTTAATTCCAGCTGCTTTTAAAGTTAAACTTACATGTAAACTGGTATATATGGAAACAACTTATTGATGAATGAAGATAAGAGGATAATATGTACAGTTTTGTATATCTGCATAAACTGGAACATCCATTCAACGTTTGTATTACACTGCTTAATATTCTACTGCTCTAAGGTTTTGAGCTAGTGATAGGGGTGGATTTCTTCCACAGCTTTTAACTTTATTTTTGAGTATCCTTAAATTCACACTAACAAATTACTCGGCTATTGGTAGGCTTCTATAGATGAGAATTCCTTGGTGCAATCAATGTGGTGAGGCGAGCGAGCGACACCACACCCCTGACGTCACAGATCCGCGCCATGGCCTGTCTTTCTCGTCGGCCACGGCCTTGACGTAGTTCGCCTGGTAAGATGATTCACTGGAGCCCACGGACACTCGGAACTGCTGTATTCTTTCACTCGGAACACCGGAAGTATCTTTCGCGGAAAATGGCGAGATTTGATTCAATCGCGGGACCGAGAATATCGGACGTCTTAAGTGGAAAAACTTTTTATGCGGGAACTTCTTAAGCGAGTTTTACTGTATTACAGTGTTAATAGTATACATTTTTGTTTAAAATAAGTGTCAAAAATAAACAAAAAAGGTTTCTTTTTTAAATTTCCATACAAAAATGAGGGTGCGGGGAATATTCGGGTATATACGGTATTCACATATTTCACATTAATATACCAATAACGTGTCACACAAATGCCAACGTTTCATGCTTAATGAAATGTGTTTAAAATAAAACTGAGATGAAGGCTGCCGCCAACACCACTTCAAAAGTGCAATACAAAGAATACAAAAGAATGCAGGCAAGATATGAATCTATAACTTTCATTTGCGGATTTTAAACTTGGCGCTTCTACTCAGCCAATAGTGTGGCATCTTCTATTGGATATCGGGTGAAGCCCATTGGCTACACAATTCGATATCCCGCCCAATCGCATACGCAGTAAATGTACGCAAAATGGCGGTCATATCGTCTGAATAACAAATTAATGTAACAAGAAAAATGTTTTTGTCATAAAAGAGGATGAATTTCAGTTATAATTTTAAATTTTTTAAGAATTCGTCAATTTCCAAAAATTTTGTATTTTGACTCTCAATATTTAAGGAGGGGTACTATAAGCGAATTCCAAAAATTTTGTATTTTGGCTCTCGAAAATTAAGGGGGATACTATAGGTGAGGGATCCTACATCCGAGTAAATACGGTATGTTGTGTATTCAAAGAATCACAATTGATACATGTTTCGGGGCCTAATTATGTTTTTGGCACCCTTCAACAGCCTTGAGTATTGCCAGTAAAAACCAGCGTAAAACTATGATATTGCACTGATGTTGGCTTAAAAGAAAGTTTGCATGAGGATGACACGATACATAATTAAAAATGGATGTGAATAATTAAAATATAGTGTTTTAGAGAAAGAGTATGACCATATCCCTCGCCATAACATTTAGGAGGTACTGCTAAAGAAAGGTATTCCAGAAGGCTTAGTGGCCCGAGTAAAACAATTATTGTATGCAGACACCAAGAGTTGCGTCCCAAGTCCAAGACAGAAGATAGGGCTGGTTTGAATATAGAAGTGGAGTTCAGCAAGGGAGTTGCTTATCTCCTCTTCTCTTCATAAGCATTATGGATGAAGTCCTTAAGTTGGTTTAGACGAGAGATATGACATCCAATGCAATGGTGTTTGTAGTTGATGTCATGATCTGGGGAGAAAAAGAAGATAACATCCAACGACTAAATTGGTGGAAGGCAGATTTTGACAAGTTTGGATTACAGATCAGCCAAACAAAAGCTTTTGTTTGGTGATGAAAAAAGGGAAAGCAAACCTATCAAGCTGAAATTGGGACATGACATCGAAATAGTTCAACATTTTAAATACCTTCAGTGTTTTGTCGACAGAAAACAGGTTAACCAAAGAAACCAGCAGTGGGGTTCCAAGCAGCTGCGAACTTTTACAACTCTGTTTCACAGCTTCTATGGGACAAAAACTTTCCCCAGGAAGATAGAATATCACTGTACAAATCCTACTTACTTCCCATAATCACCTATGGTCTAGAAGCTGCTACAATGACTCCCCCGGACAATAGACGGATACAAGCAATTGAGATGAAATTTCTAAGATCAAGTATTCAAATGATCAAATGAGACGAAATAGAAATGAGTCCGCCCAAAGCTAGGGCTGAAAAGAAGTGTGCTTGACGTTCTTGAGGAGTCGAGATTGAAATGGTTCGGTCATCTGATGAGGATGCCCTCTAGTAGAACACCCAAAGCCTATTTTGAAAGGGAGATCATTGCCAAGACACCAAGAGTTAGACCTCGAGATGGGTGGATGAAGCAGGTTCACAGAGCGTTGACTAAGAGGAGCGTACAATGGAGGACAGTGGTGGAAGAAGAATGGTGGCAGAACAGACAGCTATGGAAGGGGCTTGTTCATTCCCACACCCGGCCTGCTGGAGTGAAGAATCGATGATGATGAATGTGATTTTTAAATGTTTAGTTCATATTTTGACTGACATCCATTTTTAATTATGTATCATGTCAACCTCATACAAACTTTCTTTTAATGATGAGTGGCAAGACACAGCATAAACCTAGAAAATTGCTGTTTCTTTTAATGTGCTTTTAAAGCAAACATCAATGCAATATCATTGTTTTACGCTAGTTTTTGGTGACAACAATCAAGGCTGGTGAAGGGTACCAAAAACATAATTAGGCCCCAAAATATGAAACAATGGTGTTTCTTTGAATACAAAACATAATTGAAAGTATTATGCGGAGATTTTGTATAATTTTCAAATATTATATCATATAATCGTCAATACAGATCCATGATGAACTTTAAAAATTCCCACAAATTCTTATGCTATTGTCCGTCCAGAGTTAAGAGTGTACTACGGGCTCTTATGGCACAAGCGTTGCCACGCCTAGCGAGTGTAGAAGGGCAGCTATTGTACAGCACTCCACACGAGTAGTACAGCCCGCTGCCGGACTGACTATCAGCAAGCTCCTCCCGACGGAATTTCGATCCTTCGCGCCATTATAATCTGCAACCTTTTACTATAATTCCCGTATAAATAACAGAATTTGGATGATCAGTTTTTAATAAAGATAAAGACTGAGTTATTCCCTTAAGGAGTGGGGGAGCCGAGGATATTATTTATTATTTTGATTTACATAACAATGCTTAGAACGGATTATAAATACTGCGACAATTTACTATTTATTTACATTGGAATTTTAATTACGTACGGTATGGCTATGACAAAACAATTGAAATGACATGAAAGCTAACCTGAGTCATCCGTTAGATACGGATCAAGTTTAATACGTAATATGGCAATACATTCTCCAAAGTCAGCCTAGGTCAGTGACAGGATACAAATCATCTGTCGCAACGAAACCTACACGGATCCCAGTGAGTCACTTTTATCTATAGAGGTGAAGAGAGTACCCGGAAATAACAAGAAATTTTGTTCTTATCATATGATACTTCACATATTATTACACGCGTAGATGAAAGATTTTCTTTACAAGTTGCTTTACTTCGCACCGACACAGATACGTCTTATGGCGACGATGGGACAGGAAAGGGCTAGGGGTGGGAAGGAAGTGGCCGTTACCTTAATTAATGTACAGCCCCAGCATTTGCCTGGTGTGAAAATGGGAAACCACGGAAAACCATTTTCATGGCTGCCAACAGTGGGGTTCGAACCCACTATACCCAGAATACTGGCGACTGCAGCTATCGAGCTCGGTATAGATAGATGAAAGAACGTAAACAACGTACATTGGAAAATGAATGGCAAATACTACAGACTGATGTGGGAAATTTGCAACAATCCGTTCTTTAAAATATTTCTCAAAACAATCATTATCCATTTCATAATGAGCCTTAGCGGTTTATTTTAAACAAAACTACAAGCTTCTCATTCGGCACAAATCGCATAATTTAACTGCATGAAAGTTCTGTTATGCACACTATTGCAGGCGAGTAGTTAATAATAATAATATAATATCAACACTGGTTTTTCAAAAACGTACAGCAGCACTTTTCTCCTGATTCTTGGTCTTTATATAATTGTAGACGTTACAAACTATGTGTCGTCCTCTGCGCCTTAAAACTTCCCCGGGTTTACGTTTCGCAAACGGAACATCAGCCGTATATTTCATGCCAATTATACCTAAATCACAATTATTTTTATATTATGCAAAACGATCCTTACACTCCAACACTGTTTCAAATATCTTGGAGAGATCTGGACTAGTGCATTCAGTGGAGAGCTAAAGCACGTACTACAGCGCGCAGACACTGCTGTCAGATAAATTACAAAATCATGTTGCATATCAAGAATGTAAGAACTACATATCATTAAATGAATCCTGAGGATCATGTAATCTCCACCCATGACCATTAACCTATTAAATAACTTAGCGTAAATCCAGTTTTAAAGACTTCGAAATCATCAATTCTGGGAGAGTCCGCTAAATGTAAAAGCCCATAAGAGCCCGTAGTACACTCTTAACTCGGGACGGACAATAGTCTTAATCAAGTCGATCCATCATGCTCGGGGTCTTGCTCTCTTTCCTTCCCATGTATCCTCCAACATGTGTTTCCGTAGGCCTATTCTTCCACCTTCCAATTGTTTGACAAGTCCAAACCATTTTAACCTGCTCCTCATGATTCTGTCATTCAACTTTTTTACTCCAATAACCGTCCTGACTGTCCTTTCTCAATATCTTCTTTTGATTTTCGTATCATATTTCGTAAGAACTTTACTTCACTGGCCTGAAGTTTACTTGCCTCGCCTCTCGTACATCTTGAACATAACTTCTTTACATTTAATTGGAACGTCCTTCTTCCAAACTAGGTCTCTCACACACTGATAAAATGCCTTACTCTGTTGTACTCTTTTGCTAAGCTCTACATCCATCCTTGGGTTCTGCATTAGTTCACTTCCTAGATATAAATACTACATTGTCGTATTTACACAAGATTTCAGTCTTCTCTTAAACTCATCAATATGTTTGGAGAAAGGCTCTAAGACTGTGGCAGGAATTGAGTTCCAATTATCAATACCACGATTAATGAAAGAATGTTTCCCATAATTTGTACGCTGGGGTTGGCCCTCAACTTTGTGCGGATCATCTGCCCTTCTCAGGTAGGTGGGATGTTCCAGATGTTTGCTTAGTTCTCACCAAGCTGGCAGATTAGTGTTTGTGTTAAACATATTGTATAGTCTGGATTTCGTCCTTCTATCTTCTAGAGATTCTCACCGTAGTCATTCGAGTTACGCTACTTCTAGGATTAAAATCGAAGAGTGTACCTCACCAGCCGAAGCAGCATGAGTGCATTCAGGAAAATCCTAGGGTGTGGAAGTGAGCCCTAATCCCAACGGCCGGATTAGGCTGCACATAGTATACCAATCAGTAGAATAAAAACCAACACGTAGAAAGTAAAAATATATTTCGGAAAAAATAATACTGGTGGAACACAAATTATAACAACAAAAGCATGAAAATACACTCCTAGTTAATTCCCTATGAGTAGTTACTGTTTGGTGGTCTAATATCACATTGGTTGGCCGCGACATAATCTAGGCCGCAAAAATTACCCAAAAACAATGATATTTCTCGGGAGCGAGGAATATCTATGCCCAAGCAAAAGGCTGAATTGGAACGTTCACAAGGCATCAAGCCTGCAGATAAAACTTGAGATAAGCTCCAACGAAGAAAGGATGCCATGTGGCGAACTGAAATCCATTACCATAGGATCACAAAATGTAACGTAATTCACAGAAAAACAAGCAGAAATTGCTCGGAATAACACCAAAAGTTTACCTTAAACGTCCCATAGGCACAAACAATAAGAGAATCAATTAATCTCAAGTAGATTATATTTAAGGGCTAAAATAGCCTCAAGCAAATTGCTCCACACAAAGGCCATGTTGCCTCCACCAACGCAATCTCATTACCTCTAACGATTTGCTACAATGGCTTTAAGCCCATAGCAGCATTATTGACCACCAAAGCTCGGCAAGCTAGGAGGCCATGCCCTCAGGTAGGTGGGATGTTCCAGATGTTTACTTAGTTCTCCCCATGCTGGCAGATTAGTGTTTGTGTTCAACATATTGTATAGTCTGGATTTCGTCCTTCTATCTTCCAGACATTCCCACCGTAGTCATTCGAGTTACACTACTTCTAGGATTAAAATCGTTGAGCACAAACCTAGCAGCCTTCCTTTGTACCATCACCAGTTCACTGATGAGCCCTACTTGACATGGGTCCCAAACCGCTGAGCCATATTCCAGGGTCAAATATCCTAATTCTTTTGCAGTGGAACTTCTTCTTCTTCATTTCCCGTTTCCAGTTCCATGGGTCGGGTTGCGAATCAAGGACCTCCTCGATTGTCTATCCCTCCACCATTCATTTCCTTCTTTCAATACTTCTTTTCCTTTTACTCCTCTTTTCTCTATGCTTTCCTTCACCGTATCTATCCACCTCTTTCTGGGCCTTCCTTGTTGTCTTCTTCCTGGTATTTTCTCCATAAATATTCTTTTTGGTACTCCATATTCTTCCATTCTCATCATATGTCCATACCACTTCAGCTTACTGGTTTCTACCTTGTCTTGCAGTTTTGGGAACCCAGTTCTCTCCCTAATGTCCATATTTCTGATTTTATCCCTCCATGTCTTCCCAATTATTCCTCTAAGGAACTTCATCTCGGCTGCTTGGATTCGGCTTACATCGCGTTTTGTTGTGGTCCAAGTACCTGCTGCATATGTCAAAATAGGTGTGTGATACATTGAGAATAGCTGATGGATTGGAATCCGGGCTAGCCATAAGAAACAACATTGAGAATAGAACTTTCTTGCATTTCTCTGAGACTTCCCGGTTCCATACTAAACCCCACACACACTGGTAAAACCCATTAGCTTGTTGGATTCTCTTTCCAATTTCTCAATTTATTGTGCCATCTTCTGTGAGTATGCTCCCCAAATACTTAAAGCTTTATACCATTTCCAATGGATTTTCATTGACTTCAATATTCTGTCCTCCTCTCTTGTTTCTTGGCATCACTACAGTCTTACTCTCCTCCACACTTATTTTCATTCCATATTTCTCTATCTCTTGATTCCATACAGTAACTTGTTCTTGCACTTCTATTTCATCTTCTTCCCATATTATTATGTCGTCGGCCTAAGTCACCTTGCTTCCCATTCTTAGTTTCACAGTCTTGCGGTGGAACTACTGCCTTTTAATACCCTCATTACAAAATGAAGTGATTTGCACGCTTTGGAGACGACATAACCCACATGGGTACTCCATTACATATCATTCCTTACATGGATGGCCAAGTATTTGCAAGAGACTTCTTCTACAAGTATTTCTGAGCCAATATTATATTGAAAATCATGCTTTCGCCCTCTCCCTAAAGAGACTACATTTACTCATATTTATCATTTTGTTGGATTTATTGGGATTGGCAGAAACAAAGAGGAAAGGGGAAGGAAGGAGAGAACTGAGAAAAGGCTATAGACTGTACTGGAGTGGGAATGAAGAGGGAAAGAGGAATGGAGTGGGAGTAGTAGTACGAGATGGTTTAAAAGAAGTAGTGAAGAGAATAAGTGATAGGATCATGAAAGTGAAAGTAGCACTGAGGGGAGGGACCGTGGAAATAGTGCAAGTGTATGCTCCACAAGTAGGCTGCGCCTCTGAAGAGAAGGAGGAGTTTGAAGAGGAATTGCAGAAGCAGCTGGGAGGAAGTAATATGATTGTTAAGGGGGATCTGAATACCCATGTAGGAAGAGAAAGACAAGGGTATGAGAGTGTGCTTGGACCAGAGGGTTGAGGCAGAAGAAATGAGGAAGGAAAGAGACTGTTGGACTTCTGTCAAAGGAACAGCAGGCTAGTTGGGAACTCCTGGTTCAAGAAAAGAGAGAGACACACAATCACATGGTACAGTGATGACTTGACCAGGAAGTCGGTGGTCGACTATATACTGTATGAGAAAGAATTAAATAAGAACATCACGGACATGAAGGTTATACCATCGGAGAACTTGGATAGCAACCATCGATTGCTGGTAATGAACCTGAGAGGAACTAAGGAGAAGAAAGGGACTGAGAACAAGGAAAGACGTATAAGGATATGGAAACTGAAAGGAGATAGAAGGGTCGAATACCTCAAAATGGTAAAGGAAGGAATTCCAACAGATGAAGAAAGAGGGGTGGAAGAGGAATGGGCTAGATTTAAGAAGACACTAGTAGATGCAGCAGAAGCAGTATGTGGGAGGACAAGTAGTAAGAAGAGGTGGAAGGAAACACCATGGTGGAATGAGAAGACAAAAGATATAGTAAGGGAAAAGAATAGAGCCTTTAGGGGGTGGTACCAAAATAGGACGGTAGAGACAAGGGAAGAGTACCAGGAAAGGAGGCAAAGAGAGTAGTGGCTGAGGAGAGAAGAAAGTGGATGGAAGAGTGGACAAAGATGATGAAGGAGGATAGTGAAGGTACAAAAAAGGTCCTGTATGGGATGTAAAAATTAAGAGGTGGAAGGATCCTACGGATTATGTTAGAATGGTGAACAAAAGGGGACAAGAGATAGAAAAGAGGGAAGAACTGAAGAAAATGTGGAAAGAATATTTTGAAGAACTTCTGAACCCAAATGGAAACCACGGCGGGGAGGAAGAAATCGGGGAAGAGGAAGATGGACTGCAAACAGAAAAGGACTTAACATGGAAAGAAGTGGAAGATGCAGTGAGGAAGATGAAAGGAGGGAAGGCAGCGGGTGTGGATGAGTTGAGTGTGGAGATGGTGAGAGCAGGAGAGGAGGGGAAACAATGGTTGTACCGAGTGATGAAGACAGTATGGAAGGAAAGGAAGACCCCAGAGGACTGGAAAAAGGGAATAATTGTCCCGATCTTCAAGAAGGGTAGTAGAACAGAATGCAGAAACTATCGAGGAATAACACTGATGAGTCATTGTGCAAAGATGTTTGAGAAAGTTTTGGAAAGGAGAATTAGGACAAGGATAGAAGGAGGGATGAGGGAAGAACAACATGGCTTCAGAGCAGGAAGGTCCACAGTGGATTTGATTTTTGCTGTAAGGCAGTTACAAGAACAGCACTATGAGTATGGAACAGATCTACTGATGGCCTTCCTGGACATTGAGAAAGCATATGACAGTGTATGCAGAAACAAAGTATGGAAGTCCCTGGAGGATAGAGTAGAGAAATGGACTATAAAGAGGATAAAGGAGATGTACAAGGGAAGCGTGAGCTGTGTGAAAGTGGGAGGAGAGAGATCGGACTGGTTGGAACAGAGAACGGCCTGAAACAAGGAAGTGCACTGTCACCGTTACTTTTTATTGTGGTGATGGATGACATAATGACCCGAGTGGCACAAGTAATTGGGGAAGGAAAGATGAAAGCAATGGTGTTTGCAGATGATTTGGGGAAACGAGGAGGAGGTACAGGAACAGTTGGACGTGTGGGAAGGAATAATACAAGGATATGGGATGAAATTTAGCATATATAAGAGAGAGATGGTGATCAGTGATCACAACAAGGAAGAAGGAAAGAACCACAACGGGAATAACAATTGGTGGGGAACAGCTGAAGAAAGTGGAAAGATGCAAGTATCTGGGAAGCCTGATACAAGATAATGGAAGAAACAATAGAGAAATAAATGAGCGGGGGAGACAGGCAGAAGCATTCCGGAGGAGTGTGAGAAGCCTGTTATGGAGCAAGGATGTCCCTCAGAACAGTAAAAAGATCATATCGGACGTACTATGTCCCTATCCTGACGTATGCCTCGGAGACCTGGGTTATGAAAGGAAGGGAGAAGAGCAAAATACTGGCCAGTGAGATGAGGTTCTTGAGAAGCAGTATTGGAGCTACAAAGATGGACAGAATAAGAAATGAGAGGACCATAGAATTAATGAAGGAGGAACCAATACAGGATGGCATAGAGAAATCTAGACTTAGATGGTATGGACATGTAAAACGAATGGAGGAGAAGAGGATACCCAGGAGAGTACACGAGACGAAGTGGGAAGGAAAGAGACCGAGAGACAGGTGGCTGAAGGGGGTGGAAGAAAGAGTGAAGAAGAGAGGAAAAGACTGGACAAGGGTGGAGGCTGAGAGATGGTGGGAAGACAGAAGACGTTGGAGAGGCTTGTGTTCCAAACAGACTCGGCCAGTGGCTGGAAACTGTGCAGGACGATGATGATCTTCATTTTGATGTCAACCCCCCATTTATGGACCAGGTTGAGGTCAGTTTGTAACCGAGTGTCTACTTGTGAGCTATGAAATTTTCGGTATATTACACAATCATCCGCAAACAATCGGCAGTCACTTTGAATCCCATTCAGTAAGTCATTAATAGGTGCCAGAAATTATGGATGTTGGCAAAGTAGGCCTATTAAAAGGAAAGATAAACATCAGTTACCAAATACAGACCACAATGTTCCTAAAGGAGACATTAATTCTAAAACAACAGAAAAGATTAAAATCACCTGTTAGTTTGTTTGAAGATCTGACCACGGATGACTCCTCGCAGATCTTATCGAGAAATCCAGAATCACACAACTCACTGCTGACCAATTTAGGAGGTGACTGTGCAGCTTCAGGTTCTGAATCATAAATCAAAGATTAATATTAAGTGAGCATACAACCAAACAACATGACATTCCAAAAACTCAAGCAATTTACGAGAGCTGTTTTTATTTCAACCACCGATCATGCTTCCAAGTAAATAATAATACATAGGTGGGAGCCAGGTTCGTGTGCCAAGCAATAGGGATGTATAGAACTAGCACCGATAGAGTGCACTGCTGTTGTACTGGGTAAGCGCAAGGCGCTCTTCATTTGTCTCATGTGTTCTTATACCGCTAATATCCACAAATTTAAGTTTATGCCGAGCTATTGCAGTGTCCCTCTTTGCAAAAAACAGGGAAGCCCGTTTTCGTTTCACCAATTTCCACAAAATATAGAAACGAGGAAGAATGGTTACATGCTATTAGAAGGAAAAATTTCAGTGAGAAAAATCTGACCGAAAATATTAAAGTGTGTTCACATCATTTTCAACCCGATGACTTCACGAAAACTGTGCTGGGTAAGTGTGATTTACAAAGGGAAATAATCCTTATTTTGTACCTATAATCTGATTACACATTTCGACAACAACCACTGAATTTATGCGTTTGAATTTTAAGGTGAGAGAACAAGATTAAAACCGGGCGCTGTTCCATCGCTTTTTTTTTTTTTTCCAAAAAAAAAAGGAAGAGGCCATACACAAGGAAATTGCTGGATTACCACGATGAGCCTACAATATCGGAATCTGCAGAAATCATCTCCATTGATGTAGGCCTAGGCCTACGGGAAGTAATCGTCAATATACCCGAGGAAGTGAATGAAACATTTGTGATTCCCATTTTCAAAGACATCAGTACTCAGACAAATGCTACAGGTAATTTGGTTGTTGAGCAAATAATGGATAACCCTGATGCCATATTGCTTTATACAGGGTTTGTAGACGTCGAACATTTTAATTTGGTGTTTGCTGTTCTGGGAGAAAACAGATACAATTTACAGGTATTCCCTCTTGAACCCAGACTGTGTTTTCTCTTGACAGTTATGAAGCTAAGGACCAACAAATCTGATCAGGAACTAGGCCTAAACTTCGGAATACATAAAACTACTGTTGGGAGAATATTTAATGTTTGGATTAATTTCATGTACTGCCAATTTAAAGAGTTGAACATTTGGCCTGATTGAGAAACTGTCCTTGAAAACAGCCCCCTTCCTTTTAGACAGAAATACCCCTCAACTAGAGTTATAATTGATGCAACTGAGATTATAATGGCAAAACCCAAGAACCCTACAGCACAGCAAGCTACATTTCTACATACAAAAATGCAAACACAACTAAGGTATTAATAGGTATAAATCCATCTGGTTTTATATGTTTCATATCTGATGCATATGGTGGGGCAATATCAGACAGGAAGTTATTTATCAGATCAGGAATGTTGGATCTCTTGGAAGAAGGAGATTCAGTTATGGCAGATAGGGGGGTTCAACATTCAGGATCTGTTATGCACTAAGGGTGTAACATTAAATATCCCACCATTTCTGAAAGGCAAAAGGCAGTTTACTCCATCAGAAAACATTGAAACAAGGAGGATAGCCTCTAAAAGAATACACATAGAACGGGCTATAGGACTTGCTAAAACATACAAAATACTGCATTCAAAATTGCATGTCAGTAAAATTTGTCTTTCAGGGAGAATAATATTTGTATGTTTTATGTTATGCAATTTCAGGAAAATGATTATGTCAGCTTAGGATGACAGGAACAAAATATTTGTGGTAAAACTTGTCTAATTTTGCCACCATTTCACGAATGAAAATGTCATCTCTCTCTATCTCCAACACTAACATGTCAACAGCAGTGTACACAACAAAACTACAATAATGTCTGCCTGTAAAAAAACAGCTGACCTTGCACTTGAAAGTAATGGTTGTGATTTTTCTTGAGTGTCACTGCACCACTGCTCTCTCCCAAGTATGGAACACATTTAATTGAAATTGCTTCATTTTCATGACTTGGCAGCCCTTTAAGCTCCAAGACTCTATCCTGTCCAATTAGTCCATCACAAGCTGCTAGGTAATGCCTGGTAGGGTGAATAATGAGGCCAGATTTTTGGACTATGTGGCCTGTTAGCTCAGAATACCTGTCCCTTGCTGAGTCTTCCATTTGAAGTCTCCATTTCATATGCCTGGAGCAAAACAAACTTCCCTTGAATAACGCTTTTGCTATGGCTTTTGGAGTTTTTGAGTGACAGATTTTCCCAAAATTACTTGCTGTCAAACGATATTTCCTCTCTTTGAACCATAGACTTTGCTGGGATCGTTGCCTAGTATTTTCCTCAATTTTCTTCCTTACCTCATCATTTACTCTTACAAGATTTTCAGCTTGATTCGCACATGGATCCACACCGAAATGGTGGTCATGAATGACATCAAAGCAGCTGGCCTGTGCTTTTTTAGAGCGAAAGAAAAAGCAAGCTTATGTTGGGAACTTTTCACAATACCTTCAACATATTGCTGATATCCAGGCTGATTAACTCCTGACAATGGCCTAACATCATGGCAGGGTTCCTGAGAAACTTGTTCCAAGGGCAAACATTCCACTTTCATAGGGCTAACTGGCCTCAACCGTTTGGTGGGGGGATGGTGAAAATTTTGTAAATTATGGGTGCATGTTTCTGAACACTGAATAATACCAGTCTTGGAGAAGTGTTCTAATGCATAGCTTACAGCTGCAATATGCTTACAACATGCCTTGGGGCCTGTTCCAGCAACACATTCACATTCCCCTCCTATAATGCCACCAGGTACTCCTAAAATAAGCTTCACATTATAGGTCTTATGTTTTGTGTACTCGGATTTCACAGCATTGCATATCAGAATTTCCCCCATTTGAAATAAACATTTTATAAACAAAACAAACTTTTCAGTGAAAAGTCTGTATCCAGCATCACACAACAATTTGTAGTTGGAAACAGGTGCTCCATCTATTTCCGATTTTCGAAATACAAAATAATCCATCAAATGCACATTTGTGATACTGATCTTCGCCTTGTGGCTGATGGTCAAATCTTCGAATGAACTGGCACAGGGAAACTCAAGAAACTCACATGTCTTTGGTGGTAGAAAAGGCTGTATCTGCAGTTTCATGTAAGCCATCAACCTAAAAAATGACATAAATCGAAGTCTATAAGCAAGGGGAGCAAGTGGATATTTAAATCACTATTCATGATTTAAGTCTTATGGAGGTATACAGGGTCTTTCATATAAAGTAAGAACGGTGAGCGGGGGCTTTGTTATCCACTGATGCAGTGGCCTTGGCGTGCCACGGCCCCCTGCTGTAGTATTGAAAGCGCGCGCATAGTATAATCTGTACTCGACCTTGCAATAAACGTGCAGGTGTTCAGTCGCCAGTCTGAACCTCAAATGTTAACATCAGACAGTTATCATTGCAACATCGTATTTTTTTATGTAAAACTTATTTTAAGTACGAGTCGGCTCGGCGGGAACGTGATGCATTTGTTGAGCAATTTCCTGATGAAGTGCCACCTTCACTAGCACAGATTCACGTAATTGTCAATCAGTTTGACACTACTAACTCAGTGCTCAATAAAAAGCATAAAATTAAAAATCAGAAGCAGATCTCACTCGCGTCAGCCAGAATGTGGTTACCAGATACAGTGCCTGTATAACCCAAGAAGGACGACACTTCCAGCATCTTTTATAAGGTAATATTTCATACAGGATTGCACACACGCTTAAAGCAGGGGGCCGTGGCGAGCCACAAGTTCGGTCAAGGCCACCGCAGCAGCGAATAACAATACTGCCGCTTGCAGTTCTTACTTTATATGAAAGACCCTGTATTTATCAATGTACAATACTCAAGCAATTGTAATCTTTAAGAGTTAGCATGCTCACTCCTATTCATTATTTGGACAATAAAGCGTGTTAGAATTTTGTAATTACCACTGTATTAATTCTTCCTTCCTCCCGCTAGTTTTAGCGCATCTGGTCCGTAGCTCATTTTGGAGATGTTTAACGCTTAACGCTGAAAATCGTCCATAATATACTAGGGGAAATGTCTATAGAATTAATTAGTATAGTCTTGGAGTAAAATTACAGAAGATATAATTTACTTTAGCGCAGAAAAATCGGTCACAATCTATACATTCCTCGCAGCTGACTGGAAGAAACATAAGACGATCGCCTTGCGCTTACCCAGTACTACACGCGCGCTATCTGGCGCGAACTTTCTCCCGCTACTTTCCTATTACGCTACATCCGCACCACAACATCTGCCATTGTTGCCTCCAATGCGCCAGTCGTAGCAGATCTACGGGCAATTGAACATAGCCAGTACCATCGATATTCACACCTTGTGTTAGTTGCAAAGTGTGATACGTTTTCTGCAAGCAGAGCAATTCAAAGCAAACTCAGAAGCATCCTCTTGATCGGCATGGTTTCGATCCATGACAAAGCACGACTGCACTGTGCCAACGTGCATGTAAAAAGACTTTCTCAAGGAACTCGAAGTTTTCGACCATCCACCATTTAGTCCAAACCTTGCTAAGAGGGATTTTCACCTCTTTCGAGAATTGAAAGCGTGGTTGGGCGGCAAGGCAATCGCCACCAACGAAGAACTTCAGGAGACTGTCCAGACGTACCCACCTCACTGGCAGCAGAATTCTTTATAGAGGGCATTGGAAAGCTGGTGCCACGATACAACAAATGCTTCAATTGTTTTGGCGATTATGTTGAAAAATGAGTACAAGACAACTGTTTACTAATAGAGTGAGGACCATCCCTATAGAACGGAACTTTCCAATACCCATGCCGCAGACACGTCACAATGGCTCACTGTCACATTTATAGCATGTGCCGATTACAACAGCTCACCATGAAGGCCTGGATGATGTTATAGCATTGATTACATTCCCAGCTGGCAAGATACCTTAGTTCAGAGAGTTAAGACTTGTGGTGAAGTACTGTAGCCTTTCTCGTTTTCCATATGATTATTAAATCTTAAAAAGTGTACAAGTGTTAAACTATTTGGGTGCTCAACTCCTAGTGCCAGTGCCTTAGTCGACAGGCGATTACTAGAGACACGATTTTATGGTGAATAAAAAACCACAATAGCGGTGTAAAAACTAAGGGCAAAGCGGGATAAAAGCGGTGAATAAATGCCATTGCTTACGGTGTAGAAAAACGGTTTACTAGACTATATACATACTTTGCCTTATGTTGCAATGAAGGAAACAACAAACACACTAAGTATGGCTTGGTTTACAGTATTCATTTGCTGTTGAAGTAGTAACTCAGTAATGTTTCTAAGTTATCATTTGACAGGTTGGTACGCTTGTCAAACAAAATATCATTGTAGGCAGAAAGGGCCTTTTCACTGTCAACATTTGAAATGGAAATGTACAGAGATTGAAGACATTTCACAGCTAGAGGATATTCCTCTAACATTCCCTTCAATAGATCTTCAACTACATTACCGTCACTACATGAAAAAGATTTACAGGTGATTTGCAGTTGAATGTAGAACTTCAAAAAGTCATGAGAATTCACTCCAGCAAAAAGGGGGATTTTCTATATCTTGTTGAAGAGAGATGACTATGTTCACAGTTCTTAGCAGGGGCAGATGAAACAGTGAGTAGAGTGAATTAAAAATCTCATGAGCAGAGTCTTTTGCCAGCATATCTGAGAGTTTTGTGTGACATGCATTGGCAAGGGCTACAACCTTTTTTTCAGCACTTTTCTTTCTATCGCTTCATAGTTCATTCAATGCCTTCAATGTGTCTGGTTTCATCACTAGTTTTTCGATAACCGTGTACTCAGAAATGAGTTCATTTACCATTGGAACAACTTTATGTGCCAAAGCATAATTAGAACTCTCGAAGCAAGTTATCTTTTCAGAAAATGAGGCGCAGTGTTCTTTCACAAAAATTGCCTCACACAAAATTGATTTTACTTCACTTTCACTTAATTTTTGAAAGTATTTAACACTTTCAGCATCACTCTCCACTGTTTTAAAATACTGAACCAAGTCCATGACATAGTCTGCCAAGTAGGAAACTGATGTGAACCACGTATTCCACCTTGTGATAACTGGTGAGGGAAAGAGCTTTATATCCTTTTCTCCTGCACCATACTTCTGCTGCAAGAACCTAATACACCTATGCTTCCGTTTTCTTGTATTAAGAAAAGCTTGCTTTGTTTTGGTAACACACTCATTCACACGATGAAGTTTCTTTGGCCAGATTCCTGCTACTAAATCAAGCGTGTGTGCCCAACACTCAATGTGAAGAAGGTTGTCCGATATCAAACCTTGTAAAGTTTGCACACACTTTTTCATATATCGTGCACCATCTGTTGAAATACCTATGATATTTTTGTATTCAAGTTTATGTCTCTTAATAACCTCCACTATGGCTTGAGAACATTCCTGCGATTTAACATTCTGAAGCATTAGGACACCCCCTACTAGCACTTTAGGAGTCTCGTTACTACCCTTGGGAAGAGTTCTAAATAGCACATTGAACACGGCTCGACCCATCCTATCTGTGGTTTCATCACAGTGTAGAATAACATGCTGATTCTTTAATTTCTCACTACTTGATTCTTCTTTTTCTTGATGTAATATGGGCAAATATTTCTTTCGTAACCAGTCAGCTGTGGAAAAATTTCCACTTCCTAAAACAGTGTAATGAAAAAAATCTATTAGCAAGCAAATCATTTTAATTTAAAATAATAATAAATCAGACTTATTTGTTGTTTATGATATGAACTTAAAAGTATTTAAAAGTATTTAAAAGTAAACTATTACTACACTTTCTAGTATCCCACATCACGTTTCCATGGTGGCTGCAAAACTTTCAGCTGTAAATGTCACGGCGGGTTGGTGGATTCTTGGCAATCGTAAAAGAATTACCTTCCCTCCCTGATAAAATTCGTTACATAAAACTACGTCTTTCCACCTATTATTATTTTTATCGCTACGAAAAGTAGGGCTGCGGGATACTGGTAAGTGTAGCGGCATCCGAAAAAAAATTAACTCGCCTGGTATATGTTTGTTCATCCAATCCTTCATTGTTGGATGATCTAGCTTTTCTAAAGGAATGTTGGCACTCAAAAAGGCCTCCACTGTTGACATTGCAAATTCGTCGGAGTCATTTCTCACTTTTTTGGCATTCCCGACCGCCTCTTGAACTGATATCTGTCTTTTGGTACCTCCTTCAGACAAAATCCTTTTCTTCTTTTTGTGATTTTCACTTAATTAGTGTTTCACACATGAATCGCGACGCTTCCAATCTAGTCTAATGTTGCAGAATTTGCACATAACTATCTTCTGCCGCGCATCGAAAACATGATAGCCTTCGTCTTTAAACTCGTCAGCCCTATCAAAACACGTCGTTATTTTCGGCATTGCGAATTCACATTAGAAATAGAAATTTCAACTACAAATCACAGTGCACCCACGTGATCAGCAATGCGCGGCCCAACTCTCTCACTTGTCTCCCAGTACGACAGGATAGCCAATATTGAAACTGTGTAGTAATTTCCTGCTACGTGATGTTAAGATATGCTTAGGCTTTAAACACTTAAAAATACATTTGAATTGGGTTCTACCAGCAATGCTAACAAGGTGAAAACCACTGAAGGCTTGCGATATCGCACCAAATCGTGTAGAGACGTAATAAACAAGCCGATTTCGTGATATGTCGCAAATATGGACGTACATCGCAAATAAGGTGGAATTTCGCGTTTAGTCGTGAGGACAAATTCAGTGCTTTATGATCAAACAATATTAAACACACATTTAAAACACCTTTGATGTACATATAAACACATTTCGCATTTTCGCAATATACCATAAAATCGTGTCTCTAGCGATTACACACAGTGGCCCGTCCATCACACGGCGACTGCAAAGCGCCGTTCTACAGGGTTTGTCCTGAAAGTAGTGAGACTGAGTCAATTTAAAAAAGATATTGACAGAAATGATACAAACGCTCAATATTCTTCAAAGTAGGACTCTTCTGTATCCACACACTGCTGTCAGCAGGATTTCCTACCCTTGTACGCTTTCTGGAAGGCGGCAACCGGAATGCTGCCGAGCTCTCTCGTCAAGGTCTGTTGCAACGCCTCCACGGAACTGTGACGATGTCCTTTTAGGGTGGTTTTGAGGTAGGGGAAGAGGAAAAAGTCTGCGGGGCAATGTCGGGTCTGAAGGGTGGCTCAAGCAGTCGTGATGGAGTCGCCAGGAGTTAGCGATCGCTGGGCGGACACAAACGATGCGTTTTCTCAGCCGTTTAAGTACCTCCATGTAAAAACCTTACTCTGCAGTCATTGTCCAAAAAATTCCTCACTCTTGCCACATTTTCATCCGTTTTGGTGCTCGAAGGTCGTCCTGAACGTGCGTTGTCTTCAACTTCCTCTCTCCTCTCCCGAAACACCTCATGTCAGTCAAAAACACTCAATCTGCCCAAGGTGTTATCACCGTAAGCCGTCTTCATCATATCGTGATTCTCTTTCCCGGTTTTGCCGAGCCTAACACAAAATTTGATGGCGTAGCACTCTGTTTCAACAGACGAACCATGACGCAGCGTGACAAATGCACTTGCAGAGGTTATGGAAACAAGCGATTTACACTCCACTACAGCTGGGAACCAACTGTGTGGCTGGCCCCAAGCCTTCCTTACATCCCCCTCCACCAACTCCAGGCGGAGAAGCCACAAGCAGTCTGTCCGTCTGCGTGGGAAAAATCCAGTCTGACTACTTTCAGGACAGACTCTGTATAGGGAGGGCCCTCACCATAGAATCATTTTGTTATGTCAATCTGTCTTTGTATTATAGCCCATCGGAGGTTGATGAAAAAAAAACAGCCCTCGTATTATCTAGGCTCTCAGGAATACAATTATTCATTTTGGATCCGTATTGACTCGTATATTTTAAGGGTATACAATATACAAAAGTTTCTGCCTAGTCAATACCATTCATTTATAATTCATCAATATACCAGGCACATGTTTCAGGAGCTCAAAACAAATACTCTCTTCATCAGCCTCTTACTTAGTCTACTAGGATTTCATAAAAAAAGATATAACATTCACTCATCAAATATCATACTAAAACCTTCCAATGCCATTAAAATTTCCTTAATAAAATCAATGAATTAAAAAAAACAACTATGCATTTCAGAAAAAATTGTAATATTTAAAATCCGGATTGTACACAGTGAATATTTGAAATGGTTTTCCATTTCTTTTCACATAATGTAATGAGTACTAATTGACAATTTTTGCAGATTCCTTTTTCCCCCATTGTGTTTTACTAAAGAAATTTTCATTGTCAATAATGTTCTTTCAATGTTTTCTATTTGACTGCCTCACTCCACTACGAAACATATGGAGCAAATGTATTTTTCCTACTTAATAAATGCTAGACGCTACACCTGGAATAGGAACAAGAAGACCAATAATAGCTGAAGGTTCTACTACATGCTCCATTACGGACCAAAAAGATGATCATTATCATCATCATAATAATGTCAACCGAATCAACCCCACCTTGAACACCTGATCGCAGCACTGCAGAAAGCTGTCATTCAGAGCATATGCCACAGGGTGTGAAAATTCATTACCTTTACCACTGAAGTGTTCTAGATGTTTGATGAATTGTCCCAATCCAAGAATACAACAGACTTAGTCCAGGAATTGTTTCTTTTGTAAATAATAATACAGTAAAACCGGACCCTTTATATGCCGGAAATCTGGACAAATGGAAATCAAAATTCGGAATGGAGGTATTTTAAACCGGAAAACTGCCTAACGCGGAAACGGAACGAAATTCCAGAGCTGTAGGCGTAAATAACCTGACTAAGTCGGATTATCTTATCCATAATACAAAGCTATGTCTAGTACTGAATTTTGAGTGCGGACTGTACTTGCACCAAAGTTCTAAGAAACATTAAGGACTGAAGTGCAGTGAAGCTGATATTGCTGCCGAGAACAGCAGGTGCGAAGTCATGGAAGACGACGATGAACGCAACGAAAGGGAGCTAAAAATACACAATTTTGGAGAAGCACTTTCTGTTGTGAGTGATCTTCAGGAATTTGCAGCTTCCAAGAATGTCCAGAACTCCTGGAGTCAATGCAGGATGCAAAGGAGATCATACAATGTTTATTTGTTATGAAGCAAGCGGCAGCCGTGCTACCAACGTGACTGCTGTAGCTAGCTCTCGTAGACGCATGTAGGCGCTCCGGAGAACATTCCCGGACTCACTGTACTTCTGTATGGTTCTGAAACATGGAGTATAACCAAGAAAGAACAGCAGCAGTTACAAGTCTTTGAGCATAAAGTTTGGTTCCTCAGTTTAGGGGCTGCGACGACGCGGTTATGCAGCTCCGTGTACTTTGGGTGTGTGTAGAATCTGTCTGATAACCAGTGTTAATTGTGATGACTGTATTAGTGTGTGTATCTGATTTTTAATTCAAGTAAAGGCTGGTTCACAATTGGCCCGGAAACAAGAACCAGAACGAGAACGGAAACGAGAACGCGAAGCTTCCCGGGGGCCCGGTTCACAATTGCCCGGGATCGTGAACCAGAACGGAAACGAGAACGCGTAGCTTCCCGGGGCCCCGGTTCACAATTGCCCGGGAACGTGAAGTTGTTCATGCCCGTAATCAGCTGTCACTTGTGTATACTAAGTTTGTTTATGCTCTATTGTGTATAAAGTAAATAATTTCATGATGGTAATCGAGGACGATGACATAGCGATAGTGTACTTCGGCTTAATCTTGATGCTGTGTTCTTTAGCTGTTGAAGAAACCCGTCAAAGAAGGTAAGCACAGACTAAAAATATATGTGACTGAAACTGATAGCCTATGGTTTATACATCTCCATTGACAAAATTACTGATCAAGGCAGCTGTCAGGAAAGCATATATTTTCATCATGTTGCTTTTATTACCTTTTTGCTATTTCTTTAAAATATTATTAATACTTAAAGCATTATTATTTATTTAGCGTATGATGCTTCATTTGACAATCGTTGAAATGTATTACATATAATTGCTATTACAAAATAAAAATTAATATATACATATTTGAAGCCTCCGTGGCTTAGGCGGCAGCACGCCGGCCTCTCACCGCTGGGTCCGTGGTTCAAATCCCGGTCACTCCATGTGAGATCTGTGCTGGACAGAACGGAGGCAGACAGGTTTTTCTCCGGGTACTCCGGTTTTCCCTGTCAAATTTCATTCCAGCAACACTCTCCACTATCATTTCATTTCATCTGTCATTCATTTAATCATTGCCCCAGAGGAGTGCGTCAGGCCTCGGCAGCCGGCACAATTCATATCCTCGCCGCTAGATGGGGGCTTCATTCATTCCATTCCTGACCCGGTCGGAGACTGGAAGCTGGCTGTGGATTTTCATTTTTTTCATATACATATTTATATACATGGATGTAAAGTATTACAGACATAATAACTGGAATGCACGCATACACACACACACACACACACTGCTGCAGATTCTGATATTTCATCACAAGTTGATGTCTAGTCCTTCCAACCAAGTGAGTGCCGTAGGGGTTACTTGATGTAGCTCCTCCACAGGCCCAGTGAATGCCCGCAGAGGACATTCTTTCACGATGTGGCTGATGGTTTGCATTTCAGCACCACAGTTGCAGGAAGGAGACTCCAACCACCCCCATTGGTGTAGTGCAGAAGCAGTTCTTCCAACGCCGCAGCGTATCCTGTTTAGTCTGGTCCAGATGGTGCGCGGGAGGTTGAACCCAGGAGGTTTTGCTGTTGGGTCATCGATGTTGATTAGACCATGTGGGTGTAATCTGGCCCATTCTTGCTTCCATGCTTCGTCAGGTCTAAATGGTATGTCAGCTAGATTCCTGGCCGTCTTCCAGGCAGGTTTCCGGGATTTCAGTCTTGCTATGTCGTTTTCATCTGCATCCTGGTGGATGGGAAGAGAGCTGTTCATCATCACCTTAGTCCATAATCTGACAAGGGCATTTTGTCGTCTGATGTGAGGAGGTTGAATGTGGCTCAGTACGGGTAACCACTGTACAGGAGTAGGGTGCAGGGTGCCAGATATGATTCTCATTGTGTGGTGTAGCTGGACGTCGACCAGACGAGTATGGGAACTATTCAGCCATACAGCAGAACAGTATTCAGCTGAAGAATATACTAGTGCTAAAGCAGTTGTTCGCAGTGAATTTGCATCTGCACCCCATGATGTTCCAGCTAGTCTTCCCAGAAGGTTGTTACGACTTTTCAGTTTAGCTGCCAGTTTCTGAAGGTGATTGCGATAGGTTAGAGATCTATCTAAAGTTACGCCAAGGCTTTTGGGGGTAGCATTACATCGCAGTGTGTGATTTCTGAACCTGACTGTCGGTTGGTAGTTTGCATTCCTGTTACTGAGGTGAAACGTAGCTACTTCTGTTTTCAGAGGGCTAGGTGTCAATCGCCACTTTGTGAAATAATCGTCCATCTTCTCAAGATCCTGGGATAGGATTTCTTTGCGATAGGTTAGAGATCTATCTAAAGTTACGCCAAGGCTTTTGGGGGTAGCATTACATCGCAGTGTGTGATTTCTGAACCTGACTGTCGGTTGGTAGTTTGCATTCCTGTTACTGAGGTGAAACGTAGCTACTTCTGTTTTCAGAGGGCTAGGTGTCAATCGCCACTTTGTGAAATAATCGTCCATCTTCTCAAGATCCTGGGATAGGATTTCTTCAGCTTCACTGAAGTCTGCTCTTTGTAAGGTGAGGTTGATGTCATCTGCATAGATGAACTTGCGAGATATGGTTTCTGGAAGGTCGTGTATGTATAAATTGAAGAGAATGGGAGACAGCACTGAACCCTGTGGCAAACCGTTGTTGAGTTTGTGAAAACGACTGCGGACATGTTCTGTATGAACCTGGAAAAATCTGTTTCCCAACATATTTTTTATCAGAGTGAAGATCTTGAGACATGGTATTGCTCTACTGAGTTTCAGGAGGAGACCTTCTTTCCAGACTGTGTCATAGGCAGCGGTAAGATCGAGGAACACAGAGACACTTTTCTTCTTCCTCTCAAATCCACTTTCTATATAGGAAGTCAAAGCGAGCAACTTAAAGCATTGATTTGCATTCTTCAACAAATCTAAGCTTGCCAATTCTTGGGTTCTTGTATTACTTTCAGCTGCCATACTCTACAAGTGGCAATAGCCTAGGAAATAAGTCCAAGTTGCAGGATTGTAATGAGTCCATTGTTTTTATTTATCTTTCAGATGGTGGGTTTGACCTATAAATGCCCCGATTCACCAATATTTTCAGGCATATGAAGATGAATGACCAGGAAATGTTCTTCAAATATACAAGACTGGATCCAGAACAGTTTGAACTGCTACTGTCGCTAGTTAGGCCACGCCTTTTGAAGAGAAGCAGGAGGTGTCCGCTGAGCCCAGAACTGCGTTTGGCAATGACCCTGAAATATTTGGCCCATGGTGGATCTTTCCAGGATCTGAGCTGGGAATTTAGAGTTGGTAAATCTACAGTCTCAAAAGCAATACTTGAAACATGCAATGCCATTTGGACTGAAGTTCAACCTCCTTATGTGAAGTTTCCAGAAGGGAAAGACTGGCTTGACATCAGTGAAGGATTCATGAATAGGTGGAACTTTCCTCACACACTGGGAGCTATTGATGGGAAGCATGTGCAGTTGCAGTGTCCAATGCGATCTGGTACTCTGTTTTTTAATTATAAGCGTACATTCAGCTTAGTGCTATTAGCGTGTTGTGATGCGGACTATAAATTTATATGGGCTGATGTAGGAGCTTATGGTTCTGAAAATGATTCTAGCATTTTCAAGAGGAGTGTGATAGGCCAGTTTCTTGAAGAAGGCACTATTGCCTTACCAGCTCCCAAGAGGCTTCCAGGAAGTGATATTGTTATGCCATATTATTTTGTTGCTGATGAGGCATTTCCCTTAAAAAGCTGCATAATGAGGCCTTATCCTGGTAAGTTTCTCGGAGAGAAGAAAAATATTTTCAATTATAGACTCTCCAGGACTAGAAGAACAATTGAAAATACCTTTGGCATACTAGCAAGCAGGTGGAGAGTGTACCGACAACCGCTAGCTTGCTCAGTTCCCACAGCAGAAGCTATCGTGAAGGCCACTATTTGCCTTCACAAATTTTTGAGGTCTGAATTGTACACTATTTACTCGCCTCCAAATTTATTTGATAGGACCTTGGAAAGTGGAGAAAAAGTAAGCGGTGAATGGAGAGCCATAACTAGGGATGACACCAATTTCAGACCAGTCGGTCGAGTTGGAGAAAATGTTGCCCCAAATGTTGTGTACACACAAAGATGATGATGATAATAATTGTTGTTTTAAGGGGCCTAACATCTAGGTTATCGGCCCCTAACGATCTGGGTGATAGCGAAAATGTTAATGAAATGGAAACCAGAACGAAAATTAAGTGAGACGGAAAATACTTACAAAAAGGAACTCAGATTGAAACAACTCACAAAATGTTCTTACAAAAGGGAATTTAGAAAGAAAAGATTCACAAAAAGAATAGATTGAAAAATACCCACAAAATGTAGGCTAGGTTCAAAATACGTACAAAATGCAATGTAGAGTCGAAATATTTACAAAATGCAATTGAAATTCAAAATACTTACAAAATGCAAATTAGATCGAAAATACGTACAAAATGTAATTGAGGTTCAAAATACTTACAAAATGCAATTGAAATTGAAAATACACAATGCAATTCAGATTGAAATATCCCAGTTCCAATCCAAATTATCCACTAAGTGCAATTGAAATTCAAAATACTTACAAAATGCAATTGAAATTGAAAAAGGCTTACAAAATGTACGGTAGATTCAAACGACTCATGTGGATTGACAATACTTGAAAAATGCAATTTAGATTGAAAATACTTGACAAAATGTAATTTAGATTCAAAATACCCATAAAATGCAATTTAGATTTAAAATTCTTGCGAAATGCAGTTTTGGTTGAAAATACTTACAAAATGCAATTGAAATTCAAAATACTCACAATGCCCTGAACCTACATTGAAAGACTTACTAAAAAGCAATTTAGATTGTCAATCTTTACAAAATGCAATTGAGGTTGAAAACAATCGCGAGAGGTAATTTAGATCGCAAAAACTTACAAAATGCAACGTAGATTAAAAATACCTACAAAAAAATTCGCTAAAGGGAATTTAGACAGGAGGAACCAAGTAACAAAAACAGTGCGGGAATCTTAAAGAAATATAATGAAAAAATAAAACAAGAGGTCTGACCCCTCGAAGAAGGAGGGATCAGGAAAGATGAGACAAGGGCCAATTAAGGCGGGAAAGTGAAAGACTCCCTAGGCCTCGGATACCCTAATACCGTCGGGGTCGGAAAAGAACAAGAGTTGACCAAGGGAGGTCGACAGGAAAGAAGACAGAGAGGAGCCCGGCACAAGTAAGTGGAAGCAATGCCGGACTCAGCTGGGGTCCTGTGGTCGCCAACCCACGTCCCACAAGATGTGAGCCCCTGGGGGAACGCACAAAGAGACAGCTTGGCTGATTATTTGGTTTCACCCAGTGGGGAAGTGAGTTGGTGAACGGAGGTAGGCCAAACACTGCACCACATGAATAGAAGAAAGCACAGGCCTTACTTGCTTTCCTGTGATCGACTCATACCTGAAGCAGTGAATTATTTAAAAATTATGTTCTATTTCCTTGAACAGGTGTATCAATCTACTATACTTATTATGTCCACTGTACAACACAACGTGTAGACTTATCACTGGCTGCCTGAGACCCACGCCATGTGTATTGTTTAGCATATCAGAAGAGAAATTGCAGCTAAATGTGAGAGATCTAGGGTTGATGTGTCTCAAGCACATCCATTGTTTAGCCTTCAACCAGCCCACTCTCGACTGAAGTCCAGAAGAAGCTTTCTTCACACAACTGAGTGCCTAACTGACAAACCTCAGGTTTTGAGGATTACATCTTGGTTGACCAGAAGCCCCCACATTACCCAGTGGATGGTTCCATCTGAAAGGCTCCCAGCAGGACATACAGAGGCTTGGACAACTTGGAAGTCTCTCAACAGATTGCGATCTGGTGTTGGCAGATCCAAGTCCAACCTTCATAAATGGGGTTTTTGCTGCGACCCGGTCCTTTGTGAATGCGGTGAAGAACAGACTATGGGTCATCTGCTTCAGTGCAGTCTGTGTCCTATACTGTGCACCATGAAGGATCTGGTGAAGGCTACACCAAATGGACGTGACATGGCAAAATATTGGTCATGCATTATTTAGAACCTTAAATGTTTAAGTGTTGCCATTGTTTTGCCCATTTTGTACATAGTTTGTTATGTAATATTTTTGTTCCTGACACGAGTAAATAAATAAACACAACTTACTTTGTTTGAGGTGCTAACTCCTCTTCAGGGACATGTTTCGGACTTCCAAGCAGTCCATCAACAGCCTAGTTCAGTAAATTATGATCTAAAAGGTTCACCTTGCTGGTGATGGTAACGCGTGTTAAAATACATAAATGAGGATGAAATGACACTGATTGGTGTATGAATTAAAGTTCTTTTAAAGACGATTAAAAGAAATTTAAAAGACCGGTAAAAGTTTAAAAATATGTCACTCTAGACATCCGGTGCAGCTGAATTTGAAGATTAACTGGAGGGTTTTCCATTTTTAAGTCCGTATTGACGCTTACAATCGAAATAGTGAGTAAAAAAGTTTCTGCCCAATCAATACCTTTCACACTATAAATTTAATGTTTCTTTCTCATACTAGGGACATGTTTCGAACAATATTTGTTCTTCTTCAGCCTTATACAATTTATCAACATTGTAACTTATCTAAGACATTTGCATAATTAAAACACATGCACAATAGACAATTTATTATTGAGCATACAACTAAAAAACGTAATGTTAAAAAAAAAACTTGGCATCCTTGCCAACATTTACATCGACCATCTTGAAGCCAATGATATCATTAATAAAATAGAGGGCATTCTTTTTTGGGGGAGGTATGTGGATGACATCTTTGTAATTCTGGATACAAACACCATTGATTTCGAACAATTACTCAACAAACTGAATAGCATTGATGCCAACATTAAATTTACAGGTGACTCCACAGTCAACAACTTAATCAATTACCTAGATCTCAACATAACCACTAAGAACAAAAAAATACAATACAGCATCTATAGAAAACCAACACAAACAAGCACTGTAATCAGAAAGAATTCCAATCACCCCCAAGGTCACAAAAGGGCAGCGTTCGTTAGCTATATCAACAGAGCAATCAGCATTCCCATGTCAGAACAAGATTACCAACAAGAAATAGCCACAATCTTTCAAATCGCTGAAGCTAATGGATACACTCGACCAGACATCGTAAAAATCATCAACAAAATCAAAAACAAACCTCAATCTCAGCTTACCCCTTTAAGGAAAGAGAAAACACATTTTGCCGTCTTCACTTATATCAACCAATACACCTACGATGTAACAAGTATTTTCAAGAAATTCAACACTAAAATCGCCTTTAGAACCAATAACAACAACCACAAACTAATATTCAACTCCAAGAAAATCAACGAGTCAAATAGATATCATTCGTCGGGCATTTATAAACTTAAATGCCAACAATGTAGAGCAGATTACCTAGGACAGACCGGACGCAGCTTCACAACAAGATATTACGAACATGTTAACGCCATAAAACAGAAAATTTTCGGCCATGGGACAGCACATGCAGGACACCAAACATAAATTTACAAATATCCAGAATGATATGGAGATCATCCACTATGCCAAGAAGGGAGCAATAATGAACATACTTGAACAAATAGAAATTGATAATGCGCAACGCACTAACCCAACACACAATCTCAATGAAATCAACTTCGAAGTAAACATTCTGTATGAGAACATCAACAAATTTTTTCCCGACTCTAAACGGCATAAACAAACGTTTCCGAATAACACCCAAACCAATCACCCTCCCGCATTAGCGCTAACCCTGCACCCCCCATGAAGTTACTAATTCAAAACATATGACGTCACACGTCGCACCCACACACCTGTTTCCACTCAGCCAAGACCGGTTCCCCTCTCTTTACCCTCCCCTTCCCGCCACACACTGCCGCAAACACTCGCTTCAGCCCAGCGCATAGCAGGTCACTCAGTGTAACACGCCTCCACGCTACACGTCTCACAGGCCAGAACAGGTAAGCCGCTTAATGCAACATCATTCGGCAACAGTTCCCTCTCCCACACGTACATACTAATATTAGATCTTTGGCTCATTACAGCAACCAGGCAGGAGGGTTTCAACTCAGTTAACCCCAAAAGTTACATTCAAGACGTCACCCAGTAAGTTACCGTTTAGTCCCTTCAACTCTATCTTTTCTTCTTCTCAGAAGCACTTTTCAGTTTATTTAAATTTCGTATCTTTACAGTTTACTCCACAATAAACACCCCACGGCAGGATCGCCTTACCAAGCTAACACCAACAATCCGTATGACGCAGCTGTTAAAGCAACTTAACCAAAGGCCATGTGTAGCCCATCAATACATCACCTGCAAGCATAAGCCAGAGGGAGATGACTCTGAGCTTCTTACTGACCTACTGCTTATCACCGTTAAATTAAGCCTTCATAGCAAGGCCATTCAGAACTGAATATAGTACAAATGGGAATAAGAAGTTCCCTATGTTTTAATGTGTTATCCAATTTTTTTTTTTTTAACATTACGTTTTTTAGTTGTATGCTCTATAATGAATTGTCTATTGTGCATGTGTCTTATGCAAATGTCTTAGATAAGTTACAATGTTGATAAATTGTATAAGGCTGAAGAAGAACAAATATTGTTCGCAACATGTCCCTAGTATGAGAAATAAACATTAAATTTATAGTGTGAAAGGTATTGATTGGGCGGAAACTTTTTTACTCACTATTTCGCAGCTGAATTTGACGCTGGGAAATTGTTCTGTAAAACAAGGAAACCGTTATGATCTGATGTGTCTTTCTGACTTACGTGAGTGTGAGGAGGTCCACGCTGATCGTCATCTAACAAGTGACTGGCCCAAGTTTGCTCGCTAACCTCTGTCGCGATGGGGAGGCGTGGTATTTAGATGTTGTGACGTAGCGGAGCGCACCATCCTTGACTTGTCTTTAAGCCTCGCTATCTTGTTAAACAACACAGTGTCACAGAATGTGATGTCATTTAGATTTTTTTACCGATTCCAATTTTTGGTTGATTTGTATTTCCATTTTTTTCCAATATATTAAGGAGTTTGCCTTTTGTTCTGTATATGTAGTATTTTTAAGTCGCTCTGTATGAAGCCAAATTCGTGTTTTCTTCCTCTATATGTTTTGCCATAGCTAAGAATTTTTTGTACTTTATTGCATTAGTTTGTTCTGCGTATCTGATTTTAGAAGACCTCCCTGTTTGTCTAATATAGTTACAAACGCAATTTTTACATTTTAATTGATATACACTGGACTCATTGTACTTACCTTTTTTATTAACAGAGTTGTAGTTGAAGAACATGTTGCTATTGTTGTTGTTGGTCCGGTATGCAATCTTTATGTTGTGTTTCTTACAGATGTTAGTGACTGCATGCATTTTGGAGTTGTATGTGAAAATAGTATATCTACCCTTATCCTTTTTATTTCCTTTAGTTAGCGTTGATGGGAAATAATTTTGTATTTTGTTTCTGATGCTATCCACGTATTCTTGTATCTTTTTTTTTTTTTTTTTTTTTGCTATTGCATATATGATTATTAGTTCTTTGTTGAAATTATATTTTTTTAATGGAATATTCATAGCTCTATTTAATTGACTGTAGAAGGCTGCTCTTTGTTGGTTATTATGCTTCATAATTAAGTTTGTTGGAGTAGGCTTTCTATAGATTTAGTCTACCTTGTTCAGTTTTTCTAGTATCTGGTCTGATGTTATTATACAAAGTAAGTTGTGTTGTACAGTGGACATAATAAGTATAGGCTAGTGGATATATGTCAACACGGAAAAGGATTATAAAAGACATTCAAGTGTATCAATGTAATCAATGGCTATAGGTTATATACAGGGCGCCAGGAAATGTTCTCCGCAGTGAGAGGTAGTGTCATCAGTTCAGTTGGCAGCATGCAAGCTACCCTCTGGGTGTCAGTTAACAAAGCTTGCACCAGGCACCCGAGGCCATACGATATTATTATTATTATAGTTGGCAGCACGGTGTCTTTGATAGGGTGAAGGCCACGTGAAAGCTGTCGAAATCGTCAGTGTGTATAGTATGTTATGAATGGCTGTGGTGAGTACAACGTTTATTGTTTTGATACAAGCGACAGCCAACATAACTGGTGACACTATCTCTCGCAGCAGCTTGTAGGCACTGCTGAGAACATTCCCTGGCGCTCGGTATATCTCATTGTTAAATATTTAAATGCAACCATATGCTTTTATGAATTTTCTAGCAATAAAGTTTAGTAGTACTGTATTTTAATTATTTACTTTTCTTCAACCATCCAATTCCTTCTCTCTAGATCATGAGGTACTGGCAATGATTTTGTATTGACATAAATTTTGTTGGAGTAAGAATAATACTGAAGGGAATTTCAGGGAGTTAACGAAGCATGGTGAAAAGTTCCAAAAGTAAATGTCCAATTCTAGGCCTGATATTGGACATCTCTGCATTTCACACATCAGAGTGCAGCAAGGTCCTGATATTTGGCCCATCAGATAAAATCATTCCTTAGGGGCAGATGACCTCATAGTTCCGCCCCTTAAAACAACAATAACTAACAAAATCATTCCTCTAGCATACCTGCCAACCTCTCAAAATGAAAAATCGGGAGATTCGACGCGGCGGCGAGGGGGGGTTTGGCGGCGATGCAACATAATACATACACAGGCCAAGACATTACAGCAAAGATATAAGTTATAAGAACAGGAATCTTGAAGCTGCAGGACAGGATAGAAACAACAAAGTTAAAGTGGTATGGACATATGATGAGAATGGGAGAGGAGAGAGTACCAAAGAAAACTTTCTGTGAAAAGATGACAGGGAAGAGACCACGAGGAAGGCCCCGAAAGAGATGGGCAGATACAGTGTGGGAGTGTATAGAGAAGAGAGGAGGAAAACCTGAAGAAGTACTAAAAACAGGAGAGGAGTGGTGGAGAGACAGGAAACGTTGGAGGTCCTTAATTCACAACCCGACCCAGGAAGCTGGAAACGGGAAATGAAGTTGATGATATAAGTTACACTATTAAACTGTACATGACTAACATGATATGACATCCCAGTTTACAAATGCACTTAAGACTGAGTAATTTTACATTCTCACTAGTCTATCAAACAAGCATACCTTTCTTTCGACCACACTCAGGCATACAAAACTAGTGACGCATCGAAGATCATATTATTGGTCGTTGTTGCAGGTGCCATTGGCTGATTTTGCACTCTTCAAAAAGGTCTTGCTATATTCTTTCTCAAAACACTTCCCTTTCTGAATCGACTTCAGAGTTATAAGTTTGTCCAAAGTCTTGACGGAGAGAGATGACCTGAACAGCGTTCTTGTTTTTCTGACAAGACAGAACATCCTCTCACACTCTGTATTACTATGTGGAATGGTCAGAATGGAAAGCATAACTTCAGACAATTTGTCATACTTGAGTACCCCACCACTACATTTCATTTGGCCTACCAGTGCCCACTTCACATCAATTCTCTCTTCTTCCTCAATAGATGTCACATCCTCAAGTTGGAAATTACAGAATTGGGAATGTAAAGCATCAGTTTCCTCATTAAAATTGTCTTGAGTGTCTGTTGACATGCTAGGAAATTTATCTACAAAAACTTAATTTTGGAAAATGAAATGTCCCCCTTTCCTCTATGCGAGATACTGAAATCACACCTACATACTCTACAAAATGCAAATGTTACGCCTCTTCTTGACTCGGTCATATGCGGAAAGTTATCTTTGTACACACTTTTAAACGTCACATCATATTTCTTCGCCACATTACCGAGGAACCGACGCAATCACTCAGATCGAAAAATCACAATAGCCTACTGGCATATTAACACCAACAACATCTAACAAAGTAATACACAAATCATATAATTGCACATGTGAAAACAATACAATATTCAGCAGCGTACAACTACCTCTCACCCACTGGTCATCATGCAAAACATCTAGGAACAAGCGCTGAATTAACCTTCGACGATTGCGATCCAGCCGGCAGTGTCATTTCTATTGCCACTTTTTCGATTCCCAAGATGGCTGCCGGGTATGTAGACAAAGTATACCGCTCTCTTAAAGATATCGAAAATGTAGACGAGGACAGTTCCGTAATTAACGCCAGTGATAAAATATCGTGTAGGAAGACACCTAGTATGTGTGACATTGATAGTAAACCATCAGAGGTACATTTAGGTGTAAATACGAGTGATATACTGTGCACGCTGTGTGGCAAGGCATCGAGTGAGAGTGTGAAATCTCTACAGTTAATCATCGACATTTTGAATAGGGACCTTAAGCACACCCAAGAAGAACTATCTAAATTAAAAGCCGAAAACAGTGTACTCAGACATAACGTAAACGACCGCAACAATCCCCCGTCATCGCCGGACTCGTGGAATGTGGTGGTGGCAAATCGCGGACGCCAATGTAGGCCTAAACCACGTGTGCGCGGAACAGTTAGCCAAGCTGTTCCCACAAAAAATATGTACGATGTTCTTGCTGAAACTGAATCCGTCTCAGAAGAAACACCACATACAAGGGCATCAACAAACTGTAAGCCGGAAAAAGTGCGGAAGTTAGCCACGTACATAACCTCAAAAAGGAAAGTACTCCTCCTCAGTGACAGTCATGGGAAAGGATGTTCAGAAGAGCTCAATTTAAAAGTATCAAGGGACTTTGCGGTAAGTAGCGTCACCAAACCAGGCGCTAGAGTTAAAAATGTTCTGGAAAATTGTGTTGAAATGTGCAGAAACCTTACTCGTGAAGATTATGTTGTTTTGTGGGGGGGTACGAACGATGTAGCGAAAAACGAAGCGAATGATGCAATACAAACCTACAAAGATAAGCTCCCACTACTTTCAGGTACAAACGTTATACTCTTGGGCATCCCACACAGACATGATCTAATGGAAGAATCGTGTGTCAACAAGGAGGTAAAGAGGACGAACAAAAAGCTTAGAGCACTATCCAGACTATATCAGCATGTTCACTTTCTTGATATTGATGTACCAAGAGAACTGTTTACCCGACATGGTCTTCACTTAAACACCAAAGGAAAGCAACAGATCTGTTCACAAGTAGCGGAGGAAATCAACAAAAAGTTCCACTCCCACGGACCAGTCATCCCACTACCGCATACTGCAAGTCCGACTACTGTAGAATCAGTGAATTCACTTGGTGGCGAGAGTTTTTTAGAACAGAGGTAAGTGCTCCTGCAAGAACTATAATCCCCAAGCTTAACAACAGTACAAATGCACAGAGTTCCTCAATCAGAATATTTCACCAAAATGTACAGTCACTTAATAATAAACTAGTTCATATCGATATACTTCTACAAACATCACTCAAAGATATCCACATCCTGTGCTTGTCTGAACACTGGATGAAACCTGAACAAATCAATCATGCTGTCATACCAGGGTTTACTTTAGCTAGCTACTACTGTAGATCAACATCAGAGCATGGAGGTGTATGTATCTATATCAAAGGAAACATAGAATTTAAGCCTATACCAATTCCCGATGACTTATGCATGGATAAAAATTTTGAGGCAACAGCTATTTCTATCCCAAAAGAAAATTTAATTCTCATCTGTATATATCGTTCACCAGGAAATAGTGCAAAGTTATTTCTGAATAAACTAGAAGTGATAATAAATAAAATAAATAAATTTAATAAAAAAATAGTTCTTTGTGGAGATTTCAATATTAACTTTTTAGAGGAAAGTACGGAGAGAAGGGAATTGCTAAATTTGTTAAGCTCCCATCATCTAATTCACACAGTAACAGTACCCACAAGAATAACAAAAACTAGTGCAACCACACTTGACCAGATAATAATTAATGACAATGTGAACTGAAACTCTCTCGAAGTAATCAACACAGGTTTCAGTGACCACCGAGCTCAAATAATAACTCTAAATATTTCAAACCCAGTTTACAATGCTCAGTTTGATAAATGTCGAAGCTTTAGTCAGCACAATATAAACTATTTCAACAACTTGTTAAAAGGAGAAACTTGGGAAGGTGTGTACAAGTCAATAGATACAAACAAAAAATTCCAGGAATTCATTAATATTTTCCTGTATTATTTTGATATTGCATTTCCTTTGAAGAGTATCAGACTGAAAGTTTCTTCTCCATCAAAACAATGGCTTACTCTTGGAATAATTACTTCATGCAAAAGAAAGCGTTTCCTCCACGATTTTCAAAGTACGCACGAAACCTCCAATGAATTTAACATGTATTTCAAGACCTATAAGACCATACTTAACAAAGTTATAAAATTAGCAAAGAGAATGTCAAATGATAATTATATCCTGGAATCTAAAAATAAAACTAGGGCTATGTGGAATATCATAAAAAATGAAACCAGGCAAACAAAACCGGCAGTAAATAACATAACGTTATCAGAAGACTCCAAGAAGATCAATGACCCACAAAATGTCTCAAGAATTTTTAATGAGCATTTTGCTACCATAGCTGAAAAACTACTAAATGCAAACAATATACAAGCAATAAAATCAACACTCGCGAATATAACATTTAATGGAAAATCAATGTTTGTTGAAAATGTTACAGAAGCAGAAATCCTCAATATTGTAAAGAACCTACAGAATAAACATTGCTCAGGAGTTGATAACATTCCTGATATACTAATTAAAAAATGTATCCAAAATATAATTACCCCCTTAACACACCTCTGTAACCAATCTCTCATGTCAGGAATATTTCCAGATATCTTTAAAATTGCAAAAGTAATTCCATTATTTAAAGGGGGAGATAGAGAAAACGTAACCAATTATAGACCTATTTCTTTATTGTCGATATTTTCAAAAATTTTAGAGAAGATAATGTACAACCGTCTAATTAGCTTCATAAACAAATATAAATTGTTAACTGACTCTCAACATGGCTTTAGAGAAGGAAAATCAACAATGTCTGCAATTTATGAATTTTTAAATCCTGCTTTTGAGTCACTAGATGAAAGGAAGAGAGTATGTGGCCTGTTTTTGGACCTGTCTAAAGCTTTTGATGTGATAAATCATCAGATACTAATTGATAAACTCCATCAATATGGTATCAGGGGTGTCGCTAGTAAGTGGTTTCAGTCATATTTAAATAATCGCCAACAGATCGTCGAACAAAAAAGTTTAGAAAATACCACAAACATATTTAAATATTACCACTCAGATCCTATGTTTTTGAAGTATGGCATTCCGCAGGGGTCCGTTCTAGGGCCACTACTTTTTCTCCTTTACGTAAATGACTTGCCATCTCAGATACCTGCATTTAAAACTGTACTATTCGCAGATGATACAAGTGTTTTGATGAGGGGTGAAAATGACACTGAACTTCAAAAATCAGTAGAGGAAGTAACAGGTCAGCTGTCCTTATGGTTCAACAATAATGGATTCCTTATCAACACTAGTAAAACAGTGGTTCTTAAGTTTCACACAGCTCAGAATAAAAGTATTAATTCTCCCTCCATAATCTTAAATGACCTTAAAATTGGTAACGCCTCTTCTACTAAATTCTTAGGCCTTTGGTTGCAGGATGACCTAAAATGGAACTCTCATACCACTAAACTTGCCAAGAAACTAAGCTCAAGTTGTTATGCATTAAGAGTATTAAGACAATCGACTAGCTGGAGAACTGTTCTTAGTACTTATTTTGCTTATTGCTATTCGCTTATGAAATATGGAATCATATTTTGGGGAAATTCACCTGCTGCTCACCAAATCTTTATTATCCAGAAAAGAATAATTAGAACAATGAAAGGAACTACTAGATTGCATACATGTAAGCCTCTGTTTAAACAACTGAAAATTTTACCTTTGCCATGTATTTACATCTTTGAACTTCTATTATTTGTCAAACAAAGCTTAGGAAATGAGGATATCTTTGAGATGAATTCAAATATACATAACTACCAGACCAGACAAAAGAACAATCTTCATGTACATGCTGCAAATACAACACTATGTAAAAATGGTGTATTCCATGCAGCTATAACGCTGTATAATCATTTGCCAAATAATATTAAAAGTACAGCAAATTACATAAAGTTCAAAATAAAAACTAAAGAGTTCTTGCTGGAGCACTGCTTCTACTCAGTTAAAGAGTTTTTAGAATATCAATAGTTATGTTTATGTATTCATAGGACTAAATGATGTAAGGTTATCCTTGTGTAGGCCTATATTATTATTGTGATTGTAAATTAGTATTAGTATAATTTGTGAATTGACGTGTCCTATATCATTGTACAATGTACATTATATGATTGAATGGATGAATAAAAAATACAATACAATACAATACAAACAAAGACGTATTCGAAGCCAACTTTTTATAACAGCAGGACGCGACGCGGGAGTTAGTATGCAGTTGTCGATTATCGATACAGAGCGAAACTGCGGTATCGATATATAACTTCAAAACACGTAAAGTCGATCCGTTCGATAGACGACTGGAGTGCCATCTCGCACATCCAATGCGAAATTACGCGTGGGATTTTTGAAAAATCGGGAAATTTAATACGTTAAGCGGGAGGGCGGGAGAAATGGTCTGAAATCGGGAGTCTCCCGCCTAAATCGGGAGAGTTGGCAGGTCATCATCATCATCTTGCACAGTTTCCAGCCCCTGGCCGGGTCTGTTTGGAACACAAGCCTCTCCAACGTCTTCTGTCTTCCCACCATCTCTCAGCCTCCACCCTTGTCCAGTCTTCTCCTCTCTTCTTCCACCCCCTTCAGCCACCTGTCTCTCGGACTTCCCCTCGGTCTCTTTCCTTCCCACTTCGTCTCATGTACTCTCCTGGGTATCCTCTTCTCCTCCATTCGTTTTACATGTCCATACCATCTAAGTCTAGATTTCTCTATACCATCCTGTTATGGTTCCTCCTTCATTAATTCTCTGGTGCTCTCATTTCTTATTCTGTCCATCTTTGTAGCTCCAATACTGCTTCTCAAGAACCTCATCTCACTGGCCTGTATTTTGCTCTTCTCCCTTCCTTTCATAACCCAGGTCTCCGAGGCATACGTCAGGATAGGGACATAGTACGTCCGATATATGATCTTTTTGCTGTTCTGAGGGACATCCTTGCTCCATAACATACTTCTCACACTCCTCCGAAATGCTTCTGCCTGCCTTCCCCGCTCATGTATTTCTCTATCGTTTCTTCCATTATCTTGTATCAGGCTTCCCCGATACTTGCAACTTTCCACTTTCTTCAGTTGTTCCCCACCAATTGTTATTCCCGTTGTGGTTCTTTCCTTCTTCCTTGTTGTGATCACCATCTCACTCTTATTTATGCTAAATTTCATCCCATATCCTTGTATTATTCCTTCCCACACGTCCAACTGTTCCTGTACCTCCTCCTCCTTGTTTCCCCAAATCATCAAATCATCTGCAAACACCATTGCTTTCATCTTTCCGTCCCCAATTACTTGTGCCACTCAGGTCATTACCGTATTTCCTCGCATAATCGTCTCCACCGCGTAATCGTCGCACCCCACTTTTCAAACACCAAAATAGGTTTATAAAATTTCCTCGCATAATCGTCGCATAGCATATTTGAATTTGTTGGCCAGTCAGTTGCACATGCTGCCGCGACATTATAACCTGGCACGTCTTTATGCTTGCGGGCTAGGAACTGTGACGCGAGCGGCAAGCTTAGTCATTTAGCACGTTCCGCGAGCGTATAATCTGGAGTGATCTTGTCAGGAGAAAGTAATCTCGTCTTAATGCCTGCGGGCTACGAAACGCGATGCGAACGGCCAGCACACATTCCGCGGACTTATCGGCCTAATCTGGCGTGATCTTGTCAGGAGAAAGTAATCTCGTCTTTATGCCTGTGGGCTATGAACAGCGACGCGAGTGGCCAGCGCACATTCCGTGAGCTTATAGGCCTAATATGGCGTGATCTTGTCAGGAGAAAGTAATCTCGTCTTTATGCCTGCGGGCTATGAACCGCGACGCAAACGGCCAGCGCACATTCCGCAAGCTTATAGGCCTAATCTGGCGTGATCTTGTCAGCAAATAGTAGGCCTAATCTCGTCTTTATGCCTGCGGGCTATGAACTGTGACGCGAGCGGCCAGCGCACATTTCGCGAGCTTATAGGCCTAATCTGGCTTGATCTTTTCAGGAGAAAGTAATCTCGTCTTTATGCCTGAGGGCTATGAACCGCGACGCGAACGGCCAGCGCACATTCCACGGACTTATCGGCCTAATCTGGCGTGATCTTGTCAGCAGAAAGTAATGTCGTCTTTATGCCTGCGGGCTATGAACTGTGACGCGAACGACCAGCTTCGTCAGCACATTCTGCGAGCTTTAACCTGTCGTGACCTTGTTAGAAGAAAGAAGCCTGACTACAGGCTATGACTCACGCCAGACTTACGCTACGCGAATGACTGGCCCGTGCAGCAAATAATGATACAGTATCTTCCTTGAACTTAACCCTTATAGTGCCAGGGGGGCGATCCATCGGCCCAGGGAGCCTCTGCTAAAACTGCCACGGGCCGATCTATCGGCCCCGTTTTTCTAATCATTTTAGCGATGTTTCCTTTAACGCAGATATTTTGCTGTTATAACCAATACAACGCGGGAATCATTGTCACTCTGTATATATCGATGTGTTTAAGTTCCATGACCAATTGAATTAATATTAAGCACTCTTTGAGCATGCTGTAGTCAGCTGGCTTGACGCGTATTTTATCTTTTGAAGTCGTGATTGTTTAAGTTCTTGCTTGGAGCTAATTAAGTTACTTGAACGAAGAGGATATAACTAATGATTTAACGCGGAGTGAAGTGTGCGAGTGTGACTTTTTGACTGATGACGACGATATTCTGATGACGACAGTGACAATTGTATTCCGCCGAGTCCGCAAACCGCGCGAGAGCAACGCCAACGCCGAGACACAGGAATACCTCCGCCTCAGGAAGGATTTACGCCTAAGCTCAAGAGAAGGAAGACTTTGAGGAGGAGCTACAACAGCAGTTGAATGGTCAGAGCATCATTGTCATGGGAGATTTGAATGCACATGTAGGAAGTGAAAGGCAAGGATATGAAAATGTATTGGGAGCAGAAGGATGGGGTAGCAGGAATGAAGAAGGGAGAAAGTTGCTGGATTTTTGCAAGAGAAACGGTTTAGTGGTAGGCAACTCCTGGTTCCGGAAGAAAGAAAGCCACAAGGTAACGTGGTACAGCAGTGATTTAACAAAGAAATCTTTGGTAGATTACATGCTGTACGACTGGGAAATGAAGAGAAGTGTCAGAGATATAAAGGTAATACCATCAGAGTCCTTAGATAGCGACCACAGAATACTTGTAATGAACCTGGGAGTTGTTAAGGATAGCAAGAGGACAGAGTACCAGGAAAGGAGAATCAAAGTATGGAAACTCAAGGAAAAGGAAGTCAAGGAAGAATTCCAGAAGATAATAAGGGAAAGGATGCCAACAGACAATCCTAAAACAGGGGAAGAGGAATGGAAGCAATTCAAGAACACAATGGTGGAAGCTGCAGTGGCAGTATGTGGAAGAACAAGCAACAGAAAGCGGTGTAAAGAGACACCATGGTGGAATGAGAGAGTAAAAGAAGCTGTGGGAAGGAAGAACAAGGCTTTCAGAGTGTGGTTCCAGGAAAGAACTGATCTGGCAAGGAAAAATTATAAGATAAAGAAGAAAGAAGCAAACAAGATTGTCGCAGAGGAAAGGAAGAAGTGGATGGTAAAGTGGACAGAGATGATGGAGGAAGACAGCAGAGGAAATAAGAAAGTGCTTTATGGGATGGTCAAAAGTAAGAGAAGAGGTCTGCGAGAGGATGTGGTAATGAGGGACAAAAACGGAAATGAGGTACACAACAAAGAAACACTCAAGACAGTGTGGAAAGAGTACTTTGAGGATTTGCTGAATCCAAATGGTCATAGGGAGGAAGACAATGTATTGGAAGATGGAGAAGACAACACAGGAATGGAAAAGGACCTGACTTGGAGAGAACTGGAGATGGCTATAGACAAGATGAAAGGAGGAAGGGCACCGGGTGTGGATGAAGTGAGTGTTGAAATGGTGAAAGCAGCAGGGGAGGTTGGGAAACAGTGGCTGTACCGTGTGATGAGGGTGATATGGAAGGAGAAAAAGACCCCAGAAGATTGGAAGAAAGGATTAATTGTCCCAAAATTTAAGAAAGGAAGCAGAAAGGAGTGTAGAAAATACAGGGGAGTCACACTCATACCTCACTGTGCCAAGATATATGAAAAGATATTAGAAAGTAGAATACGAGCCAAAGTGGAGAGAAAATTGAGAGAGGAACAGTATGGATTCAGACCTGGGAGATCAACAGTGGATCTCATATTTTCAGTGAGACAGCTCCAGGAACACCACTACGAATTTGGAGAGGATCTGTTGATGGCCTTCCTGGACATCGAAAAGGCCTATGATAGTGTGTGTAGGGAGAAGGTTTGGAAAGCAATGGAGAACATGGGAGTGGAAAAAGAGACTGTAGGCAGAGTGAAGGAGATGTATTGTGGAAGTGTGAGTTGTGTGAAAGTTGGAGGGGAAAGAACAGACTGGTTCAGACAAATGAGTGGCCTGAAACAGGGTAGTGCGCTGTCACCCCTTCTCTTTATTGTGATTATGGACGAGGTAATGACACGGATAGCAGGAAAGATAGGAGAAGATAAGATGAAAGCAATGGTGTTTGCAGATGATCTCATGGTCTGGGGAAACAAGGAGGAGGAAATTCAGGAGCAACTGAAGGCTTGGGAAGAAACAGTGGGAGAGTACGGATGGAAGTTCAACATCAGTATATGTGAGATCCTGTTAACGACCAGGAAAAAGGACAGACCAATGAGTGGAATAACACTTGGAGGTGGACAGCTGAAAGAGGTGGAAAGTCTCAAGTACTTGGGAAGTATAGTGGAGGAAAATGGGAGAAATGACAAAGAGATTACGGAACGTGGCAGACAGGCAGAAGCATTTCTGAGAAGCATTGTCCCACAAAAAAGCTAGGAAGTGTTATACAGAAGCTACTGTATCCCGATACTGACCTATGCTTCAGAAATGTGGACAATGAAGAAAAGAGACATAAGCAGAATACAGGCAGGTAAAAATGAAGTTCCTGCGAAGTAGGATCGGAGTAACAAGAATAGGCAGGGTGAGGAATGAAAAGGTCAGGGAAATAGTGAAAGAGGAGCCCTTGCAAGGTAGGATTGAGACATCAAGACTGAGGTGGTATGGAAACTTAAACAGAATGGATGAGAAGAAGATTCCCAAGAGGATACATGAGATGCAGAAGAAACGACCAAGGGGAAGACCAAGAGATAGATGGCTGAAAGGAGTGGAGGAATGTGTCAAGAAGAGAGGCGAGGACTGGACCAGAGTGACAGCGGAGAGGTGGTGGGAAGAAAGGACTAAGTGGCGAGGCTTATGTTCCAAACAGACCCAGCCTGGGGCTGGAAACTGTACAAGATTTAAAAAAAATATATATATATATATCGAGAGTGATTCACCAGGTACAGATTCCGATGATAAATCATGAGACACCTCAACCAGTGATTGGAAAGAGGTTATATGTGACACTGACAATCCACCTAATGCCACATTTTCTTATCAGGAAACTTGTAGAAACTGATCGTACTCGAAAATATTTGATACAACTACTCCAAATTTGGAACATTTATTTAGCATTCCATGAGTAATAACATGTATCTAACAAAAGATAGTATTTATATTGTGGAGGATGTCAACATATTATTAAAATTTCGAAATTAATTAATTTTTTAAACATATTTTTTAAGTATTTCCTTTAATGAAAAAAAATTAAGTGAAACATCAATTTATTAGCATTCATAACATTACAAATATGTTTACTTGCCACAGAAAAAAAATCAACGTTCTATCTTGGTAATTAGTGGTAGGATATTACTTTTATCAAACCCTTGTAATTTCACTTGGCTTGGCATTCTTAGCATATCCACCCATCAATAGCGTGGCATCAAAAGGGTTAAATATTCTTCGCATAATCGTCGCACCCTGCTTTTTACCACAAATTTTAGGCTGAAAAAGTGCGACGATTATGCGAGGAAATACGGTATGTCATCCATCACCACAATGAAAAGTAACGGTGACAGTGCACTTCCTTGTTTCAGGCCGTTTCTCTGTTCCAACCAGTCTGATCTCTCTCCTCCCACTTTCACACAGCTCACGCTTCCCTTGTACATCTCCTTTATCCTCTTTATAGTCCATTTCTCTACTCCTCTATCCTCCAGGGACTTCCATACTTTGTTTCTGCATACACTGTCATATGCTTTCTCAATGTCCAGGAAGGCCATCAGTAGATCTGTTCCATACTCATAGTGCTGTTCTTATAACTGCCTTACAGCAAAAATCAAATCCACTGTGGACCTTCCTATTCTGAAGCCATGTTGTTCTTCCTTCATCCCTCCTTCTATCCCTATCCTTGTCCTAATTCTCCTTTCCAAAACTTTCTCAAACATCTTTGCACAATGACTCATCAGTGTTATTCCCCGATAGTTTCTGCATTCTGTTCTACTACCCTTCTTGAAGATCGGGACAATTATTCCCTTTTTCCAGTCCTCTGGGGTCTTCCTTTCCTTCCATACTGTCTTCATCACTCGGTACAACCATTGTTACCCCACCTCTCCTGCTCTCACCATCTCCACACTCAACTCATCCACACCCGGTGCCTTCCCTCCTTTCATCTTCCTCACTGCATCTTCCACTTCTTTCCATGTTAAGTCCTTTTCTGTTTGCAGTCCATCTTCCTCTTCCCCAATTTCTTCCTCCCCGTCGTGGTTTCCATTTGGGTTCAGAAGTTCTTCAAAATATTCTTTCCACATTTTCTTCAGTTCTTCCCTCTTTTCTATCTCTTGTCCACTTTTGTTCACCATTCTAACATAATCCGTAGGATCCTTCCACCTCTTAATTTTTACATCCCATACAGGACCTTTTTTGTACCTTCACTATCCTCCTTCATCATCTTTGTCCACTCTTCCATCCACTTTCTTCTCTCCTCAGCCACTACTCTCTTTGCCTCCTTTCTTCCCTGGTACTCTTCCCTTGTCTCTACCGTCCTATTTTGGTACCACCCCCTAAAGGCTCTATTCTTTTCCCTTACTATAACTTTTGTCTTCTCATTCCACCATGGTGTTTCCTTCCACCTCTTCTTACTACTTGTCCTCCCACATACTGCTTCTGCTGCATCTACTAGTGTCTACTTAAATCAAGCCCATTCCTCTTCCACCCCTCTTTCTTCATCTGTTGGAATTCCTTCCTTTACCATTTTGAGGCATTCGACCCTTCTATCTCCTTTCAGTTTCCATATCCTTATACGTCTTTCCTTGTTCTCAGTCCCTTTCTTCTCCTTAGTTCTTCTCAGGTTCATTACCAGCAATCGATGGTCGCTATCCAAGTTCTCCGATGGTATAACCTTGATGTCCGTGATGTTCTTATTTAATTCTTTCTCAGTATATAGTCGACCACCGACTTCCGGGTCAAGTCATCACTGTACCATGTGATTGTGTGTCTCTCTCTTTTCTTGAACCAGGAGTTCCCAACTAGCCTGCTGTTCCTTTGACAGAAGTCCAACAGTCTCTTTCCTTCCTCATTTCTTCTGCCTCAACACTCTGGTCCAAGCACACTCGCATACCCTTGTCTTTCTCTTCCTACATGGGTATTCAGATCCCCCATAACAATCATATTCCTTCCTACCAGCTGCTTCTGCAATTCCTCTTCAAACTCCTCCTTCTCTTCAGAGGCGCAGCCTACTTGTGGAGCATACACTTGCACTATTTCTACGGTCTCTCCCCTCAGTGCTACTTTCACTTTCATCATCCTATCACTTATTCTCCTCACTTCTTCTTTTAAACCATCTCGTACTACTACTCCCACTCCATTCCTCTTTCCCTCTTCGTTCCCACTCCAGTACAGTCTATAGCCTTTTCTCAGTACTCTCCTTCCTTCCCCTTTCCACTTTGTTTCTGCCAATCCCAATAAATCCAACTTCCTTCTTTCCATCATATCCACTATCTCCTCCACCTTCCCCGTCAGCGTTCTTAGGTTTAAAGTTCCAAATCTTAGTCCGTGTGTACAGCCGTGTCGTCGTCTATTAAATCCATCATGTCCGAGGCTCGTTCCATTTTTGAAAGCATTTGGTTTCATCCACTACTGGCTTGCTGGGCCTATTGTAGCTTCACCAGAGCCCCGTTAGCCGTCACTTTTCAGGGTTCCTGTAGGACCTTCACAGCTACCGTAACGGTCCCGGGGCACACGAAGTCCCCACTGTACTTCGCCCCTACAGGCAATCCCCTACTTTGTGCCGTTGCCCGTCTCCCACGACGTGGACGAGGGGTTGGACTTATGGGAGACAGTTGGCAGGTATGCTCTAGTATTGCTAACTACGGTACATACCGGTAATCTACAAAACTGTGAGAACTTGGAATTCACCCTTGAGAACTTGGAATTCACCCTATAGTAAAGGATGAAAGGAAGGTTAAACAATGCAAATATCATCCTGAAAACCTTTATTCTACACTCACCGGCAAAGAAAGCGAAACACTACGAATATCAGACTAAACTCAATGCTGGACATTTCAAACCTCGTATTAATCAAATGCTATGGCATTACAACAAAATGCATTATAAGTTAATTACCCTAATTAGCACAATAATTAATAGTTGTTAAACAGTAATGACCATGATAATCACAACATTGCACATACACGAATTTGGAAATGTCGAAACCTGAAATTCATCGTACTGTCCGCCAAGCTGTTGCAATGTGTGTTTGCAGATGCTGTAGACAAACCGTAAGGTTCACAAAAATACGTAACAAGAGAATTCACAGCAATAAACCTTAAGACAGCTGTTTGTGGTTATTGTTGTCCAAAGGCAGGAAACGGTAACATTGGCGTTGTGATTATCACGATCAACAATGTTTATCATTTTTATTGCACTGAAACATTTCAAATGAGCTAATTAAATCACGACACATTTCCATATCGCTACAAAGTCACAGCATTCAATTTATACCAGGTATGAAACGGTCAAATGTTGAGTTCTGTCTGATATTCTTTGCGTTTCGCTTTTTATGGCGGTGAGTGTATATATTTTTCAAGCAATTCTAGCACTTCTCTTTTAAATCTGATGCGGGTCTTTGGTTCTATTAAGTGCATGTCCTGTACAACAGAATTCATGAAATTCATATCACTGTTGCTGATATCCGGAGTGGGCTCCCGTTCTTTTTTCCCTTCTACGAACTCGGAAAAGGACTTCACCGCCTTAGCTACTTCCTCTTGCAGCGTCGATTTATGAGCCTTTTGGCTCGACCCAATGGACCGTGAGCTGCATGAATCTGCGGAGCCAGTCGCACTTGAAGTGCTAGCAGATGACTGCTCTTCATCCAACAGGGGGATGTCGAATGACCCTTCATCTATTTCAAAAGGGGCATTCTCCATCCAGAATTCTTCTGATGATTTGCAATAGTTGTTCGGATGAGCCAAAGCTGTCGACACCAATCTAAACACAAAGGAAAATCACCGTTTCACTAGGATGCAATGCACACAAAATATATCAATGAAGAAAGGCAAAATTGGCACAGCACTTTGTTTCAGATCTTGTTTCATTTATTAATATACTAGCAGTAGTGCCCAGTGGATTTATTTGTTTTATGGATGATAATTGTACCGATTTTGTAAATCAGTACATATTCATCTTTATCTTCGAGACGCAGTAAGAACTCCAGGTCTGACCGGATTATCATTGGAGCATACACCAAGCCTCTTCTGGGAATTCCTTTCACCCCTCCGCCACCTGACTGTTGGTGAAATGGGTTCGCCAAGCCCTTTTCTGCCAGGATTTCTACCCTTTGTGTGTCCTGCCACTTAAAGTATTATCGCTAATGGAAACTTGTCGAGGGAGATATATCAAGCTTTGTATCTGTGAACATGGGAGATGTGAACACTCCCTGTCAGCTACATTTGGCCAAGCTCTTGTTCTAAGAAAAATTTTGCAAGAACATTGTGTAACATCTCAACTCCTGGGAAGATTCTACGCACTAACTGTGTGGGGGTGATATTCGAGGTACCAATTGTACACCTTGGACTCTGGCTTTGTTTTGGCCCGTTTGCACCACTAGTCACATTGGTATTACTGGAGTAGTATGGTGGGGGTGCATTGGGATCGAGGGTTGCGGCCTGTGACTGAAAGGACAGTGTGTGAAGAACCTTGCTGACAACGAGACTCATAAGCAATTGCCTCCGGGAAAACTCATAGTGCAGTTTCCTCGGAGGGCTGGAAGACACCAGGTGGTACAATCATAACTTAATATAAGGGGCAACTGAAAGAAATGAATACAAACTTTGACTGCAAAACATTTTGGTAATGTGATTTTAAGGCCATGTGTCGGTGGACCATAATTTTAACTAGATAAAGACTGACATTTTATTTTAGTATATTAGTATGTAATATTTTGGAAGGGCTTGTAAATTCTGTACTGCCTTTTAAATTTTAGGTTAAGCGGTTAAGGGTTTTAGTTGTAATTTAATTGTATCATTTCTAGATTTTTATTATACTTTGACATTTGGATGTTGTTTTTTATTTAATGCTGGTAGTCAGTAGGAAGATTATTCCTGTTTCCTTCACCATGTGTGGCAAGATTAAAATTGTCGGCCTCTCTGGGTACGCATCAGGCCTTCCTCTCAACAATCTGGTCTTGACATTAGGTTCGTCCTGCCTGATCTCTTATCCTAAATTAAAATCAGGGTGTCCTTGAATATCACGAAAATAGGAACGTTCACTCCTAGGTTTTTAGCTGTGAACTCAGCTGGCCTACAGAGTCACTTAAATTGGGGCTGTTTCCTTGTGTTCTAAATTATATTTTTTGATATGCTAATATTAATATTATTATTATTTTGGTTTATCTAAAGGGAAAGGGGGGGATAGAGCTGCTTCAGTGGTAGCACAGAGCATGGTTTGTTCTGTGATCTTGCCATTAGCAAATAATCTTTCCTGCTGACTGATTGCAGTAATTAATAAAATTTTAAATTCAGTAATTAACGTAAATTCATGTAAATTGGGCCCTCCCTCTTACTAATCTTCTTTCCAACAGGTAGGCTAGTAATTAGAGCAGAACCTAATATCTGTTGTGATTTAATTTCATGTAAAATAACTTGCTGTGTACACCGGAGACCAAATGAGTAATCATATCGTCAGCTGTCAGTCGAGAAGATCGCTGAGAACTCAAAGTGACAGTCAGAGTGTGCTGAACGAAATTCAGGACTGCTGGGATAGTAATGGCGGAGCTGCGTTGCCAGATTGACGGATTGCCGGCTGAAAGAATTTCGCACGTGGTGAGTTTTGATATGCTGTTTTTTTATGTTTTGGGGTGGTTGTAAATTCATTCTGTTTCTTGTGAGTAATAGTCCAGCTCAATTTTACTGCGCCTGTGCTAAAAGTACACCTCGGGAAATGATGTTTTGACTTAATTGTGTCACGTGTTTGGAAAGAATAAAATGTTTGTCTGATTGGAAGTAGTTTTGGTAAAATTTAAATTATTGACGTTTTAAATTCTCTTGAAAATAGGCTGAAATTGATAAGCTTGTATTTCCAGTAAGAATAACTTAGTGTCTGTTTTGATGTGCGTTTAGTGCACGCCTGTTGAATCACGTAGTGATTTTGAACTATCATGGCCGGCGACTGTGACAAGTTATTATTTTATGTAACTGATGTCAGTAAAAATGTGAATTGCGTGTGTGGATTTATCATCAGCAGTTTCCTTGGGGTAAATCTGTAATTGTTCTTCATAATTGTTAGTGACGTAAGGCTGAAGTTCTGCGATTCGCTGTGCATAATACGTGTTAGGTATAATTGGTAGTTGTCAGCTGTTCGTTAGGCCAAACATTTCAAGTTTTGTTGTCATTTCTTTAGCTGGGGGTTAATTATTTCGCTGTTGGTAGTTCTGTCAAATTAAATTGGACCGTGAGAGTATTAGAATTTGGCGTTGTCAACTTATTCTGCGTTAAATTAATTCTGGGGAATGGTCGCATTGCTGTTTATATGTGCGTTCGGTAATTGTGTTTTGAATGATGTTAAGTGTCGAATTGCGTGTGTGCTAATTCAGTATAAATGAATCAGGTGAGTGTTTATGTATGTTTGATTGATGTTTAAGTTTGCTTAGTAATTGGGGGGAGAGTAAATTGTCCTGTTGTGACATGGGATTTTAAGGTTAGGTTGTCATCTAAATTGGTCAAGTATTTGTGATTGCTTTAATATTCAGTTTCTTAGTGTGTGTTTCGTTGAGTGACTTACTAAGTGGGATTGTTCTGGGAGGCATTCACCTTCAGGTCCTAGTCTCATTTAAGGTGTAAATAAATAAATTCCCCCGATTCGTTTCTTGCGTTTTAGGACGTTTTTCTACGATGTAAGGAGAACTGTGATTTCATGGCTACAACTACGGGTTGTTTTATCAGGTCCTCACGTGAGTTGATACTACGTTGACGTTATAGTGTCTTGACGATCCGAATACTAACATACTGGTGTAAATGGGGAATTTAGAATTGTTCAGGGAAGGGAGCACGTATGTCTGGTGGATGCATGAATGTATTTCTGTGGTTGATTGTGCTCAGGATGTATGAGTGTATGTGTGATGCGATTTTTATTGCTGTCCTGACTAGGGATCGAACTGGTTTTCCTTTGGTGTCAAATTTTCTTTTCTCTGTAGTCCTTCAAGTTTTTTTTGAGCCTGTTGATTGAATGAATTAGTCATGTGTGAATGAATTGATGTAGGTTTGCAATTTGAATTTGGGTGGGAGTAATTGAGGCCTAATTGCCACTAACGTAAGGTGGATTGTTATTTATATTAGTTGTATTAGTTGCATTTTGAAAATGGACCTATTATGCAGATGTGCTTCGTTCGGGGATCTACTGTCAGGAGTCCAGTTAATTTGGGGTGTGAGTACCATCTTGATTGGGCCCGGGCAGGGTGTATATAGTATTTGCCCGAGTCGAGTGACTTAAGGTATGGGACTTCGTTATCTCGGTAACAGGCAAGTTTTTTTGGGGTATTAGAGGCCACTCGTCCAGTTTGTATGGAGAGTCGAGCCACGATTGCTGAGCTGTCGGTAAGTGTTTCTATACCATAGGGTATTTTGTATTCATGATATCTGTGCGACTGCTAATTTGCATAATTGAAAGTAACGGGTTATTGTCGTGGGTGGTTAAATCTTATAATGAGATGTTTGAGAAGGATGTGTGATGGATGAATGTTAGGAACTGGAGTCCTGTGTTCGAGTTCCAGTGATGAAGTTGCTAGCTCTGGGAATACTTGTTGATTTTTTTGGTAGTAAAAGATTATTTGGTAGTTCGGTTGGTGAAAGTTTTCCTTTAGGGAGATGACCCTGCGGTGGCATGCTGAGCTGTCGTTGTATGTCAGCTGCTGTGTTCGCTAGTCTGATTTTGAGATTTTTTTGAGGTTGCAGTGTTTCGTTTGCGATGGCATTGAGTAGGCTGGTTCGTTAGTTATTCATAACTTGCAGTTCTTGCTGTTAGGCGGCTAGGTTATTCTATTGTGGTCACATTTCTGAAGGGTTGTAGGTTCGTGAGATTTCATGTAGACTCCGTTAGCTTGGGTGTGTTCACTTCACACTCAGCTGTTGTAGGCGTTCGGGCATCTTTTGATATTTTGATTCTGGAGTTTTCGCTTGAGGGTGCTTCAGTGCATTAGTTGGTTAGTTATTTATAACTTGCAGCCTTGATCTGTTAGACCGCTAGCGTTTCTGTTGTAGTCTCAACTCTGAAAAGTTCTGGGTTCGTTAAAATTTTGTGTAGCCCCATCATCTTGGGTGTGTGGGAGTTCGGCTCTTGCCACCAGATGTTCTGATCGATTGTGAGCCTTAGTGTCAGTCAGTGTCCTGGGGAGTTACTGGAGTAGTCATCTTTTGTGGTAAATAAATTTAAATTCTCTGAGTAATAGTGTGTTGATAGCTTGGCAGTTTTTTTTTTTTTTTTGGGTGCGAGGTTCCAATGTGGTTGGTGCGAGCTGGATTTATGGATTTATTTTGAAGATTCTATTGCTTCGTGCCTTTTGAAATATAACACCTGTCACTGCTGTGATTTGTAATTCTGAATAATTTAGTGTTGATATTCTGGGAGGGATTCTATTGGGGGTAGTATTTCGTGAGATACAGAGACGTGTTGTTGGTCGAGGAGGTTGTGAATTTTGAGATTTTAAGTAGCCTCGTGGAGTTAATGTTTTAAGAACGTTTTGATGACAGTGGTGCGTTGAAGCATCATGGGTTCGATTTGAGTGTGGTCATAAAGTGTCACCCAGTACTTGGATGGTGAACATTAATGGTAGGTGATACACGTTGTTAATTAGGGATGTCTGTAGTCTGTGGTAACGCTAGTTAGAGAAATTTTCGGGGTTTTGGTTGTCTGTGTTGTGTGATTGGAAGGTGAGCCACGTGCACTAGGGTGTGTGTGACACTTGGTGGCTGTACGGGTGACCTTGGTGGGTGCCCTACCTTGTGTCGAAAGGTATATCTATGTGTATTTATGTGTTTGTAAAGTGTTGTACTTCATCTTCTGAGGAGAAGACGTCAAGTACCCTCCGTGGAGTCATGTGTTGATCCGGAGGGACAGCTCAGGTACCGAGCTGATTTACGTCTTGATGGCCAGGGGCCCAAGAGTAAATGTTCCTCCCGCGTTGGTAAGGGAGAGGTCCTGTCGTGTGAAGGACAGGGCGATATTTGTGTAGTGCGTGAATGACAGTACATACTGTTTTTATAATTCACGTCAGGCTTGTGAACTGCAGTCTCCGTGCTGTTTTCCTGGTTCGCAAGTTGCAGTATGAATGGGTAATTATGTCTTTGTGTTGTCGCCGGGATCAGTGCCCGCAGGCAGTTATGGAGTGGGAGAAATATCGGGGTGACAGCCCGATGGAATTGAGGTTCTTATATTTTAGTGTGAATCGTTCTGCAGAGCCAGTCCTCCGCCTTGTATGAGTCCTTGGCCTTGGGTTCAGTTCTCAGCCCAGGTGCCGGGAGTGTGAATGTGTGTGAATTATGTGGGTGACGTGGTTTTTCCTCATTTTGTTTGTCTTGCTGCTAGTATGCTTGTGTGGTAGGATGTTGTGGTCTCTGTTCCTCCTGTCCTTGGAGGCCACTGAGGGCAGTGCAGTTCAGGGGCATGTGAAATTGAGCAAGACATGTAATTGTGTTTGTGTGCATATCGAAACGAGCTCTGTGTGATGCTTTCAGCGCGGTAGGTAATTTTGTAATGTATTTAACTTGAGCAATACCACGGGCGGTATAATAAATGTAGTTTTGATGGAATTCCCCGTGCGGCATGTTAATGTAATTGTCATTGTGAATTTTGGGAATAGTTACGTGCAGTCCTGATTTCGTGAAGTCGCAGAAAAATGGTCCTTCGGTTTTGGTTAAAGTAAATTCATTTTGAAAATTTGTTTAAAATTTTTGGTGGGCAAGTTTGTAGGTGACTTTGATTTGCGTATTCTGTAAAAAATTCTGGGTTCTGTACACCTTAGTCAAATTTTGGTTATTCTTGCTAAGTATTGTAGTGAACTTTCTTATTAAGCTTGTTAACGTCAGTCATATCGTGTAGTTGGTTGCCCCTTTCAGTGATTTTCATACTTCAGTGAACTTGAACTATGCCCTGGAAAGTCTTGGCGCAGAACCTTGTTCGTAGTCTCAAGCATCCCGTGTGTGACTTGAAAGACTCTTAAGTGAACTTCGATGGCACACTAATGCTTCGTGTGATGTTTTTTTTTTTATCCTTCCTGGGATAACTTAAGTTGTTTAGGGCTGGTTGACTGGCCTGGAACGCTTGTTCCCTCTAAGGGAACTGTATTTGGACCATACTCTGCTGTTCTGATGTGTGTTTCAGTGGTCACTATGTGGGACGTGTACTACCAATCTGGGTCCAGTTTGGGGGTACCATCTAGGTCCCATGGCATCATCCTACCCGAAGAGATCTACTTCAAGGTCTGCTGGCGGAGATTGGAGTAGCCTCTTCAGCTGCCAAGAGACCAGCTGGACACCATCACCCTGCCTTTCATCTCCCCATCGTCTTTCTTTGGAGGAGGAGGATGTACCGATTTTGTAAATCAGTACATATTCATCTTTATCTTCGAGACGCAGTAAGAACTCCAGGTCTGACCGGATTATCATTGGAGCATACACCAAGCCTCTTCTGGGAATTCCTTTCGCCCCTCCAGCACCTGACTGTTGGTGAAATGGGTTCGCCAAGCCCTTTTCTGCCAGGATTTCTACCCTTTGTGTGTCCTGCCACTTAAAGTATTATCGCTAATGGAAACTTGTCGAGGGAGATATATCAAGCTTTGTATCTGTGAACATGGGAGATGTGAACACTCCCTGTCAGCTACATTTGGCCAAGCTCTTGTTCTAAGAAAAATTTTGCAAGAACATTGTGTAACATCTCAACTCCTGGGAAGATTCTACGCACTAACTGTGTGGGGTGATATTCGAGGTACCAATTGTAAACCTTGGACTCTGGCTTTGTTTGGGCCCATTTGCACCACTAGTCACATTGGTATTACTGGAGTAGTATGGTGGGGGTGCATTGGGATCGAGGGTTGCGGCCTGTGACTGAAAGGACAGTGTGTGAAGAACCTTGCTGACAACGAGACTCATAAGCAATTGCCTCCGGGGAAACTCATAGTGCAGTTTCCTCGGAGGGCTGGAAGACACCAGGTGGTACAATCATAACTTAATATAAGGGGCAACTGAAAGAAATGAATACAAACTTTGACTGCAAAACATTTTGGCAAAGTGATTTTAAGGCCATGTGTCGGTGGACCATAATTTTAACTAGATAAAGACTGACATTTTATTTTAGTATATTAGTATGTAATATTTTGGAAGGGCTTGTAAATTCTGTACTGCCTTTTAAATTTTAGGTTAAGCGGTTAAGGGTTTTAGTTGTAATTTAATTGTATCATTTCTAGATTTTTATTATACTTTGACATTTGGATGTTGTTTTTTATTTAATGCTGGTAGTCAGTAGGAAGATTATGCCTGTTTCCTTCACCATGTGTGGCAAGATTAAAATTGTCGGCCTCTCTGGGCACGCATCAGGCCTTTCTCTCAACAAGCTGGTCATGACATTAGGTTCGTCCCGCCTGATCTCTTATCCCAAATTAAAATCAGGGTGTTCTTGAATATCACGAAAATAGGAACATTCACTCCTAGGTTTTTAGCTGTGAACTCAGCTGGCCTACCGAGTCATTTAAATTGGGGCCGTTTCCTTGTGTTCTAAATTATATTTTTTGATATGCTAATATTATTATTATTTTTATTATTTTGGTTGATGTAAAGGGCAAGGGGGGGATAGAGCTGCTTCAATAATGAATACTACTATATAACTGGCACATGATGCTTAAACAAAAAAAATACCACTTTTTGTGGTGGTAGTGGGGACGTAACATTCTGGTCATTTTTCCGTAATGATAACAATGAATAGGGAAACGGCTATTTTATAACAACAGTACTGACACATGTAATTTATAAACAAATTGAAAAATATGATTAGAAAGAGCAGTAAGTGAAATAAAAGACACTGCCTAGGGCCTATATCTCATGGGCTGTTAGAAAAGTAGAGACCAATAGTGCGTTAGGAAAATAATCAGAGCACTTTTGGAAAACTTCGGCTGTCCCGAGCTCCTGAGGTAGGAATAGTGTCATTTATCGCCACATAGCTCTGAAGGATAAGGATCTGAATAAACGAAAGTAAATTTGAAAGCACCAATGCCTATTGGAGCTGATAATCTCAATGTACTGTACAACACCATCGCACTTATACAGAGGCATAATATTTTCATGATGATAACTGTTTTAAGGGGCCTAAGAAATCTTTCTGCACTAATTACTCCCCGTGACTGCAATTTATAAGCAACACAAAATGTAACTATTTTCGCAATTCTGCACCAGAACACGGGTAGAGGCGGCTTGATGCAGCCCGCATCACCAGCCAACAATAGACTTATTATTGTAAAATAATCTTACAGTTACACTACTACGGACATGAATGGTTCTTGGGCTTTAAAACGTGGTTTTCAAGTCTGTTAGTCTAAATGTAGGGAATGGAGAGGGTTGTCCAAAATATCAAGTGGACAGAATTACCCGCAGGGTTCCAAAGTTTAAGTATACAAAATTTGGTTCAGATCGGTGAAACGGTGTAGATATGTATAAATGACAAACAGACAAACAAACCAACATTCTGCTTTATATATAATAGGCTAGGTTGGACAGACACACTAAAAAGCCCAGCCATTAACACTACTGCAATTCCGAATACACATAAATTACGACAATATGTGTGTTTAATTATGACTGCAGCCATATTTCTATACATGTCACAGTCATGGAGAGAGCCACGAGACTGCATTGTTGTCAAGCTCTTCGAAATAAAATACACTTCTCGATGTTCTGGCCAAAAAATTACACCTGCCTGAAAATTACTGCTTGTACCACAAGCAAGGCAGCCTGGGGCATAAGCCCCAGGTTAGGTTTGTGTTTGTATGTAAAGCCTTATTAACCCGGGAGACTTCGTGACCCCACGCAGTTTCGTCAAGCTGGGGTTCCTACACTAGAGAATGAAATGGGCGCTTCTTTGTTTTACATAGTACTGTAAGGGCGGGGTTGGCAGTACTGTCTAAACGATAATTCATGTGGGCAATGGCGGACACAGCTGGATTTTTGCCTATATGTAAGTCGTGATCCTATTTGGGATGGCTGGGTGGGTTACAGACAGTGGAGGAGTAAACATCTATTAAAACACAATTCCTTGATTTATTTCTCATCGTTTGATAAGGTATTTTGGCTAATTCATGCACTATAGAGAATGTTATCGCTCGTTCTACTGTCATTCAGTGCTAATATATGTTCCTTTTAAAATGAATAAAGACAGTCAGATCTATTACTTACTTTCTCTTCCTAATGTACGGCACTAACCACATCATAATGTCATAGAAGACAAAGGGGGTCTTCTTCCCTTGTCCCCCTGAACCCGTGGGCAAAGGTGTCGTAGATTCTCGAAGGGCCCTCACGAACCTATCCCGCAGATTCTCCCACCGTTTCTTCACTGTGGCAGCTAGAATAATTCAAAGCAAGGAATTGTTATACAGCAGTCTCTACATATGATACAAGTCTATTCATTTCTTGATTTTGGAAATTATGAACTACAATGGCAGTAACTTACGGTCAGAACACAACTCTTGAGCAATGCTGCTCCAAGTGTTCTCTTTCATGCGTTCATCCTTGAATGAGAACTTCGATTTGTTATAAATATGTTCATGCTGCTGAACGAAGGAAATAAATATTTCTTCAAAAGCAGTTTGATCCATATTAAAATCAATTCTTCTTTGTGTGTTGCTGAGCAATAGACATCAATACAACTAACAAAATGCTTCAGAATGGCAAAAATCAAAGAATACCTAAGATCCAAGGTTAGAAAGCACATTCACAGGTTATATTTACAGCTGGCTACGATTCCTTCCGAACTGTGCATGTACAACGTTTCTGATTGGCTCCGGGAAGCTCCGAGAACGGCAAACATGGAACTTGACCCATGAACTTCCCGGGCTACTTTTAGCTTCTCGTTCCCGGAGATTGGTTGTGAACCGACCCATAAGGTAGCGTGCATTTCAACTTCCTTATTGTTTCAGTTCTCGTTCCCGGGCTATTGTGAACCGGGCTTAAGGACTGCACTCATTGAATTTTTTCAAGTAGTTCCTACTTTTGTCGCCAAACGCCACCGTCAAAGACTACTAGTTCAGAACTTGGCTACTTGATGCCACCGCCACCTGGTGACAAACGTAGGAATCTAAGAGCGTTGATTAAACTTAACCTACATAATTTAGCTACACACAGATGCAATTAGTGGAAGGTTCTTTGACATGCCATAAATCTATGACATGGACCGCCGGCTTTACTTCCCCTCCGAAGGAAGGCATACTGAGGGATATTTAACGCTCTTAAAAAATCCGAAGATCTTGGCCGGGTTTGAACCCGCGATCTTGGGCATAGAAGCTCAGCATGCTACCAACTACGTCACCGAAACCGCTAGAATAAAGTTTATAGGAAAATATTTGGTTCAATCCTATCTCCCAAAGCTGGCAGAAGAGATCTAATTATGAGATTTACACCCTCTCTCAACAACACACTACAACGGATGTGATAGAATCCAACAGACTGCGCTGGGCTGGAAAAGTACTGAGGATGCAGGATATCACACCACCAGTAGATCTATACAAGGGATCTCTTAATGGGGAAAGACCTTCAAGAAGACCCCGAAGCACCTGGAAGTAGGAGATCAACAAGGTATGCCGGACCCTCCAAATTGATAACTGGGAAGAGCGGGCTCAAGAACGAAAAGTATGGAAGAGGATTGAGAGATTGGCACGGGAACTTCAAGTCCCTCGGAAACCTACGGAGTGTGTGTCAGAAGTGAGTGAGCTACTGTGAAGTAGATCTTTTGAGTAAGAATCACTTAGGTGATCTATTCTCCAATTTCAACATTCTATTTTGCACTGCCATCTGGCAAAAATTGATTTGGCAACCTGTAGCCGAGATTTAATCAATCCCCAAGTGTGATACGAAAGATCTTTGACGAGCCGACACCACACGATCCGGAGTGCAGAGGATGTTTTAATTCCTTGGCCGGAAGTTAAACCTGAAATCTTGGGATTAGGAGGTAGATACTCTACCACTTTGGTTTTCACCGTGAAGGCCCAGGTTTGATTCTCGGCTCTGCCAAGAAATTTAATTCTGGTCTGTGGGCTGGAACAGGGTAAACTCAGCCTCATGACGCAAAACTGAGAAGAGGCGAGTTCGATTTCTACTTCAGCCATCCTCGAAGTGGATTCCCGTGATTTCCCGCTTCTTTCTTACCTTACCCATCGACGCTCCAGCTCTTGCAGAGCTCAGGCCTTCTTAATCACATCAGTCTATGCTTTACGGTCCAAGGTCTCCACCCACAAACTCGTAGTTGTCTTAGATCATCCTCTACCTAGTCCAGCCATCTTTTATGTGGTCGACCCTGCCATCTCCTTCCGGTTGACGGTGAAATATCTGGCTAGCCGCCTGCTTCTCCTCCATCCTTTCTAGGTGTCCTGCCCATCGTATTCTTTCTCTTCTTACTTCTACTGATAGTTGAGGTTCCTCATACAGGCTATATAACTCCGTGATATCGTGCTCGCCAGTTTCCATTTTCCTGGACGGGCCCATGTTTTCTCCTAAGAATTTTCCGTTACCACGTATCCAATGCTTCCTCTCCTCTTTTCGCGAGTACTCAATGTGGGTAACAACGGCTCTAATTATTGTACGGTATATTCCCTTTTTGAGACTGAGTGCGTCTTTTACCTTCAGAAAGATAAAATAACACCGATTTCCTTGTGCTATTCTCTCCTTAATTTCTGCCACTGTGTCATTATCCTCCGTGAGTCTCGATCCCAAATATATGAATTTAGTGAATTTCTCAATTTTTTATCATTGATCTATAGATTGTCTTTGTTCACTTTTCAGTGAATATTACAAAGTTTAGTTATTTGGATTTATAACATAACCTCTTACCTGTCATGTCATTCCATTTTTTCGATTTGTACTTGCTCGCACGTGTTCCATGATACTGTAAATCTTTTCTGGAAGTAATGTTGGTCAAGAGGTTCATTTCAGTTGGCCCCTTACTGTGATTGGCCTTCAGCATCATTCGAGAATACTCCACGCTCTCGGATCGGCCAACGTCACCCGTCTGCATCACGCAACCCGCGTGATCGCCGGTATAAAGCCTAAACGCTGCCTACATCAATTGCCATTCCTTCGCCATTCACTCTTCAGTTGTCTCCGGCCGTCTTCACCATCTGCGTGAAACTACGAGAAACTACGTGCAGAAATTGGACCATGCTAGTCAAAGAACGACTCGGCACTAGTCGCTATCTTCACAACATGACAACATTCTCCAAGAACTTCTCAAAATAAGGGTCATGAAGATCGTCTCTGCACCAACTCTACAAAAGTGTTTGTCTGCTGAAGTGCTGGCACATTGCCTAAAATCGCTAGTCCAAATCAATTTGTCATCGCTAGCGAGTTATTCTACATCGACAACATGTCGATATTTGGCCTACTGCCATCATCTATTTTGACATCTATTCAAGGTGACACTTATCTTCAGTGTTAAACACAGTCTCCAACATTTCGAACGAAACAAAAGTGATCAACAAATGTTCCCGTTATGGAAATTTCTCAAGAACTGCCCAAGCAAGTTAAGTGCAAACTCTAACCTCCAAATTGCCAAGTGTATCTTTCGTGTTCAACTTAACCTAACTTATTTGTTTAGCGTGGACGCAAGTACTTTGCCCTCTTAAGTGTAAACTACAGTATGTTAAAACAATTACTTTTTGTTTTCTTGCAGGTTTGTTATAAGTTATTTAAACAAATTCTCTTGTTTTGCATATTTGAAACGACTTGCGGGATGTACTCCCCTGAGGCTTGTCGATCTTACTGATGGTTGACGATATTGTTTCCTTTACACCAAAGCATGCTAACCTTGCATATTTCTATTTCTAGTCACTCTTTGAAGCTCGTATTGAGCAATGAAGTTATTCTCCTATGACTTCGGCCCTGAATTTGCAAGCAGCCTTAATTTTGTAAATTATGCTAGGATTATTCTACCTAGCGACCTTCAACCATAAAATTGTTAACTCATTCTTATCTCTTGTTAATTTGTAAATTTATACTTCATTAGAATTTAAAGTCTATTCATTGTTTTTCAAGTGTTGTTGGCTGGTGCCTACAGAGTTTCTATTACCTGTTTCTTAGGTTGTTGTTATTTTTGATCTTTATACAAATTATAAATAAAGATCACTGTTATTTGGCAAACTGTTTCTATTAGCTATTTTCTTTTTTGATGTCCCATTTGTTTCTACCTAGTCAAGTTCACTTGTGTATTAAGCTAGAGGCTTCACCTCTAGTTCTGTCTGAAAGGGGAGGTCTAGCATCGACGGATCCTAACCAGTCTTCATTCCTCATTTTCCAATGTTCCCACTTCCAGGCAAATGCCAGCATAAAGCCACGGCTGATTTTTACCCAAATCCTATCTCAATTACAAATACACACACTAGTACAGACTTCTCAGTGACAAGGTTTAGTTATTCGTACAATCAATCATGGTTCCGTATTGATTAAAAGTCAAATATAAAGGGACAGGAATTCCGCCTGATCAATACAAAACTTTTGTATTGATCAGGCGGAATTCCTGTCCCTTTATATTTGAAGGTTTAGTTAGTTATTGTTGTTTTAAGGGGCGGAACTACAAGGCCATCTGCCCCTCTTAACACAGATTAAAGTATACAAATTTAGAATTGAATTAAAAATTTAGAGGTGGACACCTAAATTTGTAAAGACCGAAAATTAATAAAACAAAAAATTCGAGAATTCGGGGTGAAACCCAAGTTAGCCAACATAATCAAAGATACATTAACAGGCACAAGATCCAAAGTGAAGTTCATGGGAGAACTGTCCCAGTCGTTTGAAATCAAGACGGGTGTAAGACAAGGCGACGGACTTGCACCAATACTATTCAACTGCATCCTGGAAAAGATCGTATGAATGTGGAACTCGGAGCTTATAAATCAAGGAATAAGCCCGATCTGCCTAGGGAGGAAAACAGGAGGGATTAAAGTCAACTGTTTGGCCTTTGCAGATGATTTTGCGATACTCTCGGAAAGCCCAAGGGAAGCAATCACTCAGATTAACCTCTTAGAAAAGATTGCCAGTAAGACGAGACTCAGGATCTCGATAGAGAAAACAAAATTCATGATAAATGACGCACAAGGACCAAAATTCCTTGAAACGGAGATAGGGCGGATTCAGAGAGTAAAGAAATTTAAAAATCTCGGTGAAACGATACAGGACAATGATGATCTAGAGAAAGCTGCAGTAGGCGATAGGATCTCAAAAATGGAGAGAGCGTATGGGCTTACAAAAAACATCTACTGTATAACAAGAAATGCATATCCTGGAACGCCAAAATAAAGCACTACGACACTGTCGTCAAAACAGAATGCCTTTACGCCTGTGAATGCCTTTCAATGAACTACAGGCTAGAGAAGTTGGAGTTTCTGGAAAGGAGAATCCTCCGGAAAATCATGGGCCCAATCCAGACGGAAACAGGATGGAAACTTCGGAGCAACGCCTAAGTCTACCAGAATGTAGAAAAAATCTCGGCGACTATGAGGAAACGGAGGCTAATATTTCTTGGACACATGTACAGATTGGACAAATCCAGATTAACCAAGCAGTTGTTTGACTACTTCTGGAACAAAAAAACAACATCATGGATTAAAGAAACTCTGAAAGACCTTGAGAGATCTAACATCCAGGAGGCCCAAATGTTGGAAAGGGATACGTTTCGAAACAGGATACACAATTTGGAAGGGTTTCATGACGAGAGACGAGCTACAAAGACCGGAAGAGCTTGGACGGCGGAACAACGGCAGCAGCACAGCGATCACATGAAGGAGGAAATTACAAGTAAAACAGTGAAATTGTAGAGTAATCCTAAGTGGTCAATTCGCAAGTAAAAAAAAACTAATACGGTAATTGTAATAACAAACAAAATTACGGAAAAACAAAAATTCAATATTCAAAAAGGAACAAGTCTTTGAGTCAATGTACACTGGTAAAATTTAGATTGCTGGCCCTAATCCACCCTCACTTGTAAAGCAGATGACGAGATCAGCAGCCACCTCGTCATTGGCTAATATAAGTTTGAGTGTCATCTGCAAACCAAGGTTTTTTCGTAAGCCAGCAAGATCCACACACTCGGTTAAAATGTGGGCCACGGTGAATACGGCTCCACAGGTACAAAATGGGGGATCTTCCCTTCTCATTAGGTACGAGTGGGTGGAACTTGTATGACCTCTCCTTAGCCTACACAAAATGACAGTCTCCCTCCATGCCCGGAATGAGCTCCGCCAAGGGACACAGTTTATCAGACAAAATTCTACACACACTTAAGTACATGGGGCTACATGACCACAACGATGCAAAGCCCCTAAAAGAATCAACAACAACTCTACCACGGATCCACTGCAACAGGAGTAAATTTTGAGACAGCTGTGTTAAAACATTTCAAACAAAACATGGATGCTCCTAGCTTTTAAGATTGGAATCATGGTAAAAAACAAACTACACATACCTGATTGTAGGTATTGAAGCAGAGACCTTCTGGCTCGAGTACCTCCAGCAGGTCCATCGCAAATTCTCGAGACACTCGGATGTCGAGAATTCACTATGTAATGCAGTGGTATATTTGCTTCTGCATCGCTGCTCCCTACGCCAGATGTAGACTCTGCTGGGTTACACTCCTGCTCCTCTAATTCTAATTCCTTTAATACAGATACATCTGGTGACTCATCGACCCATTTCTGAACAGCCTTTAAATTATTAAAGAATTCCTGTCTCTGATATCCACCCGCCCCTGCAAAGGAAGACAAATGTACTGCATGAGCATACATTTTGGGCACAAGTTATGAATATGTAAATACACTCCTGGAAAAAATTACATGTATTAGCTCATCATCATCATCATCTTGCACAGTTTCCAGCCACTGGCCGGGTCTGTTTGGAACACAAGCCTCTCCAACGTCTTCTGTCTTCCCACCATCTCTCAGCCTCCACCCTTGTCCAGTCTTCTCCTCTCTTCTTCACGCTTTCTTCCACCCCCTTCAGCCACCTGTCTCTCGGTCTCTTTCCTTCCCACTTCGTCTCGTGTACCCTCCTGGGTGTCCTCTTCTCCTCCATTCGCTTTACATGTCCATACCATCTAAGTCTAGATTTCTCTATACCATCCTGTAATGGTTCCTCCTTCATTAATTCTCTGGTCCTCTCATTTCTTATTCTGTCCATCTTTGTAGCTCCAATACTGCTTCTCAAGAACCTCATCTCACTGGCCTGTATTTTGCTCTTTTCCCTTTCATAACCCAGGTCTCCGAGGCATACGTCAGGATAGGGACATAGTACGTCCGATATATGATCTTTTTGCTGTTCTGAGGGACATCCTTGCTCCATAACATGCTTCTCAAACTCCTCCGAAATGCTTCTGCCAGCCTCCCCCGCACATTTATTTCTCTATCGCTTCATCCATTATCTTGTATCAGGCTTCCCAGATACTTAAAACTCTCCACTTTCTTCAGCTGTTCCCCACCAATTGTTATTCCCGTTGTGGTTCTTTCCTCTTCCTTGTTGTGATCACCATCTCACTCTTATGTATGCTAAATTTCATCCCATTTCCTTGTATTATTCCTTCCCACACGTCCAACTGTTCCTGTACCTCCTCCTCCTTGTTCCCCAAATCATCAAATCATCTGCAAACACCAATGCTTTCATCTTTCCTTCCCCAATTACTTGTGCCACTCGGGACATTATGTCATCCATCACCACAATGAAAAGTAACGGTGACGGTGCACTTCCTTGTTTCAGGCCGTTTCTCTGTTCCAACCAGTCCGATCTCTCTCCTCCCACTTTCACACAGCTCACACTTCCCTTGTACATCTCCTTTATCCTCTTTATAGTCCATTTCTCTACTCCTCTATCCTCCAGGGACTTCCATACTTTGTTTCTGCATACACGGTCATATGCTTTCTCAATGTCCAGGAAGGCCATCAGTAGATCTGTTCCATACTCATAGTGCTGTTCTTGTAACTGCCTTACAGCAAAAATCAAATCCACTGTGGACATTCCTGCTCTGAAGCCATGTTGCTCTTCCCTCATCCCTCCTTCTATCCTTGTCCTAATCCTCCTTTCCAAAACTTTCTCACAGATCTTTGCACAATATCAGTGTTATTCCCCGGTAGTTTCTGCATTCTGTTCTACTACCTTTCTTGAAGATCGGGACAATTATTCCTTTTTTCCAGTCCTCTGGGGTCTTCCTTTCCTTCCATGCTGTCCTCATCACTCGGTACAGCCACTGTATCCCCACCTCTCCTGCTGCTCTCACCATCTCCACACTCAACTCATCCACACCCGGTGCCTTCCCACCTTTCATCTTCCTCACTGCATCTTCCACTTCTTTCCATGTTAAGTCCTTTTCTGTTTGCAATTCATCTTCCTCTTCCCCGATTTCTTCCCCCTCACCATCTTTTCCATTTGGGTTCAGAAGTTCTTCAAAATATTCTTTCCACATTTTCTTCAGTTCTTGCCTATTTTTTATGTCTTGTCCCCTTTGTTCACCATTCAAACATAATCCGTAGGATCCTTCCACCTCTTACCGTATTTTTTACCATCCCATACAGGACCTTTTTTGTACCTTCACTATCCTCCTTCATCATCTTTGTCCACTCTTCCATCCACTTTCTTCTCTCCTCAGCCACTACTCTCTTCGCCTCCTTCTTTCTTTCCTGGTACTCTTCCCTTGTCTCTACCGTCCTATTTTGATACCACCTCCTAAAGGCTCTATTCATTTCCCTTACACTATCTTTTGTCTTCTCATTCCACCATGGTGTTTCCTTCCACCTCTTCTTACTACTTGTCCTCCCACATACTGCTTCTGCTGCATCTACTAGTGTCTACTTAAATCAAGCCCATTCCTCTTCCACCCCTCTTTCTTCATCTGTTGGAATTCCTTCCTTTACCATTTTGAGGCATTCGACCCTTCTATCTCCTTTCAGTTTCCATATCCTTATACGTCTTTCCTTGTTCTCAGTCCCTTTCTTCTCCTTAGTTCTTCTCAGGTTCATTACCAGCAATCGATGGTCGCTATCCAAGTTCTCCGATGGTATAACCTTGATGTCCGTGATGTTCTTATTTAATTCTTTCTCAGTATATAGTCGACCACCGACTTCCGGGTCAAGTCATCACTGTACCATGTGATTGTGTGTCTCTCTCTTTTCTTGAACCAGGAGTTCCCAACTAGCCTGCTGTTCCTTTGACAGAAGTCCAACAGTCTCTTTCCTTCCTCATTTCTTCTGCCTCAACCCTCTGGTCCAAGCACACTCTCATACCCTTGTCTTTCTCTTCCTACATGGGTATTCAGATCCCCCATAACAATCATATTCCTTCCTACCAGCTGCTTCTGCAATTCCTCTTCAAACTCCTCCTTCTCTTCAGAGGCGCAGCCTACTTGTGGAGCATACACTTGCACTATTTCTACGGTCTCTCCCCTCAGTGCTACTTTCACTTTCATCATCCTATCACTTATTCTCCTCACTTCTTCTTTTAAACCATCTCGTACTACTACTCCCACTCCATTCCTCTTTCCCTCTTCGTTCCCACTCCAGTACAGTCTATAGCCTTTTCTCAGTACTCTCCTTCCTTCCCCTTTCCACTTTGTTTCTGCCAATCCCAATAAATCCAACTTCCTTCTTTCCATCATATCCACTATCTCCTCCACCTTCCCCGTCAGAGTTCTTATGTTTAAAGTTCCAAATCTTAGTCTGTGTGTACAGCTGTGTCGTCGTCAATTATATCCATCATGTCCGAGGCTCGTTCCATTCTTGAAAGCATTTGGTTTCATCATGTATTATCTAATTATCACTATTAAATGGGGAAATTTAGGATTATGCATTTTCACCCTCAAGTGGTCATCATCAGATCCTGATCACTAGGGCTCGGATTTTTAGGTGCTAAAAATCGGGAAAATATTTATTTTTTATGTATTAAAATTATCTGAAATATGTGACAAAAAAGTAAAAATATTTAATTATAATTTAGTTTATTAATGTGAATATACACAATATTCAGTATTCACAAATGCAATTTATTCTATGTCTCACTGACTGATGAAGAATTACAATACACAACGAGATACATCTTCAGGATGTCCATCACAAATGACCGACGATTACCGCGAAACACTTCTTTCGAAGGCGCGGAACTGCGGCAATATGTTTCTTGCCCTTGAGGTGTGGTGTAACTTGAGATCGCTGTTCAGCCTTGATCGCTTTCCCACATGGTTGGCAAAACAGAACGTCCCCATCAGAAGTAAAATTATCTTTAAATTCTGCAACAGACGATAACTTGTAGTTGCTTTTACTTTAGGCGTCGTAGAACTGCCTTACACTTCACAGTGGCACTGGTTCCAGGTAGCTGGGGGAGGAGGTCTAGCACTTGGTGCAATATGGCTATGGACAAGGAAATCCCCGGCTTCCACAGTGAGTGGCACGGGGCGACAAGTTAAGAATAACACAGTTGCAAGCTGACATACGCTCTGCATGAAGATTAGATAGCAGACAGGTTCTTCCCCGTTGAAGTAACACAATACAAAAATGCAATAAATTGAAAGATATAGCATACGATACTGATTTTAAAAAATATATAAATATTATGTGCTAATAAGTAAAAAGCAGGAATTTATGTATTTATAGAAAAAAAAATACTTAAAATATGTATTTACATAAAAAAAATATTTATTTACCTAAAAATCCGAGCCCTTCTGATCACTGTGTTGAGGTTTAAATTTACACTAAAAATAATTACGGATACGCTACTTTTGTGGTAGCTTGTCTTGGGTGTATGTTCTAAGATTCGCAATACAAATCTCGTTATACGTTAGGTTTGTTTTGTCTTAAAGGTTTATGAATTATGTAAGTAAAAAGTATTGTATTGTCCTGGGGGGGGGGGGGGTTTGTTAGCTCGATTAGGGATGGCGTCGTCTGAAAGACGAGGGTAATTGTGTGCAAGACAAGACTCTAGTGTAGAGTGGGTTTGAGTTAAGAGTGATTGCTAATGAATGGGGGCAAGTAAGCAGCGAACAGGTCATGCTCACTAAGCTAAATGCTGGCCTTGTTTACAAGGTTAAAAGACAATGACAGGTAACTAGGATGGTTTACAGCGGCGCAGTGGAACAGAGCTTTGCCGGCTGGTGTACGGAGTTCAAAATAGGGGTTTAAGAAATACAACAAAAGTAACTTGAAAATAATGACAGAGTTTTAATTAATTAACTAGTGTGAAAGAATGAAAGAATACAATTGCTAGGTTTGGATTTAGGAAGGATTATCCTAGAACAAACCGTTAAGAGTACACTCACCAATCTGCAAGTCGAATCTGACGTTCAGCTGCACCTCGACATGGTAGACGTGAGACGGCGGCCAGAGACAGCCCAGTTCCTGGTGTAGGTTATTTAAGGGAATCGTCGATGTTTGAGTGAATAAGTCAGCACATTCTTTTACTAGTTAGCAGATGTTACCTGCTGTGGAATTGTCGTAAGGATTACCCCATGTGTGTGGGGCTAGCTTGACAGGATGAGTGAAAATGTAATGGCTGGATGTCTGTTGTTGTTGGTTCCTTTATGGTGGAGGCGTGAAATAGGGGTGAAGGGGGGCTGATCATACCCTGTGGAACCCCACGGTACAACAGTATATACATGTGTGTACAATTGAGAAAATAGACAATGTAGGCAGTGGCCTAGGCCCTTCACGGGCTGTAGCGCTACAAGGGTTTGTTTTGTAAATATTGGTAATGAAACAAGGAGGAGGAGGTACAGGAACAGTTGAACGTGTGGGAAGGAATAATACAAGGATATGGGATGAAATTTAGCATAAATAAGAGTGTGATGGTGATCGCAACAAGGAAGAAGGAAAGAACCACAATGGGAATAACAAATGGTGGGGAACAGCAGAAGAAAGTGGAGAGTTTCAAGTATCTGGGAAGCCTGATACATGATAATGGAAGAAACGATAAAGAAATAAAAGAGCTGGGGAGACAGGTAGAAGCATTCCGGAGGAGTGTGAGAAGCATGTTATGGAGCAAGGATGTCCCTCAGAACAGTAAAAAGATCGTATATCGGACGAACTATATCCCTATCCTGATGTATGCCTCGGAGACTTGGGTTATGAAAGGGAGGGAGAAGAGCAAAATACAGGCCAGTGAGGTGAGGTTCTTGAGAAGCAGTATTGGAGCTACAAAGATGGACAGAATAAGAAATGAGAGGACCAGAGAATTAAAGAAAGAGGAACCATTACAGGATGGTATAGAGAAATCTAGACTTAGATGGTATGGACATGTAAAACGAATGGAGGAGAAGAGGATACCCAGGAGGATACACGAGACGAAGTGAGAAGGAAAGAGACCGAGAGACAGGTGGCTGAAGGGGGTGGAAGAAAGCGTGAAGAAGAGAGGAGAAGACTGGACAAGGGTGGAGGCTGAGAGATGGTGGGAAGACAGAAGACGTTGGAGAGGCCTGTGTTCCAAACAGACCCGGCCAGTGGCTGGAAACTGTGCAAGATGATGATGATGATGATGATGATGATGGTAATGGACCCATTAATTCTTGCCGGTACCTACTCATGGCTTTTACACTTGTACCTGGCAGATTATTGAAAATTTATGATTCACGTACCTTCCTGGGAGTCATTAGGAATTGAAATTACTGTCAATTATCACAGCTGCACCGGAAATATTTGTTACTAGCGGACCCATGCGAGAAATCTCGCTTGTTCATAAACCACACTTTCCCCAATAGGTTTATAACGAGAGACTTAAGGAGAAAGGTTGTTATGTTTTTATTTCCAACAAATGATTATAGAACACTAATAACATTTCAGTTAGAATTCCAAGTTCTACGTTCTCTAACTTAAGAAGGCAATCACCGATAATTAGATCATCATAACACTCACCGGTTATGCGATATTTACGAAATTATACGATTTGAGTACCGGTACTCATTCCTATGATTTACTGTTTCTGAAATCCATGCAAAATGAAAAAGGAAAGACCTCAGAATTTTAAAGGACGTGAAATAGGCGTCACAGCGGCCAAAATGTGAAGTGGACAGCAATTATGGAGCGTATTTTCCTAGAGCAACAGTATCTGCAAATCGCACACTTCGTACATTTTTAAAATAAATTATAGATATTTATGAAATTAGAGTGCAATTCGTCACTGCTAATGTCAATTCTCTTTCATTTAAATGCTCTTTTGTCACTATCGGTCGCTTGTGAGCGTCGCAGGAGGAATCTATACTACTGAAATAATATATTCATCATCATCGAAGTCCCACTCCAGTCACCCGGCTGTGGTTAATATATATTATATTGCTAAGAAGAAACGTAGATATATTGGGATTAGGAGAGACAAGATGGAGAGGACAGGGTAAAAGAGAATTGAGAAGAGGATTCCGATTGTACTGGATTGGGAACGATGAGGGGAAGAGAAATGGAGTAGGAGTAGTTGTGAGAGATGGGTTAAGAGAAGAAGTAGTAGGAATTAATGATCAATTGATCAAGATTAAAGTATATATCAAGGGAACAAGAATGGAGATTCTGCAAGTGTACGCCCCACAGGTAGGCTGTCCTTCACAGGAGAAAGAAGAATTTGAGGACGAAGTGCAAAGACAACTGAATGGTCAAGAGGTTATAATTATGGGAGACCTAAATGCCCATGTAGGTACAGAAAGACAGGATTATGAAAGTGTGCTGGGAGCAGAAAGATGTGGAAGTAGAAATGAGGAGGGAAAACGGTTACTGGAATTTTGCAAAAGGAACGGGCTCTCATTGGGAATTCATGGTACAAAAAACGAGAGAGCCATTAGATAAACTGGTATAGCAGTGACTGGAGTAGGAGATCGGTAGTAGACTATGTAATTTTTGATGCGAAAATGAAGAGAAATGTTATGGACATTAAAGTTATCCCAACAGAGGCTTTGGATAGTGAACACCGGCTGGTGGTTATGAGCTATAGAATGAAGTCAGAAAGGAGAGTGATAGAAAGGCAGGAGAGGAAAATAAAAGTATGGAAACTCAAAGAGGAAGATACCAAAACGGAATATCAGGAAATAGTAAAGCGCAGGTTTCCCAGAGAGGAAACAGGAACTGTGGAAGAGAAATGGGAAAGGCTGAAAACAACACTAGTGGAAGCAGCAGAAATATATGCGGGAGGACCAGTGATAAGAAACGATGGAAGGAGACACCAGGGTGGAACAACCGAGTGAAGGAAGTAGCGGGAAACAAAAACAACGCTTTCCGGATGTGGTTCCAACTTAGAACAGCAGATGCAAGGGAGGAATATATAGCCAGAAAAAAGAAAGCCAAAACGGTGATAACGGAGGAGAGGAGGAAGTGGATGGAGAAATGGAAAAGGATGATGGAAGAGGACAGTAAAGGTAATAGAAAACTGTTGTATGCGATGGTGAAGAATAAAAGGAAAAATGAGAAGATTACCACAGAGAGAATGGAAGACAAAAATGGCAATATTATTGAGAGAAAAGAAGAGATTAAATCACTTTGGAAAGGATACTTTGAGGACCTCTTGAATGTGACAGCACCAAATAAGGACGAAGAGTATACTGGAAGGGTTGATGTCAGTAACCAAGTGCAAGTGGAAGACCTTACCTGGGCAGAAGTGGAAGAAGCAATAAAGAGGATGAAAATGGGAAAAGCACCAGGTATAGATGAGGTAAGCATGGAAATGATAAAAGCTGCAGGGGAAGTGGGAACACAGTGGTTGTATAGGGTGATACGAGCTATATGGAAGGAGAAGAAAGTCCCAGAAGATTGGAAAAAGAGGGCGATAGTGCCCATCTTCAAGAAGGGAGACAGGAAGAAATGACAAAACTACCGGGGAATTACACTGATGTGCCACTGTGCCAAGATTTATGAAAAGGCATTGGAGAAGCGGATAAGTAAGGTAACGGAACAGCAACTGAGGGAGGAGCAATATGCATTCAGGCAGGGGACGTCCACTACTGACCTCATAGTTGGAGTGAGACAGCTACAGGAGCGTCACTACGAGTATGGGGAAGATTTGGTATTGGCCTTGATGGACATTGAGAAGGCATACGACAGTATCATAAGAAACAGAGTATGGGAAGCAATGAGAGCCAAAGCAATAACGGAAGAAATAGTGATGAGAGTGAAAGATATGTATGAGGGAAGCAGAAACTGTGTGAAAGTCGGTATGGAAAGAACAGAATGGTTTGAGTTGACTAATGGTCTAAAGCAGGGAAGTCCCCTCTCACCCTTGCTCTTTGTAATGGTGATGGATGAAGTGATGCAAAAGGTAGCACAGCATATTGGGGAGGAAAAAATGAAGGCAGTGGTGTTTGCAGATGACTTCATGATCTGGGGAAACAAGGAAAGAGATGTACAGGAGCAACTCAATGCATGGGAGGAAGTAGTGTCATCCTATGGAATGAAGTTTTCGACGCAAAAGAGTGAAGGGGTGATAACAACACGTGAGAAGGACAGATTATACTCTGGGATCAAGTTAGGCGGAGAGCAGTTGAAGAGAGTGCAGAGCATCAAGTAGCTGGGAAGTGTCATTGAAGAAAATGGTTGAAATGCCTTGGAATTAGATGAAAGAGGAAGGTGTGCTGATGGATTCTTCAAGAGTGTTAGAGGCCTGATATGGAGCAAGGATGTGCCACCGAAATGTAAAGGGATCATGTACAAGACTTACTTTGTGCCGATCCTAACGTATGAATCAGAAACTTGGGTGATGAGGGAGAGGGATAAAAGCAGAATACAATCAGTGGAAATGAAGTTTCAGAGGAGTCGTATAGGTGTAACCAGAATGGACCGTCAGAGAAATATTAAAGGAAGAACCTCTACAGGATAGGATTGAAAAATCAAGGCTATAGTGGTATGGACACGTGAAAAGAATGGGAGAAGAGAGAATACCACGGAAAATATTGGAAATGGAGTGGAAGAAAAAGAGACCTAGAGGAAGACCAAAGGATAGGTGGATAAAGGGGGCGAAGAAAAGTGTCGAGAGAAAAGGAGTTAATTGGACAACAGTGAAAGAAGAGAAGTGGTGGATGGACAGAAAACGATGGAGAAGCTTGGGCTCCAAGCAGACCCAACCTGCGGTTGGAAACTGCTCTAGTTGATGATGATGATATTACGTAAATAAATGTTTTTATTTCTTGCTCATTCAAGGACGGCAACCATGATACAAGGCACACATTGTTGTGTGTGGTTCCACGCGTATAATGACTATTTACTAATACAGTAAACAATGAGCACTTCCATTCGCCATTAACGACCCTTTTATTGTTGCTATATACTCTTTCTGGTTGACATAGATAAACAATACCAGACTAGACATCAGTCATTGACCGATTGGCCGATAGAGTACATCTCAATCCTTAAAACACATTGACGTCATGTCACATCCTATCACTGTTGCCACCATACCCGACACTACACAAGTGAAAAATGAAATCATCATCTTCATTTCCCCTTTTCCAGCTGACACTGCGTGGGGGCAAATATGGTTCCTCTCCACTTTGTTCTGTCGTTCCACCATTCCTCTTCCGACACGGTGTTCCAATCCAGGTTCCGTTTTCTAATGCTATGCTTCACCGAGTCCATCCAACGCTTTCTTGGTCTTCCTTGTCCTCTCTTCCCTATCATCCGCCGTTCCAGTGCTTGAAAAATGAAATAATTGACAAAACTGACCCGTTAATAAATATTAACGTGCATTCCAGTCGTTTCCACGGGCGGCTGCAGTTGCAAAAACTCGATCTTCACGGTATCTATTGGTGACAGTCCAAACAAGTGAGCCGGCAAGCTTCAGCGTGATTCTGTCCAGTTGATGGCTCGCTCGAGTGGCAAATGTTTGTACTTAAGTTTTGGAGAGCACGAGGTCTCACGAACGGGTCCGTTCGTGCCCGAACGGCCGCCATTGTCTGGTTGTTGTGAATAAACAAACGCCAGTTGTGGAACCATTGCAAGAAAGAAGAGATGTAGGAACGAATTCGGTGGTGAAACACCGGGGATATCTGGCCTTTGGCCAGATAAATACCTTTCCCCGAGGATGTAATACATTACTACATGATTTCAACTTATCGTCCTCTGCTTGGAAATCTGCGACATCGCTTTAAATCATCATCATCATCTTGAGCAGTTTCCAACCGCTGGTCGGGTCTGCTTGGAACATAAGCCTCTCCATCGTTTCCTGTCCATCCACCATCCCTCGTCATTTACTGTGTCCCAGCACACTCCTCTTTCCTCCACACTCTTCTTAACTCCTTTCGTCCATCTGTCCCTTGGTCTTCCCCTTGGCCTCCTTCCCGTCATTTCCATTCCAAACATCTTCTTCGGTATCCTCTCCTCTTGCATCCTCCTCACATGTCCATACCATTGTAGCCTAGATCGCTCTATTCTATTTTGCAATGGTTCCTCTCTTACCATCTCCCTGACTCTCTCATTCCTTACTCTGTCCATTCTTGTCACTCCTACCCTACTCCTCTGGAACTTCATCTCCACTGCTCGTATTTTATTCTTGTCCCTTTCCTTCATCACCCATGTTTCTGAACCATATGTCAAAATTGGCACAAAGTAGGTTTTGTAGATGATTCCTTACATTTTTGTGGTACATCTTTATTCCATATCATCCCCCTAACACTCTTGAAAAATCCATCTGCGCACCTTCCCCGCTCATTTATTTCCATCCTATTGCCTCCCTTTTCTTCAATTATGCTTCCCAAATACTTGAAGCATTCTACTTTCTGCAACTGCTGTCCTCCAAGTGTTATGCCCATATCCAGTCTGTTCTTCTTCCTCGTTGTGATGACCACTTCACTCTTTTGTGCTGAGAACTTCATCCCATATGATAACACTACCTTCTCCCACTCATCTAATTGCTCTTGTACTTCTTCCTCATCCTCTCCCCATACCAGAAGGTCATCAGCAAACAACATTGCCTTCATTTTCCTTTCCCCAATGCTATTTACCACTTTTCGTATGATTTCATCCATCACCACTATAAATAACAGGGGTGAGAGGGCACTTCCCTGTTTCAGACCACTCTCCAGTTGAAACCATTACGTTCTCTCTCTTCCCACCTTTACACAGCTTTTGCTTCCCTCGTACATTGCTTTCACTCTTGCCACTGTCTCCTTGTTCACTGCTTTTGCTCTCATTGCTTCCCATACCTTGTTTCTATTAATACTATCATATGCTTTCTCAATATCCAAGAAGGTCATCACCAGATCTTTCCCATATTCATAATGGTGTTCTTGTAGCTGTCTTACTGCAAAGATGAGGTCAACTGTTGACCTTCCTGGCCTGAATCCATACTGTTCTTCCCTCAGCCCATCTTCAACTTCTGTCCGAATTCTTCTCTCCAGTACCTTCTCAAATATTTTGGCGCAGTGGCACATGAGTGTAATTCCCCTGTAGTTCTTGCATTCCTTCCTACTTCCCTTTTTAAATATGGGTATTATTATCCCTCTTTTCCAGTCCTCTGGTATTTTCTTCTCCCTCCATATCACTTTCATTACTCGAAAGAGCCACTGTGTTCCTATCACCCCTGCTGCTCTCACCATCTCCACACTCACTTCGTCTATTCCCGGTGCCTTTCCCCCTTTCATCTTCTTTAATGCTTCCTCCACTTCTTTCCATGTCAATTCCTTCTCTGAAAAATATGGAGATATAAAAGGAATACGTAAATTGTAAAATCTGGCTACAGAAGTACATCTCGAAGAAGTCTTGAGCTGCTGTATGGTCACTAGGTTTGTAGACCCGAGTAACTATGAAGAAATAGTGCCAATGACTTAATTATTATTCGATGTTATATATTTTGGGGGGATTGTGCTTTATTGTTTAATATCTGAAGTGCCGAGCTGTGTAATGTTCAGATCTCATTTTGTTTTGAGCGAGGATTGTATTAATCTTTAATAAGTTTCGTAAATGTTTAAATTTCTTCCTTCCTCGTCTCGTTAGTGTGGTCTCATAAAGACTCTGTTTAATATATCACCACTTATGATATGTATTTTTTTATTTCCCGGTCCGTTGCCTGGATACTCTTCGGGATTGTTAACCGTTCTTGTTTTTCTCGGAAACAATGTAATTAATTTTTCATGTCGACTTAAGGTCAGTCATATTGAATTTTCATGCAGTACGCACGTACCTTACCTTTGCTCCTGAATAACTAAAAGATTTCAAGATTTATCTTATTAATTTACAAGAGAGATCTTCTTGGTAGTTTGAGCTTGTCATTTTTCGAACCTATACGATAATAATGTATTATTTTCGGAATCTAATTCTACTGATGTAGAGTATAATTGGTTCTTGCATAATTGAACTTCTTCATTGAAATTAGGTAATTAAATTACATCTCCTTCTCAATTTTGTTGGTTCCTTGCTTCTTGATAATTAACGTAATTGTTCTATTTATTACTATTTATGTTATATCATTTATTTAACATGCATGTAAAGTTGTTCTTTTCTTTAATTACATTTAATGTTAAGAAATGTGTTTCGTGTTTTCTTCAAGTTTGGATTTAGTGCTCTTCTCTCAATTTAAATGCAACCTGGGTATGGTAATTTGTCCAGCCGTTCCACACACATACCCTAGTTACTCTCTGTTATTATTTATTTTTAAATTGCTTGTAGGATTATTTATTGCTTATCTGTTAGTGTTTCTGAAGGTAACTTGTGGGTACATACTTTGGTACCTAGTCGCGTGGTTTTGTTTCCACTTTGCATTTGGTTGAGAGAATGTGTACTGGGTTTAACTTGGAGAAAGCATAGGCATAAAAGGGTTACATATTCTGAAAAATCTTGTATTAATCCTATGTGATTTTATGTTTCATGTCGACTATAAATGGAGCAACGGAATCTTAGGGCAGCTTACAGTTTGACCAAAGAAGAAATTATCTATGAACTCCTTATTAGAGGTTCTACTTCTTCTGGAAACAGGGAAAGGGATCTGATATTACTGAATGCAGTTACGGATAATCCTGTACGTGTACCAAACTGGAGGAAATTTGACAGGACGTTAGGTAAGTCCCTTATAGTACCATCTGTTGAAAGTTTAATTGTGGTTTTTCATTCATTAAACTCTGACTGTGCTCCGTCTAATTCTCAACTTACCAGATTTAAGGTCCGCTGTTTACATTGGTACCATCGCCTTCGTGATTTAATAGAAGTTTGGCAGGATAAAGATCCTGAATTCCATTTAAAATTAATTTCTCTTCGTGCTAAACTTGTTGATTGTTTTTTTGCGTTATTCCCAAATAATAGTGAGAGTGCGAGTGTTAACCCTGTTGTGTGTGCAAATGAAGGGGTTCCTTCTATTAGTGGATTGAACAATTTGGTGCATAATATCAGTGTTGAAAGCAATTTAGGAAGTTTTGGTGGATCATTGTCGAATCATAGTGAACCTGCAACTATGTATAATCAGGAAAACTATCCAAGTGCGTGCAGAATATCTGAGGTTAGGTCTGAGTGTAGCAATGTCAGAACAGGATCGAACTCATCACGTCATAACCTTGAAAATCTTGACGATATAAATGTTTCCTTTGCTAATGTGTCCATCTCTGGTGATGCGAACAACCAGGTTAGGGGTAATTTATCAAATGCTAGGTCAAATGTTGAAAGATTATCGCCCCTATGTTCTGAAAATCCTTTTAATCCTATGAATTTAGAACATGTGTCATCTAATGTAAATAATAATCCTCGTGTGGAGTTTAAAATGGGAATTAAGTTTGGTAGTGTACCTCATCCCTTAAATGCTTGCATCCAAAATCTAGAGATGTGCAACGGTAACGATGCTAACCTGTTAATTAAATTTTTAAAGCAATTTATTGAACTTACTGACAATGCTGTAAGATTTGGGTGTTCTGATAGTCAAATTTTCAACCTGATCTTTCCTTATACCTCTGGTTTATTAAGAGAAAAGTTAATTTTAGCCATGGAAGGTTGTTATTCCATTGATCGATTCCATCGTGAAATATTAAGTTCATTTATTCCTAGTCGTGCTTTGAGTATGCTGATGCATAATTTTTGCTATAGAGTTCAGAGATTCGAAGAGTCTTTAAATGATTATGTAACTGATATCAAGTCTTATGCTAGAGTTTTTTCTGTACAATTAAGTGAACAACAAATTGTGGCTTCTATATTGGAAGGGATTAATCCAGAAAGCAGGTCATACTTGACAACATGCAGTATTCCCATAAATTTCTCTGATTTAAACAGATTTGTGTTGAACTAGGGTATTATCAAGCACTCCGATTCCTTGAGAGTTGCTAATGTTCCTCCATCTAATTTTAATTTTAATTTTAATCAATCTCAGGATTATGGAAATCCTATCCGTTATGATAGCTCGCAAGGCCCTCGTATCCAAAATAGAAACTCCTTCGATTCGAGTAATCGCACATCGAATAACAGGAGAAGATGTGATACTTGTGGATCATTTCAACATACAGTATTGCTAAATGGTGTACGAGAAGACCTAAACATAACCAATGACTAATTCGTAAGGAGACTTCTTTGGATTGTCATGCATCAAATAGTTCTAAAATAAACTCTATGGAGGTAAATAATTATTTTGATGATGCCAGAAGTCTTAAACCTAAAGTGAGGTTATGTAGTCGCATTTCTGAAGTTTCTAAACATTGTTCCCCATTTATTGATATTTTGGTAAATAACGAACCTGTTACTGCTCTGATCGATTCGGGTAGTGTGAAATCATTTTTAAGCAAAAACTGGTTTGAAAATATGAGGTCAGTATGAAAATTTGGAAAACTTATTAAAGAACCGAATAATTTTGTGTCAGCGAACAGTTCTAGTCTTGAAGTTTTAGGATTGGTAAACTTAAAGATCCGCATTTTAGATTTCACTTGGAGATATGATTTTTGGGTTGCAAATAATTTATCTTGCGACGCCATTATGGGTGCTGATTTTTTGTCTCATGTTGGGTTGTTACTAGACCTTAGAATCAGGTCATGTTGGTTTCGTTTTAAGCCTAATTTAAAATTAAACTTCATGCCTTGTCTTAGTTTTTCCGGAGTGAATTCCTCCAAGGTTATATCTAGTTCTGACACCATTGAGGAGCTTAATTTTGAAAATCTAAAACCTGAACAAGCTGATAAACTTCGTGAACTGTGTTCATCCTTCCCTGAGGTTTTGACGAATAAGTTAGGGGTGACCAATCTATTGGAATACAAGATTGATGTTTCTGATAATATTCCAGTCAGTTCGCCACCGTATAGACTAGCCCCTCCCAAGATGAAAATCTTGAAAGAGATAATCGACGAGATGTTAGATGAAGGGATCATACGTAAGTCTTCTTCCTCGTATTCGTCACCTATATTCTTGGTGCCCAAATCTGAAGGTAAATTTCGCCCAGTAGTTTGATTATCGAGCTCTTAATAAAAAGGTTATTCAGCAGTCCATCCCGCTTCCTGATCTGAGATCTTGCTTTGCATGGTTTAGGGGTGCTAACTGGTATACGATTTTAGATCTGAATCGTGCGTACTTTCAGATTCCATTAACTGAGGATTCTAAACATCTAACAGCCTTCTCCACTGACTGGAATCTCTTTCATTTTAACCGTTTACCATTTGGGATCTCCACGGGTGCAGCCATCCTAAGCCGATTGCTAGATATGGTATTTGATGGAATCAAGTTCAAGTTTGTGTATCATTATCTAGATGACGTAGTCATATTCAGTGAGAACTTTGATGATCATCTGGAACATATTAGTGAGGTTATGTCTCGTCTAAAGAAAGCTGGTCTTACCATAAAACCATCTAAAGTTTCCTTTGCTAAACCTAAGATTTCATTTTTGGGACATATCGTAACATCTTCTGGAATTTCTGTGGATCATTCGAGAACCCAAGCGATTCGTGACTTTAAGCCCCCCAAGAATGTTTAAGGTGTATCAAGGTTCATCGGTATGATGAACTATTTCCGTAAGTTCATTAACAATTTCGCTCAGCGTGCTGCTCCTATAAATATGTTGAGGAAGAAGGGAGTTGATTTTGTTTGGGGTCCTTCGCAAGAAGCAGCATTTGAAGATTTGAAATTAGCTTTGATAAATGCACCTATTTTGTCCATCCCTGATTTCTCCAAAACCTTTATTGTGCAAACCGATGCCTCCAATAGTGCTGTTGGTGCAGTATTACTACAAGACCATGGAAAAGATAGATTACCTATTGCATACACTTCCCGCACTCTGAATGATGCAGAAAGAAATTACTCTGTTTATGAACTCGAAGGTTTGGCCGTCATGGATGCTCTTGAAAAGTTCAAGTTGTATATCGAACATGTACCCTTCGAGTTAGAAACCGATAACCAAGCCTTGAGTTGGGTTCTTGGCAGACCTAGGAAAACTGGTCGAATAGCTCGTTGGGCCACTCGAATTTCTTCCTTTAAGTTCTCTGTACGTCACATCCGAGGGAGTGAAAATGTCATCGCTGATTGTTTAAGTCGGATGTATAGTGACACTAATGTTGAGGTTGAGGAAAATGTGAAGTGTAACGCAATTTTGGAACATAACATGTCAAACGTAATTCTGTCTAACTGTCCCATGTTGTTTTGGGAAGTATCTGAATATCAAAAGGAAGATCCAGTTCTAAGTGAGATTATAAGAAAATTAGAGGTTGGTGAAGTTGTAAAACCATATTCCTTAAGGAATGGAATCTTGTGTTGTTTGGCCCGTTCTGATAGAACACCTAAGATTGTTCTTCCCACTGTTTTAGTAGGCGAGATCTTTAAATACTTTCATGAGTCTCCTATCGGTGGACATTTAGGAGTATATAAGACCAGATTAAAAGTGAGGCAAAACTTTATCTGGAAGGGTATGGATGGTGACATCAGAAGACTGGTAAATAATTGTATGACATGTAAATTGGCTAAACCATCTCCTACCACTAAGGTTGGAATGTTATCGTCTCAACTTTCCAATAAACCCATGGAAAGATTGTTCGTGGATTTTGTCGGCCCGATGCCGCTGTCGAAGCTGGGTAACCGTTTTGTACTGGTTTGTACGGATGGCTTCAGTCGTTTTAACTGGTTGTTCCCAACTCGTTCAGCTACCACTGAAACGGTAATTAAATGTCTTAACCAAATTTTTGCTGTTTTTGGCCCCTGCCAATTTCTGGTATCAGATAACGCGAAATGCTTTACATCACATGTTTTCCGCAATTTTTGTTTCGAGTTTTCCATTTCCCATGTGACATCTTCTATCTATTATCCTAAAGGATCGTATGCTGAGAGGGTGAACCGAAACCTTCGAGCTGCGTTAATTGCTTACCATCATAAGGACCATAGTTTATGGGACAGTTGCATTCCTTTGTTGACTTATTCGTTCAACACTGCGGTGCACGAATCTCATCGTACCACCCCTTTCAATTTAATGTTCTCCTTCGTCCCGAATTCCCCTATATCTAATTTGTGGACTATTAATCAATTGTTGCCTGATAAAGTCATGAATGAGAACGTACGTTCTGTTTGGAAAAAAGCCAAAAAATATATGAAGGTGGCACACTAGAAACTACAGCAGAGGTATAATAGAGGACGTAAACCTACGTCACTTCAGATTGGGGACATGGTTTTTGTCAAGAATTTTTCTGTTAAGGAAGTTGGTTCTAGAGAATCTGGCAAGCTAGTCACAAGATTCCGTGGGCCTTGTTAAATTATAAGTTTTATCACTCCGGTGACATTACTTGTAAAGGACACTCAGAAAAAGAAAATATTTAGGGTGCATATGTCTCATGTTAAGAGAGGTTGTGATGTTTCAAATTAATGATTATAAAGTTGTATTTTAAATTTGTAAAAGCAAGGAATCTCAAAAATTTGATGGGGAAACCTTAGTTAAAATTAGTTATGTATATTCTGTTAGCCAAAATTTTTCCTAAATCATGTTTAACTATGGACTTGTCGTAATTGATGTTAATCAAAAAGTGTGATGAAGAAAGAAGTGGACCATTGCTGTCGGAGTACGGTTTGATTTCAGATCAAATGTTGGTGATATCGTCATCCTGTTTGAAGAGGGTTGTGACTGTCGCGAATGTCCAGGGCCCGGACGTCGTGATGCTAAGCCGTGACCTCAGCACTAAGAATGACCGAGTCTCCTCCTCCCTATGAAGACTCATTTCTGTATTTTATTGTATCAAAAAAGGATTGTACTACTGCTAAGTAAGAGTTGGAATTTTACGCATGTTGGTGGTTTTCAGACGCATGAAAAAACTTGGGTGTATCTAATCATGGAACGATCAGTTTGGTGTACAAGGTGTTGTGAGAACTGATGTATGTTTTCAGGTCATATTTTCTCGGTGTATTTTCTACCCCCAATCATAAACTTGTGAACAATAATTGCCTATTGTCCAGCATTGTGTGGGGGAGAGATGACCCGTTAATAAATATTAACGTGCATTCCAGTCGTTTCCGCGGGCGGCTGCAGTTGCAAAAAAGTCCTCTCGGCACGCCGGAAGGCGGAGGTAGATTTCACCGGACAAACTTGGGGATAGGCGAAAATAGGCAGAATATGCAGGTTTTCATAGAAGGATCAGACCTCATTTATTGCGAGAAAGTATTTTATAATTGGAGCTTAATTAACTTTGTTTTTCGTCATTTTATGCATTTTTAAACATTTTATTGTCTTATGGGGACGGTAACCTTCTTGTCATTTGGGGTCCATTTTTATACTTGTGGTCACACTGTCCTTATGCAAGGTTTCGACACTGATGTGTAACTATGTAACGGTCTGTTACTTCTTCACGCAAAATTATATTTCCCCCAGAGATTTTGGTTGGTTCCTCAGTTTAGGGGCTGCGACAACGCGGTCATGTAACCCCGTGTACTTTGGGTGAGTGTAGAATCTGTCTGATAAACGGTGTGAATTGTGATGGCTGTATTAGTCTGTTATTCAGGTAAGGACTGCAGACGGTCAATTTCAAGCAGTAGTTCCTAATGTTGCTACCAGATACTACCGTCAACGACACCTAGCTGTGAACTTGGCTACTAGATGCCACCGCAACCAGCAACTCGCAACGAACATTGGAACTTCCCATCCAAAGGAAAGCGTACTGAGGGATTTTTAGAGCTCTTAGAAAATCCGACGACTTCGGCCGGCTTTGAACCCGCGCCCTTGGGCATAGAAGATCAGCATGCTACCAGTTACGTCACCGAAGACGTTTCACACTTGGTCAGATGGAAATCTGAATCTGATATCGAGCAAGTGCGTTGTCATGGCAACGTCCGATGGCTCATCCGTCATCAATTTAGTAGCGTTGCCATGGCAACCTCTGATAGCTCTTGTCATTTACTTATAATTCCGAAATCATTTTTCTCATCCATTGGCGTAATGGTGGGTCATATCAAAAATTCTTTCAGACAAAAGTTTTAGGTAATTATTAGGGGAATATTGTCCATTTTGTACAGTTTTGATATTGTGCCTATTAAGAGAGATATGATTAATGTTTCCCGAAAAACCCACTTTTTCCCACCCCTTTGGTCAATGGTTGGTGCTATAAAAAAAACTCTTCAAACATAAATTTTTGGGCTTTATCCGACACACAGTATGAACTTTGAACGGATTCGATATTTCACATATTAAGAGAGTTATAGCAATATTTCACTTTTTCGAAAAAAGCCCCCCCATTTTCACCCCCTTCGACCGATTTAGCCCAGTAACGAACTCGACCGAGATTTTATAGGTATACATATTCGGTAAAAAATTCAAAGTGATGGGTGCAAAATTACGGCAGTTATCATGTCCACAAGAAACTGATATACATATATATATACATATATACATATATATACATACATAAATTATATATAAACTTTTGAACTGACGGTGGTTTTGGGGTCTGGGGGATGTGAAACGCGAAGATATGTTGAAATTTTCCGGAAGTCGAAACATGGGACCCATTGCAATAGTTAGCTTTCTAATGAAAACCTACCTAAAACTCGATCTTCACGGTATCTATTGGTGACAGTCCAAACAAGTGAGCCGGCAAGCTTGAGCGTGATTCTGTCCAGTCGATGGCTCGCTCGAGTGGCAAATGTTTGTACTTAAGTTTTGGAGAGCACGAGGTCTCACGATCGGCTCCGTTCGTGCCCGAACGGCCGCCATTGTCTGGTTGTTGTGAATAAACAAACGCCAGTTGTGGAACCATTGCAAGAAAGAAGAGATGTAGGAACGAATTCGGTGGTGAAAAACCGGGGATATCTGGCCTTTGGCCAGATAAATACCTTTCCCCGAGGATGTAATAAATTACTACATGATTTCAACTTATCGTCCTCTGCTTGGAAATCTGCGACATCGCTTTAAATATGGAGATATAAAAGGAATACGTAAATTGTAAAATCTGGCTACAGAAGTACATCTCGAAGAAGTCTTGAGCTGCTGTATGGTCACTAGGTTTGTAGACCCGAGTAACTATGAAGAAATAGTGCCAAGGACTCAATTATTATTCGATGTTATATATTTTGGGGGATTGTGCTTTATTGTTTAATATCTGAAGTGCCGAGCTGTGTAATGTTCAGATCTCATTTTGTTTTGAGCGAGGATTGTATTAACCTTTAATAAGTTTCGTAAATGTTTAAATTTCTTCCTTCCTCGTCTCGTTAGTGTGGTCTCATAAAGACTCTGTTTAATATATCACCACTTATGATATGTATTTTTTTATTTCCCGGTCCGTTGCCTGGATACTCTTCGGGATTGTTAACCGTTCTTGTTTTTCTCGGAAACAATGTAATTAATTTTTCATGTCGACTTAAGGTCAGTCATATTGAATTTTCATGCAGTACGCACGTACCTTACCTTTGCTCCTGAGTAACTAAAAGATTTCAAGATTTATCTTATTAATTTACAAGAGATATCTTCTTGGTAGTTTGAGCTTGTCATTCTTCGAACCTATACGATAATAATGCATTATTTTCGGAATCTAATTCTACTGATGTAGAGTATAATTGGTTCTTGCATAATTGAACTTCTTCATTGAAATTAGGTAATTAAATTAAATCTCCTTTTCAATTTTGTTGGTTCCCTGCTTCTTGATAATTAATTTAATTGTTCTATTTATTACTATTTATGTTATATCATTTATTTAACATGCATGTAAAGTTGTTCTTTTCTTTAATTACATTTAATGTTAAGAAATGTGTTTCGTGTTTTCTTCAAGTTTGGATTTAGTGCTCTTCTCTCAATTTAAATGCAACCTGGGTATGGTAATTTGTCCAGCCGTTCCACACACATACCCTAGTTACTCTCTGTTATTATTTATTTTTAAATTGCTTGTAGGATTATTTATTGCTTATCTGTTAGTGTTTCTGAAGGTAACTTGTGGGTACAAAAACCATTGGCCTGGATAAAGATTATTAATGCGCGACTACCCGTACTGTGCGTGACAAAAACCATGGGTGTTTATATTGGCTACCTAACAAATATTGGTCTGGATGAAAATATTGGGTTATTTTTATGATACCAGATATGAAATAGTACCAAATGCATGGGATTGGCAATATTGTACTTGTTACTAAATCAGACGTATAATGGCGGATTCAGCAGAAATTTTATCTAGATAAGTCGTGATCAAAAAAGGGGACGGTGAGTTTGTTATGGACTGCGGAAGACTGAACATCTATTATTACATCATCTCCAGATTTTTTTCCCGACCATTACCACTGGTATTTTGGCTAATTTCAGTAGTTTAAGATTTTTTTTCTTAAGGAGTCAGTAATGTCAAGTTCTACGAGGGTTAGTCAAACATAACCGAGAGTTATTTTTAAAAATGTATTGCATCAATCAAAAAAATACACATATAGAGATCACTTATCTGCATAGTGTCCTGCCTTCGATACACCTTTTCTCCATCGGATTGACAATTATTTGATGCCGTCCTGATAGAACGAAGAGGGACATGTGCGGAGCCGGTTGTGCACGAACTCTTCTACCCTTGCATCAACAAACCGCTGTCCTCCTAGGTCTTGTTTGATCGGTCCAAACAAATGGTAGTCGCAGGGCGATAAATCTGAACTGTACGGAAGGTGTTCAAGAGGTGTACAATGAATTTCCCCCGTTTTTTTCCCCGAGTTAAAGAGGCAGTATGTGGCCTTACATTGTCATGGAAAAGAGTGACGTTTCAGATCGGTTGCCGGCGTCGCTTGTTGTGATATGCTTATTCCTACGGCTGGAACAATTTCAGAAATTTTTATACTCCGATCTTCTTCAATAATGTCAAGTATGGCAACAATTTTGTCTGCAGTGATGCTTATCCGTGACTTTCTTTCATGAGGTTTATTTTCCACAGCTTCTCTTCCTGCCAGATTTTTTTTATCCCACTCATACACTCGAGTCTGCGACAGTGTATCTTCCCCAAACAATGAGCGGAGCCGTCAAAATTTCCGAAGGTTTGCGACAATTCTGATAATGATGCAATGAGCAACAGACATGTGCACCTGTTTCTCACTCATAGCATACTGAAGCAGCCCAGCTCCTCGCCGTGTGTGCGCGCGCAAACCCCTTCTTCAGACACCCTGGCAAAGACCCGCCTCAGAAATTCCCGATTATATTTGATCCAGCCTCGTACCATGAACTCTGTCTTTCCGATGTTGATCTATCACTTCATCAGTTCTCGATATTTTTTTTCCATCTTTACCAAAGGTATTTTGGCTAATTTCAGTAGTCTAATATCCCCCCCCAGGAATTGGTCTCCTCCAGTGTTACTGTACCAAGCATTGGTCAACCTTATTAGAAAGCCTAACATGATTCCATTGGACTCAATACAATTCTATTTTGTGAATTACACTGAGCAAACATATCTTTTCCTCTATAAGAGACTAGGTATTCCTCACAAGAGCACCATACGAAAAGCAAATGGGGCTTTTATACAACTCTATCCAGTCCTGAGAAACCGTAACATATCCAGGAAGAAAAAAAATCAGACTTTTTAATCCCAATGTGAAAACTGTCCTATTGTATGCATGTGAAACATGGAAAGCTACCAATCCTATAAGCCACCAACCAAGTACTCATCATACAATTTTCATAAGAAAATATGCATTGTCCATTGAGCCATAATATATTTAAACACAAATAGTGCTAAATGTTTCGGCATAACTCAACAAGATGACAGTGTTTCGCCCCGGTGTGCTATTGGGCTCTTCAGTTGGTTAAAGCACACCTCACCAAGACACTGTCTAGTGCACACTGGGAAGGCCATTGCAAGACGTATTTGGTACATGTGTATCCGCGTCACGAGCAAGCCAGTGCACTATGGGAGTCGAAACTCCATTCCAAAGCAATTATAACCTTACCTTGGCATTGAATATACAATTTTCATAAGAAAATATGCATTGTCCGTTGAGCCATAATATATTTAAACACAAATAGTGCTAAATGTTCCGGCATAACTCAACAAGATGACAGTGTTTCGCCCCGGTGTGCTATTGGGCTCTTCAGTTGGTTAAAGCACACCTCACCAAGACACTGTCTAGTGCACACTGGGAAGGCCATTGCAAGACGTATTTGGTACATGTGTATCCGCGTCAAGAGCAAGCCAGTGCACTATGGGAGTCGAAACTCCATTCCAAAGCAATTATAACCTTACCTTGGCATTTATTATTATTATTAATCTTGATTGGTCACATTGGACCACTTGAGTCGTTCCACAATCACTTCTTCTTTGAAGGTAGTACTGTGCCCGTTTAGACCGGAGTCCGCACGACCACATATGCATTTTACCAATAATCAGTCAGCACGAGAGTCAAAATATCCCGGAGCGCCAGATGGGTTAAAGCTAATCGCAAAAACGACATCAAATGAAAAAAATGCTTTACTGATTTTTGGCTCAATGCAACAATAAGGATAGAAGGAGATTCAACTGGGTATAACACGTCATGTAAAATTATCTCATTTTATTTTGAATTTAAAATTGACTGCAAAAATGCTCAAAGCAGCATCACTCACGTGTGGCGAACCACACTCCTATTTACACAATATACAGAAATTTTCCAAACACATTTGACAATTATTTTTTGGAAACACAAGTCTGATTGTTAGTCCTGTAGACTGTGTTCCAAAATTATTTATGATTAATTCCAGTTCAAATTTAATTGTCTCTACTGGAAATATCGTAGTTCACTGTTTGAATTTTTACATAATATTAACACTCTTAGAATAAATGTTCATAGAATTTTTAACTTTCACTTATTTTTCCAGGTTCAAAAATATATTGTCGAAAAATATTATTATTTCTGAATCAACACAAATTATTTACACATATTAATAACATCTGAAAAGTATTTGACCTTGAGCATAGCATCGAAGAACTGTGCGAAGCACAACAAAAATTAATTGTTCTTCTGACATTAAACATTCGAGAAGTGACTCGATTATGAACTTCAAGTTCCTAACAAAATACAAAAAATGAAAATCCACAACCTGCTTCCAGTCTCCGACCGGGTCAGGAATGGAATGAATGAAGCCCCCATCTAGCGGCGAGGATATGAACTATGCCGGCTGCCGAGGCCTGACGCACTTCTCTGGGGCAATGATTAAATGAATAACAGATGAAATGAAATGATAGTGGAGAGTGTTGCTGGAATGAAATGTTGACAGGGAAAACCGGAGTACCCGGAGAAAAACCTGTCTGCCTCCGTTTTGTCCAGCACAGATCTCACATGGAGTGACCGGGATTTGAACCACGGACTCAGCGGTGAGAGGCCGGCGTGCTGCCGTCCAAGCCACGGAGGCTTACCCTAACAAAATACATGATTTCTAAATCATCAACTTGACCAATAAATTGTTGAACCATTCAACTATTCAATTTTCCACTTCGAATCATTATTATGAAAAATATTTATATTCATGGCCATTTTAGTAATTTTCACAACTTGCAATTCTTCGACAGAATGCGGAAATAAGAATTGTAGCTTCATAATAAATTCATTTAGTTCATGGCACTAGGATTGAAAATATCCTTCAAATTATTCGTGGTTAAAGAATTATTTTTAATTGGCAGTGGCCCATTCTATTATTTGTGTAAGAACACAATATTCCAACAACAACGGCAAAGGTCTTCCTCTGAAGAAGAATAAACTACTATCATGACAAATCCGGGTTCTAGCAAAATCAAAGTCTTAAATGGAATTCGTAAACAAGGTTAAAATAAGAACTGATGGTTTCAAGAAATAACCTTCGGGTCATTCATGCGACGAAATGTGTAGTTCCAATACTCCTTCTATAAACCTGAGCCATCGAACCTGCTATTTGATTGATGCTCGAAAAAACTTCTTCATTCCTGCGACTTAAACATGCGCACCTGGGAATGGCATTTCAACTACTCCACACATATAAATTTTCTTCCCAAAATTTATACAATAAATCAAGCCTCTGTTTGTTATCAACACTGGAAGATTTATAAACTTACAAGTTTATTTTATTTTACCATTCAGTTCAACCCGTGAATTTACCATACTTATGAAAAATCTTTATTTCACTTTCGAGTGTATTTACGTCATGATTTTATATAAATACAAAAATATCCTATTTGATACAAATATCATTTGCTTCCCGTTTCATGCCTCTCCGTGTTATCTGAAAAATATACTTTGCTCATTGCAAATATCAACTGTTCAACCAGAACTGAAATGTTGGTTGAATGCGGGCTTGCGCTAACCACTCTCCTTCGGAAAATCTCCTGTTCCAGACTAGAATTGATTAAACTACTTCATAGGCTCTCTCTCAATACATATGATTATTAGAAAATATAATATCCAAGAATTATTTAGAAAAATTATAAAAATTATTATTATTAGTGGATTATTATTATTATCATTTGTTATATTATTTTAAATATGTTTAATTATCATCTCATTATGTGAGAATCCACATGTTCGAACCTTCGAATATGGAAAAAATATCCATTCCTCAACAAAAATTAACTCAACCTTTACAGTTACATCGACGGTTTTCCGTGATATCCCTAAAATATGAAATATTCAAATAAATGCTCGAAATGCTCGGTCATCGATCCTAAACTGTTCTGAGTGCTGAAAATACTCAGAATAACTCTAACAAGTCTTGCGTAAATCATTGCAAGATTTAAATACGAAGAAAAAAATGTGTTGGTCATCTGCAGAAAAAATAGTTTGTTCCAATTAGCTAGGCATAATATAATTCAAATGTGGCTTACATTTCTTGATGGTCTTGAAGCGTAGTAAACCTGGTCTGTACCAGATTTATCCATAGACATGCCCTATCGGACAAGCATGTATAATCCTTGTATCGGCCGCCATTATATACCCACAAGCCGTCTAACAAGACATAGTGATAGTATCTCTTGACGTTTGAAGTAACTGTTGATTCATTTTAATATGGGCTTCTGTTAAAGCCATAACAGTTTGCTTAAATGGGGTCAGATCTAAGTGATCTATTCTTAGATAGATAGATAGATAGATTTTTATTAATTCCATTTGATCAAATACATGCATTCAATACATTTTTGATATAGGACACGTCAGAATTTACATGCATAAAATAAAAGAACTAACAGGTATATATTACTAAGATTAAAACTATTTATAACTTATTATAATAGCAAATCTTAATAGATACAATCTTATTGCACAACTATTTACACCTCACTCTATTATCATAATATGAAAACTTAATTCTATAAATACAACAACATACAGCTAGGTATTAAAATTAAATTAAAAAAGTAAAATATAGTTATAGATTCCATCACTCCTATACGCTAAAATATTCAACTACTGAGTAAAAACAATGGCACTGCAGATAAGCTTTCAACATTCTATCAAAGGTTTTTATTTTTGGGGCCAGTTTTATATACTGGGGTAGTTTATTGTATAATTTAACTCCAGTGTGAAAAGTTCCTTTTTGATATATGCTTGTGTGTGTGTGTGAAATATGAATGTTTTGATTTTGTCTTGTGTTATGCCTATGAACATCATTGTTTGTTTTAAGAAAAACATCTTTATTCATTAAATTCTTTTTAAAAAACATAATACTTTCAAAGATATATATGCAGGGCAGTGGGAGAATGTTTAAATCTTTAAACAGAGGTCTACATGATTCTCTAGAGTGTACATTTGCCATAATTCTAATCGCTCTCTTTTGTATCCTAAACGTGCTTAGTACATCTGGCGACATACCCCAAAATATGATCCCATATCTTAAGTATGAATGGAAATAAGCAAAATAAGTATTTCTTAATGTGTGCATGCTAGTGCAGGTTTTCAAAATACGTAACGCAAAGCACATCGAGTTCAGTTTAGTATTCAGATATTGTATATGTTTATTCCATTTCAAGTCTTGTTGTATCCATAGTCCTAAAAACTTTGTTTCTGATTTATTTTCTATTTGATGACCATTTAATGTTATATTGGGCATCGCAGGATTCCTATTCTGTATAGTGTGGAAATTTAGACATACTGTCTTTTTATAGTTTATTATGAGGCGATTATCTTGTGACCATTTGGTTAACTCTCCTGTAACGGAGTCAGCAGACTGCTGTATGACCTGTTTAGTTTCACCTTTTATTACGAGTGTTGTATCGTCCGCAAACAAAATTTCCTTATGTGAATGAACGTTCTGTGTTATATCATTGATATATAGAAGAAAGAGTAGTGGGCCCAAAACCGATCCCTGGGGTACTCCAAATTCAATAATTCCCTCATTGGACAATGTTTCATTAAGTAATTTGGTTCCATCATCCTTGTGTCTCAAGCTTACTATTTGTTTACGCCTTGTTAAGTAAGACTCTATCCATTTATTAGCTAGACCTCTAACACCATATTGATTTAGTTTGGTAAGGAGGATTTTATGGTCAACTACATCAAATGCTTTCGATAAATCCAAGAATAGGCCAGTTACATGTTCCTTATTGTCAATTAATTTCAGTATACTATTACTACATTCGTAAATTGCTGTCTGTGTAGATTTTTCCGTTCTAAATCCATGTTGTGAGTTTGATAATATTTTATTTTTTTCTATGAAACTTATCAGTCTCTTATACATAATTTTTTCCACAATTTTTGCAATACCAGTTGGTAAGGTAATAGGACGATAGTTATCTAATTCATCTTTTGAACCATTTTTGTGCACTGGAATTACTTTTGATAACTTCAAAATATCCGGGTAAGTTCCTGAGAGAATTGAACTGTTTATTAAGTGCGTAAGTGGATTTATTATATTTTCTGCACATTTCTTTAAAATTGCATCAGGGATGCCATCAATGCCAGCACAGAATTTATTTTTTAGCTCTTTTATAACTATTCTTACCTCTTCACTTGTGACATGATTTATAAATAAAGAATCACTGCATATATTTATTTTATTATTAGAATTTAGTGTATTTACCTGTGATTTATTTAATAATTTTTGCGGAATTTCCAGAAAATAGTCATTAAAAGTGTTTGCTATTTCCTCTGGATTATTAATCACTTTATTATTTCTGGTCAGTGTAATGTTCCTTTGTATTTTAGCAGATTTTCCAGTTTCTTTCTTTATTACAGACCACATAGCCCTGTTTTTATTAGATGATTGGGAAATAAAATTATCATTATGCATTTTCTTTGCTAGTCTTATTACCTTATTTAATATGCTAGTGTATTTTTTGTAGTATAAATTGAATTCAGGTGTTGTGTGGTATTGTTTATATAATTTGTGTAGAAATTTCTTTCTTTGACATGAATTTATAATCCCTGTTGTTATCCAATTGCTAGTTTTGTTATTTTGAACAGTTCTTCGTTTAAAGGGGAATGCTATTTCAAAATAGTGTTTTAGGGTACTGTTAAATGCATTAAATTTATCATTTACATTTTCTAGTTCATAAATTTCTGACCATGTTTCCTTATTTAATAAGTCATTGAAATATGTAACATTTGATTCAGTGAATGACCTGCACTTTGATTTTACTCCATTATCATTATTATTGTTTACTTCGGATACTTCAAAACTCAGTATTTGTCCATGGTGGTCACTAAAACCCGGACAATAGACTTCTATTGAATGGTGATATTTATCTGTATTTATAAAAATTTGATCAGGAGTGGTTTTACTAAATTTTGTTATTCTTGTTGGTGTATTTACTGTAGGTTTCAGTCCATAGGAAATTAGTAACTGGTTTAATAATTCACAATTTCTATCAAGTTTTAAGAAATCCACATTTACATCCCCACAAATTATTATATCGAAATTTACTTTGCTCATGTTATTGAGTAACAATTCTAGTTTATCTATAAATAGAGGAAACTTTCCTGACGGAGAACGGTATACGCATACAATTATTAACTTAAACTGCTGAATTTTTACGGCAGAGAATTCAAAATCCTGTTCCATAATTAGATAATCATAAGCTGTTATCTGTTCATGATCTAAATTATTTCTTAAGAAGATGCAAGTACCACCATGGCTAATATTAGATCTAGAGTATTTACTAGCTTGTATAAACCCTGGGAATTGAATTAATTCGAGTTGTTCCTCTTTCAGCCAATGTTCTGAAATACATAGTGCTGAGATGTCTTTAAGTTCATTTTTAAGCATTAGATTTATGTAATCAATTTTATTATAAAGAGACTGGACATTCTGGTGGTAAATTTTAAATTTGTTACTTTTGCAAGCTTGTGTTGGTGATTTATTTACATTATTATTATCATAATTGTTATTATTATTGTTGCTAGACAAATCCGAAATACCATTGTTGCACTCCGTTAAATTTGACTTCAAAAGATGTGAATGCCAAACCTCACGTTTGGCTTCTTCTACCAGTTTCCCTGCTTCCACTCTAATGATATTACTGTTGAATTATTCTTACCATTTGAATTTACAATTTTGCAGATTTCATCACTAAGATACTCTTTTCCTAATCTATTTAAGTGTAGGCCATGCCGAGTGTGGAACTTCCTGTCTAATTTACTTACATCTACAATTTGGACATTTGGAAAACTCTTACAAATTTTATGAATTTTTCCATTTGTAGCCTCTATTTCTACATTTACACATGACTTGGGAATTAAATCGTATCTCTGCGGAATATTTACAATAATGACATTTGTTTTTTGCATGGATGGCAATGTACCCTTTAAATCTTTGATTACCTTTTTACTCTCATTTCTATAGACGTCGTTTGCTCCAGCGATGATCACTGCGTAGTCCTTTGCAGTAAGGGACGCACACTCTCCTATCATCCCGTTCGTGACTTCTGCAATCTGAGCTCCTGGCTTCACTGTCGAAGTGACCTCCATTTCTCGGCTTCTCTCCAAAACGCTTGCTGCTACATCTCGCCCGTGGCTATCCGCAAATATCCGCATCTTCCTGGATTTTCTCTTTATCACTTTCTTCTTTTCTTCTTGAGGAAAGTCATCATTTTCTTCGACAAGCACTCCAAATGAATTTGAGACGGGAATTTCAGTTACATGTACTCCATTTATAGGCCTAGGCTTATTCAATCTTACCTTACCAGCAATCACTGTCGACCAAGTTTCCTTGCTTTCCTCTCTGTTTCCTTTTAATTTATTCAACTCTTCCATTAACTTAGCAATATCTTCCTTTAGCAGCTTTATAATTTCGTCTTTTGAGGACAGTTCGTTTCTCAGGTTATGACATTCGCATGACGGTAGCGGTAGGCCTACATTACGACAATCGGTTTCACTTTTCTCCTCATTCAATTTTACCTGAGATCTTGTGATGATTTTATTTGCATTTTTTACTTTTATTTTGCACGACGAGCATAAATCCGTTACGGTTACACAACCTGACGAGATACTAACACTGTTTACTGTCGTCATACTAGAGATCTAAGTGAGCCTAGATGTTTACACCAAATTACACTAAATTTAATTTAATTATTACTACCTAATAGAATTAATCTAATAACCTACCAATAAAGAAGAATGTGAAATACGTATATCTTCCAATCGGGTGAAGTCTCGTAAAAGCACCACTGCTCTACTTGGTTCAAACAGTGATTGAAGAAGTCACCGAATCTTTGGATACACGTTCCCACAACTTAGTTTAAGTTTATTAAATTATCAACAAGAATTTCTAAATACTATCAATATTCCGTATTACACTTGATCTGAGGAAAGTAACTTTATAGATTTTAAGCCTCTGTTATAATATTTTACCACTTTTATCAAATATTTACACTAGCTGCTATTTCACTGCACTTTCACTGTGACGCCATCTTGTGGCGTGATATGTCAGTTGTAACGTAACTCACGGTAATCTTTTCAGTACAAGAAAACACTGACAGTCTAAACCAATCAACGGCTGTTCTGAAGATCGTTCCCTGGGCATGGCTTCACACCATCTACCATGCGCGAAGCAACATGTAGTTTCCCTGCGTTGGCTAATGAACACCACCGTGATAGACTGGTCTTCAATGTACTGATAGATCGAAGTGGTTTATTAAGTTACAAATATGAAAACTGACTGAAATGGACTTAAATATCCAAGTATTAGGTTATTACTGGACTGTGAAAAAGTACTAATTCTAGACAAAGTCTAGCATATGTCCATGTAGAAATAAAAAGATTTCTCCAGTGTCTGTAGAAAAAAAATCAATCACCTAGTGATTCTCCTTGCCGGAAACTTACTAAGTTCCACTCGAAGCGCAGCACTTTTGTGACTATCACAACTTTGAAAATAACTTCTGCGTAGATCCGGCAACCATGTGCCTTGGCTCAGCGTAGCAGCACCTTGCTAGGCAAGTGCTTGTGTTGAAGTGAGCTCCTGATGCCTGCGCCAGCCGGCTTTTATTCAAAACTGTCAGGGTCACGCTGCATCAGCTGATATCTGGAAATCCTCATATCTCTGGTATCCCTGGTCCGATTTACTTGATACTAATTGCATTCTCTTTCATTTGGCCGTGCCAGTAATCTGATCCAAGTCTCAAGTCTCTACTCCATGGTTAACTATTAAATCAATAAATAGCCTCGACCTCTGCTATTACTCGCTACGTCACTTGACATGCTCTTAGCGGTATATTCTTTCCAATTGCTTCTGGAAGCAATGTAGCACGATATTCAAATATCTCAACTTTCAAAAGCGGCTGTAGCCTTTCCCTTGATATCTAGGTGTCTGAATCTTGGAATACACATTCCTAGAGTTGGGCACATCCACCCCACACCTAGCAAAAAATAAAAATTGAAAAATTTTTATTTTTCCTATCTACACATTAAATCATCTGGTTCTTGAATAATAAATCTTCAAATTCGATGCATTATAAGTTCCCACGATGTTACCAGTTCGTGTATTGGCGATTTCATAGCTTCCATTGTTGTTCACTTCCACAATACGATAGGGTCCAGCGTAAAGGCTTGCAAACTTCGAGTACACTCGATTTTGCACATCAGAGGGTGTAGGTCTTTTCACTAAAACAAGAGTTCCTACGCGCAAGGGTCAGCGAAAACGCTTTCCTCTCACTCTGTGCTCTCTTTTCTCAGCTTGGCTCCTCAATTTGTCTAAAGCTAGAGTTTCCCTCATCTGACGACTTGGTTCAATCTCAGGTGGAATAGAGATGATTCGATCCCATAATCTTGTTGGTTTAATTCCATGATGAAGCAACATGGGAATCTGTCCAGTACTCTCATGAATCGTAGAGTTGATGGATTCGGATGCTAAAGAGAGAACATCCATCCATTTCCAATGCTCGTTTGGACAATAGAGGCGGCAAAATTTTGCTATCTCAGCCATCACGCGTTCTGCTAGATTGCTCTCAGGATGTCTGATAGAACAAAACAATTGTCTAATCCCAAGATTATTCATGATGGTTCGAAATTCTAAAGATGTAAATTGAGGTCCACGATCTGATAAAAGGAATTCAGGTTTGCCTGCTTCCGGAATTACGTTGTCTCTAATTCTCTTCGCACAATATATTGCGTTTGCCTTCTGAATTGGATGTAACCTAGTGTATTTGCTGAAAACATCCATGGTCACCAGAATATATCGGTTACCTCTTTTAGACTTTGGGAGAGGACCATATAAATCAGTCGCGAAGATTTCACAAGGCTTAGAAGGAATAATAGGCCTTGGTAATTCTCTCAGTAATCTAGAATTATGTTTACTCCTTTGGCATAAGTCGCATTCTCGAATAGTGTTTCTGACAGTTTGTCGCAATCGCTCCCACGAAAATTTCTCTTGAATCATGTTGACCGTCTTATCTACTCCAGCATGACCTGCGATTCGATGTGCCATCCAGATAATGGGTTTTTGCATTCGTGGAGGTATCACTACTCTCAGCTTCGTATGGTCAGGATCTGCAAACTTGTAGATTAAACCATCTAACATCATAAAATCTCTTGAAATTCTTTCAGTTTCCACAAAATCATCATCATTTGGATCCATGTCTCCCTGTAGAAAACGAAAAATGTTTCTGAAACGTCGGTCTCTCCTCTGGGATAAATGCAACAACCTTAACCTTCTCAAGGTATCCTCATCCTCCTGCTTCAGGTTAACTTGAAAAACCTTAGATGTAGACTCCACGGCTCTACTCAATAAATCAGCTCCCACGTTCAACTTTCCAGGAGTGTGTTCAATAACTAGGTTGAATTGTTGAATAAAAAGTGACCATCTAATTATCCTATCACTGGCAAAGTTTGTTCTCAAAATAAACTCCAATGCATGGTGATCAATCCTCACAATTACTGAATGTCCAATTAACATTTTCTTCCACGACTCCAACGCGAATATTACAGCAAGTGCTTCTAACTCTGTGGTGTAATAATTCCTTTCTGATGGACGAAGTTTCCTGCTAATGAACGCCAGGTAACGTCTCTTGTGGTCTTCATCTTCTTGAAGAAGAATAGCTCCAATCCCTACGGTGGATGCATCAGATTCTATGATGAGATTCTTGGTAAAGTCAGGATACTCCAATTTCACGCAGTTTACCAATAACCTCTTGGCATCTTGAAATGATTGTTCACAATCTTCATCCCATTTCCATTTGTTTCCTTTCTTTAATAATTCCTGCAATGGCGCAACTGTCTTGGTGAAGCTTGGACAATGCCCTGCAAAAAATTGGCATGTCCCGAGAAAACTGCGGACATTCTTCACTCTAGTAGGTCTAGGGAAATTTACAATTGCCTGTATCTTCGTCTCATTGGGACGGTATCCTTCTCCATCCAAAATGTGACCCAAAAATTTTATTTCCTTTCGAAAGAACTGACATTTTCGAAGGTTTACTTTAAAGTTCGCTTTTCTCAAATCTGCGAATAACATCTGAAGATGTAACAAATGTTCCTCCTTAGTCTCAGATGCAATTAGGATATCATCTATGTAACGAATTGCTATCTCTTTTACTTCAGGACTCAAATTTTGTTCCAGTGCTCTGATCAAAACAGATCCAGATGTTTTGACTCCAAATGGTAGATGGCGGAATACATATGTCTGCTGGTCAAACATAAATCCTGTAAACTTCTTGGAATCTTCATTAAGCCTAATGTGATGGTAGGACGAAGTGAGATCAATATTAGAGAACCAGACCTTGCCTTGGAATTTCCTTAACAGTTCCCTAATGATTGGTGGTCTGTCATACTCTGGCAGTAATCTTGAATTAAAATTTCGCGCGTCTAAACATAGTCTCAGATTTCCATCTTGCTTAGACACTACTGCTAATGGATTGACATAAGATGTGGTGTACTTTTCAATCACATTGTTGCTTTCCATCTCCTTGATAAGCACTTTTACTCTTTCTCGATGCTTTTCCGCAACCGGATACAATTTAGCATGAAAAGGTGCATCATCATTTACACGAATACGATATTCAAAATCTTTAATTTCACCAGGTTTAATATCAAAAATATCGTGATACTCTTCCAAAATTTTCCCTAGTTCTGGGGACTCCTCCTCAGTGTAGACTTCTCTTCCTTCAGCTTCATGAAAAATCAGAGACCATTGAGCATCTCCCTCGATGTCTTCCTCTTCTTTTCCCTCGAAGTTAATCTCTTCGGTATTCTTGAATCTGATCGTCTCTGTCTTCATGTCTATCACTGCTTGATATTTCTGAATGAAATCCGCTCCCAATATCATGTCAAAAGCCATGTCCTTCATTACTACAAACACATGTCGGAAATCATGTCCTCCAATCGTAATACATAAGTATAATTGTGTTTTACACAGAGATATTTTATTGGGTATTATTCCTTGGATCTTAATTCCTGATACTGGAATCTCCTCTAAGTTCTCTTTGAGCTTCCACAGAATATAAAGCTTCTCACTCACCAGACAAAGCATAGCCCCAGTATCAATCAAAGTATCGACAGGCATACCGAATACTTCGCATGATATGATTGGCATTCTAATTCTTGTACCCATTTCTTTCCGTTCGTCATTCTGTTGAATTAAGTCATCATCCTCTGCTTGCCATTTAATAATTCTGGAAGTGAAAGTGTTCAAAATTCTATCTTCTACTGTGAATTCGAAGTTTTTTTTTTTTTTTTTTTTTTCATTTCCATTCCCCCGGGATTGTTGTGTTCCCGATGGACCTGGTTCATTGGGCCTCTGCTCCAAAAACTGCAAGTTATCTTGGTGTCTTGCTTCCAAGTTCTTCCTCGTCTCCTTGTTGAACTCTTCATTGGACTGACGAGTATCCACATTCCCTCTGTTATTGTAGTTGTTTCTACCATAGTATCTTCTTTCCTGGTACCTTCCTTGATTATCCCGTGGCCTTCTCCATCGAGTATTATATCGATTTTCACCATCCGGTCTCGCATAAGGCTTGTAACTGTATCTGTTACTGTACTGATTCCATCCTCTTTTATTGGGATCTTCCCTCGGCGTTTTCTCTTCTCGCCCCTCTCGAATCTCTCGAGGTGTTTGAGAACAACTATCAGCCATAACAGCGTACACAGCGTTGTTATTCTTTCCTCCCTTCTGATGGAAGAATTGAGCGTTCGTATGATCCAGCTTCTGTAATACCTCGTCAAATTGCTCCATATTATAGATATCAGCAGCGATCAAAGTCCTTTGGACGTCTGCTGGAAACTGACGTATCAATGCAGTAATTAATTCGTTATCTGGCATCGGCGGATCTAAATGTTGAAGTTTAGAAAGCTGTCCAGAAAAGTACGTAGAGTATCGAGTAGGTTGTGACGTCGAGAATCTCTTCGAATATAATTCCGCTCTGACTTGCTGTTGGGTTTCCGGGGACCAAAACTTTTCCAATAACCCACGAGAAAACTCCTCAAAAGTGGTTAGAGTGGATCTAAAAGCTCTAAACCAAAGAAGTGCAGGACCATCCAAAAATTTCCCTATCACTCGGATCTGTCTTTCTTTAGGGATCTTGGAATCTTTCAGGTAATCCCCTGCTTCTCTCAAAAATTCCACGGGTGTCACAGAATCTCGCCCTGAAAATTTAGAAGGCTTATCCTCTACATTCTTGAATACAGTTATGGGGTTGGATTGAAATACTGTCCTGACCTCATCCTGTCTTTGACTGTCAGTTTCTCTAGCTGCTCCTAGATTTATCTGTATCTGTTCCTTTCCCCTTACATTTGGCATTTTCAACAGATGGTCAGACTGTTTCTCGTCCTTGATTTGAGTTTTCATAGCCTCAAGTTCCTTATGGTTTTCTTCTGCCATTTTCTTAATTGCTTCAGTTTCTTTACAATTCTCCTTGACATCAGTGGATATCTGGTTCATAACAGCCTCATGACTTTTCAATGACCCTGTCATATCTGATATGTCCTTCTGAGTTGCTTGGATATCTTTGGAAATTACTTGAATATGGGATGACAAAGATTCCCTAATTTCCTTGATTCCCTCTTGGTTCTCCAGCTTGAGTGTGTCTTTAATTTCATTGACAACTGTGGTTTTAATTTCAGTTTGTAACTCATTAATCACACCTTCTCTTATTTCTCCCATTACAAGTTCTTTGAATTGTTCTGTCAACCGTTGAACAACTAGAATTCCCATCTCATTACTCTCCTTCTTCACTCTGACTTCTAGGTTGATCATGTCTTCACCAACTTTCCTAAGACCATGTTCTATCCTATCAGCTAAGCTTTGGGATCTAAGATCGGCATCGCGAAATTTATCGTCCATTAAACTTGCGTTAGTAGCTAATGAAGTTTCGAGCTCATGTGTTTTTTCGCATAATTTATTCATTTTACTCTCAAGTGACATTTTCAAAATTTCAGAATTCTCTTTAAATTTATTCTCCATAGAATTAAATTTACTATTTAAATTTTCTTTCAAGTTACCTTTTAACCTGCTTTCTAAAGAATCAGAATTTTCTTTAAGTTTATTTTCCAAAGAATCAGAATTTTCTCTAAGTTTATCGTTTACATTTTCTTTAAGTTTATCCTCTAAAGAATCAGAATTTTCTTTAAGTTTATCATTTAAACTTTCTTTAAGTTTATCAAAATTTTCTTTAAGTTTCCTTTCCAAAGCCTCAGTATTTTCTTTCATAATGGCTGCTACACGTAGTCCAGCTTCTTTTGAACTCTCCTCCAAACTCCTCATCATCCTCATCATTTCTTCCATAATTTTCAATTATTATTCAAAACTTAGGGGTATACAATGTTGGCAAACACAAGCTTATAACTAGAACAAGAAATATGAATAGCTAATTGGAACACTCTAATAAAATGAGATTTGTCCTAATGTCGACGTGATGGAAAAACAAAATTCTCTACTTTTACGAATTACATTTACCACAATATCACAAGAAAAATATGCAAGTTCTCAAATATCCTCCACCTGGATTCTAATAATGCGTATGTCCAGTCATCGAACGTTTACTACTGAATTTACTTGACGCCCTAATGGTTAAGCCATTATCAAAAATAATCAAACCCATTCTAATTATTAATCAAGTTAAATTTTTAATTTTCCCCACTAATTGGGTTTCCTACTAATTTATTCATCCAAACCAGATATCTCTCAACTCCCAAAATATTTCTATAAAAATTATCACAATTCAAATCGGCATGCGATTGACCATGTCTAACTCGAGCCCCACGTTCGAAGCCATTTCTCTCTCTATCTTATTTTATGTGCCCGTTTAGACCGGAGTCCGCACGACCACATATGCATTTTACCAATAATCAGTCAGCACGAGAGTCAAAATATCCCGGAGCGCCAGATGGGTTAAAGCTAATCGCAAAAACGACATCAAATGAAAAAAATGCTTTACTGATTTTTGGCTCAATGCAACAATAAGGATAGAAGGAGATTCAACTGGGTATAACACGTCATGTAAAATTATCTCATTTTATTTTGAATTTAAAATTGACTGCAAAAATGCTCAAAGCAGCATCACTCACGTGTGGCGAACCACACTCCTATTTACACAATATACAGAAATTTTCCAAACACATTTGACAATTATTTTTTGGAAACACAAGTCTGATTGTTAGTCCTGTAGACTGTGTTCCAAAATTATTTATGATTAATTCCAGTTCAAATTTAATTGTCTCTACTGGAAATATCGTAGTTCACTGTTTGAATTTTTACATAATATTAACACTCGTGTGCGTCAGGCCTCGGCAGCCGGCACAGTTCATATCCTCGCCGCTAGATGGGGGCTTCATTCATTCCATTCCTGACCCGGTCGGAGACTGGAAGCAGGCTGTGGATTTTCATTTTTCATTAACACTCGTAGAATAAATGTTCATAGAATTTTTAACTTTCACTTATTTTTCCAGGTTCAAAAATATATTGTCGAAAAATATTTTATTTCTGAATCAACACAAATTATTTACACATATTAATAACATCTGAAAAGTATTTGACCTTGAGCATAGCATCGAAGAACTGTGCGAAGCACAACAAAAATTAATTGTTCTTCTGACATTAAACATTCGAGAAGTGACTCGATTATGAACTTCAAGTTCCTAACAAAATACATGATTTCTAAATCATCAACTTGACCAATAAATTGTTGAACCATTCAACTATTCAATTTTCCACTTCGAATCATTATTATGAAAAATATTTATATTCATGGCCATTTTAGTAATTTTCACAACTTGCAATTCTTCGACAGAATGCGGAAATAAGAATTGTAACTTCATAATAAATTCATTTAGTTCATGGCACTAGGATTGAAAATATCCTTCAAATTATTCGTGGTTAAAGAATTATTTTTAATTGGCAGTGGCCCATTCTATTATTTGTGTAAGAACACAATATTCCAACAACAACGGCAAAGGTCTTCCTCTGAAGAAGAATAAACTACTATCATGACAAATCCGGGTTCTAGCAAAATCAAAGTCTTAAATGGAATTCGTAAACAAGGTTGAAATAAGAACTGATGGTTTCAAGAAATAACCTTCGGGTCATTCATGCGACGAAATGTGTAGTTCCAATACTCCTTCTATAAACCTGAGCCATCGAACCTGCTATTTGATTGATGCTCGAAAAAACTTCTTCATTCCTGCGACTTAAACATGCGCACCTGGGAATGGCATTTCAACTACTCCACACATATAAATTTTCTTCCCAAAATGTATACAATAAATCAAGCCTCTGCTTGTTATCAACACTGGAAGATTTATAAACTTACAAGTTTATTTTATTTTACCATTCAGTTCAACCCGTGAATTTACCATACTTATGAAAAATCTTTATTTCACTTTCGAGTGTATTTACATCATGATTTTATATAAATACAAAAATATCCTATTTGATACAAATATCATTTGCTTCCCGTTTCATGCCTCTCCGTGTTATCTGAAAAATATACTTTGCTCATTGCAAATATCAACTGTTCAACCAGAACTGAAATGTTGGTTGTATGCGGGCTTGCGCTAACCACTCTCCTTCGGAAAATCTCCTGTTCCAGACTAGAAATGATTAAACTACTTCATAGGCTCTCTCTCAATACATATTATTATTTCCGATTATTCCCCTTCAGGAGAGCGTGAGAACTTGAGCCAATCACAGCTTCACTTCCTTTTCCTCTCTTCTTTTCTTCCCAAAACCTCTTCATTAGTTCACTGTGCTTTTTCTTCCTTTCCTCTGTCCATTTTTTCCCTGATGTATCTTTCCTTGAAACTTGTACAATTTTCGTGTTTCTGATTTTATTTCTAAATTGTTCTCTGTCCTTAATGTCGTCTTCAGAGATTTTAAGTAATTCCATGTCTTCATGTACTTCTTTAATCCAACTGGTCTTTAATTTACTTGCATTCACGATATTGAAAATCTTCTTAGTGAGTCTGTTCTCATCCATCCTATATATGTGTCCATAGAACTGCAGACGTCTCTTCCTAAATTTATCTACAATGGTGTCTGTATTTTCATAAAGTTCCTTTGTTGGTCTCCTGACCCAAATTCCATTACGGAAAACAGCGCCATGGATTTTCCTAAGAATTTTTCGTTCCTGTTTCTCAATATCATGAATTCTTGTCATTCCTCTAATGACGGTTGTTTCTGCCGCGTACAAGGCTTCAGGCAAGACAACTGTGTTATAATGGCGCAATTTTGCATTGCGAGATACTGCTCTTTTGTTATAATGATTCCATGTCAGCTTGTACATATGATTATTAGAAAATATAATATCCAAGAATTATTTAATAATAATAATAATGTTATTGGTTTTACGTCCCTTTTAACTACACTGGCTTTTAGAGACGCCGGGGTGCCGGAATTTTGCCCCGAAGGGGATCTTTAACGTGCCAGAAAATGTACTGACACGGCTCCCTCGCATTTGTGCACCCTCAAATGCCAGCTGACTGTGCCAGGTTTCGAACCTGCAACCTTGGGCTCAGCAAGCGAGAACGTTACCCATGAGCCACGCAGCCAGACAAAGAATTATTTAGAAAAATTATAAAAATTATTATTATTATTATTAGTGGATTATTATTATTATCATTTGTTTTATTATTTTAAATATGTTTAATTATCATCTCATTATGTGAGAATTCACATGTTCGAACCTTCGAATATGGAAAAAATATCCATTCCTCAACAAAAATTAACTCAACCTTTACAGTTACATCGACGGTTTTCCGTGATATCCCTAAAATATGAAATATTCAAATAAATGCTCGAAATGCTCGGTCATCGATCCTAAACTGTTCTGAGTGCTGAAAATACTCAGAATAACTCTAACAAGTCTAGCGTAAATCATTGCAAGATTTAAATACGAAGAAAAAAATGTGTTGGTCATCTGCAGAAAAAATAGTTTGTTCCAATTAGCTAGGCATAATATAATTCAAATGTGGCTTACATTTCTTGATGGTCTTGAAGCGTAGTAAACCTGGTCTGTACCAGATTTATCCATAGACATGCCCTATCGGACAAGCATGTATAATCCTTGTATCGGCCGCCATTATATACCCACAAGCCGTCTAACAAGACATAGTGGTAGTATCTCTTGACGTTTGAAGTAACTGTTGATTCATTTTAATATGGGCTTCTGTTAAAGCCATAACAGTTTGCTTAAATGGGGTCAGATCTAAGTGATCTATTCTTAGATATGTCAGTTGTAACGTAACTCACGGTAATCTTTTCAGTACAAGAAAACACTGACAGTCTAAACCAATCAACGGCTGTTCTGAAGATCGTTCCCTGGGCATGGCTTCACACCATCTACCATGCGCGAAGCAACATGTAGTTTCCCTGCGTTGGCTAATGAACACCACCGTGATAGACTGGTCTTCAATGTACTGATAGATCGAAGTGGTTTATTAAGTTACAAATACGAAAACTGACTGAAATGGACTTAAATATCCAAGTATTAGGTTATTACTGGACTGTGAAAAAGTACTAATTCTAGACAAAGTCTAGCATATGTCCATGTAGAAATAAAAAGATTTCTCCAGTGTCTGTAGAAAAAAAATCAATCACCTAGTGATTCTCCTTGCCGGAAACTTACTAAGTTCCACTCGAAGCGCAGCACTTTTGTGACTATCACAACTTTGTAAATAACTTCTGCGTAGATCCGGCAACCATGTGCCTTGGCTCAGCGTAGCAGCACCTTGCTAGGCAAGTGCTTGTGTTGAAGTGAGCTCCTGATGCCTGCGCCAGCCGGCTTTTATTCAAAACTGTCAGGGTCACGCTGCATCAGCTGATATCTGGAAATCCTCATATCTCTGGTATCCCTGGTCCGATTTACTTGATACTAATTGCATTCTCTTTCATTTGGCCGTGCCAGTAATCTGATCCAAGTCTCAAGTCTCTACTCCATGGTTAACTATTAAATCAATAAATAGCCTCGACCTCTGCTATTACTCGCTACGTCACTTGACATGCTCTTAGCGGTATATTCTTTCCAATTGCTTCTGGAAGCAATGTAGCAAGATATTCAAATATCTCAACTTTCAAAAGCGGCTGTAGCCTTTCCCTTGATATCTAGGTGTCTGAATCTTGGAATACCCATTCCTAGAGTTGGGCACAGTACTGCTTGGTTCTTGCGCTCTTTCCACTACTTTTTCATTCTTTCAGATCGGGATTTTCTCAACTCATTTGAAATCTCCATAGGCTTTCTGTGTGTCATTTCTGCAGAAAATTTGTGAGTTTTAAGAATGGTGTTAATTTTATTTTTCTCCTCGGCATCTGTTATCTTGAGTCCAACTGCTTTGAGATCTTGTTGGATTTCTTGGATCCATTTTCCTCCAGTTTTCTTTCCTAGATTTCTCATCACCAGTTGGCGTACAATTCTGTTTTCTGGAAGCCGTAAGATGTGAAAAAAATATGAAATTCTTTTCTTCTTCATTGTGCTGGTGATTGGATCAATCTCACGATAGACAGTTTCATTTGGGAGAATCCTCCAGACTCCCTCAACCTGATACTTTTTATTTATGCACGTTCTAATGATTCTTCTTTCCGTTTTGAGGAGCTGATCAGTTCTTTGTTCATTTTTAATTTGGAACAGTGTTTCACAAGCATAAGTGGATTCAGGGAGAGTTACAGTTTTATAATGTTGGATCTTAGTAGCTATTGATAGGCATTTTTTATTATATGTTGACCAGGTTAGAGATTGTGCCTTTTTCATTTTATTTGTTCTATTTATCCAAGTTACTTTTTCGTTTAAGTTATGTGTTATAATTTCTCCAAGATACTTAAATTGAGGAACTAGGTTAATTTTATGATCATTTATATAGACTTCATTTATATCTAAGGGTTTCATAGGCATGATCTCAGTTTTTTTCAAAGGATATCTGTAATCCTATCCCTTGAGCAATTTCTTGGAGACTAGTGATCTGAGTACAAACCTCTTCCTTGTCTAGTGCTAAAAGAGCCAAGTCATCTGCAAATCCTAAGCAGTTTATTTTTATTGATGGTTTTGTTCCAATTTTGATCTTAGGAGGGTTTTCCTTTTGCCAAACCTTCATGATATAATCAAGAGCCACATTGAAAAGCAGAGGGGATAATCCATCACCTTGTCTGAGACCAGTTTTTACTGTGAAAGCTGTTGATATTTCTCCCCTAAATTTAACTTTCGAATTTGTGTTTGTTAATGTTAATTGAATGATTTTTATCAATTTAGGATGGAGACCGTATGATCTGAGGATTTTTAGCAGTGTCAGTCTATGAATACTATCATAGGCTTTCTTGAAATCTATAAAAGAGATAAAGAGTTGCTTATTTCTGTTTTTGTAATATTCCATTATTAATTTCAGGCTAAGGATTTGGTCTGGACAACTTCTGTAAGGGCGAATTCCTCCTTGATATTCTCCAAGTTGTGGTTCCAGAATGTTTTTGATCCTGTTGTAAATTATACGAGAGAAAATTTTATATGTGCAGTCCAGAAGGGTAATTCCTCTGTAGTTATCTGGGTTCGTTTTGTCTCCTTTCTTAAATAATGGATGGATTATTCCTGTGGTCCAGTGTGCAGGAATTTCTTCAGTAATCCACATTTTAACTAGATGTTGATGAAGATTTATAATTGCAGGTTTACCAGCATTTTTCCAGATTTCAGCAAAGACTAAGTCTTCGCCACAAGTTTTGTAATTTTTTTGTTCTTTAATTGCGAGTTCTACTTCATTAATGTTTGGAGGATTTATTAAATCAGGTGAAGTTAAAATAGGTGTATCAGTGTTTACTTGCAGGGTTTCCAGTGGATCATCACAATTTAACAGTTTCTCGAATGCTTCTGCAAGGATCTCTGTATTTTCTTGGTTAGAATGTGCTAACTTTCCTGTTTGATTTTTCAACATTAATGTTGGAGCTTCAAATTTTTTTAGATATTTACCAAATGTTTTGTAATAATCTCGAGATTGCTTTTTCTTGAAATCGTCTTCTATCTTTCCCAGTGTATTTTTAAGATGATTACGTTTCGTTTGTCTGATGATTTTATGGGTTAATTTTCTTTGTATAGTTAGTTCTAAATTTGATTCTTCTGACTTTAGAGCTTGATGTTTTATCCATGCTTGGTGTCTTTTCTCTATTGCTTGATCACAATCTACATTCCACCATTCATGTTTTTTCCTTGGATTTATTGGTGCTAACTCCTCTGCTATTGATTTTAATTTAGTGATTAATTCGTCCAATGTTTTAGTGTTGAGAGATTCTTCTCCTGTTCTTTCACAGTACTCTATATTTTTTATTAAGGTAGATGGATCAAATTTCCTCCTATTGTTATTATTAGGTTTTTTCTTGGCCATTGGAGTTAATTTTATTTTTATCTTTACCACATAGTGGTCTGATCCTGAGTCAACTCCCCTTAGAACCTTGACATTGTGAATTTCGCGATGGTGAAATTTATCCATGCAGACATGATCCAACTGCCATTCACCCCTTCTGAAGTCAGGATGTTTCCAAGTTTTCAATTTATGGGGCTGTCTTTTAAAACATGTTGATTTAGAGATTAGTTTGTGGTTTCTACAAAATTCGACTAATCTTTGACCATTTTTATTGGTTCGTTTATGTGCTGTCCATTTTCCAATTATATCTCTATATCTTCTTTCTTGTCCAAGTTGCGCATTGAAATCACCAAGGAGAATTTTGATGTTTGATGAAGGGATGTTTATTAAAGTTTGATCCAAAAGATCCCAGAATTTTTGTACTTCTTCTCTGTCCTTAATGGTGTTGTTTTTTTGATTAGTAGGAGCATGTGCTTTAATAATTGTATATGTTTTATTTGCCGATTTCAAAGTTAGGGTCGTAAGTCTGGAGGATTGAGATTTAAATTCTGTTATCGAGTCAATGATTCTGAGATCTATTAAGAATCCGTTACCAAATTGTGGACAATTTTTCATAACTCGTTTTCCTGGAATTCCTTTATATAATCTATATCCTTGTGATTCCAGATGGCCTTGATCACTATTTCTAATTTCCTGAAGGGCCATAATTAGAATTTTATGACTTCTCATGATATCCGTGATGATCTTCAATTTTCCAGTTTGAACCAGAGAGTTAACATTATGTGTAGAAAAGAATGAGAGTTGTTTAGGTTTGATTTTCCGTAGTATTTGTTTGTTTGCTACTTGATGAGTTTTCAGACGCTCCGATTCGTCATTATCTTCCGCATGACAGCCCACCGTATCCGAATGCTGTCTTTTCTGTAATCTATCATTACAGACGGCGGAATTATTCTTCAAATGACTTTTCATGGTCGACTATCTAAGGTTTCACCTTGAGGGGAGGATAAATCCTCGAATTACAATCCTGAATGTTATTCAGAAAGGTGAAAGAACTGAGAAAAGAATTCTCAGTCCCCCCCAACACTAGTCTGTTCACTGACCCAGTTTCCCACTGGGATTGATTACCCAACCTTCCACTGGGTTGCTCAGCTTAGCAGGGGACACCACGTGCAGGTCAGTGTTGGGAGTTGGAGTGGAGAGGTTATGAGGATTCTCTTCTGCTGAATCCTTGTATTACTGATTTTGTTGGTTAGTATCATCACATCACACTCCCTTTGTCCAGGTCTACATATTTATAGACCTCCCCAGGTTGATTCCTAGGGCTCACCTTGGCATATAATATACAATTTTCATAAGAAAATATGCATTGTACCAAATACGTCTTGCAATGGCCTTCCCAGTGTGCACTAGACAGTGTCTTGGTGAGGTGTGCTTTAACCAACTGAAGAGCCCAATAGCACACCGGGGCGAAACACTGTCATCTTGTTGAGTTATGCCGGAACATTTAGCACTATTTGTGTTTAAATATATTATGGCTCAATGGACAATGCATATTTTCTTATGAAAATTGTATATTCAATGCCAAGGTAAGGTTATAATTGCTTTGGAATGGAGTTTCGACTCCCATAGTGCACTGGCTTGCTCGTGACGCGGATACACATGTACCAAATACGTCTTGCAATGGCCTTCCCAGTGTGTACTAGACAGTGTCTTGGTGAGGTGTGCTTTAACCAACTGAAGAGCCCAATAGCACACCGGGGCGAAACACTGTCATCTTGTTGAGTTATGCCGGAACATTTAGCACTATTTGTGTTTAAATATATTATGGCTCAACGGACAATGCATATTTTCTTATGAAAATTGTATATTCAATGCCAAGGTAAGGTTATAATTGCTTTGGAATGGAGTTTCGACTCCCATAGTGCACTGGCTTGCTCGTGACGCGGATACACATGTACCAAATACGTCTTGCAATGGCCTTCCCAGTGTGCACTAGACAGTGTCTTGGTGAGGTGTGCTTTAACCAACTGAAGAGCCCAATAGCACACCGGGGCGAAACACTGTCATCTTGTTGAGTTATGCCGGAACATTTAGCACTATTTGTGTTTAAATATATTATGGCTCAACGGACAATGCATATTTTCTTATGAAAATTGTATATTCAATGCCAAGGTAAGGTTATAATTGCTTTGGAATGGAGTTTCGACTCCCATAGTGCACTGGCTTGCTCGTGACGCGGATACACATGTACCAAATACGTCTTGCAATGGCCTTCCCAGTGTGCACTAGACAGTATCTTGGTGAGGTGTGCTTTAACCAACTGAAGAGCCCAATAGCACACCGGGGCCGAAATACTGTCATCTTGTTGAGTTATGCCGGAACATTTAGCACTATTTGTGTTTAAATATATTATGGCTCAACGGACAATGCATATTTTCTTATGAAAATTGTATATTCAATGCCAAGGTAAGGTTATAATTGCTTTGGAATGGAGTTTCGACTCCCATAGTGCACTGGCTTGCTCGTGACGCGGATACACATGTACCAAATACGTCTTGCAATGGCCTTCCCAGTGTGCACTAGACAGTGTCTTGGTGAGGTGTGCTTTAACCAACTGAAGAGCCCAATAGCACACCGGGGCGAAACACTGTCATCTTGTTGAGTTATGCCGGAACATTTAGCACTATTTGTGTTTAAATAAGTACTCATCAATCGTTGTCTGCGTCGAATTCTGGGTATACGATGGCCAGATATAATTCCAAACGAAGAGCTGTGGCAAAGAGCTAACCAACAACCTATAGAAGTCCAAATTAAACTGAGGAAATGGGGCTGGATTGGGCATACTCTGCGGAAACAGAATGATGCACTAGAAAGGGGAGCTCTGGACTGGAATCCTCAAGGGGCTCGGAGACAAGGAAGACCAAGGAACACCTGGAAACGCACCATTGAAGAGGAGGCCAGAAAAGCTGGAAAGACTTGGGGGGGAAGCGAAGAACTTGGCAACAAACAGAGCCTGATGGAAATCATTCTTGGATGCCCTATGCTCCACACGGAGCGAAAGGAAATAAGTCAAGTAAGTCAAGGTATTGTTCTGTCCGGGGGTTGGGGGTGGGACAGACAAAGGTGTAAATTGCAGAATTTAGGGGTGCTGTTCCAAAAGGGCGAGTTTCCGCAGAGGTCGGAAACTAAGAGTGTGTGCCTGTGAAAGAGTGTGGGGGAATGGGGCGAGCTCTAATAGTATGAGGTCCCACCCTGGGGGTTGTGCGATCGTGGGGGGGGGGCTATTAAATTAATGAGATAATCACTTGTATGCAACCTACTTGCCTGGCCGCTGAGCGTGCAGTTCCGACAGTCTGCACTCTTCAAGGTTAGCACAATGGAAATCACCTAGCAAAGCACTTATACTAAACAGCGGACACCGTCAATTAAGGATGTCGGGCGGGGAAGTGAGAGGTGAAATAAAAGTAGTAACAATGGTCTGTATTGGTTTGTGATTGATGCACTGCTGGTCTAGGAGTACCAGAGTGTTAGTGTTTATTCCTTCAAATGGAAATGTTTGAGCAATGTGTAAAGTATAACAATCAATCATGTGTCAGTTTGGGGATGTAAAAATATATTTTTTTTTTATTAATGCAGCCAATGGCCATGTACTTTACTTTTCAGGACGGGTCAGGGAAGGGATATTGGAAGGAAATCGGCCGTGGACCTATTGAAAGGAACCGTACCGGCATTTGCCTGGTGGTGATATGGGAAATCATGAAAACCATTTTCAGGACGGCCGAGGTGGGAATCGAACCCACGCTCTCCCGATGCCAGCGAGGCACGAGGTAGCGCGTCAGCGCTCTCGGCCACCGCGGCAGGTGAGTCACACACTTACCCTCGTCAGGACGTCACAGATCCGTAGAACAAAGTCTTCGGCCGACAACAGATATTGGGCTCGTTGGGGCTGTTCCTTTTATTCCTTTGGAAAGAGCTGCGTCGGGATTTCTTCATGTGTTTGTGTTCCAGATACCTCCAAGTGTACATGTATGTGGATGTTGCAAGCCTTGGCAATAGCTGATACTCTAACTCTGCCTGGCTGCGTGTATTAGATTTGTATGCCGCAGTTGGCTTGAGGGTGGTTTTGGGGTGAATCTGGGTGTTGAGCGTTAGGGCTAGAAGCGTAGTCTTGTAGTAAATGGGATTTGTGTTTGGACGATTATTTGTGTGACCGCCTGTAGGTTCAGGGGCGTGTGGCTGCATCTCTTCCATGGGGGTATAAGGTCCTTAGGGTGTAGGGACCCTAGGGCCTGAACAGTATTCCTCAACAATTGAAAGATATTGCCAATAATTAGGGGTCGTATTTTTTGGTAATAGCGATACGCGCAAACTTTTTTCATATCTTCTTTCTTGCTTATATATGACCTTGTAGGTACTTAAAATAAACTCGCAAAATATCACGAAATCTATTGTATTGCGCGAATTGCACAAATAATCACGAAATATACTCCACTTGGTATGAAAATGCTAAATATTACCGAAAAAGCTATCCAATGCACGTTTAAATGCTTCTGAGGAATTGACCGTCCTGGTGTCCTTCTCATTTGATTGTTAGTGCTGGGCCGGAAGTATGTGTATTCAGTTCCGCGATCTCTAAGGCTATCGATAAAAATCGATATCTGCTATCGATTACATCAAATGGCGTTGTGGTCGTAGATACAGCAGTGCGAGTTCGCGACTGATAAAACTATCGGCAAACATCCAGCATTTAAGTATAAAAATGCCAAAAATTAAAGTCAAAACAGTTTTCTCGAAGGCCGAGGAATACAACAGTGAGGGGTTATATGTATTTGATGCTGCAGGAATGATTCTAATGTGTAAATACTGCAATGTTCGTATTCAGTGGGAACGAAAAGAAACGTGCGATAAACACTGCAGCGATTCAGAAACGCATAAAAAAGAGGAAGAAAGAAGGAAATGAAACATAATTCTACGCGGCAAATAACATTCGGCGATACTTGACACATCGCAAAGAAGTTGAAAAAACCCTTAACACGTAATTTGTTAGATTTTCCCCATACTATAAGGAAGATTTCAGAAGAAACATCGATCATTATGACAATTTATTTCACAAAATACCCACCGAAATAGCGTCAGTTTTAACACCGAAATCAACAGTTTTATTTCACCAAAAAATAAGACCCTTACCAAGACAATAATGTTTTCTTGTGGAATTGCTAACAATAGTTGTTTATTTATTTACTTAAAACTAACATCATAACTTAAACACCTGACGTGAGTCCATTGGACACTAAGCTCTCAGTTGTCAATTATCTCTTTATCTTACGACTGTCGGCAGACTTGTTTCTTATTAACATCGTAGCAGTCTGCAAAAATCTCACTAAGTATTATATTCCAGGAACAAATGGTACCATTCAGAGGACGTTGTCCTTTTCGTCAATATATGTCATCTAAGCCAGATAAGTATGGAATGAAAATCTTTTGGGTAACTGATTCAACAACTTTCTACCATTTGAAAGGAATTCCATACCTGGGAAAGGAAGGTACTACTGTTGCCACAAACCTAGGTTTGACAGTGGTTCAGTAGCTCACTGAGCCATACAATCGCACTAATAGGAATATTACGTGTGATACTTCTTCACAAGTTTGGAACTTGAAAAGACATTACTACACAATGGATTGGAATCTGGGCTAGCCATAGGAAACAACAACAATGGTCTAAAAAAAAGTAGGCACTGTTAGGAAAAACAAGATCCGGTATTTATACCTAATGAATTTCAACCTGACAGAACATGTGAACTCAATCATCCCCGTTTGGTTTCACAAAGGATTTCACTCTAGTGTCTTACGTGCCTGCAAAAAGTAAAGCAATAATCCTTCTTAGTAGTATGCATCATACAAATGAAATAGTTGTCGAAGAGAAAAATAAGTCTGTTAGTATTCTCCATTACAATGAAACAAAATCTGGTGTAGTTACTCCGGACCAACTGGTGCATCCCTATTCTTGCAAAAGAAAGACAAGCAGATGGCCTGCTTTATGAATCTAATTGATGTTTGTGGTGTGGCTAACTCTAAATCCTGAGTAGAAGAAATCCACAGTGCAGACAAGACAAAGGTTTTTTCTGATTGACTTTGCTGAAAGTCCTATTGCAGGACACATAAAACGAAGGTCACAAATTGGTTTGCAAAGAACATTGGCAGCAATTCAAGCTACTGTTCCAGAACCAGCTGAATCGTCAACATCTGATCCAACAGATCCCCCCAAAAAAAGAGGTGCTACTTATGTGATGCAAAGACAAGTCTGTGACGAGTGCGAGAAAAGTGTGTGTTCGGAAGACTCTATTTGTGAAAGCAAATGCTTGAAATACAAACGGTTCTAAGTAGGTACAATATGTGACTGTATGACAAGTAATTTCAATGTAGTTATTACAGTGGGTGATCATATTATTAGGGCCACTAGGTAAAAATTGGAGAATGAATGTTTGGATCTTTATTCTTGTATTAGTTGATGATGATAATTGTTAAGGGGCCTAACATCGAGGTTATCGACCCCTAATGAAATGAAATGACGTGAAATGAAAGGATGTAGATAAAAACAACTCACTGCCATGGATGAAGCGAAAATGGTGTTTATAAAACAGACAGTGTGCCCCAAAAAATTATGCCTTATTTGAATAAAAAAAATAAAAATAAAAGGCGGATGGTAAAAAAGGATAAAACAAATAAGGCATAGTGAACAATACAATACATAACACAATAAAAAAAAAAAAACAGATTTAACCACAATTAAAAGTCGTAACTACACATTAAAACTTAAAAAAGTAACCACTCTCCCTCATGAACCGGATGACGAGGTCAGCTGACGGCCCGTCATCACGGAGAATAAGGGAGAGGGTATTAGGCAGTTTAAGAGTCCTGCGCAGATCGGCCAGATCCACACACTCCAAGAGAAGGTGTGCCACGGTTAGGTGGGCGCCGCAAGTACACACAGGGGGATCTTCTCGCTTCAGCAAGTGGGAGTGCGTAGCAATCCCATGGCCGATCCGGAGTCGACAGAGTACCACAGCTTCCTTCCGGAGAAATCGGAAGGAAGATTTCCACACCTTCGTTGTCTCCTTGATGCCTCTCAGTTTGTTGGGTGGAGGCGTGGCACGCCATGCTTCCTCCCAATGCGACAGGATCGAATGCCGCAACTGAGAGCGCACATCACTAGCAGGCACCTTATATGGTAGCGAGGGCAGTGCGACTGCCTCTCTTGCCGCCTGATCAGCAAGCTCGTTTCCCGCAATACCCATGTGGCTAGGAAGCCACACAAAGGACACCCCGGCCCCAGCGGAACGCGAACTGACGAGCAGGTCGTGCACACGCTGGACCAATGGGTGCTTCGGGAAACACACATCGATCGCTTGCAGCGCACTCAGAGAGTCAGTACACACAAGAAAGTGCTGGTGATCGTCTGATAACGTGTACCGCAGAGCCTCTAAGATGGCATAGAGCTCCGCTGTGTACACGCCACAGGCATCGGGAAGTGAAAAGAGAAACCGACGATCTTCAACCACAAATGCACAGCCTACTTTCTCGTTTACCCTCAAACCGTCCGTGAATAGAAGCCCTGATCCCGGATACCGGCTCACAACGGACTGGAACAGCCTCCGATGGACGGAGGAGTCAGTGTCCGACTTGGGGCCGGTGTGCAGATCCAGGATGATATCAGGGCGAGAGACCATCCACGGAGGGGCCTTGCTAGGTACTCGGACGAGACAGGAGACAGAAGGAAATCGGAACTGACGGTATAAGTCATCCAAGCGAATCCCCGCCGGCCGAGTGGCTCGGGCGAGCGCATCATACAGCCGGCGATTCGGATTGGAAAACAAACATGGATAGCTTGGATGAAGGGGCATCTGTCGAATAGTTGCAGCATAGGTCAGCAGTACTTGTTGGCGCCTCAGGTGTAAAGGAGGTACGCCAGCCTCGGCGAGCAAGCTGATGACTGGGCTCGTCCGAAAGGCACCCGTCGCCAGCCTCACACCGCCGTGGTGGACACTGTCCAGTTTAACAAGCACTGACTTACGGGCCGAACCATATGCTACACTGCCATAATCCAATCGAGATAAAATCAGAGCCTTATAAAAGCGTAGGAGCACCGCGCGGTCCGCCCCCCATGATGTGCCGCTAAGAAACCGCAACATGTTGAGTTTCTTAGCACAGGTAGTTTTCAAACACCGCACGTGTGGCTCCCACGTCAATTTCTGATCGAAAAGGAGTCCAAGGAACCGGTACGCAGCAACGACCGGCAAAGCTACATCGCCCAGATAAAGCTCAGGATCAGGATGGAGAGTGCGCTTTCGGCAGAAATGGACAACCGAGGACTTAGCGGTAGAGAATCGAAAGCCATGCTCTAGTGTCCAGCGTTCCACTCTCCGAATAGCTTGTTGTAGCTGTCGTTCAGCGACCGCCATAATTTGCGCACTATAATGTAGAGCGAAGTCGTCTACATATAGCGACGGTACCACTGCTGGACCAGCAGCAGCGACTATACCGTTTATAGCAATCGCAAATAATGTTACGCTAAGCACCGATCCCTGTGGGACTCCGTTTTCCTGTATATGATATTGCGAATATGTCCCCCCTATTCGGACACGGAACAGGCGAAGGGACAGAAAATTCGCAATAAAAACCGGCAAGTTACCTCGGAATTTCCATTGATGCAGGGTAGAGAGGATGCCGGAACACCAAGTGGTGTCATAGGCCTTCTCGAGATCAAAGAAAACAGCGACTAGGTGCTGTCTCCGGAGAAAAGCGTCCTGTATGGCGGTCTCCAGGCGTACCAGATGGTCGTTGGTACACCGAGACGCCCTGAAACCACACTGGTATTCAGACAGGAGTCCCCATTTCTCCAGGACCCACACTAGGCGCCGATTGACCATCCTCTCAAAGAGCTTGCACAGACCGTTAGTGAGACAAATAGGTCTGTAACTCCCTGTCAATTTGGGATCCTTATCGGGCTTCAGGATAGGTATAATGATACCTTCCTGCCATTGCGCTGGAAACACACCTTCCAACCAGATACGATTAAACACCCTGAGCAAATAACGAATGCTCTCATCGTTAAGGTGTTTAAGCATCTGGTTGTGAATATTATCCGGGCCAGGAGACGTGTCCCTGCAGAGCGCCAGCGCTCCGCGGAGTTCCCACTCCGTAAAGGGCACGTTGTACTCCTCCGAAGCGCGGAAAGCAAAACTAAGATGGAAACGTTCCGCTTCGCGCTTCAGGGCCACGAAGGCAGGGTCATAGTTATCGGAACCGGATATATCCGCAAAATACGAGGCGAGATGGTTTGCAACGCGATAAGGATCTGCAACCAATTCATTATCAATGGAAATTCCCGGTACAGTAGAAGATGTCTGAATTCCCGAAATGCGTCTTAGTTTAGTCCACACTTGAGAGGAGGGGGTATGTGCCGTAATAGAAGACACATACCGTTCCCAGGATTGTTTCTTACTCTGGCGAATAAGAATCCGTGCCTTGGCACGAAATTTCTTAAACGCCACCAAATTGGCCATGGTTGGACGCCGACGGTAGTGCTTATGAGCTCGACGACGGTCTCTTATTGCCGCTGCAATATCCTCTGTCCACCAAGGGACGAGTTTGCGACGAGGAGTCCCAGAAAAGGATGGAATGGACTCTTCGGCGGCAGCAAGAAGCCCATCGGTGATGTGCTGTACCTCATCATCGACGCTCCTGCAACCAAGATCAACGAACACAGCTCGTTCTTGAAACGAGGGCCAATTTGCCCGCTTAAGCACCCAACGACTGGGAAACTCCACGGGCTTCTGGTTCAGAAGTGTAAGAACAATCGGGAAATGGTCACTGTCACAGAGGTCGTCGTGTACATTCCAACCAACCAGCGCACGGCTACACACACTCAAGTCAATGTGTGAGTACGTGCCGTGCGCTAAGCTAAAATGTGTAGCTTCCCCTGTATTTAATAGACATAAATCCATCCCTTGAATTAAGCCCTCCACGTCCCTTCCTCTGGGGCAGGAAGATGGTGATCCCCAGTGGGGGTGATGAGAGTTGAAATCACCCACGAGTAGGAAAGGGACTGGAAGTTGATCAACAAGATCAAAGACGTCATTAATATCAAGGGGCTGGTTCGGTGGAAGGTACACGTTACATACAGTTGTCATAGCAGGCAAGGACACGCGAACTGTAATAGCTTCCAGAGGAGTGTCGAGTGGAAACTCCTCACTATAGCAGTCAGAGCGAACGAAGGTACAAACGCCCCCGGAAGCCCGGGCGGCGTCTTGTCGCTCTTTAGAGTATAGTCGGAAACCTTTCAGAACAGTCTCGTGATCAGGTCTGAGGTTCGTTTCCTGTAGGCAGACTATACTCGCTGCGTATTGGGCAATAAGCTGACGGAGCTCTGTCAAATGCCTGTCATAACTGTTACAATTCCACTGTAACAGTGCCATTGTGTGGACTTAGGGAATAAGTTGGAGCAGCAAGCTACAACTTAGACTCTGGAGGATCATCATCCACTACGTCGACTATAATCTCCATGTCCTCAGGCGAGGTCATGGAGTGACTCGACTCGGTGGAAGATTTCCTAGACGCAGTTCGGCGGCGGGGGGAACTCCGTGGGGAGCGCGAAGATCTGGGGACCAAAACGTCCCCAGGCGCAAAAGCATCCGCAGGTGTGGGCGCGGAAGGCTTCCCCTTTTTTGGAGAAAGGGAATGCGTAGTGCGGGGGCCCTTCTTACCCGCCCCCGCCTCTTTAAGATATATAGACGGGTCAGGAGCCGAATTCCTGACCCTGGTCGACGATGCCGCCTCCGCCGGCTTCGGCGCGGCTTTCGCCGACCGTTTGGGTGGGGAGGAAGACTTCGACTTCCTCCCGAGTGGGGAGTAAGTCTTCAACTTCCTCCCCTGCTGTGCGGGCGGAGCAGCCTTCGCTCGCACAGCCTAAGTGCTGGCCGAAGGTGGAGTTGAAGTCACCTTCGGGCTTGCCGTTATAATCTTAGGAGCTGGTTTCTGAACAGGAAACTCAGTTGCAGGTTTCACAGCTGGTACAAAAGATGAGGTAGCCGGGACCAAATTTGGTATTATGGCTCTATAATCAATCGTTGGAGAAGGCGAAGTCGTGGTACGGTACTTCTTGCGGGCCTCCTGGTAGGTGAGACCATCCAGGGTTTTGATCTCCTGGATTTTCTTCTCACTCAGGAAGACAGGGCAGTTCCTGTCCCGAGGAGAATGAAATCCAGGGCAATTAGTGCACTGATAAGGTGTTGTGCACTCTTCCGCTTCGTGTGGTACCTTACCGCATGTTCCGCAGATTGCGGGGCTCGAGCATCGGGATAACACCTCATTGGTGGAGGGATATAAGGCTGTACGTCACAACGGTAACTTGTAACCTTGACTTTCTCCGGGAGCACCGAACGCTCAAAGGAAATAATGAAAGCACCAGTATCCACGATTTGACCATTGACCTTGCGCGTAATGCGCCGGACATCAGTCACGTGACGGTGCCGCATATCCTCCTTGAGCTCCTCGTCAGTGTTCAGAATCAGGTCCCGGTGGAAAATAACTCCTCGGACCAGATTCAGGGACGTGTGCTTTTCCACTTTGACGGGAATGTCTCCAAAGTGGTCACAGTGCAAAAGTTGTTCAACTTGCTCTCCAGTCCGAGTCTTGAGCAACAAGCTACCGTTCCTCATCTTTTGTACTTTCTCAAGCTCACCATAGACACCTTCTATGTGGCGAGAAAACAAAATACTCTTTACCAGCTTGAAATCACCCCCATCTGTTCTGGTAGCTACCAGAAACTTGGGGGTGTTAGCACCCAGATTTTCATGCACAGATTGTTCCCAGGGGGTTGATCCCCGTAGGGAATCAAATGTTAAAGACTTGGGTGTTGGACCACCCTGTTTGGGTGTAGGTCCACCCTGGTTGGGGATTTTTCTTTTTGAACCCATGGCCAGATCATCCTCCCCGAATGCCACCGACATCCGATCACGGGCCGTCACAGTAGGCGCTACCCAGCCAGGGCAAGGCCCGCCTAGCTTGGCATTGCCCGGGGGTCCGATGTTTTACAATGCCGTATCGGCATGTACCCCTTGGCATATACTGGATTTTACAGCTCAGACATTCAGCTGTGCGGGGACCTGCGTAGTCAGGCGGATACTACTGAACGGGTACATGGCACACCCACCTATCGGCGCGGCCAAGACCGGAACAGGCTTTCGAGCGTAGTCGCTAGCGTAAGTGGCCCATCCCCTAACAGCACGCACATATAAAATTTTGGTTGCCAGACCCTGAAAGCAGTGACGGAATGAAGTGCGATATAACCTAATGAGAGTTATACCGCACGGGTGTATGTCTTCTAGAGCTGACTGTCACACCCTCGAAAGGGGACCGTTCCGAGAAGCCCTTTTAGTCGCCTTTTACGACTGGCAGGGAGTACCGTGGATGTATTCGCTTCCACCCACCCACTGGGGGTCCAATTCACAAAACAACGCGGAGTCCTTAAAGTATAGCCAAGGTCGCCCCTTTTAGTCGCCTCTTACGACAGGCAGGGGATACCGTGGGTGTATTCTAAACCCCCCACCCACAGGGGGATATTCTTGTATTAGTATTAGTTCATTATTTCTCTTTATTGTTGGATATTATTAAGTACACATTTCTGTAGTTGTATTCAACAATCGGTCCTATATTGAGAAGCATAATAATGAAAACTCTGGTCATTAACTGAGAAAGGCGCCAATTATGTCACAGCTTCTTGCCGACTGTTGTTGGAGTGACCCGTGTTATTTATCGTAGATTCGTTCCATTGCAACTTTCGTGTGAATTTTACGTTGTATACGATACAGTAAAGTGACAAAGGCTAAATGCAGTTAATTATAGTTCGGTACATGCTTAAGAATACTGGTATTTAGAAAACAGACACGGGGAAAGCTAGAGACCTTTCTCCGGGTAAAATTTCAGAAATAAAAACACTTTGAATACTGATCATTCTCACAGAAAAATAGCATCTATTGCTTCTGTTTCAATGTCAATAGTGGACAGAACTAAGAAAAAAAATGACCAAGGGACGAAATTGTCACCTAAACGGGTGGGTAAATGTGACCGCAAATGAATTACCACCCCACGAGCAGAGCGCCAGTTAAGAAATATCGTCAATAACCACAGAAAGGCTTCAATGAAAGTCATTTCTACAAAGATTCGACAAGCGGGGATCAACGTATCTTCAATGACTGCTCGCTGAAGGATCAAATTGGGATTCACTTGTCGTCGTCCAGCAAAGAAACCATTACTGACACCAGCCATGATGAAGAAGCGATTAATTTGGGCAAAGCAACATCGTGATTGGACTGCTGATGATTGGAAAAGGGTAAGCTGTTTGCCAGCCATGTGATTTATTTTTTTCCTGCCTGTTAAGCTCAATCGTACCTCGGGTAAACATGTTATACTGTACAAAGCTACATTTTTTTCAGGTTTGCTTTTTGGATGAGTCATCAATACACATCCTAGATGACAAATCTGTATTTGTGAGGAGGTGCAAGGATGAGAATTACAATAGTGTCTGCATTGTCAGGACCGTTAAGCACCCCCTAAGTGTCATGGTGTGGTCCGTCATCAGTAGGAAAGGAACTGGCCGTCTGTATATTGTCGAAGAAATGATGAATCAACACCAGTACATCAAGGTTCTGGAGAAAACGCAGATTCCACAAGTTCGTGAATGGTTCCTAGATGGCAAATTTTTATTTATGCATGACTCTGCGCCTTGCCAAAAAGCTAAATCAGTGACAAAGTTCCTTCTGGACAACAAAGTGATGGTTCTGGACTGGCCTGGGAATTCTCCCGACCTCAACCCGATCGAGAACCTTTGGGAGCTAATGAAGAGGAAAATTTCTGCTCAGAATGTCACAAACAAAATTCAATGGCTCGAAAGACTCGTCAATGTGTGGCATCATGATGATGAAATTGAAAATAACTGCCTCCGGTGCATTTGCAGTATGCCTGTCAGAGTCCAGGCTGTAATCGCTGCAAAGCGAGGTGTTACAAGATTTCCCTTCGTTTATCATGATCTTCATTAATGCCCGTTGCTCATGGTAAAATGTTTCTTAAAATTTATTTTACAACTAATTTTATAAAAATTTGACGAAAGCAAGCTGTGTTGTTCACGGTAAAATTATTTTATAAAATCCGTGGATGTATCAGGATCGCCATCTACCGGTAAACTTCTGAACCAAGAATCAGCTGTTCAACACACATTGGTTTGAGAGTATGGCTCCAACAAACAAAGCAAAAATTGCTGCTTTAGCTACAATTATATGTCGCACAGTGGTAAAAAGGAAGAAAAGAAATGCTAGGAAGTCCTGGACTTGGGAATGGATAAAAAGAAGAGAACAGTAGAGGAATACTCTCCTTGGTCGAAAATGAGTTGAGGTTAGAAATCAGAATTCATATAGGAATTTTCTAAGAATGGAGGAAAGCAGTTTTAAAAAACTCCTAGATCTCGTTGGTCCCAAAATTATTCGACAGGACACTTAACATGAGGCAAGACATTTCTCCTGAAATGAGACTGCAAGTGAGTTCGAAACCCGTTTATCTTCGCCTTCATATCAGCCTGGCTTGTGTTCAGTCGAATTTGTGAAACATATCGGCGATTGAGATTTCTGTCTCACTTCTTGCATTTCTATTGTGGTATATGGGCGTTTTAACCTTATACAAACACTGATATTTCTGGTACTCGTCCAGTAAACACTAACAGCTTGGCAGCCCGTATCACACGACACTAGTTAGTATGAAAGCTTCTACCAGTATTGGTGTACACGCCGGTATAGACGCGTCTAGCACCGTGTGATATGTACCTTCCATGCTAGGTTCTGCCTTCCATAATAGCTTCCATACAACTCACGAAATTGAACAGGTGCCATTTTCCTGGCAGTTTTCATGGAAGTTTGAGTGCAACAACCAATCGGATTGCTTTTCTCGTTCAGGTAGATATCCTACGGGCAACATAAACAAGTAGATTTGTTATGTGGGTAGGCCTACGAATCAATACATCAGAATTAAACTATATTTTCTTTAAACGGCGTCTGTGTGATATATCCAGTAAATACAGAACGTGTCATATTATTATTATTATTCTGGGATAAATATTTAACTATTTAAATTCTAATAGTTATCACGAATGGTATCCGTCCATGGTTACAGTATTTAGGGAAAATAAGAATTTTGAATGGGAGAAAACACAAAACAAAGTTGCAATATTGCTGTACGACGTAAGGAGGAAATTATAAAATAATTAAAAGGAAGTAAAAATCTCCGCCCCTGAATAGCCTTGAACCCGAGATCTTCAGATCAGCAAGCGAGCGCGATACCACTAGCACACTTTTCCAACTGACTATACAGCAATTTGTTGCGTTTCTTATCAGCGCGTATGGTTAAATATCCAATTATTACAATTATATCTTAAATATTGATTGGAATGAATTCATTCAGTACCACGCATCTTTTCAAATGTACTTAAAGCAAGTTTCATGACCGCTTTGCGTTAATAATGCGAATCGGCTGTAAATTTTACCCCCAAACGACAACCGTCCTCCATGTTTTATTTTCGAAGAGTTTGTTTACAAGCGAGCTTCACAATCTTCTCACCACGTGGCGCCAGCATCATCTTCATGTCAGCTTCCCTGATTGGTTCGTTTCGTAAAATTAATTTTACGGAATAGAACATGTCCTATTTTATGGAAAGTTTTATCAAAGGTTTTATAAAACTTGAATTTGACCGTGAGCAACATAAATTTTATAAAATTAAATTATTGTACAATAAATTTGAAGAAAAATTTTACCGTGAGCAACGGGCATAATGTTTCAAATGTAAATTAGCGTAATATGTATGTGGGAACAGATAGGCAGGGAAAAGAAGAGATAATTGGCCCATTTAGCTATGGAAATCAGGATGAAGAAGGAGAAATGTTAATAGATTTCTGTAGAAGGAATGGATTAATTGTTGGAAATACATGGTTTAGGAAAAAGAACTCCCAAAAAATAACTAGGTATGGATGGGGAGACAGAAAGACAAAAACCATGATCGATCTTATCCTAGTGGAAAAGGATAAACGTAGACAACTGGTAGATGTGACAGCTATGCCAAGAGGAGATTTTGAAGGAGACCATAAAGTGGTGATAGCCAAATTAAGGCTTGGGAAAATCACAAAGCTTGCGGAGAAAAGGGAAAGAAAAATAAAGGTGTGGAAGCTAAAAGAGAGAGAGGCAATGGAAAAGTTCCAAGAAGACTTGAAAAAGGAAATTCCCAAAGACGAAGCAAAAAGTATCGAACAGGAATGGTCATGTTTTAGAAATTGTTTTGCGAAGTGTGCAGTAAACACTTGTGGAAGACTATCAGGGAAGAAAAAGGAAAGGGAGACCCCTTGGTGGAACAACAGGGTAAAGGAAGCTGTTAAAGAAAAACAAATGGCATGGAGGAAGTGGATAGGCAGTAAAAATGCAGAGAAATGGCAAAAATATAGAGAAGCAAAGAAGGCATGCCAAATAATTGTACAAGAAGAAAAAAGGAAAAGTTGGGAAGGTTTCACGGAAACTTTGAAGGAGGATATCCAAGGAAGTAAAAAGGTTCTATATGGATTGGTGAAAAACAGTGTAAAAGGTAGGAAAAACACAAAATTTGTAAAAACTGAAGCAGGACAGATATTGTATCAAAGAGATGATATATTAAAATGATGGGAAGAATACTTTTCAAAGCTACTAAATGTTAAATACATTGAACTGGAAGATGAAAAAGAACAAGAAGAAACAACGGAAGCAAAAGAAGAACAAGAAAAGGAGATCACTATGCTAGAAATAGAGGAAGCCATACAGAAGATGAAGAGCGGTAAAGCAGCAGGAGAGGATGAGGTGTCCACGGAAATGATAAAAGCAGCGGGACCAATAGGTGTACAGTGGTTGTATAGATTATTTAGAATAATTTGGAAGAAGAAAGAGATTCCAGAAGAATGGGGAAAGGGATTAATTATCCCGATTTTTAAGAAAGGTGACAAAAAGGAATGCAATAACTACAGAGGGATCACTCTTATCGCTCATGTAGCTAAGATCTTTGAGAGAGTTCTGGAAGGCAGACTGAGGAGGAAGATAGAAGGAGAGATGGAAGAAGAACAGTATGGTTTTAGGAAAGACAGATCAACATTTGACCTAATCTTTGCATTAAGGCAAATGATGGAGAAAAGATGGGAATTTGGAGAAGACATGGTGATGACATTTATTAATATTGAGAAAGCGTACGACAGTGTGCCTCGACAGGTGGTTTGGAATGTATTAAGGAAAAGGAGAGTTAACGGAGCTGATGTCCAAATGTTAAAAGCTATGTACAAATATTGTGTGAGTAGCGTGAAGACCAGTATAGGAGAAACAGAATGGTTTAAAGTGGAAACAGGTCTCCGACAGGGAAGTGTATTGTCCCCCTTACTATTCATCATAGTCATGGATGAAATTCACAAGAATGTTAAACAGAGATTGGGACAAGAGGCAACAAAGGCCATGCTGTTTGCAGATGATATAGTGATATGGGGCGAGGATGAAAAGGAAGTACAAAAACAACTAGATGTATGGAATCAAGAAATAGAGAAATATGGGATGAAAGTAAGCACAGAGAAGAGCAAGACAATGGTAATGTCAAGAGGAAGGAAGGAAGGAAGAGGAAAGATAGAATTGAATGGGAAAATTCTAGAAGTGGTTAAAAGTTTCAAGTACTTGGGAAGTGTGATCACAGAAGATGGAAGGATAACTGAGGAAATTGGAAAGAGAATACAACAAGCGAACAGTTTTTACCAGAGCATAAGGGGTATTCTGTGGAACCGAGATGTCCCAAAGAAATGTAAAAATGTATTATATTCAACCTACTACAGACCCATACTAACATATGCAGCTGGAGCGTGGACTACTACAAAAAGAGAGGAGAGTAGAATACAAGCCGCGGAGATGAAATTCCTAAGAGGTATAGAGGGCAAGACCAGAAGAGATAGAGTTAGAAACGAAGAGATTAGAAAAAGGACAGGAATCTTGAAGCTGCAGGACAGGATAGAAACAACAAAGTTAAAGTGGTATGGACATATGATGAGAATGGGAGAGGAGAGAGTACCAAAGAAAACTTTCTGTGAAAAGATGACAGGGAAGAGACCACGAGGAAGGCCCCGAAAGAGATGGGCAGATACAATGTGGGAGTGTGTAGAGAAGAGAGGAGGAAAACCTGAAGAAGTACTAAAAACAGGAGAGGAGTGGTGGAGAGACAGGAAACGTTGGAGGTCCTTAATTCACAACCCGACCCAGGAAGCTGGAAACGGGAAATGAAGATGATGATGTATGTCAAAGTCCATTTTAGATAAATAAAGTATATATAAGTGAAATTTTGTTTTGTATGTCTTATTATGTTCGAAAAATGCAACTTTTACCTAGTGGCCCTAATAATATGATCACCCCCTGTATCTGTTGTGTGCTAATTTCTTCTAAGCTGTTACTGGAATGTTTAAACACATACAGATTGACATTGAAATGATTTTAATACAATGTAGTGATAAACAAATGTGTATTAAAAAGATATGAATTGTAGAGAAAGCTATATTTAATTACAGTGTCCATTGGACTCACCTCGGGCAAATTAAGTGGTGAAATAGGTTAGGCTTTCTAGGGTTAAATACTTAATATTGAGTATTAACAGATGACAAAGCAATTTAATAAGTTACTGAAGTTAATACATAGAATTAAAGCATTATCCAATATGGTTAATGCTTTGCCTCATATGGGTCAACATTGGATAAAACACAAATCCCTCTAAAATAAAAAATCACAGTCAGTCTGAAAGACTAGACGTTGTATCATTTCAAATGACAGCTTGCCACGGTGGGTGAGTGGATAGCGTGTCGGTCTACTAACCCCAAGATTGCAGGTTCGCCCCTGGCCGTGGTAAGTGATTTTTGAAAGGCGGCAAAAATACGATACGCATGTCATACGATGTTGGCATGTTAAAGAACCCATTTGAATTCAGTAGGCCGAGCTTATAATGGCAAAATTAATCTCGGGAGTTTCCGCCAGCACAAAGTTCCTCATTTCTCTACTAGAAAGCGCTATTGTGTTCAAGGAGATTAGATATCTAACATCTAACCTCCTTGACTTTCATAGTCAAGGAACTACGAAATTCGACATGCAAGCTACCCTATGGGTGTCAAATAGCAAAGCTTGCACAAGGCACCCGAGGCCATACGATATTATTTTTTTTTATTTCAAATGACGCATGCTACAAATGCTACACATGTTAGAAAGGCTCAGGAGGGCTTCTCGCTTTGCTCGAAGCCCCAGGACTCATTCAACAGACTGCATTACCCATTAACTTAGGCTTCCCGCGCTGGCACCTCTTTAAGGGTCACGGGAAGAAATGTGTTTCTTGTACTTTTATTCAAGATGTGTTTGGTTAAATAAAGCGTAAATTGTGTACTTTTTGATAGCGGTTTTGTGGCCCATCATCCCAGGCAAGCCTTGCCTCCCTGTCAGAAGGATCATTTGGCCATAAATTTGAATTAGTGTAAGGATGTAGTATGAGTGTCCAGATTTAGACAATAGCCTACTCCATGAAGGGGTCATGACTATGCCTTATATGTTTGTTTAATGAATAGGGTACCTGAAATAAGGGAAGAATACTGATTTAGGCTGATCCTACATTGGAAGCGGCCACCAGACCCGACCCGGCCAGACCAGACCAGTCCAGACTCGGCGCTCCTACATTGCAGCTAGTTTTCAGCGGAAGAACCAGTACTGTGTCAACTCTCGACGAGCAAAGTTGTCTATTATTACAGTTGATAAATGGACGAGGAACTAATTGATTTTAAGTTATTGGACAGGAATTTATTATTAAACTTGTGTAAAAGAAAATGGGTTCACGAGTTCAATGAAGACCGTCAAAGTGAATTTTACATAACCATAATACAACTCGCTCACGCACTAATTCAATTATCATTCCTTTGTCTGCCATTATGGCTCAATTCCACACAAAAACAAAGTTCAATGATGATAGAACGCACCAGCACCCTCAGAAGCTTCCATGCAACTGGGAAGAAAAACAAACCTGTTTGATAGCTGTCAGACAAGTCCAGACTCCCCTACCCGGAACGAGCACTGGCTCCAGTGTAGGAGGGCGGACGGTGCGTCATGTGTTTGTTTTCTTCAGACTCGACCAGACCCGCTCAGACCGTCTGGTCTGGTCAGGAGAAATTCCGGTTTCAATGTAGGAGCGGCCTTACAGATTTGTGGAGTGAGTTCCTGATTTTTAAATAGAGTTTATGAAATTTATGGTAAAGGTGAAGGAGAGGTGAACATGATTAGACAATAGCCTACTCCATGAAGGAGTCATGACTATGCCTTCTGTGTCTGTTTAAAGTATAGAGTAACTGAAACGAGGGAAGTTGACTGAATTTGGTGTTTGTAGAATGTAATTTTCGATTTTAATTTGGGTTTTCGTGAAGCTTGTTGCGGAGTTGTTATTTCTCTGAAAAGGAGTGTTTTTGCCCCAGGCAGGCCTGTGTTCGATCTGGCTAGACTAGTGTAACGGTAGAGAGTTGGGAGATGAGTTGTAGAACCTGGGAGCGAGCAGTGGCGGGCTGAACATTAGGGGGGGCTATTTTGAGTGAGAGTAGGGATGGAATATTGGGACTGGTTCGATGCTTTGCTCTGACATCCTGCACATCTCTTGGTGAGGCACCCTGTATTCTTATTCTTATATGGCATCTTGTATATCTCTTTAGAAGTCACCCTGTATTCTTGGGTTCGCTTCGCCTGTATTTTGCTCTGACATCCTGCACACCTCTTTAGGAGGCACCCTGTATTCTTATATGGCATCTTGTGTATCTCTTTAGAAGTCACACTGTATTCTTGTGTTCGCTTCGCTCAAAGCCCCAGGTCGCTCGACGCCAGGCCTCTTTCAACAGACTCCAATAATCATTAGCGTCTGCTTCTCGCTCCCCGCGTGAGCATGACGTCACGTTCCCGCGCGGCTGCATGACGTCACGTCCGTCTCCGTAACGCATAACGATGTACCCCAACCATAACGACGAAGTCGACAAGATCATTTGAAATGATAAAACATGTTTTGGGCTCGAGCAATTCCAGTTTAGACAGGTTTTACCCTACCGGGTGTCTTGCCTAACAGTCATCGGGCACTGTCACTCTGAATAACATGAAAAACAGTATTGCTGCATGCTTCATAATCAAATGGGATTGTGGTTTTACTTGTCTTGAGCCAATGAGTTCCTAAAATAGCTACCAAATCATACTTACCTCTATGACCTTCTTCAAATGGATCTACTGGCACATCTTCTATGGTTTCATCATCCTGTCACATACAAAACCACAATTGTAAATTTGCAGACATATCACATTGAAATTCAAGCAATATTTCTAGGTTTATGCCGTGTCTTGTGTGGGGGTTTCACCTAGGAATACCAAGCTGGCTCATCAGCGGGCTCCCACAGGAGTGCCAAACTGCGTGCTAACTCCCCTTTTTGAAGCGCACCTGCGCCTCTTTATGGCGAGAGCTAAAAGCTCAAGCAGCCTTGATCTCCCTAGGAAAGAGCCCGCTGATGAGACAGCTTGGTGTTCCTAGGCGAAACCCCACACAATACAAGGCACAAACCTAGAAAAAATTGCTTGAGTTTTAATTCACTGGCCGTGAAAGCCAATACACCATATCACATTTAAGATTTAAATGTTTCTAATAATATTAATACATGGCATACACAAAATACCACGATGGCTTTAAAAAAATGTATTTACAAACAAAAACAGGTATAATAAAGTAGTAGTGGATACAACATTACATAAATATTAGCAAATAATGGGGAAGGAGAAATTTTCTGGTTAAGTAGACAGATGAGCCCGCCAATTAGAGCATTTCCCAGTATTTACCAGAGGCTCCTATTTGGCATAGGTATCTCCACTGGGACCCACCCTCACCATTTACCCGGGCTTTGGATCGGCACAGCGTTGAGCTGGATTGATCCCTCTTTAGCTGGGTCCAATCCTGAATCTGCCACTGGCTAATCATAAACTATAAAACTAAAGTCTGTTTTAATTTACCTCCATGGATAAATATTTATCCTGGTAACGTTCCCAAAACTTCAATCTTTCTTCCGTTCTCTTTCTTCTATTCTCTGATGACAGCATAGTATCTGAAAAGCAGAATACATAAATTTATTTGAATATCCAAACCAGAGTTTTCAACTTTGTCTTACTCGAGGGCCGCATAATGTTTTCGTAATGATTAACCGCCGTCTTCTTGAAACACACATGAACATAGGTTTACATACCGACTAACCCAGCAGTCAATAGCGAGTTTAATTTAAGTTCCAAATGAAGGTGTTACTATATAAGTTATTGTGGTGCCAAAGAGTAGCATAGCTGTCGCTAGTTGAAGAGATTTAATTCATTAAACAACCTCCGCCAAATCAGCACAAAGTATGTGCGTTATAACACGCTAAGTGTGGTACATAAAGATAATGGACAATATCACTTTTCAAAAGTTATTTTAAATTTTTTAATGTTTCTAAGTTAATCAAATTTTTAATGTGTTTTTATGAGTAACTGTGTATATGCATGATAATGTTTTTTATCTTGCTCAATGTTTTTGTGTGTAATGTTATTAGTTATGTCATAATGTGGCTAAAAAAGGACCGCTATCCTATGGTTCGAAACATGTACCACACTTAGTGCGTTATTTGTATTGATTTGATGGAGGTTGTTTAATAAATTAAATCATATTTGTCAATACGGACCGAAAATGCATTTAATATTCCCAAGTTGAAGAGATGGCAAATTCTTAACAGTAAACACTGCACGTACAGCTGCTATTGTCCTTCCTTCAATGTGCATTCTGTAGGATTGGGTGGTCATCTGTTAAGTTATTACAAGATATATAACTTTTGTGATGTGCTCTAGAGTGTCAATTTTTAGTATTATGGTGTCTATTTGATATTTTCCTCCTTTCCTAAAAGTCATTTGTTTAGTTTTCTCTACATTTATTTTGACCTTGTTCTCAGTGGCCCACTTTTCAAGATTGTTTAGAGCTAATTGCAGGTCCTCTTTGTTAGGCAATCCTAGAACCATATCGTCAGAATACATTATGAGTAAAGTTTTCTTAGTTCCTCTTAGGACTCCATTGCTTTAGACCTAACAATTATTGGTCTAGGAAAAAACCATTGGTCTGGATCAAAATTAATAAATTTGAGTTTTAGCAAACATGAAATTGGGCAATTTCAGGGTAGAACTTGGCATTACCGAATCCTTGGGAAAAAATAAACTACTGAAATGAGACAAAATACCTGTGGTAATGATCGGGAAAAAATCTGGAGATGATGTATTAATAGATGTTTACTCCTCTGCTGTCTATAACCCTCCCACCATCCTCTTTTTTGATCACGACTTATACAGATGAAATTCCAGCTGAGTATGCCATTATAAATCTGATTTAGCACAAAGTACAGTATTGCCAACCCCATGCATTCGGTACTATTTCATAACCAGTAGCCCAATATGTTCATTCAGACCAATGCTTTTTGCCTAGACCAGGAGTCTCCAAACTACGGCCCGCGGGCAATAACCAATCCGGCCCACAGTAGCCCGACGGACATGCCCGGTATCCGGCATGCCATAGCTTATTTTGATGACATTGTAAAATTAAGAAAGCAAAATAATCATACAAATTATATTCAGATGGCTTTTCTAACGACCAATTAAGAAACACAATAACTGAGATACATAATCAGGATGTCTACCAAAACCAATTAGCAGATTTCCCTGACAATTCCCTGAGTAACAGTAGCGACCATAATAAATATACAGTATAAAACAGAGTTTGTATTTAAAGAGCATTTCAATAAGTGCTCGAACAATAAAGGGTAGCATGACAAAGTTGAAAAGACAAAAACAAGGACAGAAAAATATATTTTTCGATATAAGTTATTGCTATTTTTTAAACTTTTTATCTAGAAAAAATATTGTACTCTTGAGTATTAAAAATAGTACCCTAATGCTCTCAAAAATCATATAGTTACACATTTATATACAAATACTCTCTATCTTGCAAGAAATGAGAGCTTACTGATTTAATGACAGTACAATCATCACCAGAATATACTTTTCCCCATCAAAATTTAAATTCCTAATTTTAAATTATTCAAAGTTGGACCATGTGAAACTAAAATTCCCCGAGTGTCATTAAAATACCCTGATAATTCCCTGGGGGGCGTGGTGGCTAGATTTTCGAAGTGAAATGCCATGTCCTGTGGTTCAGATTCCACGTAAAAAAGAGGTCCCGTGGCTCATGATCTCGAGATTAACAGTCACGTTAAAATACAAGCTTCCTTCCTTTTTTTGACAATTCCCTGAGTTTTCCAGAAATTAAAAAATCCCTGAGTATTCCCTGTTTTCTATGTTTTCCCGAGCAGTAGACACCCTGCATAATGATATTGAACATTTTAACTGTAATCAGTTCCAGTTGGTAGCATCCTGAACTGCTGTGTCCAAGAATAGCGGGTTCAAACCCGGCCAAAGTCGTCGGATTTTTTAGGAGCGTTCAAAATCCTTCAGTATGCCTTCCTTTGGATGGGGAGGAAAGCCGGCGGTATGAAAAAGATCCTTCCACAGACTAAACATGTGTGAAGCAAAATTGTTAGGTTAGATTTCGTCGGAATGCGCAAGTTCCGACATTCACCACTAGGTATCATTGATATCTGGCAGCAAAAGTTAGAACTACTTGAAATTGAACGGAACTTTAGCTCACCCTAAGGGTGTCCGCTGGAAGCAGCTACAGACTCAGGTGAGCCAAACATGTCCTCGGATACTCCCGGCACTAAAAGCCGTACGACAAATAGATAAATAAATATCCTAAAAATTTAATAAATGTGAAATACATCATAGGTAATTTGCATAATTGAATTATTCATAATTATTAGTAGGGCCCAGATGTTGATGACATGTCATCTTTTTACTGAGCTGTCTAAAACGATGCTGAAATACATAGAAACCCCGGACGGGCCACCGCCATCTTCAAATATGTCGTTATTTTGCATCTTTCTGCATTTTTTTCCTATGTTTCCATTTTAAGAGCATTTTTTAAAGATTGGTAGATTTTTTGGTCTTATTTTAGAAACATTGGTCTTTTGAGGTCTTTTTTTTTTTTTTTTCCAATTTAGTCATGTCACAGCTTTATATGAGGGAGTTACGTGTCTCAGAGTTAAGAAGAAGCTAGTAGCTGATACAAGATAATTTAAAATATTGAAATATTGATTCCATTCCCTTAATCAACCAGGTGGAAGCTAGTCCTAGCAACAATCGTGGCGAAATTGCTGCTGGTATTGCATCAAATCTGAAACAAGTGCTGGGCCAAAACACCGGCAAACTCTCAGGCATACTTTCTGATGACAACTACTGCATGGTTGGGATTGAGGAGGATTTAGCAGCAAACGACCTTCCTCACTTCAAGTTACGCTCCGATCACATCAGTTGATGTTGAACACAGTTTTTAGAGATATAAATACTTGTTGGCTGATATCCGCAGATCATTTACATTTGACAACATCAGAATGGCAGTCGTTTTGTTAAGTGCAAGAAATCTATTTTGATTTTCCATTTTATAGTGCATTTTTCGAATTTTGAAATATTGATGAGTTTATGATTATTTTCTCCATTTTATAGTGCATTTTTCGAATTTTTAGGTCATTTATTAGTCATTTTTGCAAGTTTTAAGTGCATTTCTTAAACTTTTTTATGGCATCAACATCCGGGCCCTAATTATTAGTATGATTAATGAGATTTATGTAGCTGTAACTCTCCACTGGTGATTGTTGGCAGTTGTGGATCAAGTTTACTAGTGGAAATTATCAGCAACTGCAAATGCTTATCAATTAATTTGGATCTGTAAATATATTTTTTGTATAAGTTATTTCATTTTGGAGATTATTTTTCACACATTATGCAACGAGCCTATAATGGCAATAATTAAGACACGAGTATGTTTATAAAACGAGCGTAACGAGTTTTATAATTTCCATACGAGTGTCTTAATTACCATTATAGGCGAGTTGCATACAACTGTTTATGTTCGACGATAATTATAACTATTTTATGTTCGAACATAAATATTCATAAATATCTGTCGAGATTTCACTAGTTTTATGTACTGAACAGAGCGCATGGGACGCAGAGAATACCTTGTATTTGACCATGGCCTCCTGGAATACCTCACTATGGCACTCGCCACGCATTGAAATTTAAAATAGGGGACCATGGAAGTGAGCGCAGGTGCGATGCCATCCTCACCTAATTGGTCACACAACTGTTTCTTGAGCTCTGATTGGTGGGAGAGACTGTGAAAATCCACAGCCTGCTTCCAGTCTCCGACCGGGTCAGGAATGGAATGAATGAAGCCCCCATCTAGCGGCGAGGATATTAACTGTACCGGCTGCCGAGGCCTGACGCACTCCTCTGGGGCAATGATTAAATGAATGACAGATGAAATGAAATGATAGTGGAGAGTGTTGCTGGAATGAAATTTTGACAGGGAAAACCGGAGTACCCGGAGAAAAACCTGTCTGCCTCCGTTTTGTCCAGCACAGATCTCACATGGAGTGACCGGGATTTGAACCACGGATCCAGCGGTGAGAGGCCGGCGTGCTACCGCCTAAGCCACGGAGGCTTTGGTGGGAGAGACTGTATCATAATGAAAACTTGTACTATAATGAGCCTTATTATAGTACAGTTTTCTGACATATAATATTTACATTTCACCAGGGTCGAACATAAAGTACATTTATGCAACTGATCAAACTGTGTGAGTGAAAAACTCTTATAAAATTCCAGCAATGGTGACTTCAAATATATTATTTCAGTAGTATAGACCCCTCCTGCGGCGCTGACAAGCAACCGATCGTGAAAAAGGAGCATTCAAATTAAAGAGAATAGACTAGCAGTGACGAATTGCACTCTAATTTCATAATTATCTATAATTTCTTTAAAGAATTAGCCTACTTTTAAAAAAAATGTACAAAGTGTGTGATTTGCAGATACTGTTACTGTAGGAAAATATGCTCCATTATTGCTGTCCACTTCACATTTTGGCCACTGTGACACTTGTTTCATGTCATTTTAACATTCTGTGGTCTTTCCTTTATTATTTTGCATGGATATCAGAAACAGTACATCGAGTAAACGGAGAGTGATACAGCTAAGCTGGATTTGCAAATACCGATGCTCTTAACACTCATCAATTAATTGTCATCTAAAACCTTAAAACTATTAAACGTTAAATATTTTACAGGCTTTTCTTCTGCATTCTACTATAATTTCATAAATATCAATTTTTATAAGAAGTGTGCAATTTGCAAATACTGTTGCTGTAACATGCTGCAACATGCAGTTCTATAATCATTTGGTTGAAATAAAAACATAACAACCTTTCTCCTTAAGTCTCTCATTTTAAACCTATTGGGGAAAGTGTGGTTTATGAACATGCGAGATTTCTCGCACGGGTCTGTTAGTATATATTATTTCAGTAGTATAGTTCCCTCCTACGGCCTTCACAAGTGACCGATCATGACAAATGAGCATTCAAATGAAAGAGAATAGACATTAGCAGTGACAAATAGAACTCTAATGTCATAAATTTCTTTAAAAGGTGATTTTTAAGAAAATGTACGAAGTGAGCGTTTGGCAGATACTGTTGTTGTAGGAAAATACGCTCCATAATTGCTGTCCACTTCAAAATTTGGCCACTGTGACGCCTGTTTCATGTCGTTTTAACATTCTGAGGGCTTTCCGTTATCATTTTGAATAGATTTCAGAAACAGTAAATCAAAGGAATGAGTACGGTACTCATAACGTACATTTTCATAAATATCGAATAACCGGTGAGTGTTATGATGAGCCAATTTTCAGTGATAACCTTCTTAAGTTAGGGAATGTAGAACTTGGAATTTTAACTGTTCAGGTTTGGTATGTTCTTTGACTGCCCCTTCAGAATGCTATGTTTATCTTACGTCACTGTGCCATAGATTTATAGATCCCTCTGAGTTACAGGGGTATGTATCTGTGGTGTGACTACAACACTGCTCTTTCTCCACTCCTTAATTAGATAGCAGCACACTTCTTGTGTCCCGAGTCTCTAGGAGGCAGTGGAGAAGGAGACCATGACTTATTAGTTACATCTCTGTATTCCAGAGATGATATTATCAATTAGTTGTTTTCAGAAGGGGAGGAAAACTATCTAAGGATGATTATATCCTATGCAAAGGACAAAAGCCACGAACTAGTAACCAATACAAATATCTAGGGATTACATTGCAGGTAACAGGAAAAATTTTCACAATTCACTTAAAAGAGAGAGTTATCTCAGCTATATGAAACATTAGTGATATTCAACACCTCCCCAAGCTATCTTTGGAGACAGCCATGGCTTTATTCAACATGAAAGTTGCTTCCGCAGCCATTTATATGGCCTGTAGATAATATGGGAACATCCCTCGAAAAGACAACTACAAGAGCAGGTAAGTCTGAAGGCCAGATTCCTATGTGTTCCTATATATGTGTTTCTAAGTATACAACATCCAGACTAGTATACGTTCTCACAAAGGAGACGTATTTCATTGAAGACATAAGACTGAGACTGCTACTTCCGACAACAAGAAGTACAATTAAAGAGATCCATTATATGGGATGAGTTTTACACAACTGACGCGATGACCAAACAGGGAATGGATGCGGGGAGGGAATGATCTGAGGCATACTCTGACCAGATTTGCTGTCCACGGGTTCCACCATAAGGTATGCAGAAACTCAGGATTTCACAAGCCGGGTCCAAGCTGCATATGTGTATTTTGCGACAAAAAATGTGATATATACCATGTACTGAAATGTTCTAGTAAACAAGGAACCTTGACACAATTGTGTCAATAAGTGACAATGTATGAGTGTTATATTATGGCCATTTGGTTGCAATAAATTATTATTATTATATTATCAATTGTAGTAGATTGGGCTCTTACTGCAAGACATTGTTGTAGGATGAGGAATCTTATAACTAGCACAAAACTTTACAAACCCAGAGGCTTTAAGGCTCTGCAGAAACATAAGAAGATGCGTGAAATAAAGTAGTGTTATTTCTATTCATACTACAAACGAAGTTGAAACATGCCAGTTACAGTCCATTCATTTCTTAATTATGAATTGCTATTCATTCAATATGCCAAATACAGTCCACTAATCAAGTAGCTATGAACTAAGCTATTTAACCAGAGAATAAGATCAAGGTCCCGATTACTAACTGAAATGTAAATAGTGTTCTATAATCATCTTCTTCTTCCTAGCATTAATCCCTTGCAGGGTCTGCTATTTTGCTATATCTCCTCCACTTCTTTCAGTCGTTGACATCTTCTGGTGTTAGACCAACAGCGTGCATGTCACCCCTAATGTTGTCAGTCCACCGCTTTGCAGGTCTTCCACGTGGTCTTGTTCCGCCTGGGTTGATGTGGAGTGCTGTTTTGGCAACTGAGTTGTTCTGTCTTCTCATAACGTGACCGTACCAGCGTAGACGAGCCTCCCTCACCTTCTCGACAATTGGTGCAACACCAAATCTTCGCCGGACGTCTGTGTTCCTTGCTTGGTCAAATCGGGTCAGCCCCATCGACCATCGGAGCATCTTCATTTCCATTGTATTCAAAATTTGCTCATGTTGTTTGGTCATAGGGCGACATTCAGTCCCATAGAGTGCTGCTGGGCGTACCACAGACTTGTAGACCTTTGCCTTGAAATGCAGAGGCATCTTTTTATCACAGAGAACTCTAGTGACTTGTCTCCACTTGAGCCAGGCTGCGTTTACCCTCATCCGAGTATCAGGTGTGGCGTCACAATTTGAAGTGACAGTGGACCCTAAGTAATTAAACTGCATGGTCTTCTATAATCATTTGGTTTAAATAAAAACATGACAACCTTTCTCCTTAAGTCTCTCATTATAAAACTATTGGGAAAAGTGTGGTATATGAACATGCGAAATTTCTCGGACAGGTCCGCTAGTATTTTTTAAATATAACTAAGTGGCAAATTCCCCCCCCCCCCCCCCCCCCCCCCCCCGAACTGTGCCATAGATATCTTACTCAGTTCTGAAACTTTGCGCGAAATTCAAAACTACAGTATGTTAGTTTGATGAGCAGGCTTGGTCTTGGCTCTTGGGGGAGGAGTCAGTGTGGCCCCTAGGCTAAAAATTTTGGAGACCCCTGGCCTAGACCAATAATCGTTAGGTAGCAAACCAATGCACAGTGGGTCAAAATCTAGGAGGACAAAATTATTTATTTTCATAATTAAAAAATCAAAATTTATTACTTCTACAGCATTCTTATATAATTGCCGCTCACTATTCTGGTATATAAACACATCTTAGTGTAAATCACCACTGTTCGAGCAGTCTGAATTGGAGGGTGAATGTAAGTGGCTGTGGTTTGGTTGTCTTTGTGGTTAGCGTGATGCTTTTAAGATGAAGCATGCAGCTGAAGGTATGATCTTTATAACATGTTTCAGTTATTAATGGGCGTAATTGTTACGTAATTTTAGCTATATTTGCATTATATAATATTTAACTATTATTTTAAAAAATTATATTTTCACTTAGATTTTTAGTATGTCGCGTCACTCTGAGTCACTTTCTACTTAATATTAAAATGTAGATACATTCTTGTAGTTTACGCCTGTTATAAGATTTTTTGCAACATTTTGCAACTTACTTAGTTATTTTTCGTTTTAGAAGATGCCGCACAACCAGTTCTCACACGTTTACAACTGTTTGAAGCACTGGGTTCGACGATTATGTCAAAAGTGGAACTTTGTGACTTCAATAAAAGTAAATTAGGGGTAGAAAATTGTTCTCAAGAGATAACTGAATGCTCTATCCAACTCCTAGTCATAGACAATTTCTTGCATGTGTAGACATAGCTTAAAAAAGTTCTTAACTGATGTTTATTATGAAGTAAACAAATTATATATGTTGCTTTCACTCTAAATTCATGATTAAAATATAAAAATAATTTTGTCCCCCTCGATTTCGATTTTGACCCACTGTGCAATGGTTTTTGCCTAGCCCAATATCTTCATCCAGACCAATGGATTTTGTCTAGACCAATAATTGTTAGGTAGCGCTGCACACCCACGTTAGCCAATATAAACACCCCTAGTTTTTGTCACATACAGCGGGGGTAGACACGCATCAATAATCTTTATCCAGGCCAATAATTTGCCAATTATTTCTTTTTTCACATAATTACGTTACGTGTGACATGTGGTGTATTTTTTGTATCAGACATGTTGGCAACAGTGATAGGGCGTGACATGACGTCAATGTGTTTCCCTCAAACATGGCTGCTGTCGTTGAATGAGCAAGAAATAAAAACATTTATTTGCATAATATATCAAATATTTCCGGTGCAGCAGTGATAATTGACAGTAATTTCAATTCCTAATGACTCCCAGAAAGATATGTGCTTCATAAATTTTCAATAATCTGCCAGGTAGAAGTATAAAAGCCAAGAGTAGGTCATCATCATCATCTTGCACAGTTTCCAGCCACTGGCCGGGTCTGTTTGGAACACAAGCCTCTCCAACGTCTTCTGTCTTCCCACCATCTCTCAGCCTCCACCCTTGTCCAGTCTTCTCCTCTCTTCTTCACGCTTTCTTCCACCCCCTTCAGCCACCAGTCTCTCGGTCTCTTTCCTTCCCAGTTCATCTCGTGTACCCTCCTGGGTATCCTCTTCTCCTCCATTCGTTTTACATGTCCATACCATCTAAGTCTAGATTTCTCTATATCATCCTGTAATGGTTCCTCCTTCATTAATTCTCTGGTCCTCTCATTTCTTATTCTGTCCATCTTTGTAGCTCCAATCCTGCTTCTCAAGAACCTCATCTCACTGGCCTGTATTTTGCTCTTCTCCCTTCCTTTCACAACCCAGGTCTCCGAGGCATACGTAAGGATAAGGACATATTACGTTCGATATAGCTGTTCTGAGGGACATCCTTGCTCCATAACATGCTTCTCACACTCCTCCGGAATGCTTCTGCCCGTCTCACCCGCTCATTTATTTCTCTATCGTTTCTTCCATTATCTTGTATCAGGCTTCACAGATACTTGAAACTCTCCACTTTCTTCAGCTGTTCCCCACCAATTGTTATTCCCGTTGTGGTTCTTTCCTCTTCCTTGTTGTGATCACCATCTCACTCTTATTTATGCTAAATTTCATCCCATATCCTTGTATTATTCCTTCCCACACATCCAACTGTTCCTGAACCTCCTCCTCCTTGTTTCCCCAAATCATCAAATCATCTGCAAACACCATTGCTTTCATCTTTCCTTCCCCAATTACTTGTGAAAAGTAACGGTGACAGTGCACTTCCTTGTTTCAGGCCGTTTCTCTGTTCCAACCAGTCCGATCTCTCTCCTCCCACTTTCACACAACTCACACTCCCCTTGTACATCTCCTTTATCCTCTTTATAGTCCATTTCTCTACTCCTCTATCCTCCAAGAGTAGGTATCAGCAATAATTAATAACTTCAGTAGCCTACTTTAAAATCTTTTCCTCCAGTTTTACCATTGAGGCTCCTTGCAGAGGCCCATTGGTTTGGACTATATCCTGGATCCTGTGACTTCATTGCTAATCTTGAGCAGGTTGTATTTTAGAATGTTTTGCATAGATTTAGTTATTTCACAATTTCCTCCGATCATAGCTACAAGTTTTGATATGAGTATTACACGGTCTATGTAAGCATAAGATTTGGTAAGTTATGATCTATGCAGATTATGTGATATTTTTCTGTTGATAGCATTTTCTTTGTCATCTAATAGATCCTTCACCGCACAATAAGTGTTGATTTCCCTTTCCTGAAACCAAATTGATTATCAGATATTTTTCCATCTAAAAGTTCAGCCAATTTGCTTGCCTGGATTTTTGTGAAGGTTTTGTAACTTGTGTTTTCCAGGGAAATTCCTCGGTATGAATTCATGTCGTTTGTGCTTCCTTTCGCTTTGTGGAAAAACTTTATTAAAAGTACATGGGACGAGGACCTGGATTTGACTCTCACAACTTCAGTTAATACAGATAATAGATGAATTTCATAACATTTTTTCATATTCTGGGGGACAATACCAATTGAAATTACTGCCTATTAATACTAGCGCACTGGAAATATGTACTAAATTACGACAACAGCAATGTCCGTCAAGCGCACGAGGTCTCTTCAACTGTTACCAGTACGCACACATTGACGTCACATCCAACATCCAAAATACACCACATAAGGTTGGTCATATGCGTTACTATTTCCACTGTGCGTGACAGAAACCAGAGGTGCATATATGTGTCTTCTGGAACTGAATTGATTTTGGACTATCTCAATAAAAACAACCTCGAGAAAATTGAGCAAGTTAAATCGGCTTTTCTCAAGAAAATTCTCTGCGTATCTAAATGCACCCCTTCAAGACTGACTTATGTGCTTACTGGTGAACCCTTATTAATACTAGAAAGAAAGTAAAGGGATTCTGCCTTTTCAATACTTATATTGAACCAACTCACAGGTACATGTTTCAAAGGTTAACTCCTCCTTCCTCAGCCTGTACATAAATATCAAAGATAAATTACCTTTATAAGAACATACGTTACATGAAATAAAGATTTGTGAAGTTCGACTGTTTCCGATTCTCCATAGAACTTCACATTATTTATTTCACAAATCCTTATTTCATGCGACGTATGTTCTTATAAAGGTAATTTATCTTTGATATTTATGTACAGGCTGCGGAAGAAGGAGTTAACCTTCGATACATGTACATGTGTGTAAGTTCAATATAAGTATTGAAAAGGCAGAATCCCTTTATTTTCTTTCTAATATATAGTTAGTCAATACGGACCTCAATTACTGACATTATGAAACCTTATTCTTTGAACAGCTACGAATGATGATACTCTTACCAGCTACTGGCGCCTTTCGGAAAATTTTGGACGAGCTACAAGCTAAGCGTGAGGCTATTTGGAAGGATTGTTATGCAGCAGAAGCTATGAAAAACTCTGAGTGGAAAGGCCCCGATTATAAGCTTCGCCACACCTGGACACGTGTTGCAATACATGGCTTTCACTTTACAGTGTGCGAGACAAAAGCTTACCAAGTCCCACATAAAGAGTGCATTTGTAGTTTGAGGAGGGGGCTCTGTGACAGATCACACACTGAGATGTGAACGAAGGCAGTCGCTAAAGGACTTGTGTGGTAACCAGGATTTATAATCGAGTAAATTAATTGTATTGCAAAGAAAAGTTAAATGCTTTTCAGTCGGTCAACACGATTGTACCCAAATGAGATGGGTTATTCCCTAATCCTGAAAAAAATTACATGAGATTAATAGATACACTGGAATGACCAGTTTCATCGGCAAGCGATCATCATCAGATCCATTACACTTAGGCCCGTTCTTACAATCTCCAGTAAAGTGACAGTAATCTCTGACAGTTGGCTTTACGGTCGGAGTAAAGTCCCGGTAAACATTTGATCCTTCTTGCCATGTTCCGGTTAATGATTACGGTAGGTTAGTAGATCTGCGCATAATCTTCAACAGTTGGTACATATTTCTGGTTCGATTTGCAGATTTCTTGATACCTCTCAATAGTTGGCATGAGTGGATCAGCATCAGGGAGTAAATAATAAATATATATTTTATATTCCTTGATCTTGATCTGTGTTCTTGGAGCAATCTGTTTGTTACGTTATGATTATAAAGAGAAATATTAGATATGGAAGGACAATTATCTCCAAATGAGACAAATAAAGGCCTCAAGAGGAAAAGCTTCGTCAAACGGAATGGTCTAAAAAAGTCTTGATCGTCTAACTCCTCGTAATAATCACTTCGATTCTTATAAACTTTTAGTCTCCTTCTTTGAACACATCAGCATTTACGAAACCCATGAAATTACGGATAATTCTAGGCATATTGATGGAGTATGTAATCAGCTGGCGTTGAGATTATAATAGAAAATCTGGCAGTAAAGCAGTTTACGGGAGGAGAATCCTCTGGTAAAGTTCACTGCCGGTTAAGGCTTATTTTACTGTCAGTTTGTCGCTATCCGGGTATTGTAAGAATCAAGTTCTAGTAAACTTGCCGTAAAAGTGACAGTAAAGATTTAACCGGAAATTGTCAGAACAGGCCTTAGGCTATAAAATCTATGTCTGAAAATATGGGTGAAAATATTTACAATATATACACTTATTTAGTTGCAGTATTAAATTAGTTGAGATAATGCAACTCGTCAATATTAAATATAAATGTATGACATGGGCCCGCCAGCTTTACTTCCCCTCTGAAGGAAGGCATACTGAGGGTTGGGAAAATAAGACCAATAAATTTCAAATAGTAATGAAAACGAATAGCATCTATACTGTTAGTTGTGGTCTAGCCTATGTGATGTTTTGTTAATTGCATTTTTAGCCTACTTTTCACATTTTGCAAAAATGAGGAAAAAGTAGACTTACGACATCGATCCGGGAAAATGTGTGTGTCTGTCCTTCTGTCTGTCTGTGTGTCCCCCTATCAACTCCTTAACGGCTGCAGCAATTGAAACCAAATTTAGTATGAGTAAAGATGTGTACCGGAATATCTCAAGCCCATATTTGAAAATGATGTCAGTGCTACCAACTGCAGAAAAAACGCAATAGAAATTTGAGCTCCATGTTGGATATCAAGGAAGGTATGCATGGGAGCTATTCCAAAATTGGCACACATGTAGATAATACTATTTCAGTTTAATTTCCAGGAGGCCATACATGACAGTGTTGCCAAAATAATTTTAAGCCTTCTGATAAATCCAATTTTTAAATGCATATAACTTCTACACTATTAATTGGATTTCAACCAAATTTTGTATGTAATATGTGTACATAAACAGATATGACTGAGTGTATTCTTAAGAGCCAACAGGACTGCCAACTGTTAATAATTGCTCTCTCTACTTTCTTCGTCCAAATACCAATATATCTGAAAGTATGCAAGCCGACAGCTTTAAACTATGCACACGTTTAGTACCTGACATTTTAGATTAATTTGGAGTAACTTATATAGCCTACTTCAGTTCTACCAACATGATTCTGTGCTTGCTGATAGGTCCAATTTTAAAATACATGTAACTTCTATACTAACAAATGGATTTCATCCAAAATTGGCACAACAAGATATCATAATATTTCCGATTATTTCTAACCAGCACACGCATGACATTGTTGCCAACAGGCTTTTACGCCTGCTGATAGATCCAATGTCTAACTGCATGTAACGTCCATTGGACTTCAACCAAATATTGTATTTTGTACCTTAAGTGATGGAAGTAAGAATATATTCAGTCACCAGGGCTGCCAACTGTAGTGCTCTATTAGGCTACATTATACCAGGAATATTTCGAACTATTTAGACATTTCGATATTACCAACTTAATTTCGTCATTATTCTAGATAGGTTCATATACTGTAGAATAATCATTGGCATGAAAAGTAGGTTCTTTAGTTCGTCACGGAACTTCTTGTTTATTATATGTACAGTGTAACTCCACTATACAGGTGGCAAGTCCGGAGCCCTATTCGCAAGAAATGGGGAAGGAGGAGTAACACCTCGTTAAAAAACCTAGGTCCAGCTGACCCGGCTGGTAGTACCTTGTAAGGATCCCTTGCCAGACTTACGGTGAAGTCCTCAACGGCATTGTTGGTGGAGCGGTTGATCTGCGGTACAGTAATAATGGCAGAAGGGGCCTCCTTGTGCTCGGGAGATTAGGAGTAAAAGGTATGTGGTCTACACATATTAGGGTAGCGTCTGTCTCAGATTGAGCGGCTACAAACAGCGTCTGTTCCAGATTGGGTGGCTGTTTTTAATACTGGGAAGCTTACTACCTCATCAGTTATAACCCCGCTATCCTTCGGGGTAGCCTTTCTCAATTCTTTTCTTCACTCATGATGGAAACACTAAGTATTGGGTTATCTACCCCAGGTGGTAATTACCCAGGTGGTAATAAATCCACCTCCACGCATTGTGCGGTCAGTAGGCCTGCGGAGTCTGGGGAGCCTGCAAGGTCATGTAAGAAGAAATATCTTATATACTCAGCAACACTTAACATAAACTCACTCCTTCAGATAGGGAAACCAAAGCTAACATTGGATGAGAAACATAACATTGTCATTGCTGCAGCTCAAGAAACACGATTTTGTGATGAAGAAGCTTTTCAGTCTCGAGAATTCAGAATTTATAAAGGAATACCTGGCACAAGAGTTACACAGAACATCCCTCATCTTGGTACAGGTTTTAGAGTCCACAAGAAAGCTGTTGATTCAGTGCTGGATTTTACATCATTCAATGGAAGACTATCCATATTGTCATTTAGATCACTTAATAAAGCCTACACAGTGGTCAATTTTCATGCACCGACGAACGTGTCAAACAAGAAAGACCGACAGCAAACTAATATATTATGGGAACAATTAGGAGACGTGATTGACAATATTCCAGCGCATCACACGAAGAGAGAAAAAGTTCAGGAATGTAGTTGGAAACTATCCTGCACATAAACGAACAAACAAAAATGGCGAACAGCTGATTGACACCTGCAAAAATAACACCTAGTTTTGAAATCTACTGCGTTTAAACATCTTCCTCGGAAAGCAAAGACATGGAGACATCCAAATTCACTTATGGGTGAATTTCAACTGGATCATGTGGCAATAACAAAAAAATCAGATCGTGAAATCCAAAATGTGAAGGTCCTGATGATTATCTGTCCCTTATTAAAATGAAAGGTATTCCGTTTAGGAACAGCTGTATTCCACCATTCATACCATTTATTTTCCAAATTCAATAATGATTATATCTCTCTTTTCTCGCATTCATCCACCCCAAAACAACAGCCATCGGCACTTCATAAACATTCCACATTTATTTTTTTCTTAATTTTTATTCCCGTCCTGTATTTCCTTTCCCCTTCTCACCTAGTATGTCTTTGGACAAGCAAAGGAGTGATATTTGTTTGAGACACGTTTTTTGATCTGCTGATGTTCACGCCCAAACACACTACATACAGCGGGACATGGCACTACTACAGGGATTATGTTGATCTCTTAGCCATGATGTTCTCCAAGGACAGCATAGACACTAATTCGAAAAACGATGACGCAACCAAATAGCGACTCACAATACCGGCCTTACTCAGCAGCTTTTTAATGCACCCAGGCCTGGATATCCAATTGGAAGATCTTCCAAGGAGAAACGGAAACAATTGAACTTCGTATTATTTATTTCACAAATCTTTATTCATGCAACGTATGTTCTTATAAAGGTTATTTATATTTGTTATTTTTATGTACAGGCTGTGAGTAGGTTCAATGCAAGTATTGGAAAGGCAGAATCCCTTTATTTATTTCTAATTTATAGTTAGTCAAAACGGACCTCAATTACTGACATTATAATTTTCAACAGTCTGTACATATTTCTGGTTCGATTTGCAGATTTCTTGATACCTCTCAATATTTGGCATGAGTGGATCTGCGTCAGGGAGTAAAAAATATATATATTATATTCCTTGATCTTGATCCGTGTTCTTGGCGTAATCTGTTTGTTACGTTTCGATTAAAAAGAGAAATGTTAGATATGGAAGCAATAAGTAAAACCTGAATTTCCCGCCGAATCAATACTTTACTTAATAGAAAACTCTATGAGTACATGTTTCGGAAACCTTCTGTCTTCTTCCTCAGCCCTCTTTTGGTATTAAAACATAATAGAACACACTCGAAATCCTCAATAAAACAACATAAAACACACATCATCAATTTCAAAACTACAACATATTAAAACCTACGAGTTTAAGAAATACACTAATTAGAATATCAACAACCCTCATAAATAAAGCATGTAATGCTCCTCGCATATTCACTCATGCGTTTAATTTGTGTCATTAGACACATTAAAATATTGTTTATGCACAAACACTTAATTGTTCAAAGTGTCTTCAAAATCTAAAATACATGTAACCATTCTATGGCGATTCTTGCATTCAATAATGGACCTCACAGTATGTAGTATGGGCTTGTTGAAAAAGTCCAGTATTTGCCTAGTGTCAATGGACACCTGTTGTTTGAGGTAGGACAAAAATTATTAGATTTTAGATTTTGAAGACACTTTGAACAATTAAGTGTATGTGCATAAACAATATTTTAATGTGTCTAATGACACAAATTAAACGCAGGACTGAATGACTGAATATGCGAGGAGCATTACATGCTTTATTTATGAGTTGTTGATATTCTAATTAGTGTATTTTTTAAACTCGTAGTTTTTAATATGTTGTAGTTTTGTAATTGATGATGTGTGTTTTATGTTGTTTTAGTGAGGATTTCGAGTGTGTTTATGATGTTTTAATACCAAAAGAGGGCTGAGGAAGGAGACAGAAGGTTTCCGAAACATGTACCCATAGAGTTTTCACGGCGGGAAATTCAGGTTTTACTTATTGTAAACACGGTCAATACGGAACCTGGAATGAGTGCTGTACCTAATAGATATGGAAGGACAATTATCTCCAAATGAGACAAATAAAGGCCTCACGAGGAAAAGCTTCGTCAAACAGAATCGTCTAAAAAAGTCTTGATCATCTAACTCCTCGTAATAATCACTTCGATTCTTATATACTTTTCGTCTCCTTCTTTGAACAGCATCAGCATTTACGAAACTCATGAAATTACGGATAATTCTAGGCATATTGACGATGTATGTAATCAGCTGGCGTTGAGATTATAATAGAAAATCTGGCAGTAAAGCAGTTTCCGGGAGGAGAATCCTCCGGTAGAGTTCACTGCCGGTTAAGGCTTAACTTACTGTCAGTTTGTCGCTAACCGGGTATTGTAAGAATCAAGTTCCAGTAAACTTGCCGTAAAAGTGCCAGTAAAGATTTAACCGGAGATTGTAAGAACGGGCCTAAGAGTTTCAAGGCAGTATCTAATGAGAGTCTATGTAATTGTCTAATGTCGTTCATTGCAATGATCGCCGCGGTGGTTTTTTGTTTTATGTGTCATCTAAATGCTGTCCCATGTGTTTGAAAGGTTACTCCAAGGTACGTTAAATTATTCACCTGTTGCAAATTCTTGCCGTTAATTATGACATCGTCTTTATTTGTGGGTCGTCCAACCTTCCTGAAGACCATTAATACTGTCTTGTCCTCATTTATGTGAAGATCATTTTCATTTGCCCATGATGTTAGTTGGTTACAAGCTTCTTGTAATTTGTCTCTTGATCGTGACATTAGTGCCATTGATAAATGTAACCTTATTTTCTGCTAAGACCTTAGTATCAATTTTAGGGAGTTTCATAAATTTAGGTTTGGATTCATTGGGTTGAAATTTTGTTTTGATCTCTGACAAAAAATGGTCGGAGTCAATATTCAATCCTCTTCTCACCCTAACATTCATTGTTTCTAGAAAGTTCTGTTTTGTAATTGCAACATGCTCTAATTGGTAGGAACCTAAAAAATGATGGTTATAATTGTTAAATTATTCACCTGTTGCAAATTCTTGCCGTTAATTATGACATCGTCTTTATTTGTGGGTCGTCCACCCTTCCTGAAGACCATTAATACTGTCTTGTCCCCACCAACCTGGACCCATTATTTTGGGCAGCCAGGCTCTGCCTGTCACAAGTCAGGACAAAGGGGAAGTGATAGAGGAGTAACACCTCTTAGAAAAAGAACCTTGGGCCAGCTGACCCGGCTGGTAGTACCATGTAAGGGTCCCTTGCCAGGGTCACGGTGAAGACCTCAACGGCAGCTACAGTGGAGGGGATATTCTCTGGAACAGTGTAGATGGCGGAAGGGGCAGCCCAGTGCTCGGGATTAATTGAGTACAAGGTATCGTCCTCACTTGAGGGCAGATATCAGCTGTAGCGTCTGATCCGGAGCGGGCGGCTACAAACGGCGTCTGTACCCCATGTTAGGGGCGGCCGAATTATATGCTGGCAGTAGCGTTAAAATGCCCGATGACAGGCCCGGGCGACAGGCCGGTCGGTTTATCACCGTCGCAACTCATGGATCAATGGCACAAGTTGAATTATCGGAAAATGCTAGGGCGTCCCCCGCAAGCGACGCGCGATGGTCTCGCCCAGCCAACGTGAGAAGAGACCAAGGGCTACCAATTCAAGGACGAAATTGGTTAAAGAAGCGAGTCCAAAATAAACCATTGCGTATTGCTTCCTGGAACATTGGGACATTGACAGGTCGCAGTCGCGAATTGGCAGCAATCCTAAAATCTCGTTGCGTAGATCTGGCTTGTCTACAAGAGACACGGTGGAAAGGGCAGAAATCTAGAGATATTGGAGAAGGGTATAAGTTGATCTATCATGGTACGACTAATAGCCAGGGAGTCGCTATTGTAGTGAATGAAAAACTTCGCAACCAAGTATCAGCTGTACATCGCTACTCCGATCGTCTCATGTCAGCAGTTATCGACACCCCAACTCGCCGTATACATATATTTTCAGCGTATGCCCCACAGACAGGCTGTGATGAGACAGCTAAAGACACATTCTGGAACGAACTTCAAGATGCCGTTACAACGTGCAATGAAGAAGACCTATTTCTACTTTGTGGAGATCTTAATGGACATGTTGGCAGTACCAGCGAGGGGTATGAATGCCATGGAAATTTTGGCTATGATCTCAGAAATGAAGACGGGAACAGGATCCTTGAATTTGCTGAAGCAAATGATCTAATTATCACTAACACCTTCTTTAAGAAACGCAAATCACACTTGATCACCTACACTAGCGGAGGGCACAATACTCAGATTGACTATGTACTACTTCGTAGGAGAGATTTCCCAATTGTCATAGACACTTCATACCATCTGAATGTTTAGCCCCTCAACATAAACTGCTAGTTACCGATCTTAGAATGAAAGGTTACATAAGAAAACCCTATGTGAAAGGTCATGCCAAAATCAAATGGTGGAAGCTACAAGACCATAAAGTGGCATTCAGTGAGAAGATTGTGTTCCCTCCAATTGATTCTGTAAATACGGATTATACTTGGGCATCATTCAACAACTGCGTAACTAGTATAGCTCAATCTGAGCTTGGTGTAACACAGCCCGGCACACATAGAATTGATAAACAGACGTGGTTGTGGACAGACAAGGTACAGGAAATGGTGCATGAAAAAAAAAAGCAGCTTTTAAACAGTTGCGAACATCACCGACTGAGGAGAATCTTCTGAAATACAAAGCCACCTAGAAGGAGGCAAAAAGAGCAGTTGCTGAGGCTAAAGTAGATCACTACAAACATTTATATGATCAACTGACAACTAAAGACGGAGACAAAATTATCTACCGACTAGCCCGAGCACGGTGTAGGGCAGGTCAGGATATAGAACACTATATGTGTGTGAAGGATAAGAATGGTCGACGACTTGACGATAGCAAGATGATTCTGCACCGTTGGCGAGAGTATTTTAGTGAAGTATTCAACACTGAATTCCCTCACCCACAAATACCAGACAACAATGTTACAGCTGGACCAGTACCTTGTATCACTGAAGATGAAGTCAAAGTTGCCATTCGCAGCATGAAAAATGGAAAGGCCCCAGGGCTAGATGACCTTCCTGCAGACATCTGGAAAATTGAGGAACTTACTGACAACGCGACCACCTGGCTGACAGAGTTCTTCAATTCAATTATTCTCTGTGGTCAAATACCTACAGATTGGTCAACTAGTATCACAGTACCTATCTTTAAGGGTAAGGGTGACCCAGCTGAATGTACCAATTACCGTCCAATTAGACTTCTCTCCCACACTATGAAAATATTCGAACGTATCCTAGACAATAGGCTGAGGAACATCGTACAGCTCTCAGCAAATCAATGTGGGTTTGTCAAGGGATGTGACACGATAGACGCAATCTTTGCTGTGCGCCAGCTGATGGAGAAATTCCGAGAGAAGAGGAGGCCACTACATCTTGCTTTCCTTGACCTCGAGAAGGCATTTGATCGGGTACCACACCAGATGATTTGGTACGCTCTCCGAGATCATCAAGTTCCAGAAATGTATATAAACTGGATAAAAATGCTGTACAACACCAAAAGCCATGTGCGATGCCCTGCAGGACTGACTGACAGCTTCCCTGTGACTGTTGGGGTTCATCAAGGCTCAGCTCTGTCTCCCCTGCTCTTTGTTATCGTCATGAATTCCATAACGCGAGACCTGCAGAAGTGTGTCCCATGGACATTGCTATACGCTGATGATGTGATGCTTGCGGCAGACTCCAGGAAGGATCTTGAAACCCAAGTGCAGACATGGCATGATCGTCTGCAAGGATTTGGTCTTCGTTTGAACATCCACAAGACTGAATACCTCGAAACGATTCCATCCCCTGGAACTATAGGTATTAATGGAGCTCCTCTTACCAAGGTAAATGCATTCCGATACCTAGGCTCACGATTGAATGGTGACAGCTCTGTGAATGAAGATGTGCGAGCACGAATCAATGCGACTTGGATGCGATTCAGAGATGTCACCGGTGTTCTTTGTGATAAGAAGATGCCTATCCGCTTAAAATCAAAGATATACCGCACAATGGTGAGACCAGTTGCATTATATGGTACCGAGTGTTGGCCAGCACCTAGAAGTGCTGAGCACTCACTTCATGTCATGGAAATGCGGATGCTGCGAAGATCATTAGACATTTCTCTGCTCGACCATATCCCCAACACAACGATTCGACATACAGCTGGCGTGGCTCCAATCAATGAGAAAATGCAGGAATGGAGACTCCGTTGGTATGGGCACGTTGCCCGTGCACCACAAAGTTCAGTCATCGGCTCGGCCTACCATCTAACGGTCGACGGCCAGAGACAGCGTGGGAGACCAAAATTGCGGTGGCTCGACATCATTAACGCCGATTTACGATCAAGAAACTTGAAATCACGCGAAGCATTAGATCCCAAGAAATGGCGTGCATTGATCCAAAAAGCGGATCCCGTTCCCACGGGATGACGCTAAGAAGAAGAAGAAGATAATTGTTTTGTGCTTGCCACGATGGGTGAGTGGTTATCGTGTTGGATTACTAACCCCAAGATTGCAGGTTCGCTCCTGGCTGTGGTAAGTGACTTTTGAAAGGCGGCAAAAATAAGACACGCATGTCATACGATGTTGGCATGTCAAAGAACCCATTTGAATTCAGTAGGCCGTGTTCATAATGGCAAAATTAATCTCGGGAGTTTCCGCCAACACAAAGTTCCTCATTTCTCGACTAGAAAGCGCTATATTGTTCAAGGAGCATAGATATCTAACCTCCTTGACTTACATAATGATTCAAGGAACAACGAAATTCGAAATGCAAACTACTCTCTGGGTGTCAAATTACAAAGCTTGCACCCGGCACCGAGGCCATACGATATTATTTATTTTTTGATTTGTTAAGGGGTCTAACATCTAGGTTGTCGGCACTTATGCCTAGTATTCCGGGCCATGAATATATCAGTGAAAATATCAATAAAGTGGAATAAACTCTTATGAATATAATAATAATAATAATTACGATACAACTTCCTCAACACCCATTTTACAGACTAACGGGGTCCTTCAAGGAGACCCCTTAGCCCGCTATTATTCAACATAGCCTTAGCAGATATCACATCGGTCGCGTTGTACCAGTATGCGGATGATATTGCATTAGGATCCAGCAATAAAGAAGATCTCCAAGTGGTAATAGATAGACTTGATGAATATGCTGACAGCAACAGTCTCATAATCAATAGAATGAAGACAGTTCAAATGGTTTTCCGGAAAGGAGGAAGAATAGCAGTTAATGACAGGATACAAAGCAATGGATCAGTCTTGGAATATCAGTAGCTTTTGTCATGGTTCCGTATTGATTGTCAATTAAATATAATAAAAGGAAGAGAGAATCCGCCTAATCAATACTTACAATTGAACATTGGAGGGTTACATTAGACCCATGTGGTACATGTTTCGGAGCTTATAGTAGCCCCTTTATCAGCCATACATAGAGCAGCACTTATCAGTATCATTAAAAATATCTTAAAAGTTGAAACTAACATGAAATGAATACATGAAATGGATGAAGATAAAAGTGATATAATGAGAAATGATATGGTGAAATAAATACGAACAAACACATCCAAAAGAGGGGGATAAGAACTAGTATGGCACATATGATAAAAATCACATTAAAAATAACATATTAAAATGTAGATCACTTACTCTTATAAAATCACTCCACTAAATATAAAGTGGTCTGTTGAAGATGCTAGTATAATAGAGGGTCTGGCTGTTTATGATCTCCTGCTGGAGGTTACGAAGCTGATTACTGTAAAGACCAAATACGTCACCAAAGAAACAAAAGAAGAACAGGCCAAGCTTGAAACCGGTCTCTTGAGTGTGGAGCTTTGAGACGCCCATTAAAATTACTGCAAGGGCGCTCCCGGGTTGGAAATCCCAAAAAGAAGGTCTTCTCTCAAGGTGACAAGTCATTGTGAGAGTAATCGTGGCAGAAGAGATTTCAAACACATCCGATGCAGATCCGTTAGCTGTTAAGCGGACTGAGGGCGAGGCCGGAACTTTTAATTCTTTTAAATATTTAGGGATCACTTTTCAACCATCTGCTAATTCCTTCAGAAGCCACTTGGCAGCTATCAGAAACATATAGGCCTATGATGTCACCTATCCCACTCAATTGTCTCTAAGAACAGCAATGACACTATTCTATGTAAAGGTTCTTCCAGCCCTAACTTATGGGTTGGAACTGATATGGGATTGCCTAACTCTCTCCGACCTCAGAGTTATAGAAAATGTCAAGGCGAGATTGTTGAAAAGAACTTGGGGAATCTCAAAAATGTCACCCTCCAGGCTAACTTATGAATTAGGTGGAGAAACTTTTCTTATTGAAGATTTAAGACCACAATTAGACTACAATTGCCTTCTACAAGTCAAGAACAGGTTGCAGCGAAGAAAGAGAGCGGAAATCGACCTGGAAATCTACGGGACAGATCATCATCATCATCATCTTGTACAGTTTCCAGCCCCAGGCTGGGTCTGTTTGGAACATAAGCCTCGCCACTTAGTTCTTTCTTCCCACCACCTCTCCGCTGTCACTCTGGTCCAGTCCTCGCCTCTCTTCTTGACACATTCCTCCACTCCTTTCAGCCATCTATCTCTTGGTCTTCCCCTTGGTCGTTTCTTCTGCATCTGCATCTCATGTATCCTCTTGGGAATCTTCTACTCATCCATTCTCTTTAAGTGTCCATACCACCTCAGATGCTATGTCTAATAGAAATTGGACCGGCCCTAATAATGAAATGAGGAGGGAGCGCTTTGAATTGACTTGCAGTACACAGCTTCCATCATAAGCTGTGCGTGTAGCTTTCATGAACCCTCTATACAGTGTGTGTGTGCATTATGTGCTAAACGGTGTGGCCAACACCACTTTAGTGTATGTTCTAATAGAACACTTTCCTTATTGGATTACTCCAAAATCCTATGAGAAAAGTGTTCTCTTCCTACTCAATGTTCCATTATTGATTATGTCTATAACTGGCAATTTGGCTGCATTATTAAATTCATTAAATTAACCTTCCAGCGGGCGCGTGGGTGGCAGTTTGGCCACCTTTTGGAGAAAATCACGAGATTGTGCCCTTTATGGACGAATTACCAGGCGAGACCTTCAGGTATTCGTTACAGGCCGGACGTTTGTTTTAGACGAGTGAAAAATCTTAATGGCAGCCTGGAAGCGAGTTACTACAGAACCTGTGTTGTTGTCACCTGCCCCATGCGGTCAGATGATTGACATATCCATCTCGCGCGTCTGCTGAAGTACAGTCATTGGCAAATATAATGGCGTTCTGTTCGTAACTATGTAACGTGTACTTCCGCGTCACACAATACTTCGACGTCGACTGTACTGGTCTGAACGATAGTGTCGTCACGTGCCCAAGTCTGGAATTCCATTACATCAGACCGGTGGTGACAACTAGGAAGCGAGAGGGCGAGAGAGTGACTGTGTACAGGCTCACCCGCAAGCTTCAAGGTCAAGGGCAATCGTCTAAAACAAACGTCCGACTTGTAATTACTCATCTAGACGTGAGACAGCGCTTCCATAATTTTTCGAGTTGGCGCCAATCAGCCATTGTTCAGTTGCTAAGTGGTGCGTGCCATTGTCGTTCGAGTCAGGCGGCCAGTTTGCCACCACGCGCCCGATTATTTTCCATTCTCTCACACTTGAATGAGACATGTAAGTAAATATATTTATTTTGTGTGTGTAGGTGCGTGTCCATGTGCATGTGTGTGTGAGCGAAAGAGAGAGAGAGAAACGTTTTCTCTTATACAGTACATAAAATGTTCAAACATATTTATATTTTGAGGTTTGGTTAGTTTTCTGTTGGACTCATTCCTTTCTTCTGTTCTTCATATTCGTCATATTGATGCAGTTGTGTCTTATTACTCGCGTTTCAGGGCACGATACAATGATCCTGATTCTATTCTACGAATACTTGATGAATTAGAAGATGATGAAACGAATGAAGGAGGAGATATATATGGGACGATCCTAATGATATTGATTTCGAACGCGAAGTTATCGAAATGGACGGTCACAGTAGTGACTCTGAAGTTGAAATGGACAGGACTGACGATAGCACCCTAAGTTTCTTCATTGGGAAAGATAGTGAGACATTATGGGCAAATAAACCCATGGGTAGGAGTTCAAAAACAAAGAACTTGATAAAAACTTTTCCCGGCCCTGAAGGACTAGCTCGCCAGTGTAAAACTGAACTAGAATGTTTTCTCACCATAATAAATTCAAATATGGTTGATGAAATTGTTACACACACAAATACGTTTATTGACAGGGTTAAAGTGCAACAACCAGAAGGCCGGGGAAGAGATTTTAGAGAAACAAGATCGGAAATTTTAGCTCTTTTCAGTGCCTTGTTCTCGATGGCTGTGAAACGAGTACACCGCACAAACTTATCGAAATTGTTTACTACCAACGGGACCGAAATGATAATACTGCGGGCTAACTTCGAACGTCGCTTTCGATTACTGTTGAGAAGTTTTCGACTTGACGATGTGAATACTAGGACTGAACGTGCAGAAAATTACAAACTGGCCGCTTTTCGGGAATATCTCAATATCTTCGTTGCAAACTGTCCTAGTTCATACCGGTATTCTCTTGGTGAGTTTGTAACTATAGATGTAATGTTAGTTGCATTTCTTGGCCGCTGTAGTTTTATACTACTGTATACTATTGTATGGCCAAAAAGCCCGCCAAGTATGGCCTCAAAATTTTTCTTATGTGCGATTCCCGAACTTTCTATACTTACATTGATTATCAAAAATGCGTTCACGGTTGTCGATGCCTCGAGGGTGCAGGACACAATACTTCCATGGCTTAACACCTAAAACAGCCGATCTGATGAGTAATTATCTTTCACTCTTCGAAGATAACCCATTTAGTGACGAAACCATTTCAGCAGGAAAAGAGCTAATATCCACCATAGCCTTGAACAAGAGAGAAAGATGGCTGAAACTTATGGAGGAAACTGACTTCTCTGTTAATAGTCAGAAGGCTGCTAAAGAAATTAAATAACGATCCAACTAAGAGTTCCACACATGCAAACATCACTGCCAATAACATCGCATCACAGCTCATAAATAATAGCACACCAAGATCGTCATTTAGAAAATCAGATTTCAAACTTCAGGATAAGGTACACAATCAGAACAGTGAACTAACAAGACCATTTGATCTCCATGAACTAGAAGCTGCCGTCCGTACATGTCGGAATGGCAAGGCAGCAGGACTGGATGATATTTGTGTTGAACAAATTAAACATTTTGGCAATGTCACGAAAATTTGGCTTCTAAATCTTTATAATCACTGCATTGCATTTTTCAAGATCCCAAAATTATGGCGCAAGGCTCGTGTAATAGCTATTTTAAAGCCTGGTAAATTGCCAAATGATCCTAAAAGTTTCAGACCAATCTCTCTTCTTTGTCATCTTTATAAGATCCTAGAGAGAATGATCCTGAATCGTTTAACTCTTGTAGTTGATCCTCTTCTAATCCCTCAACAAGCTGGGTTCAGACCAGGCAAAAATTGCACTTCTCAAGTCCTACACCTTACTCAGTTCATAGAAGATGGTTTTGAAAGGAAAAAGATCACAGGTGTAGCTTTTGTCGATCTCTCTGCTGCATATGACACCGTAAACCACAGAATACTGTTACATAAACTCTATAACCTAACGAACAACTATGGATTCACTAACATGATAGCTACACTTCTTCAGGATCACCGGTTCTTCGTTGACTTCCAAGGACATCGTAGCCGTTGGAGAACTCAGAAGAATGGATTGCCCCAGGGAAGTGTATTGTCTCCTATTTTATTTAATGTGTACACCAATGATCAACCACAGCCTCAAGGGTGTAAAAGCTTCATTTACGCTGATGATCTTGCTCTTTCTGCCCAATCAGAACAGTTTGAAGTTGTAGAGCATACACTCACTCGTGCTCTCAAACAGCTGGGTACTTACTATGAAAGGAACCAACTCATGCCCAATCCTAATAAGACTCAAGTATGTGCCTTCCACCTGAAACATAAACAATCTAGTCGGAAACTTGAAGTATTCTGGAATGGTATGTTATTGGATCATTGTTTCCATCCCAAAGATCTAGGTGTCACCTTGGACCGTACACTCACATTCAAGGAGCAGTGCTTTAAGCTAAAACAGAAGATCTCCTCGAGGAACAGCCTCCTCCGTAGACTGGCAGGGACTAACTGGGGCACCCATCCCCAAACGTTAAGGACAACAGCAATGGCCTTATGCTATTCAGCAGGAGAATATGCCAGTCCTGTGTGGTACAAGTCAGCCCATGCAAAGCAGGTGGATGTAGCCTTAAATGAGAGCTGCAGGATTATTACAGGTTGCTTGAGGCCAACTCTCATCAGTAAAGTGCACTATCTTGCAGGGATTGCTCCACCTGACATCAGAAGAGAAGTGGCTGCAAACAACGAAAGAAGTAAATCATCTGTTATGACCTCACACCCACTCTTCGGATATCAACCTGCTGAGAGGAGATTAAAATCGAGAAAGAGCTTCCTAACAACTACTCAACCATTACAAGGAACAGCAGCAACAGCTCGAGTTGCCGTGTGGAAGGAAAGGACCAGCAGTCTGTCTGAATGGATGGAACCAAAGGAATCTCTACCTCCTGGTCACACAGAGAACTGGCTAATCTGGAAGTCCCTGAACAGACTGAGGGTGGAAGTTGCAAGATCCAGGGACAATTTATGTAAGTGGCATTTTCCGACCAAGACAGTCCTGTGTGATTGTGGCGCAACCCAGACAACACAACACCTCTTCTCCTGTCCATTGTGCCCGTACAGCTGCACAATGAATGACTTGACTGAAGCTAATTCAAGTGCTATCGAAGTGGCTAAGTTCTGGGCAGAAACTGTTTAAAGTCGTCTGTTTAACACATACTTTGTACTTCTGACACGAATAAATAAATAAATAAATATTACAGATTCAAAAGCAGCCATCCAAGCCATCTCGTCAAATTATAAGCCCCAAAATAAAGAACTGAAAGAAATTTTTTGTATGATAAAAACCCTTCAAAGACTTCACAAACAGATCTCATTTCAGTGGATCCCTTCTCATGTTGGAATAGCAGGAAATGAAGAGGCAGACAGATTAGCAAAACTCTCCTTAAAGACTGCAATGAAACTCTTCTGGCTGAAAATCGCCCCGATAATTACATATGGTCTGGAAAACATTTGGTCCCACCTAAAGTACAAGCATCTAGTGGAGATAGAGAAGGTCAAGGCTGTCTACCTAAAGAAAGTCTTATGCCTCTCCCGATTTACTCTTTCTCGTTTGGTTTATGAACTCTCAAGTGAGCTTCCCTTTGTTGAAGAACTGAGACTGCAGATGCTTTTGCCAACAACACATGGTTTTGAGACACTAGTTCAGGAAATGAAGTCTAAGAAAGATAGCATCTGGCAAGAATTTTACGCGACTGATGCGATGACATCACGGGACTGGACAGAGAGCTCCTACGAGCTGAGGCACCTGGTAACGAGATTCTCGGTACATGGTTTCCACTTCAAAGTGTGTAATAACAGAAGATTTCATCAGCCAGACTTAAATTGTGTATGTGCCCTATGTGGTAGAAGATGTGATCGATACCACGTGATGTGGTGTGGGCAGAGGAGGTTATCTCTGTCTCAGTTCTGTTCTAACTAGTTGTAATTTCATACTGCATATTTTGTGCTTTAATAAATTTATTAAAAAAAGGTACCACACTACAACAACCTGTCAGTCAAGACTGATTTTATGTCAGCAAAAAGGATCTTGAAAAATACTATCAAAAACAGGTATGAAGAAATGGCAAAGAAAACAGCAGAAACCAAATTATGGAAAGACATTGATGCTAAATGGGATCAATATCAATTAACACCAAGAAGAGAAGCTGTAGCCTTCTTCAGACTTAACACTGGCCACGACTGCCTTGCAGCTCATCTGAAACGAATCAACATCCTGAGATCTGAAGAGCGCACACTTTGTCACGAACCTGGAAGTAAAATGGATAAGGGGCACCTGCTACATTGCAACAAACTCGATGTGACTGCTAGAACTTCTGGAAACCTCACACAACTCTATTGGAACGCAAGAAAGCTGATGGATTGGAATCCGGGCTATCCATAGGAAACAACAACAATACTTACAATTTGGAGCTATACTGTGGGATGCAGAATCCGGGGCGTTATGCAGTTTCAAATAAGCCCTTTGATGCGGTAACGAGGTTGTGTGAGCCAATAAAAAACACCAACCGAAATGCGACTACAGTAGAGTCTCGCAAACTCGGCCTAATGTGGACCGAAGGGTGGTCGAGTTTGCGAAAATGCCGGGTTATCGGAAAATGTGTTCAAAAGAAGAAATAAGCTGTTTGTTTTGGTTTAAAAGTAATGCAATGCAGTACATTTATTCGTTTTTAACAAAAACACAAGTTTTAAAACGATTAAGTCACTACAATTACAGTACTTGAATATATAGTTCAGTACTGTACTGCATACAAATCAAGGAAAACAATTACTGTAAATTATTAAAGAAAACTTAGAAAAACCAGGCCTACAAATTATTTTTATAATATGTACACTGTACAGTATATGTACAAAACAATTCCCATAGGCAAATAGTTTTTTTACTTAATGAAAATTACCATTTACTTTTTTACAAAAACGTAGGCTAAGTAATGTTTTTTCGCCTTTCGCTTTGAAACCTGTTTCTTGAAACCTCGTCACGAAGACGGCGAAGAAACAGAATTGCGGAGAATGTGCAATCAAATAAATACAGCGCTCTGCGCGAAAACAGTTTGTTTACTTCTAACTGCCAGCAGTTTGTGTATTTACAGTACTGTACTGTACAACTACCTTTATTTATCTGGTCGTCGTTACTCTTCTTACTATGTACTATAGGTCAACTTGTTTCGCGTCGTGTCTAACTGTCGATAATTCCATTGATGGAGAAGACGGAAAAAAAAACATAATAACGCTCTGTGCGGAAACACAAAAGAAACAAAAATCATGATTTATTTTCCTGTCAGGGTGGCCGAGAAATCAGGAGTGCCTGGTTTGCGAGACTCTACGGTACTGATAATTATTTCAGTAACTTAGTTTCCCTTGGACGAATACCTACTGGAACAAGGACTGACCTTTGTAGGCACCCTGAAGAAGCACAAACGAGAGGTTCCACCCGAGTTTGTGGCTGAAAATAGGCATTTAGTACCCGGAACATACCAGTTTGGATGCCAATATGATAAAAGTCTTGTATCAGTGGCTACTAAAAGGAAGAAAGGTGTGTTGGTACTATCCACGATGCATGATGATAGTGAAATTGATCAGGAATCTGGGAAAACATTCCACATCATGGATTACAATGCCACCAAAAGAGGGGTTGATACAGTGGACTTGATGACTTCACGTTGCTCGACTTCGAGACAAACACAAAGGTGCAGATGGTACTGTTTCATCGCTTCCTTGATATTGCTGGAATAAATTTGTGCATAATATATAAAGCAAACAACGCAGACAACAACTTCTAGGAGAGAATACACTTTCAAATTGGCGATGGTACTCGTGGAGGAAAACTTGAAACACCGTGCAACGATTTGATCTCTTCCAAAGGATTTGCAAGTTTTCTTGGAAGAGTACAGGGATATGCACCAAATGGAGGTACAGCAAGTGTTTCAAGAACGCGATGTACCTGTTATTGTTGTGGGTCCAAAAAAACAACCGTACTCGTTTACAGTGCCACAAATGTGAAAGATTTGTCTGCAAAAAGCAATCACAGCAAGATGCTTACTGTGATGCTTGCCTCAAGAGTTTGGAAGAAGATGAAATGGTGAAGTTGATTTCAAGGAAAGTAACTATTTATAGGCTATATTATAATGTATTGTTCATTATTCATGCCACTGTCCTTTTATGGGGATGTTATCAACTATTTGTTATTAAAGTATATTATGTACTTTGTGGAAATGTATATGAAGTTATTCATTTCAGTTCCCGATGATTAACTGCATGAAATTCGAGAGCTCTCTATGAGAAAACAAAGGGCGGCCATTTAGCAGCCGCGCGCCCGGCTGGGAGATCCAGGTATGCGCGCCCGCTGGTAGGTTAAATTAATGCATTAAATATTTAATTAACAATAATTTAGATAAATACACAGAAAGTATTGACGTTTACAAACCTGATGTCACAAAACTGCTGTACAAAAACTACATTTCGCAGGACGCAACAGGTGAAAGTAGCGGGTTTAAGGACAAGAAGAAATCATTTTAATTCCGCACTTAAACACGAGTATATGGATTTAAATCTCAGTCTGTATTTAACAAATAACAACAAAACCAGCACTCAGAATAGCACAAAAATGTAGCCTGACAGCAACTGCAAAACAAAGCAAGCACTGCCCTCAATTTTCAAAACTTCAAATTCATGGTGTTTGATACCAGCGCGGAGAAGGAATTTGCCAAAGAGTAAAGATTATGGCAAGTATGGCACTTATCCAATTTCAGAGCAAAGAGTATTATGTGTTGATCTGTCGGAGAGGGCGGAATGGTCTTCGAGCATAAATTTATGTCTAAGGTCTATTTAATTGTTTTCTTCTTGTTTTACCAATTGCACTTAGTTCGATGGAGTTTATATATTATTGTTGCTTTAAAAAGGGACGGAACGGCGAGGCCATCTGCCCTCAATGGAGTTTGTTATAATGACTGATATTTCGGTTACATCAGGTTGGCTGCATTGTAACAAGAACATTTGATATTGGAACTGCGTACTCTTTCTAATCAGCTGACGTATGTAAACAAGATCAAGATCACTGAACAAGTATGAAACAAGAAGTTGATAGAAAATAATAAGTTTTACGTCCCTTTTAACTACCCTGGCTTTTAGAGACGCCGGGGTGCCGGAATTTTGCCCTGAAGGGGATCTTTAACGTGCCAGTAAATTTACTGACGCGGGAAAATAATAATTAAGGGTATTAAATTGGATATGTTAAATTAACATATCACCATTGTATAGTTTAAAGAGCAAAAGCTTGGTGTAGTATGTAAGCAGAGCGCAAGAAATCTAGAAGCAGTAGAAGACAACTCTCTATGACAGTCGGTGATAAATAATTTAACGCATTAATATATTAATGTGCTGACCTTATACCCTTATTAAGATATGCTATGTTAACCGTGAATCAAGATGTAGGCTTATATCCAGTGGCTTTTTCGACGCGTAACAAATTTGTGGTACCGTATATTTATCAAGAGAATGAAGTTAAAATTGCATGATGAAACTGGTATTTCTTTTACAGATGGGGATGCTGATAAGTCTTAATTAGACGAAAGATACCTCTTGCGTTTGTGATTATTTCATTCAATTCTACCTACTTTGAACAAGCACTACTTAACCTTATTCAGCTTTGCAACGCATTTGTGACGAAGCTCTGATAAGATTTGCCATGTATGCATCGCTGATGAAGAGAGCCGGTAGATTCGCCGTGACAGCCCAAAGTACGTGACTATTGATTATTCTGCATGTTTTATTTTGCTTTGTTTAATTGTAAAGTCAATGGTTGAAGGAGACTAAATCGGCATAATTATTTACGGTAAGTGGTGTAAAAGCATTGACGCCCCAGTTCGATTGCAGAAGGTTTACATTTGTATGGTAGTCTACGTGTGCAAATTGCCTATTTGTAACCTTGCAAGAGAGTTTTAGCCGGAACAACTCCAGAATACATATAAGGCATTTCAGCACCAACTAGTATACAATTAAGCTGGGAGAAAGTGATTGACATTTCTCGTCTCGCAATGTGGTTTGAGAACGAGATTGCCAAACTTCTCCCTCCTACTGCACTCGCAATAATATCTTTAATAATTATTATTTCAGTGATAAAGAGTAATTTAAAAACTAGAATAGGTGCTACAGATGTAGAATATAAAATATCTCCTTTTTGTGATAGTGCTAAAGGCTTCCAGAAAATGCTGAAGAGTTCGATAACTTACTATAATACGGTATTGCATACCGGGACTTTATTTTAAATGCGACGGAGACCCTCGCTCGCCCGCGCCGCGAGCCGGTCTCACGCCAAGCAGTTTGCCGTAATGCGCTTCTTGGCGCCACAAGTCTTGGCAGTCTGCTGAGAGCTTTAACAGTGTGAGGTTCAGTTTATTTAAGTCAATTGTTCACCTGTTAGTGATCAGTGTGCTGTTCCAATGCGATTTTCATTTCTTGAACGAGTGTATATATACAGTACCTTCATAAAGTACAGGAAATCTTGTGCGAAAACACGACGGAAATTCCGTCAGAAGTTTCCAAACAGACCCGTGCCTAGCGTCAATACAATAAAAGGTCTGGCAAGGAAGTTCAAACAGACAGGTTCAATAAATGATCGTAAAAGACGTAGAAGGAGACATGTTCTTACAGAAGAGAAATTAGATGAGATTGGAGAGAGACTAGAGCACACCCCGCAAAAAAGTATTGGGCGTTTGGCGCAGGAAACTGGAGTGAGTTTGAGTTCTGCTCATATAGCAGTAAAATTACTGAAAGCAGTACAGAATTTCGACAGTACAAGAGTTAATGGAATATGATCCCAATGGCAATAAGAGGTTAGATTTTTGTAATTGGATTTTGGAGAAAGTTAATTCGGCTCTCGTGCATTCTCCGGTTTCCGTTTTCAAATTGCGTTATTTTTGTTAGTAGCGCTCTGGAAATGGTTTCTATCAAAAAGCACGTCGCCATGTTTGCTGCCAACTTCACTTCCCCGGCGACACTCTGGACGAAATTATTGGTGAAAATTACTGACTGTACTACTAGGCAAAACCATTGGCCTGGATACAGATTATTGGTGCGTGACAAAAACCAGGGGTTTTTATATTAGCCAAACGCCGCCCACAGGGCCACGCTACCTAACCTTTATTGGTCTAGGCGAAAAACAGATTGGTCTGGAAACAATAATGTTGGCACTCGGAAAAAATGCAGGAACACCCTCTAGAGATAAAATATTCAACTCCTGTATCTTAGTCATGGAACAGGGACTAGTATACATTGCGATCCAGCCGCGGATAAAATTCCTCTAAAACAAAATGGTGACTTCCGTGACGTCATCAACGACGTCACGAAATACTCCTCTAGCAAGCTTACGGGAAAAGCCTGCGTAATAGGGTTTTTTTTTGGGCGGGGAAACACAAAAAGCCTCGAAGCGACCAATGCATCGAAATCTATAATTGACCTGTGTAGCTCAATTAACGATTCCAGTACATTAAAAAAATTCGCAAATTCGCGTCATTAATTTAAAATTTCCGTATCGAAATATTTAATTGTCCTTGGTAGGTCGATTAAATATTCCGATTCACATCGCAATTATTTTCATTTCGTGAATAAATAAAATTGCATCGAAAACTATAATTTACCTATATAGCTAAATTAAAGATTCCGATACATGGCAAATTCACGTCATATATTTAAAATTTCCGTATCGAAATATATAATTGGCCTATGTAGATCAATTACAGATTCCGATACACGTCGTAATATTTACATTTATAAATAAAAAACATTGCATCGAAATCTATAATTTACCTATATAGCTCAATTTACGATTCCGATGTGGAATAAAATTTCGCAATTTAACGTTATGCTTTACAATTTCCGCATAAGTTGGCCTATATAGGTCAATTACAGATTCCAAAACACATCGTAATTTCAGTTGATATTTTTAATTTTACGCATCGGAATCTATAATTGGCCTATGTAGATCAATTACAGATGACTATACACATCGTAATTATTATAATTTCAAATTAATAAAACATTGCATCGAAATCTTTAATTGAGCTATGTAGGTCAATTACGGCTTTCGATACAATGTCTTATAAATATAAAAGTAAATTAATTACGACTCGTAACGTCATCTGTAATTCAACTATATAGGGGAATTACAGATCCCGAAACGGAATTTTAAAATTGTCATAAATGTAACCCTAAATTAAAATATTTTCGTATGTACGGCGTGCCAAATTGAGGTAGGCCAATAAATAAATTACATATGATGAAACACAATGCGTTTCGAAGGTTTTTTAATGCTCATTTCTGTTATTGAGTTGTCACCACCCAAAATAACCTATAACCAAGGCTTTTCCCATAATCTTGCCAGAGAAGCATTTCGTCAAGTGGTTGATAACATCACAAATGAGCCAATTTGTTTTTTATAATATAGTCATGCACAAACGATCGCGGTCTGTAATAATCGCCGGTTGTCATTATAAAACATTGTGGTCAATAATGTTATAATGTTGTTTTTGCTTGGGGGGGGGGGGGGGGGAGGGGGGGGCGCATGTTTTCCAATATTGGCTGCAAATACTTGTATCTCAATTAGAAATCACAATCCTTAACATACTGTTTAATAATGCCTCACAGACATACTATAAGAAACGTCAAAATTAAGACCTATAGGCCGATAGGTCTAATACAAAACACTGTCATATCTATTTTGCAGGTGTTCATGTAAATGCCAATTTGTCTAAATTTTACCCATCCATTACTATTTTAACAGGCATATTCCCCAACATCGTTCCTGACGTAATATTATTAAGACAAATGGCATTGTCTATGGCTTTAGAAGAGTACAGTGCAACTTTCCTATTAAATGCAACAACTAAAATAAATATATGAACAACGTAAAAAACTCACCGATAGATCCCAAATGCCATATTATTCCACATGTACAAGAAGAAGCACTAATTTTCGAACACACGTTCCCTCACATCACAAGTAACGGAATTTATTTGAATGCAACAACTTCAGGAATTTATTTATTTATCGTATGGCTTTTAGTGCCGGGAGTGTCCGAGGACATGTTCGGCTCGCCTGAGTCTGTAGCTGCTTCCAGCGGATACCCTATATAAAGGATGAGCTACAAGTTCCGTTCAATTTCAAGTAGTTCCAACTTTCGCCACCAGATATCAATGATACCTAGTGGTGAACGTTGGAACTTTGATAGAGCGTTCTGACGAAATCTAACCTAACAAATTTTGCTTTACACAAGTTTAGTCTGTGAAAGGATCTTTTACATGCCATAAATCTATGACATGGGACCGCCGGCTTTACTTCCCCTCCGAAGGAAGGCATACTGAAGGATTTTTAATGCTCTTAAAAAATCCGACGACTTCGGCCGGGTTTGAACCCGCTATCTTGGGCACAGCAGTTCAGCATGCTACCGACTACGCCACCGAAGCCGCACTTCAGGAATTCAACAATTTTATCACAAATCGCCAACACAATCAGGCACACGACACTGCTAATATCAAAATCTTGCTCTATAGGTTCTTCAGGGAATAATAATTGTTCAAATTACGGTTAAAAAACTCAAATCGGTAAAAAAAATGGACATCCTTTTCCGCGCGCGAAATTGACGTATGAATCAGCTGACTCCCAGCAATCAAAGCGAGTCAATATCGATACGTGCCGTGACTCCCGGCAACCAAAGTGAGTCAATATCGATACGTGCCGTGACATCACGGTGGCGTCACTGAGATCCCTAAACGCCGGTGTATCGCAAGGTATAGATGAACCCATGGAACATGTCTTATTAACATTAACCATTTCTATAGTAAATTTTGCAGATTTTCATGGCGGCGGACACCGGACAATGCACGAGTTCCGATTAAGGGGACTTATGAGTGAGTTTCCAAAATCCGAAACTACTGGACAGATCAATTTGAAATTTTAACCACATGTAGATATGCCTCTAATTAGAGGATATTCTGAATTTCAAATTGATTACTTGAACCGTTTCTGAAATAATAATAAAAATATTTTCAAAACATATGGTCATAAAAAAAGTTCCTTGCGATGGAGTTTCACTTATTTTCATCCATACTTGGTAAACAGTAGCACAATACATGTACAAATGGAAATTGCTCTGGAATTTTGTGTACCTTTTATATGAGAGTCAGAAATGATAGTCAAAGTGATAATATTCACGTTTTGCCCTAAAAATAAAAATAATTTAAAAAATACAGTTAATTTTCTCTGACATAAAAATCCAGAGCAAATTGTAATGTTCATACATATTTTAATATGCAAACCAACTTTGAACCAAATATCTTCAAAACTGCAATACAAGGAACATTTTCTATGATATTACATGTAACAAAAATCACTTCATGAGAAAACAGCAATTGAAGTTGGAGGTTAGTTACTTACATCAGAACTGCCCTGCACCATATGTACAGCCCTCAGACTTCTTCATCCTGTCTTCTAGGGACAAGTTCAGCAGTTTTCTCTATTTTCTTGCAGTTTTCTTTCCTGTGGTGGCCCTTTTTCTGCTCTGTCGAAGACGTATGTGGTCACGTTGCTAACTGATCTTCACTAAAGGTCTTGTCTTAATAATGATGCGCATCCATCTTTAAATCACCGCCTGGGCTTTAAAAATGGCGCCACAGGAAAAAATCCAACACTCCTTGATTCTGAAAAGGTGTGGGCACCAATTTTCGGTAAAATCCAAATTTCCGTATTTTGGTCCATATTTCATGAAAACTCACTCATAAGTCCCCTTAGGTATTACAGTCAGGAGAAACCAGATTTTGTACTCGAAACATCTTTGCATAGTGAAAAAATTGGGGTCCGGTGTGCACTTAATAAACACAGAATTGTGTGTGTTTGAGTCTTAAGTCTTTTGACTGGTTTGATGCAGCGCTCCACGTCTCCCTGTCCTGAGCTAATCGTTTCACCACACCCTACATCCGAGACAATCTGTTTAACATATTCTAACCTTGGTCTACCCCTACAGTTCTTGTCCTCGACCCTTCCTTCCATAACTAAGCTTGCAATTCCTGGGTGTCTTAGTAGGCCTATGCGTCTTACCAAACTATCTCTTCTCTTCGTTAGCAGTCGCCAGAAACATCTCTCCTCTCCCACCCGTCTTAATACCTCTTCGTTAGTAACCCTATCTACCCATCTGATCTTCATCATTCTCCTGCAACACCACATTTCAAACGCTTCGATTCTCCTATTTTTATGAGGGCACAATTAACAGTGAGCGTTACATGAATGTGATCCTTGACCAATTTTTTGACGAACTGACTTATGGAGAGCGATTGTCAACTTATTTTCAACAAGATTCTGCCACTGCTCACACTGCCGAAGTATGCGTGCCTTAATTGCATCGCATTTTCAGTACGAGGATTATAAGTTGGAATCTGTGGCCCCCGCTAAGCACAGACTTATCACCTTGCGACTTTTATCTGTAGGGGGACGCATAATAATAGTGTGTATGCAAGAAACCCTCACACCATAAATGAGTTTAAAGACTATATTACAGCTGAAATACAATCAATCGGTGTTGAGGAACTTCAGAAAGTAAATTACAATTTCATAATGAGGTGTCAGCGATGTGTAGCAGTGAAAGGAGAACATTTTCATCACCAGCTGTGAAGTAGGTAAGTACAAATTCCTATACTCAATGACTCAGTGCCGCGCAAGAGCCGCATTATGGCAAAGTGCCTGGCGGGAGACAGGCTCGCAACGCAGGTGAGTGGTCGAGCGAAAACCCCCGTCTCATATAAAACAAAGTCCCAGTATTTCCTATGGCAATCTACTGCTTCAGGCTTAAAAGTGGAAAACTCATTAATTATGCTCTATGTATCACTTTTTTCTTTTCGCTTCCATTTCGACAATATATCATTTTTATATGTTATTTTACCTTTTAACTTCCAACCTTTATCACTTTTGCACCGACTGCACCCGATATATTTGCTAAATCACGTAAATATGTGTTTTATTTAACAACCGGAGCCATGTTCGTCAGATGTTTTTTAGTTTGTGAAACAGCCGCAGTGAGCACTCACGAGGCGCACACATTGATGTCAGTAGTTGCCAACATTTAGCGTCCAATAAGTTATAGAGAGAACTTTAAAATACTAAGCCACAAATTTCCAGTTCTATTCTCTGGCACTTGATGAGAGTAGTGATGCTAGCGATACTGCCCAATTAGGAATTTTCTTAAGGGGAGTTGGTAAAGATTTCAATATTACAGAAGAATTAGCTGCTCTTGTCCCTCTTAAGGGCACCACTAGGGCCAATGATTTAATGGGGGTGTCACTGAAATCTTGATCCAGCTTGGCTTGAAATATACGAATCTGTTTTTTTTAATTTATTTTTTATTTAATAAACAACCTGCTCCAAATCAATAGAAAGTATTTGCGTTGTAAACGCGCTAGATGAGGTACATGTTTAGAACCATTGGTTAGCGGTTCTTCATCAGCCACATTATAACATAATAGATAACATTACACTAAAAATACACGTGAGTACGATTTAAAAAAATCATCATGCATAGTCACTCATAGTCACATTAAATAAAATTTAAAACTATTTTTAAAGACATTATAGTCCATTATCTTGTCCAAACAATATTTTGTTTTTCGGACTTATTATCAAATCTTGTCAGTTCAGATGTCCGTTTACACTGCGAGGTTTGTTGAGAAGTTGTTTCATTATGCCATTATATAGGTACGAAGAATGGAGAAAATAATCCCAATGAGCGGCTCAAAAATAAATCTTTGATTATTCCAGATGGCAAAAGATTAGTCCTATTGTAGTGCCGGCATACGACATGCTGTTACAAGCTGGCTCCAGCCAGCATGTCGTATACAGGCACTACAAGAGGACTAATCTCGCAGCTCATTGGGATTATTTTCTCAATTTTTCGTCCCTATATAAGCAAGGCACCACCTTGGCATAATGAAACAACTTCTCAACAAACCTCCCAAAGATCAAGGACATCTGAACTGACAAGATTTGATAATAAGTCCGAACAACAAAAGAATGTTTGGACAAGAAGATAATGAACTATAATGTCTTAAAAAATAGTTTAAAAAAATTAATGAGTCTTTATGAGTGACTGAGTAATATGCATGATTTTTTTTTATCGTGCTCAGTGTTCTTTTTAGTGTAATGTTATCTATTAAGTTATAATGTGGCTGATGAAGAACCACTAACCTATGGTTCGAAACATGTACCGCATCTAGCGCGTTTACAACCCATATACATTATATTGATTTGGCGGAGGTTGTTTATTAAATTAAATCATACATTTGTCAATCATCATCATCATTTTCCCTTATCCAGCTCCTGCCGGGTCGGGGTATTTATGGCACTTCTCCACTTTCCTCTTTCCTTCCACCATTCTTCTTCCACGATCTTGTCCCAGTCCAGATTTCTTTTTCTTATGCTTTTCTTCACTGAATCAGTCCACCTTGTTCTAGGTCTTCCTTTTGCTCTCTTACCCTTGCACTTTGCCTCCAGCATCTGTCTTGGTATTCTATTTTCCTCCATCCTCTTTACATGTCCAAACCACCTTAGTTTATTCTTCTCAATTCTCTCATTTAGTTTTCCCATCCCAACTTCCTTCCTAACATCTTCATTCCTCACTCTGTCTTTCCTTGTCTTCCCTATCATACTTCTTAGGAATTTCATTTCACTGGCTTGGATTCTACTCTCTTGCCTGCTTGTCAGGGTCCAAGTCTCAGCTGCATAAGTTAATATGGGAACATAGTACACTTTATACATTACCTCCTTGCTTTTCCTTGGTACTTTCTTATCCCAAACAAGTTTTCTTACACTTTGATAGAATGCATTGCTCTGCTGTACTCTCCTGCCAATCTCCATGTCCAACCTACCAGTTTGCATCAATTCACTTCCTAGGTATTTGAACGTGTCCACAATTTCCAAACTCTGACTTCCAATTTTCACAGTGCCCTTTCCTTGTCTTTCCCTTCTTGTCATCACCATGGTCTTGCTTTTCTCTATACTGATTTTCAGGCCGTACTTCTGAATATTTTCGTTCAGTGCATCTAGTTGTTTTTGCACTTCTTCGGTGTTCCTTCCCCAGACCACAATATCATCTGCAAATAACAGTAACTTCATTTCTTTATGTCCATATGCTTCCTTTGTTTCCTTCACAATTTCATCCATCACCATTATGAACAAGAGAGGTGACAGCACACTCCCCTGTCTTAGTCCAGTCTTGTTCCTAAACCAATCTGTCTTTCCAACTGGGGTCAGTACCCTGCTAACACAGTTGTTGTACATTGCTTGCACCATTTCCAACATTTCTCTTCCCAGTCTCTTCTTAACCATGGTTTCCCATACCTTCTCTCTGGGGACACTATCATATGCCTTTTCTAGATCTATGAAAGTCATGATCAAATCCTCTCCATATTCCCAGTTCTTTTCCATCACCTGCCTCAAGCTAAAGATTGGGTCCCCTGTGGATCTTCCACTCCTGAAGCCATACTGTTCCTCTTGCAACTCTCCTTCCACCTTTCTTCTCATTCTTCTTTCTAATATCCTTTCCAGTATTTTTACTATTTGTGATATGAGGGTGATCCCTCTATAGTTATCACACATCTTCTTGTCCCCCTTCTTAAACACTGGTATTATTAGCCCTTTCTCCCAGTCTTCTGGTACACATTTCCGTTTCCACACACACTTTAGCAGTCGATACAACCATTGCATACCAACAGGTCCAGCAGCCTTTATCATTTCTACACTGATTTCATCCACCCCTGTTGCTTTTCCCATCTTCATTTTCTGTACTGCTAATTCCACCTCCAGCATTGTTATATCATCTTCTGTTATAGAGTCGTCAGGTTGTGTCACTTCCATCTCACCAGTACAATTGCTCACATTCAATAGCTTATCGAAATACTCCTCCATCGTCCCTTTATCTCTTCTGGGTGTGTTAACAACTCTCCATCGTCCTTTTTTACTAGCTTTGTAGTAACTCTTTCTTTCCTCTTACTTCTTAGAAGTCCATACAGCATCCTTTTACTGCCACTTACATCTGTTTCCATTCTTGTCAATATGGACCAAAAATGGCAAAAATATTCCCAATATACAAATCAATGTGGTGTAACAACAGACGGAGCTCGTGCATTTGCAGGAAAACGATAAGGGTTAGTTAAATTACTGCAAGCAGAGGCAGCTAATATAGGAAACATTTCTGTAATGCAATATCACTGCTTATTACACCAAGAAAACCTTTGTGATAAATCCCTAAATTTAGGTAGTCTTTTGAAAGTATAAAAGTAGTGAATTTTATTCGTTCACTTGGTTTGCAACATAGAAAATTTCAAAATTTCTTATTAAATCTTGATTCAGAATTTGAAGATATTGTTTATTATACTGAAATGAGGTGGCTGAGCCGTGGCAAAATGATGAAGCGAGTGTTTGACCTAAAAACCGAAATACAAACATTTATGGAGAAGGGCAAACCTATTGTTGATTTAAAGACTCAGAATGGATGTGTGATATTGCCTTCCTGGTAGATATAACATCATGACTGAACGAACTTAATTCACGTCTCCAAGGTATGGACCAATTGATCACTACTATGTTTGATCACGTGACGGCCTTTGAAACGAAATTGTGACTTTGGGAATCACAAATAAAAAAACAACTAGGTTACTTTGTGCATTTCCCAGCCCTACAAAACGGTAGTGATCAAAATTCTCAAAAGTATGCAGAAATCATTATCAGAATTAAGAACCGAATTCCGCGTTAGATTTCAAGACTTAAAGGAGAATGTTATAAGTTTCAATATGTTTTCTTCCCCTTTATCCATTAACATAGACGAGGTTCCCGGCTGTAAATGCAGTGCGTTGATTTTCAATGTGAGTCAGACCCAAAGAATAAGTTTAACAATGTCCCCTTACTACAATTCTATCGCGACTACTTTCCCAGAGAAAAATATCCGGGCATTACCCTAATAGACATGCATCACTTTTCGGTAGCACGTAAGTTATGCGAACAAGTGTTCTCCAGGATGAAACATGTAAAATGCGCAACGAGAACGCGAATCAACGACAGTCATCTGGAGAGTTCACTTCGACTTGCTACAACATCAGTCAAACCAGATATCGGATGCCTTGTTCGTGAGAAGCAGTGCCAAGTGTCGCATTGACAGGTAAAATATTAATTCTATTATTTTAACATATTATTTACCGTGCCCAGTGGGTGAGATCATGGGTAATGATGCTGCGTCTTATATCGGCCAATACGGAGGAACTGTGCTTCGTTTGTGGCTTCCAGGGAATAATAGTGGCTTTACTTTTAGTGCTGAATGTGTGTTAGTGTTATCTAGTGTATGTGTTCCTGTGTAATAGTGTTTTAAAGTAATATTTAATATGAATTTTGTGCTATAAATGTCCGCCATCTTGGTAATTGCGACAATATTATTCGCTAGATAACACTATTTAGGGGTCACTCCGTATATCTGACTAACACCTTTGACCTAACTGTCTCCATTTTGTTTTCTTTTGTCATTGATCCCATGGAGGCCATGAATAGGATACGCACTATTCTGTATAGTCTCGGTGTTACCTAGGTCACACAACCGGCCACTATTGTCAGCCATCTTTACGACCGGCAATGTGACGCTTTTGTACTAGACAGCATACTACATTATTACCTAGTCAGCTCACGTGGGGGTTTAGTTCCGAACTGAGTACGAGCTAAGCATAACCCTGCGTGAGACACTGGGAAGGGGGCCCTCAACCCCGACACGGCGCGTCCCGATGGCTGATGGGGAATTTCCTGTAGATATACAGGAAAGGTGCGAATAAGACCTAGTCAAATAAGCACCCGCGGATCAACTGAGGTGAATAAAACAATGGCCAACGGCTTCGATGGCAGAGGAGGACCTATGTCTCAATGGCAGCGAGGGCGGAAGAACCAAAATTGAAATCCACTTCGCGTCTGACTTGGATCGAGTGGCAAAGTGGTCAGCGTCTGCTTACCTAGTAGGTACGGCTTCATAGCTTATGTTCCAGGAACTAGCAATCCCTGGTCCTAAACTCCCAGTGGAAACACTGGATTAATCCTTGATTACAAGCAGTTATGATTCGTGCGAGTAACTACAGAATTACCCCAGGTGGTAACCAATCCACCCGTCCATGGACGGCAACCAGGTTTTCGGACTCTGGGGGACCTGGGCAACCACGATCACAGAGAAAGTCGGAGTTCTCCGGCAAACTACCATCAAAGACACCCACATACATCGGGACCTTCAACATCAACACATTAGGCTACTAAAACCAGGCAAACTACACACCTTAACATCAGAACTAGATCGACAAAGGATACAGATACTAGCTCTTCAGGAAACACGCTTTACAGATGAGAGCACACTAGACTATGGTAACTACCGTATTTTCAAAAGTAAAACGGACAAACTAATAGGAAGAGGTGGCACCCCCCTCTTGGGTATGGCATTTGTAGTTCACAAGAGCATAGTTGATTCGATAAAAGAAGTCACTCCCATAAGTAATAGAGTAATGACTATGCGCATACAATGTGCGAACAAAAAATACACATTAATTAACGCACATGCTCCCACGAACATTGAAAATAAAAGGGACTTGCAGAAGGTAGAACAGTTCTGGTCTAAACTCGAAAAGATCGTGGCAACGGTTCCTAGAGAAGACACAAGGATATTACTAGGTGATTTCAATGTACAGATTGGCAAAGAAAAACAATACCAAAAGACTGTAGGCAAATACCCAGCTCATAAATTCACCAACAAGAATGGCATGAGACTCATTGAACTGTGCCAACAGAACAACTTGAAGATAATGTCCACCTCTCTGAGGAAGCACCCTCGAAAACAGAAGACTTGGCGATCACCTGTGCAATCTCTTGGAGAATATCAGATCGACCATGTGGCCATCACACATCCTTTACAGAAAGAAATTCATGATGTGCAAGTTCGAAGAGGAGCCAATATTGACTCCGACCATTATCTAGTGCGAATCAAAGTGAAATTTTCCCGAAAAGAATCCACCCCAAGAATCTCATCTTCAGAAATTTGACACGAAAAAGATAAAGGAAAGTAACATAACAGAGGAATGGGAAAAGGAAAAGGCAAGCACCTGGAAGCAGTTCCGTGACAAGATCATTACGAGAGCTAAAGAGACTATTCCATTGAAGAAGAATACGAAACACCCGTGGTGGGATTCTGCATGTGAAGAAGCACTGGAAATGAGAAAGAGAGCTTTTCAGAAATACAACAGTAAGAAGTCACTCGAGACTCAACAACACTATCTTCAGACCAGGAAGGAAGTGTCAAAAGTAATCAGACAAACTAAGAGGAAACACATGAAGGACCAATTGGAATCTATAGATCAAGACTTCCGAGATCACAAAACGCGAGATTTCTACAGGACGTTCGCAGGAAGAATCCGAGGATAGACCCCACAGAACTTGTGTTTCCGAAAACAAGACGGAAACCTCGCGTTGTCCAACCGGGATAATTGTAGTGAACTGGCTCGGTATTTCTCTGAGTTACTCAATTGCGAGGAGCCAACATCACGATGGCCCAAAGAGACTCCCGTACATGTAAACCCTGAATCTCCACCACCTACTAAAGAAGAAATCCAGAGACACATTTTCAGACTCAAAAGTAACAGGGCGTCTGGAGAAGATGGCATAGTTGCAGAACTATTAAAGAACATAGACCCAAATACACTTGAGGAGCTCACACTAATCATCATGGATATCTGGAAAACAGAAAAGCTACCTGAAGAATGGAAATGTGCACTCATCCATCCGTTATACAACAAAGGTGACAGAACGGATGTGAATAACTACAGAGGGATTTCTCTCCTTCAAGTCACCTACAAGATTCTCTCTGCGTGTCTTCTTCAAAGAGTACAAGAACAGCTTGAACACAAAATTGGTGAATATCAGGCTGGTTTCCGACCTGAGCGTTCTTGTGTTGAACAAATTTTTAACTTGAAGACGATATTGAAATATAGAGCGACCCGAAGCTCTCCTATTATTTGTAGTTTCGTCGACTTTAAGAAGGCGTACGATTTGGTCGATCGACAGTCTCTCTTTAACATCTTAGAAGAACTAGGACTTGATCCAAAGACATTAAGACTCATCAAGGAAACACTCACGGACACGAAGTCAAAAGTAAAATTTCTGGGTGAATTATCAGAGCCCTTTGCGATTAAGACCGGCGTGCGACAGGGTGACGGATTGTCACCACTGCTCTTCAACCTTGTTCTAGATAAAGTCATTCGAGAATGGGAGAAGGACTTGAATGCCCAGAAGCTCTGGAAACCCATTCAACTTGGACGAAAGAATGATGACATCAAGGTCAGTTGTTTAGCTTTCGCAGACGACCTAGCGATACTAGCAGACAGCGATATTTTAGCGATCAAACAGATTTAAGTCCTCAAGGAATGCGCTGAGAAAACTGGGTTGCAAATCTCATTCGAGAAGACCAAGTTTATTTGCAGTAGGTTCGACATCCAGGAACTACAAACAAAATACGGGCACATCAAACGGGTTCCACACTTTAAATATCTCGGTGAGATCCTAGAACCAACAGGATTGGAAAAGGAAGCTCAGAAAGTTCGATTACAAAAACTCAAAAGAGCGTATTGGAGAACCCGTGACATCTATAACAAGAAATGCATGTCCATACATACAAAAATCAAACACTATAATACGGTGATTAAACCTGAAGTGCTGTATGCAAGTGAAACCTTGGTACTTAATAAGAAAGGCGATCTGGAAAATATCTTGGAGGAAAGAAAGATCTTGAGGAAAATTCTGGGCCCAGAGAAAAGTGAAGAAGGGTATATATTCAAATCACGCAAAGCCACGGAAAAACTATCCAACCTCGCCGCAGACATCAGGAAACGAAGACTGAAATTCTATGGACACGTTCACAGACTCTCATCTTCAAGGTTAATTCACAAGATTTTGACATACTCTGGAAAACTGAAGAACGTATCTTGGATACAAGATGTTAAAAATGACCTGGAAAAGGCCCGGATAGAAACGTCAGAAATACTAGACAGAAATGTCTACCGTCAGAAGATAAATAAATGGGTGGTACAACCAGAGAATGAAGTTCCCAGAAGATCGGGGACTAAGTGGTCAGAAGAAAGGAAACGAGCGCACAGTGAAAGAATGAAAGCAATATGGTCTGTTAGAAAGGCGAATCATAAATGTAATGCGTGATCCAATAGGGTCCATACGCACATAATAATAATAATAATAATATAACATTTATATTATATTTAATTTAATTTTAAAAATAATATTTTAATAAAAATAACTTGTCAACATAGGTCTATTAGCTATTTTTTAAATTAATTGGTTTATCTTAGAATTTAGATCCAATTTAATATGGTAGAAAAAATCGAATCATCTGGTCTGAAAACCAATTCACCTTAACGACAGTGGCCCTTTTCCAAAAAAGGTTGGACATGCCTGGCCTAAGGGAACGACTTTCTCCTCAAATGTCTAAATGTGTTGATTTAATGTATGTCTACCCCTTATTATTCCCATTCTCCAACGGGGTTGGGGATGAGATGCGATGTTAAGTCTTTGTGGAGGATGTTTTTACAGCCGGATGAAACGTCTTGCTTTAATCATCATCTTGTACAGTTTCCAGTCCCAGGCTGGGTCTGTTTGGAAGATAAGCTTCGCCACTTAGTCCTTTCTTCCCACCACCTCTCCGTTGTCACTCTGGTCCAGTCCTCGCCTCTCTTCTTGACACATTCCTCCACTCCTTTCAGTCATCTATCTCTTGGTCTTCCCCTTGGTCGTTTCTTCTGCATCTGCATCTCATGTATCCTCTTGGGAATCTTCTTCTCTTCCATTCTCTTTAAATGTCCATACCACCTCAGTCTTGATGTCTCAATCCTACCCTGCAGGGGCTCCTCTTTCACTATTTCCCTGACCTTTTCATTCCTCACCCTGTCTCTTCTTGTTACTCCGATCCAACTTCGCAGGAACTTTATTTCACTTGCCTGTATTCTGCTTATGTCTCTTTTCTTCATTATCCAAGTGCCTGATGCATAGGTCAGTATCGGGATATAGTAGCTTCTGTATAACACTTCTTTGCTTTTTTGTGGGACATCTTTATTCCACACTAAGCTCCTAATGCTTCTAAGAAATGCTTCTGCCTGTCTGCCACGTTCCGTAATCTCTTTGTCATTCTGCCATTTTCCTCCACTATACTTCCTAAATACTTGAGACTTTCCACCTTCTTCAGCTGTCCACCTCCAAGTGTTATCCCACTCATTGGTCTGTCCTTTTTCCTGGTCGTTAACAGGATTTAACATTTAACTTACTGATGTTGAACTTCCATCCGTACTCTCCCACTGTTTCTTCCCAAGCCTTCAGTTGGTCCTGAATTTCCTCCTCCTTGTTTGCCCAGACCATGAGATCATCTGCATTGCTTTCATCTTATCTTCTCCTTTATTTAATTAAAAATATTTTTGTAATACCAGTAGATTCGAATAACAAACTTGTGAATGCGGGGTGGATGCGGATAAAGTTTTCTTTATCCGCGCAGGGCTCTACTTATAATATAGAGATTCATTCACGTAACAGCATGGAGTGATTGGAACCGTGTGAGGTTAATACGCAATTTACAGTATGATTGACTGCAGCGAGAATAGGCTGACATTTGTGACTTTAAATTTGGTAGATTGCTTTCAAGTCTCAAAATAAATATAGCCGCACGGATTATATAACGTATTTACTTGGCTATAAGACCCCCTCGCCTATAGTACTCCCCCGCCCCCCCTCCTCCCTTAATTTTCAAGAGCCAAAATAAAAAATTCTTGGAAATAGCTTATAGTACAGTACCCCCTCCTTAATTATTGAGAGCATGGTGTCCACAGGCAGGAAAAGTCAGGAATTTTGATTTTGGTCAGGAAAAAGTGTGAAAAAATGGAGTGAGTCAGGAAAAAATGGCGAAAAGTATTAGAAAGTCAGGAATTTTATATTAACCATACAGTACTTTGTGTTTTACAGCCATATTTTGATGTTACTAGTTCAACTAATCTCTGAAGATAAAAAGCAATAACTCGCTGGACAATATGGTAAGTTTCCATTTTTGCAGTACATCATAGTAAAATCCTCTTTTACCTATTTTTTTTAACGCTTTTTTGGCGTTGGCGTAGGGATGTGGCGACCCCATCACTATAGTTTAGCTTATTGAGTACTTAGATTTATGTATTATTGCATTATAATTTACTTTATTTTGTATTTTAAATGAATAAAGAGGCGAGCGTTGGGCAGCTATGAGGATGGTGGGGGCTGCAAATAAGAGATATTTATTTGCTCAATAAACCATTTTTCCGATGTTACGATGACTTCGCGAGTTAGGAATTTTGTTGAAAATGGTCAGGAAAAGTCAGGATAAGTCAGGAAAATTGACATTGAAAATTCTGTGGACACCATGGAGAGTCAAAATACAACATTCTTGGAAATTGACGAATTCTTAAAAAAAAAAAAAAATTACAACTGAAATTCATTCTCTTTTATGACAAAATTATTTTTCTTGTTGCGGTATATTAGTTTGTTATTCAGACGATATGCCACCACTTTGCGTACCGCATATGCGATTGGGTAGGATATCGAATTGTGTAGCCAATGGGCTTCACCCGATATCCAATAGAAGATGCCACACTATTGACCAAGTAGAAGTGCCATCCGCCAATGAAAGTTATGGTTTCATCTTGCCTGCATTCTTCTGTTTAGTATTATTTATGTTGCGATTCGATTGTGTTTACAACAGTCTCCTTTGTTTTATATTAAACACATTTCATTTGATGCAATAACCGTCGGCGTTTGTGTGAAACGTTATTGGTATATTAATGTGAATAATACGTGCTCAGTTGTGTTTACAAATGTTAGTGAGAAGTGATCCTGCATTCTCCCTCCCTATGTTCAAATAAAAATAAAGTTTGCATTTCCATGTCTGATACTTTGTCCATTTAATGCTATTTCTTTGATACTAAGATTTTTGCTTAGCAAGGGATAGTAGTGTAAGTCATTGGGGGATAGCCAGGAATGTGAGGTTATGGCAGTCTCATAATGGGCTGATTAAAGATTTAAACTTTGTTTATATAGATTAAATATATCGTACTATGTAGGATCAAAATAAAATAGCTTATTTTTCCTCTCTCCCTTTCCCAAAATAATGGATTTTTGCGAAGTTCGCGTCTATAGTAACCCCCCCCCCCCCTTAATTTCGGAACTAAAAATTTAGAGAAAAAAAGGGGGTCTTATAGCTGAGTAAATACGGTAGATGATGACCCGCGCATGTCGCAGATAAAGAATAAGAAATGGAAGAAACAGAATATAGTACAATATGGTACCTGGAATGTCCAAGGTATATCCTATAAAGATGATCAGCTAGATGACATACTAGCCAAGTAAGATATATCAAAAGGCTAGCAGCAATAACTGAAACCAAAAGAAAGTTAACTTAAACGGATCCAAAGAAAGAACAAATTATCTTCACTTCTACTGTGGAGTTGATCAAAATGTACGAGCCAAATCTGGTGTGGTGTTAATGATGTATAAAAGTCTACGCAAAGACATTGACCATTATTATACTGGAATGAGAGGATAATAGAACTCTGAATTAAATGTCCTCGTGAACACCTAACAGTGCTTGGAGTTTATGCCCCGGTTGAAGGCCAAGATGTGGAAAGTGAAACATTTTATGAAGATATGCAGAAAATAGTCGATAAGGTCAACAAATCTGAACTGCTAATCCTAATGGGTGACCTTAATGCGAGAGTGGGTAGTAAACCAGTTGATAACTGTGTTGGAAAATTTGATGAAAGCACTAGGAACAGAAATGGGGCTAGACTAGGCTAATTGATTTCGGTGTGTACATCAAATTAAGTATTATGAATACAAAATTCCAACATGAAGACAGTCACAAATACACCTGGTCTGCAAGAGGACTGAGATATATCATTGACTACGGTACATCATATGCAATGCGAAAGCTTCGAAACTGATGTTGGATGTTTAGAGCCTTTCGAGGCCCAGAACTAGAAACAGACTACTTTCTAGTGATAGGCAAGATAAGATACAAACCTAACAGTTTGAAGACGGAAACACCCTCTAAGAATGAAGAAAACAGCTTCAAAATACATCAAGTATTAAATGGCTGTATCAACACCGCCTCTCTGAAATCGTTGCATCAATCGCAGAAGATGATGACAGAAATTGAGTGGAAGAATTTACAGGCCATACTAAAGCAAGCTGCCTTTGAAAGCCTAGGAATATAAAAGAAAAAGAGGAGCAATAAAAGGTTACGACAATGGAATGAAGACATCAAAAAATTATCAACGAGAAAAGAGCTGCTTATCAGAAATATCTGTCCACTAACAGATTAGAAAACAAAATTGAATACCATCACAAAAGGGCCATAGCCAAGCATGAAGTGAGGAAACTACAAAGAACCTCGTGGAATGAATTTGTTTTTCACCTGGAAGCAGACCTCTATAGACCACAACCACAAACATACAAGATCCTAAAGCACCTGGATAACGACACCAGAGAAAATGTTAGAATAAATCCTATCTCACAGGACACATGGATTCAGTATTTTCAAAACCTGTGGACATCATACAAGATAACCACAATGCCCCAAGCATCGGAGAATAAAACTACAGAAGATAATATAACACCCGAAGAGCTGCACACAGTCCTCAAGCAATTAAGACAAGAAAAAAATCCCCGGGAGAAGATGGTTTAAATCTAGAATTATTCAAATATGCAGACGACAGCTTCAACGGTAGGTTCCTTCGGTTTCTAAACAGGATTTGGCAAGGTGGCAACCCCCCTACAAGCTGGCAGAAAGTGCTTCTAGTGCCCATTCTTAATAAAGGCGATTTTAAAAATTGTGAAAATTACAGAGGAATTAAGCCTTCTTAACTCAGGCTATGAGATATTTGCAAACATCATCAAAAATAAACTGTATAAACACTACTCAAACATGATCGGTGAAGAACAGAATGGTTTCCAGAAAGGTAGATCATGTGCTGATGGTCTCTCAAAATTTTAATAGAAAAGCATAGAGAATTCAACATACCCACACACTTGGCATTTGTAGATTACAAAAAAGCATTTGACAGGGTAAACAGAGTAAAATTAATACATATCTTGCATAAAGATGAAGTATCACAACAACTGATCGAAACAATATCGAAACTACAGTACAGTATATTCAAGCAACTTGATAGCAGTCAGAGTTAACAACACGGTTTCACCATGGAAACCAATCAACAGAGGAGTACGACAAGGTTGCGGCCTTTCCCCCCTGCTTTTTGTCATGTACATGAATGCACTTATAAATGATTGGAGACGGCTCCCCCACGGCAGTATCACAATGACAGAAACCTGAAATTAGACACGCTTCTGTACGCTGATGACCAAGTAGGCTACTATTCGCCAGGACAGAGGACGACTTACAACATTCCATACATCATCTCAGTAGAATAGCCACTGTATATGACATGGAAATATCTTCAGAAAAGACAAAAGTATTCGCTTTCAAGGGCCAAGAACCAATTCCGAGTAAGATCTGCCTCGACAACAAACTGTTGGGAAGAGTAACATCTTCAACTACCTAGGCAATGATGATATGCTTAAATTTGAAGCATTAAAACTAGTCGGCAAAGCCGGTATTATGTTTCTACACAATGGCTATTCAGATATTAACCCACATTGTGGAAATGCAGTGATCAATGTAATATATATCGATGTTTTTATATGGTAACTGAGCTAGCCTTTCATAGACCACTATAGGAATTCCTTTTACTGTCAAGTAGGCGTATTCATAACTAATTTAAAATTCAATTCCACGCAGGAACATTATCGAAAAGAAGCAAAAATATTAATGGAGCATTAAAAAAATACTTCCGTATTATTACCGGCACGTGAATGTGAGTACCTGTCTTGTACTCAAAATTTCTGTGGTTGTAATGGCTGCGTGGATATCATCTTCGTCTGCGAATCATGAGGTCTCAGGTTCGAACCCCAGTCCCGGCAATTATTTTTGCCACCAGATTATCGATTTAAACGATATCTATCATAACATTATGCGTCATTTTAACAGAATCTACATGAAATTATGATTTATCTAATTTTAATTACAATAGTTTGCACCAAGCAGGAGTTGGGAAATTTGATTGTATTGAACATTATTTATAGTAGTTTCTGTTTGCCATCTCTTGATGAATGCAGTACATTTGCATTTGTCTGTTGGCACAGGCTAGAGTAAAATGTGGCTTTTCACCGAAGTCTCAGTCCCTCATGGTTGTGATTATATGGAAGCTACTGAGGTATGGGTGGTGCTTAGAAATGGCATTCAGGGCACAGTCAGTGCCTGTGGATGCTGTGAAAAGTTCTACTCATAGGGTTAGTACTGCTGTACTGACTCAGTGAGGAAAGCGATGGCAAACTACTTCGCTCCTCTTCTTGCCTAGTACGCCTCAACATAGCGCTGCCTTGGATTTTTGTGGGATCCAACCAGCCTTCGGGCTGACTACCTAACAGGATAGATAGGGTAGAGACTATGGTTTCATTCCTTCTCTTAATTTACAATATAATAGTCTATGTGATGTTTGTTCAAACAAGTGTGACAGTAGCATATCTCCAATTCAATCTATACATTCATCATAGTCCCAGTATGAAAACGGAGCGTAAATTAACATTTTAAGAATGTCCAAGCTGTGTAGTATACGAATAGGATAACATGTCAGATGACTCCACATACATTTCATCCCAATTTCATAGTAGGATAACATGTCAGATGTTACACATCATATGCGACTACTGTAAGGCTCGTATCTTGTTTTTAAATGGTGTGGACTCAGTCTTGAGGAAAGGATTCATTATGGAAATCAATAACTGTAAAACAAAATTTATGGAATGCAGCTGAAAGAAATCAGAAACACCTATTGGCATCGAATTAGCTGATATTTCTAATCAGATCATAAAGTATAATAAAACCATAGGCACAGTGAACTCAATAATAAAATCATCCTTAGTCCAGAGGGACACAAGACTTCTTCATCTTGCACTGTTTCCAGCCACTGGCCGGGTCTGTTTGGAACACAAGCCTCTCCAACGTCTTCTGTCTTTTCACCATCTCTCAGCCTCCACCCTTGTCCAGTCTTCTCCTCTCTTCTTCACGCTTTCTTCCACCCCCTTCAGCCACCTGTCTCTCGGTCTCTTTCCTTCCCACTTCGTCTCGTGTATCCTCCTGGGTATCCTCTTCTCCTCCATTCGTTTTACATGTCCATACCATCTAAGTCAAGATTTCTCTATACCATCGTGTAATGGTTCCTCCTTCATTAATTCTCTGGTCCTCTCATTTCTTATTCTGTCTATCTTTGTAGCTCCAATACTGCTTCTCAAGAACCTCATCTCACTGGCCTGTATTTTGCTCTTCTCCATTCCTTTCATAACCCAGGTCTCCGAGGCATACGTCAGGATAGGGACATAGTACGTCCGATATATGATCTTTTTGCTGTTCTGAGGGACATCCTTGCTTCATAACATGTTTCTCACACTCCTCCGGAATGCTTCTGCCTGTCTGCCCCGCTCATTTATTTCTCTATCGTTTCTTCCATTATCTTGTATCAGGCTTCACAGATACTTGAAACTCTCCACTTTCTCCAGCTTTTCCCCACCAATTGTTATTCCCGTTGTGGTTCTTTCCTTCTTCCTTGTTGTGATCACCATCTCACTCTTATTTATGTTAAATTTCATCCCATATCCTTGTATTATTCCTTCCCACACATCCAACTGTTCCTGTACCTCCTCCTCCTTGTTTCCCCAAATCATCAAATCATCTGCAAACACCATTGCTTTCATCATTCCTTCCCCAATTACTTGTGCCACTCGGGTCGTTATGTCATCCATCACCACAATGAAAAGTAACGGTGACAGTGCACTTCCTTGTTTCAGGCTATTTCTCTGTTCCAACCAGTCCGATCTTTCTCCTCCCACTTTCACCCAGCTCATGCTCCAGAGGGACACAAGACTACGATCCTAAAAAACACTAGCTAGACCTGTCCTCACATATGGAGGTGAAGCATGGACAATCCGAAAACGAGATGAAACTAGGATCACTGCTGCTGAGATGAAGTTTATGAGATGCACAGCAGGATACACACTTTGGGACCACAAAAGGAATGAGGATGTGATGAAAGAACTAAAGACAGAACCTGTATTAAACTACATAGGAACCTATAGGAAGAACTGGAGAGACCACGTCATCAGAATGCCTAGGGAACGAGTCGCAAAGCAGATTGTCCAATACCAACCAAAGGGGGTTATTTCTATTGTACATCCAGCTAAAAGATGGAATGAGACCGTCTGGCCTAATACTTGACTGGCAGATGATGATGATGATGATGAGATGCGGAGATTGACTTACTTGACTTATTTCCTTTATCTCCTAAGTGGAGCATAGGGCATCAATGAATTTCCGCCATCGGACTCTGTTCTGCGCCATCCTCTTTATCTCGTTCCAAGTCTTCCCTTCTTTCTCCATTCCTTCTGTTATTACACTCCTCCTCCAGGTGTTCCTGGGTCTGCCTCTTCGCCTACTACCTTGTGGATTCCATTCCAGGGCTTGTATTTACTGGAATGGGCTCCGACAACAACCCCTGATGTATAACTTGACAGGTGTAATTCTCATCAATTCTCTTGTCCGATTTCATGCCAAAGGTCAAATCCATTTTATCCATCCGGCTTCTTTTCATTTCTGTTTCTGTAATAGGAGTTACGGTGATAAGAAGATGCCTATCCGCCTAAAATCAAAGATATACCGCACAATGGTGAGACCAGTTGCATTATATGGTACCGAGTGTTGGCCAGCACCTAGAAGTGCTGAGCACTCACTTCATGTCATGGAAATGCGGATGCTGCGAAGATCTTTAGACATCTCTCTGCTCGACCCTATCCCCAACACAACGATTCGACATATAGCTGGCGTGGCTCCAATCAATGCGAAAATGCAGGAATGGAGACTCCGTTGGTACGGTCACGTTGTCCGTGCACCACAAAGTTCAGTCATCGGCTCGACCTACCATCTAAAGGTCGACGGCCAGAGACAGCGTGGGAGACCAAAATTGCGGTGGCTGGACACTATTAATGCAGATTTACGATCAAGAAACTTGAAATCGCGGGAAGCTTTAGATCGCAAGAAATGGCGTGCATTGATCAAAAAAACGGACCCCGTTCCTACGGGATGACGCTAAGAACAAGAAGAATAGGAGTAATCTCGGTGTGTAGGTTATTGGCCTTCAGCACCCAAAACCTGGAGAAGGGGCTGCCTTCTAAGTAGATGCAGAAATTGGAAGTCCGAATTCCGTCTCTTTCAACATCACAACCATCCACCACGGCTCCAATAACATGTTTGAAAAGGCATCTTCAGAGTATTTTGTAAATTATATTCAAATATTTAGAACCTTAATTTAATCAAATTATTTGTAAGGTTATCCATTTTATTTTATTTCAAATTGATTCTATTGTTTTACACTTTACAAGAATACTTATCCATCAGCTAATTCGATATCAATAGGTGTTTCTGATTTCTTTCAGATTCATTCCATTAATTTTGTTTTACATTTATTGATTTCCATAATGAATTCTTTCCTCAAGACTGAGTCCACACCATTTTAAAAAATTCAAATCCTCTGAAGACACGTTGGTTCCTCAGTTTAGGGGCTGCGACAACGCGGTCATGTAGCCCCGTGTACTTTGGGTGTGTGTAGAATCTGTCTGATAACCGGTGTTAATTGAGATGACTGTATTAGTGTGTGTTATCTGTTTTAATTCAAGTAAGGACTGCAAATGGACCAAATGCTACCGTCCACAACACCTAGCTGCAAACTTGGCTACTAGATGCCATCGCAACCAGCACCTGGAGACGAACGTTGGAACTTGAGAGCAATAATCAAATCCAACCTACAAATTTTGCTCACACGATTGAAGTTAGTGGAAGGTTCTTTTGCATGCCATAAATATATGACATGAGCCCGCCGGCTTTACTTCCCCTCCGGAGGAAGGCATACTGAGGGATTTTTAACACTCTTAAAAAGTCCGACGGGTTCGGCTAGGTTTGTCCCAGCGATCTTGGGCATAGAAGCTCAGCATGCTCTGGAGACACGGCTAAGATGCCAATGTCATCTGCAAATCACGGAGTTGAAATAGAGTAGTTTCACCTTAAACCTATATTCGTACTTTAAATTACTCTCTTATTTCCTTCATTGGTTGATCAATGTATAGAACGAAAAGTTTGAGTGATAAGTTGCAGCCATGCCTTACACCTTTCTGAATACCAGCTTCTCTCTCATGTCCTTTGACTATACCATGATGAAGATTCAATTCTGAATATCTTTTGTTCCAGAACATCTAGCAGCAGCCACATACAGCAGCGATGCCGCTCCGCCTACTTTCGAAACACTTGCTGTTTCAGTACCTAAGCCATTTGTGTATCATGTGGAACTCAACAGGCCATATAAACTGAACTCTTTCAATAAGGCCATGTGGCGGTAAGTGTTATAACATGGATATGTTTTCGGGCTGGGTGTCTGTGATTAGCATGGACAAAAATCCAAAACAGATATCCGGTAGCCACCATGGCAACAAGTTTATATTCAAACCTATTTAAACAAAATGGTCTTCTTGGTCCTTTCTTCTACTTGCTTTCTTTCTCTGTTAGGATCTTCTGAGGACCACGAACCAATTTCAATGTTTAGTCCTTTGTTGTTCTTTCTTCTTCCTCCAGTGCTCCTTCATCTTTTCGCCGTGTGTCTTCTTTCTCTCTTCCGACCATTTTGAGTCTGTATTCTTATATTGCCTTCCTTGGAGTCCTTCCATTCCCAATACCTCTTTTTTGAAAATTTCTCACTTTAGTGCATCTCTTCTCTTACATGGTTTCCTTCTAAATCATTCTTTACTTCTTGAAACCAGGCTGTTGTCGATTTCTTTTTCCAAAAATATTTAAAAATCTGTTTGGTTAACCTGCTAACATTCATTTTATGTAAATGTCTGAAAAATGTATTTATTATTTAAAGAAATAATTCTTTCTAATGGGGTCATTTATATTTTTTCAGAAACACGTCAAATGTGCTCAAGATTCATTTGTATGTTTAAAATCGATCTTTCAAGAAGTCATTCAAGAGGTTTATGACACAAAAAAAAGTTGACAAGGCATTGTTTTCATGATTTTAATCCATTGCATTGTTCACTTTAAGAATTTTATTCTAAAGAGAGAAAGCCTCCGTGGCTTAGGCGGCAGCATGCCGGCCTCTCACCTCTGGGTCCGTGGTTCAAATCCCGGTCACTCCATGGGAGATCTGTGCTGGACAAAACGGAGGCAGACAGGTTTTTCTCTGGGTACTCCGGTTTTCCCTGTCAAAATTTCATTACAGTAACACACTCCACTATCATTTCATTTCATCTGTCATTCATTTAATCATTGCCCCAGAGGAGTGCGTCAGGCCTCGGCAGCCGGCACAATTCATATCCTCGCCACTAGATGGGGGCTTCATTCATTCTATTTCTGACCCGGTCGGAGACTGGAAGCAGGCTGTGGATTTTCATTTTCATTCTAAAGAGAGAGTTTGTTGACCCCGTGTAAAGAATGTTGTTTTTAGAGAAAGTATTTAAAAATGTATTTTATAACAAATTGTGGATACGAATTAAGAAGACAAACATAAGCCGAAACATGTACCTGTAGTATGAAGTAATAAAATTGTAATATGGTATTACAAAGTGGATTAGCATAATTAAAGATCATAAAGGTACTGCGGAGATCAAACTCGAAGCGGGAGCTGATGATCACCATCAAGTTTAGGAAAATTGCATACCTGGGTCATGTGTTACATGGTGCAAAATACACAATATTACACCTCACTTTAAAGGGCAAAATTGACGGACATCGAAGAGCAGACAGGAAAAGGACGTGATGTCTTGGGAATCTGGACTGGCACAAAAACGATTGAATAACTATACCGTGTTGCTGAGGATACACGAACGCTATCCATATTGATCGCCAACATCCGGGAGACTGTGCAGGGCATATACAAGAAGAAGAAATTCAATACGAGAAAAAATGTAATCATGACTAAAGTCATTGATATACAAAACAAGTTTGTTGGGACATCATGGTCATGGAGCCCCGTGTACTTGGGTGTGTGTAGAAATCTGATAACTTGTGTCACCGATGTCTGTACTAGTGTGTGTATTTGTAATCGAGGTATGATTTGGCCGTGGCCTTACTTATGCTACCATCCTCGCTTTTACCTGGAGTAGAAGTGGGAAGCCACTTCCAGGATGGCTGAGGCAGGAATCAAACATACCTCTTCTCAGTTTTGCCTCATGAGGCTGGGTGTACCCCGTACCATCCCTCAGACCAGAATTAAATTTGACAGCCAAGAATGCTAGCCACTACCCAACAAGGCGGATATGGCAACAAGTGTTTGTCATCGAGGCCCTAATTAAGTAGAGACATGGAGTGTACTATAGATTGTGATACCTTTCACAAATTTTCCTTGGGCACAAAATGGCAGCATCCCTGACATCATGAACGATCCTAAACGTTTAAACTATGTATACTTGTTAAATTCTGTGTTTTAACAAGGCTTTATATACAAACACAAACTTAACCTGGGGTGTAAGCTTGTGGTCGTCGGCCAATACTCGTATCCGAGTGTATGTTTCTTTCCTGCGTTACTAATTTGTATTCACTCGATGGTGATGTCGCTGGTGACTCAACAGACCATTTCTGGCATAGAATACACGACCGCACACGATGCATATGATGGAAGGTGGAGGACGTGACAATATCTGGCGCAGCTTTCTCCTTTGACGAGTTTCCATTTCCTACCTTCGGCGTTTTTCTTCAAAATGTGAAACCGCAGCTGAGGTGGCTGCACGCCAACGTGTGCGTACTTCCGCAAGTGTATGCCAATTTTCAGGATCAATGGCTACACTCCTCAAGGTTTTTTTAAGCTGGTGCTCCTAGAGGTCTCTTGCCCGTGCTGAGTTCGCTGTACAGGATTTTCCGTGGGAGTCTGTCATCATTCATGCGTTGGATATGACCGATCCATCTAAGCCGGTGACTAATGATGATGGCCTCTATGCTCTTCATCTCTGTTCTCTCAAGAACTGCATCATTCGTCATCCTATTTGATGTGCATAATGGAACGGAGTTTGTGCAGGTGAAAGTGTTCCGGTTTTTTGATTGTCTGGCGGTATAGGGTCCAGGTCTCACATCCATAGAGCAACTTGTAGTACAAGTAGTAATGTTCGTCCGGACAGTGGTCTAACCCAGTAGCAGCTTCGATGGCGTAGTCGGTAACATGCTAAATAAATGAAATGAAATGAATAATATTTCTAATAACATGCTAAACTTCTATGCCCAAGATCGCGGGTTCAAACCCAGCCGAAGTCGTCGGATTTTGAAGAGCGTTAATATTCTTCAATATGCCTTCCTTCGGAGGAAAAGTAAATCTGGCAGGCCCATGTCATAGATTTATGACATGAAAAAGAACCTACCACTACAATTGGTAGTGTGTAGCTAAATTTGTCAGTTACTTGGTTTTGAAATGCTTTATCAAGTTCCAATGTTCTCTGCTAGATTAGTGACGGTGGCGTCTAGTAGCCTGAGTTGGAACTACTTGAAATTGAACTTTCATTCATCTTCATTCATTTCATCTATCGTTAACTCCTCTTGTGAGATTGGCATCAGGGAGGGCATCCGGCCATAGAAACCATCAGCTACGTGGAATTTCATCGCATCTCATCCCCGACCCTGTTGGAAACTGGATTAATGGGGGGTAGATATAGTTAGTGGTCTAACCCGGTACCAACCAATGTTCGATAGTGGCTTTAAGTCTACAAAGTGCAGACTGCATACCTGACAACTTTCCAGATTTAGATGGGAGACCCCCGATTTTACACCATTTCTCCCGCCCTCCCGGTTAACATAATTAATAAATCTCCCTCTTTTTCAAAAAATCTCGCGCATTATTTCGGACTAAAAGTGTTAGATGACAAACTTCAATCATTCATCGAACAAGTCGATTTTACGTGTGTTGAAGTGCGTTTCAATGCCGCAGTTTTGCTTACTATCGATAGTTTATAGATAATTCTCCCTAACTACGCGTCCCGCTTAGAAGGATTTGAATAATGTATCACTTTGTTCGAAACAGTCGATGGTTAATTCAGCGTGTGTTCCTAGAAGTTTTCATAATAGCCTGTGGGTGAGAGATAGTTGTAGGCTGCAGAATATTGTGTCTGTTTAACGCGTGAAATTATTAGTGTATAACTTTCTTAGATGTTGGCATTAATATGCCGGTTCCTCGGTAATAGACTATGGCGAAGAAATATGATTTGACATCGATCGTTTTCAAAATCTCCCAATTTTTCAGTTTGAAAGGTTGGCAGGTATGAGACTGTCTTCAGGGGAGCACAGTGAAGTGAAGTTGACAGCATTACCTTTGCTGTGCCTTTTCCAACATAGTGACTTACTCCAAAATGAAAATGTTGTTGTTTCCTATGGCTAGCCCGGATTCCTTGTTAAAGTGTGAATGTGGTGTTTCCTGAATGCATTTAGCCTTAAGGACACTGGGTTCTGACAACGGCTTATTTTACACAATCAAATTGTCAAATTTTGAAAACTAATTTCTGTTACTTCTGTTTGTTCAATGGTTGTTAATTTTACACTAGACAAAGATTAACCTTTCTAAGCCGCCTTACCTTGGCTATCCATAATGGAATTACTGTTTCCCGAAGGATCCAGAAAATTTATTTTTCTGAATGAGCATGATAGCTCAATTCAATGGCCAGTGTTTCGCCCCGGTGTACCATTGGGCTCGTCAGTTGGGATGGTACACCTCACCAATACACTTGGCTAGTTGTTGTTGTTGTTCGAGTCTTCAGTCTTTTGACTGGTTTGATGCAGCGCTCCATGCCTCTCTATCCTGAGCTAATCGTTTCATCTCTAAATAGCTACCACACCCTACGTCCGAGGCAATCTGGTTAACATAATCTAACCTTGGTCTTCCCCTACAGTTCTTGTCCTCGACCTTGCCTTCCATAACTAAGCTTGCTATTCCTGGGTGTCTTAGTATGTGTCCTACCAACCTATCTCTTCTCTTCATTAGAAGTCGCCAGAAACATCTCTCCTCTCCCACTAGTCTTAATACCTCTTTGTTTGTAACCTTATCTACCCATATGATCTTCATCATTCTCCTGTAACACCACATTTCAAACGCTTCAATTCTCCTCTTTTCTGCTGCATCAATAGTCCAAGTTTCAGTTCCATACAGCGCCACACTCCAGACAAAGGCTTTCAAAAATGACTTCCTAACACCTAAATCTATATTCGATGTCAACAGATTCCTTTTTCTGTAGAAATGCTCTCCTTGCCAGAGTTAACCTACTTTTTATAACCTCTTTGCTTCGTCCATCACTGGTTATTTTGCTTCCTAAGTAACAGAAGTCTCCTACTTCCTTTAGTTTTTCACCTGCCAATTTGATGTCCATAGAGGATTCTGATTTATTTCGGCTGCATACCAATAATTTTGTTTTACAATTAATAATTTTCATCATGAATTTTTTCCTCAAGACGGAGTCCATACAACTGAAAAACTCATTCAGATCCTCAGGCCTGTCGGCCAAGATGACTATGTCATCAGCAAATCTTGGCTAGTACAGGGTCATTATCTTTGTGCGCTCCGATAAACACGGCAAGCCAAGCTGGCTGTGACTGGCACAGATTACGGGCGTGCGTACCCGGTTCAGCCAGTGGTTGATGCGCACTTTGACACTTTTACTAAACATGTTCAATAACGTGTACTTACAGTGCTCATAGGCGATGCTGAAAATGTCCTCGCTCTCTTGTAACACACACCTGACTTCTTCTGATGAAAGAATGTCTTGTCAACTCTTTTATTATTTATGGAGCCTGTTTCCTTGAATCGTTTAGCAAACCTCCTAATTGTACTGGCATTAGGCACAGGTCTTCCTGGAAACTTGATTCGAAATTTTCGTCTCGTTTCAGAACAAGATTTTCTGCTTTTCATACACGAATTATGAATATACACACGTTTGCGCAATGTGAATTGATGTCGAGGCATCACCAACAATCACAGTAATCACAATACTCACTAAATGTGCAACACTAACGTCTAAGCTTTGCAGATACAAGTCCATATGAATGACAAACTAACGATATGAGTCAGCGGAGCGCGCCAACACCGGCTGAACCATGTACAAGCGCCCGCGATCTGCACTGTTCGTGGAATCATTTGAGCCGTGCAGTAGTCTTCACAGTATGTACTAGCCAAGTGTATTGGTGAGGTGTCCCATACCAACTGACGAGCCCAATGGTACACCGGGGCGAAACACTTGCAATTGAAATAGGAATGTCTGTTTCGCGGGCTTGTAGGCCGTGTTCCAAGGACATTTTGTTCAACGCCGGTCGTGAAAGTCTGAATTTTTACTTGCAATTGAATTGAGCTAACCGGATCAATTTTTCAAATTTTTAGAAATTTGATAATGTGTTCTCCCTCTTCTGTTGTTCAAAACAAATACCGTATTTACTCGCCTATAGCCCCCCATTTCTTTCCGAATGGTGAAAATTTCCCTTGATATAGGTTAGGATGGGTTGGTATAAAGGCATACAAAGGAGCACCTATCACCCTTAAATCAACACACAAAATAGTTATTTATGATAAAAGTGATAATAGCCCATTTAAATAGCCACTCTCTTGCATCATCACAGCTGACTGGTCACAGGACTAAGACAGCGCTGCGGCCGCACAGCATTGCGTGCATCGAGTTCAAGGTTACGCAGTGTTGCAGTATGTTATGTGTCAACTAGGCCTACCTGAAATACGGATGATTTGTTTCTAATACCGACCACATTTTCGTACTTTCCTTTTTTCACACTGCGGAAGGGCTTAGAAGTTTTCTTGGTTCCCAATAATTTGTACTTCTGGTTGTGCCAATAACGAATCATACACGGCTGCGCTTCGTATTTATGACTCGCCGCTTTCACTCCATTTTCTGCACCAAATTCTAGCACTTTTAACTCGAAGTATGCCGTAAAACTTTTTCTCTTGCTCATTTTCAGTCCTGCTTGTGTACTTCAAGCTTCTTAATTATACACTACACACGGTCGTCCAGGACGCGAGACACGGAACTCGTAAGCTGGGGGAAGGGGCAGTAAGTAACCATTGTCGAGGTCAACGATGCACAGGTGATGCAGGCAAAAGCGCGGGTTTAACCGTTAACTGGAATCTTGAAGGTCTATTTGCTACATTTTTCTGATTATTTCTCCTTCGCAATTTTTTTTCTTTCTTTCTTTCCAATAATAGAAGAAAATATGGGGGGGGGGGGGGTTGTAGGTGAGAGAGTGTTATAGGCGAGTAAATATGGTGTATATATTTTAATCACTTGCAATTTTGTTCAGGTTATTTTGCGCATTGCATTGTGTTGATTGAAGCCTCCGTGACTTAGGCGGCAGCACGCCGGCCTCTCACCGCTGGGTCTGTGGTTCAAATCCCGGTCACTCCATGTGAGATCTGTGCTGGACAAAACGGAGGCAGACAGGATTTTCTCCGGGCACTCCGGTTTTCCCTGTCAAAATTTCATTCCAGCAACACTCTCCACTATCATTTCATTTCATCTATCATTCATTTAATCATTGCCCCAGAGGAGTGCGTCAGGCCTCGGCAGCCGGCACAGTGCGTATCCTCGCCGCTAGATGGGGGCTTCATTCATTCCATTCCTGACCCGGTCGGAGACTGGAAGCAGGCTGTGGATTTTCATTTTCATTTCATTGTGTTGATTGACTAAATTGTTGTAATATCAATCGACTCGAATCTGTGTGCCAGTGTTTCATCCCAGTGTACCATTGGGCTTATCAGATGGTATGGTACACGGCACACCTCACCAAGATGCTGCCTAAAGCTGTGGCATGGATCAAGAATACTAGGAAGTGAAGCTCCCATTAGGCCAATGATTATCACTTTCTAATTTCCATCTTCAGCTGTTACATCTTACTGCTCTCTGGTGACAGTAGGGCAACCAGTGGCGGCTGGCGGATAATTGTTCTGGGTGTTGCACTATTTTCATTAAGGGGCGGGGATAGGGGTAGATAGTAGGGTAAAAGACTGCTCGATATCAGAGTAAACTGTATTCAATTGTATGGTAAAACAGATGTACGTCATGAATCACGAATGCCGCAGTTCAGAGAACATCACATTGTCATCGGATTAAATGGATTATAAGTTAGTCCACATGAAACCTTCACAAGAACAAAACTCAAGTTATATACATGGTGGCCACTACTCCTGGAAAACTCCTGGATTTTTATTAGGTCTGGAAAATGACAAAAAATTTGAAAACTCCTGGAAAATAGCCACTGTTAATTAATTATAAAATCTTTCCATCTTAAATCATACTCCCGCTGCTGTTTTGGATGAGCACTCTATCGATAACAAGAGAAATTTCCTCAGGCTACCTGTTTCTGTGTGTGAGAACACGCGATAGTATTTTTGTAAAACATATTGAGTATAGACAACTTCAAATTGCAGGCGGCATTCTTTTCTCTCTTCTTCTTCTCGTTTTTTTTTTTTTTTTTAGTCACAAAGGCTTTTTTAAAACAACAATTAAATCATTTGTGTATAGGCTTGCGTATCAATAACGCATCACCACTAATTTTTGTCAACATCTGTATAACTAAACCAAACACAACTGCTTTATTTTGATCTTGAAGTAGGCAACCGATAAAGCCCTCCCCCGGCCACTCGCGCTTATTTTTAAAACTGGAAAAATGATGGAAAATTCCTGGAAAATCGTTGACCGATTTGAGTGGCCACCATGTATATACGAGGGCGAGTGTTACAAGGACGCGCAAGGCTGTTGACGGAGGATCTCTGATGTCTCCGTTGTTGCAATCGGCGGGCAACGACCAGCCGAGTTAACTGTTGGGATAGGACTTACTCAGTCTAGCATCTCTGCCATACCCTTCACTATTGAGATCTGGTCGGTGCTTGGGCCTGGCAACGACCAAACGAACGAGCGCTCCTGGCAGTTGGCGTGCTTCGCTTTCTCAGACAGTTCATAGTAACTTGCTATAAGATTTCCTGAATTATTAAAGGACAAAATTATGAATTCCTTTACATATAAAAGGAAACATACTGGTTTTATTACTAAAAATATCATTATGGTGTTGGTTGGTTCCTCAGTTTAGGGGCTGCGACAACGCGGTCATGTAGCCCCGTGTACTTTGGGTGAGTGTAGAATCTGTCTGATAACCGGTGTTAATTGTGATGACTGTATTAGTGTGTGTATCTGTTTTAATCCAAGTAAGGACAGCAGACAATCAATTTTCAAGTAGTTCCTACTTTTGCTGCCAAACGCCACCGTCAACGACCAACTAGTTCAGAAATTAGTTACCAGATGCCACCACAGTCGGCTCTTGACGACGAACGTAAGAATCTAAGAACGTTAGTCAAATGTTTAACCTATATTAATTTAGCTTCACACAGGTGTAATTAGTGGAAGCTTCTTTAACATGCCATAAATCTATGACATGGGACCGCCGGCTTTACTTCCCCGCCGAAGGAAGCCATACTGAGGGATTTTTAACGTTCTTAAAAAATCCGACAACTTCGACCGGGTTTGAACCCGCGATCTTGGGCATAGGAGCTCAGCATGCTACCAACTATGCCACCGAAGACGTATTATGGTGTTAATTGTTTTTCTTGAATTAATATGGTCGTTGTGCAACACTGCAACCTTATTACCGGCCGCCGCTGAGGGCAACTCACCGCAGAATGGCGCGGCATTTAAATTACTAGTATATGCTAAATTTTGAGGTTAGGTAGTTATTTTTCCAAGTATTTGAGATAACAGTTTCCATATTTTAGTTTTAGAATTTCCTACGTCACGTGGAAATGTAAATCACATTGTTATAATTATGTTATATAATTTCTACCGTGAGTGCTTTTTCTCTTAATTGTATTTCTCCCGTCAGTGTTTTAGAAGTGAAAAAGCGCGGTCAATTCATAAATGATAGCCAACTATGGCAATTAGTTGACGATGCACTAGAAAGAGCTGTAAAGGTTTAACAACATTTCGTTTTTGATTTATGAGCATACATTTACTAATGCATGTATTCTCATTATTATATAAACCCATCATCATCATATTTTTGCTGTTTCTACAATAGTGGACCTTTAGTATCAATCTTCATCTCTTGGCAGCAATGGTGTGATCAACTCCTGCCAAAATACCATCGTGCATTACTTACAATAGATATCACGCTAGTCGAACACATGTGCTGCCGTCTACACAGGAACGCGAAAATGTCGAAGTTTCACTTCCTAGTATTCTTGTTCCATGACTGCGGTTTCCTCCATTAGCGGTACTGTTTTCTAGCGGCCAATGACATCACAAAAACGTTCCACATAGAAACAAAGGCGAGGGGTTTTCTAGGAAGCATTGACTACCACATGGTGGCTACTACTCCTGGAAAACCTGGAAATCCTGGAAAACTCCTGGATTTTTATTAGGTCTGGAAAACTCCTGGAAAATGATGAAAAATTTGAAAACTCCTGGAAAATAACCACTGTTAATTAATTATAAAAATCTTTCCTTCTTAAATCATACTCCCGCTGCGGTTTTGGGTGAGCACTCCATCGTTAACGAAAGAAATTTCCTCAGGCTACCTGTTTCTGTGTGGGAGAACTCGCGATAGTATTTTTTAATTTTTTTTAACATATTGAGTATAGACAACTTCACCGCAATAAAATAGCAGGCAGCATTCTTTTCTCTTTTTTTTTTAGTGGATATTTGAGTCAGAAAGGTTTTTTTAAACAACAATTAAATAATTTGTGTGTAGGCTTGCTTATCAATCACTAACTCAATCACCACTAATTTTTGTCAACATCTGTATAAGTAAACCAAACACAACTGCTTTATTTTGGTCTTGAAGTAGGTAACCGATAAAGCCCCACTCTGGGACTCGCGCTTAGTTTTAAGTCTGGAAAAGTGAGAATTACTCCTGGAAAATTCCTGGAAAATCGTTGACCGATTTGAGTGGCCACCATGCTACCACCGTCACATAAAGTTGCGGTGGCATCATTCGTATGACGATGGTGAGTGCGGTAGCAAACAGTTCGTCAACGTTTTTGTACAGTGTGTGCTGAAAGTAGTGAATTATATACAGTGATTGATGAGATGATATATTGAAGCATGGAAGGAGAGGAAACATTAATAGATTTCGTAAAGAAACATGAGGCATTTTATTATAATGTGAAGAGTAAAGATTGCAAACAAGCTCAACTTAGGAAACATCTTTTGTGCGAAATTGGCGGTAGAAATAAAACATCTTCATTGCAGTGCAGTTGAAGACACTAAAATTTCATATGCACCTTCTGTAGGACGCCTTTTAAAAATGTCACTTCCCCCTGAGCGTACCGTATCATCTTCGGATGACTCTTCTTCCAAAAATACGAGTATTACGAGTGCCATTTCAAGATCATCCTTTTCTTATTTAACTTTATGACAACATGCCGTCACGAGACACAGTGATAATTAGCTCTAACTTCACACCATTGTTCACCGTCAAGACGGTCGCCAGTTTCTATACATCATTCGCCGTCACATTACGGCCACTAGAAAGCGGTACCGCAGCTTAACACGTATTTTATTATCCAGCTTAGTTTAAATATCATCCAAGCATTCTGTCTCCAGAATATTTAATTGAATTTTTATTGAGCTCTTGTAATTTTACTCCATGTGGGTTCATTGTTTGTCAATGCATATTATTGTGTGTTGCAGAGATATACAAAGTTGCTTCGACACACTCGGTGAAGATCCCAACTGTCGAGTGATAGTGCTGTCTGCAGTTGGGAGACTATTCTCTGCAGGTATGAGACTATGACCAGACTAATGGTGGCTGGAGGATTTTACAGCATGTACTTGTTGATTATCTTCAATCTTTTCCCACTTTTCAATACAATTCTTTTTACGCTTATACACTACTAGTAGGTACCCGCGGCTTCGCTCGCGTCATAGTCGTGTCATTTTGTTATTCAATGAAATGTAGGTTTAACCCCGTTAACACCTCTTTAGATCCTGAATATCCAAAAATCCCTTCTTAGTAGACGTTTTCGACACACAACAAACATATCCCCAAAATTTCATTCTTCTAACTTTAATAGTTTTGGTTGGTCGATGAGAGTGAGTATCCAAAAATCCCTCCTTAGTGGACGTTTTTCTTCCAGAATTTCACCCCTCCCCATGGGTCCCTTAAATTGGATTTATGAAAAAACGGTCGAACTCCTATTTCTTTCTTTCTTTATTTTTAAGCTGATTGTTTTCCTCTGAGTTTCAAATTCCTCGCCTATGTCGTTTAGGAGATACACGCCCCGTTACGGATCTCTCAACCCCTACTTTTCATCCCTTTCACCTCATAATATACACCACATCGAAAAATCATTAGACACGTGTCAGCTTATTTTTATTGATTGGTTTATATGCCATGTATCACATCCCCAAATTAAACCACTCGTGAGATACTGTTATTCAATGAAATGCACGTTTTCCCCCTTAACACCCCTTTAGAACCTGAATATCCAAAAATATTTCCTTTGTGGACGTTTTCGACATACAACGAACATATCCCCAAAATTTCATGTTTCTAACTTCAATAATTTTGGTTGGGCGATGATGAGTCAGTCAGTCCACTTTGTTTTATATAATAGATTAGTAGTACATGTTTTGGTCTGTTTGACTTTCTTTAGCTACAATTTAGCAATCTCTTATACATAAATTGTTGGTTGGTTCCACGGTTTAGGGGCTGCGACAACGCGGTCATGTAGCCCCGTGAACTTTGGGTGTGTGTAAAATCTGTCTGATAACCGGTGTTGATTGTGATGACTGTATTAGTGTGTGTTATCTTTTTTTATTTCAAGTAAGGACTGCAGACATTCGATTTTCAAGTAGTTCCAACTTTTGCTACCAAATGCCACCATCAACGACCAACTAGTTCTGAACTTGGTTGCTAGATGCCACCGCATTCGGCTCCTGGCGACGAACGTTGGAACCTAAGAGCGTTAGTCATATCTAACCTAAAATTTTGCTTCACACAAGTGTAATTAGTGGAAGGTTCTTTATCATGCCATAAATCTATGACATGGGACCGCCTGCTTTACTTCCTATCCGTACGAAGGCATACTGAGGGATTTCTAACGCTCTTAAAAAATACGATGACTGCGGCCGGATCTGAACCCGCGACCTTGGGCATAGAAGCTTAGCATGCTACCAACTACGCCAATACATAAATTGTATATATCTTTGAAAAAAAAATGCAACATATGTAAATTGAAAAATATTTAATTTCCCTTACGACAATTAAAAAGAATAAAATGTAAATTACAAAAGTTCAAAAACTTAAAATACACTTATCATCATCATCATAGACCAACTCCAGTGTTCCGGGTGTGGTTTATGAATGAGCCTCTTCCATTTTTGTCGGTCTCAATTTCTGTCCAATCCATTCCTCTACTAGTTAGGTTTTGTTTAACTGTATTAAGCCATCTACTTCTAGGTCTTCCTCTGGGTCTACTATCGGATTTTTTATTATGGATACTCGAGTTTAGGCCTTAATTACAACCAAACCAACAGACCTATTGAAAATCGAGTAATACCAATATTTTCCTTGTTTAATTCTGTGTTAGACTATATAAGCCAATTATTTTCAAGTTTATTAATAATTCGTTTATTTGTGGTTGTATGAAAAATTGTCCGTGTTTTTGACGTCTTTTCTAGGAACCGCTCACTTAAAACTATATGCACGGAAAACTGCTTGGCTGAGGGTAATGACATTTTTATATGTTATAGGCACAAGTATTGGTAGGGCAAATCTCAAGTTTCAATGTTTTTCAACTACCCGATAAAAAGTTCTTATACTTTTTCTGACGTAGCGTTTTCTCAGCCCAGGATAAACCTACAGCAGGAAACTTGGTCTCATTTCGAAGCTCTCATTCGTGATGATCGGAAACTATGACCACTGTAAACGTACAGTGTGATGACGAATTTATGAAGAGTAATATTAATGGGAGCTTTTGTGCGTTCTGGCCTGTGCGATTAAAAGCAAGCGGGCTTGTGAAATCCGGTGCAGCGTTGCCGCGTTATGTTGCGGTCGTCGCGGCTCGTAACGAACGAACACTGCTTTAAGTTTCCTTTCAACCTTTTGTTTTCTTTCCTCGTACAAATTTCATTTTCCACCACCGTTTTCACATAAGGGCTTTGGACCTTCAATGGCAGGTTTAAAAATGGTTTTTCTTCCTAATTTGGAAATGTCAGACTACACTATTTTTACATGGGCTATTTAAATTATTTACATAATATCTTTACAATATTTAATTCAGTCAGTATTCTTCGTCTGAAGAATGGCTCTGTTCCGATGAATCAGAACTGCTGCCATTCATGTTAATTATGACCGGCTCGAAATGAGGGACATTTTCAGACAGGCCATCTATCTCCCAGTAGTGGTCTTCAATTCTTTTAGCGTGTTTAATACATTGTTTCCAAAGTTCAGGAGCAACGGTACGCAAGGCTTCTCGGCATAAATCATTCATTGCTTCCATACTTCTACCATTTTGTAATATGTTAGCGCAAGTTCGCCCTCAGACAATGGTGGTCTCTGAGGCATTTGGATGTGATGTGATGTGGCCTATAAGTAGTAAACACCAAGACTGAAAATAGCATGTGGACATAGCCAAGTCACTCGCATTCCATTACACAACTGCCCGGCAACGCTGCACTCGAATTCACCGGCTCGCCCGCTTTTAATCGCACGGGCCAGAACACGCAAAACCTACCATTAATATTACTCTTCATAAATTCGTCATCAGACTGTACGTTTACAGTGGTCGTAGTTTCCGTTAATCACGAATGAGAGCTCCAAAATGAGACCAAGTTTCCTGCTGTACGTTTATCCTGGGCTGAGAAAACGCTACGTCAGAAAAAGTATAAGAACTTTTTATTGGTAGCTGAAAAACCTTGAAACTTGAGATTTGCACTACCAATACTTGTGCCTATAACATATAAAAATTTCATTACCCTCAGCATAGCAGTTTTCCATGTATATAGTTTTAAGTGAGCGGTTCCTAGAAAAGTCGTCAAAAACACAGACAATTTTTCATACAACCACAAATAAATAAATAATTAATAAATTTGAAAATAATTGGCTTTTATAGTCTAACACAGAATTAAACAAGGAAAATATTGGTATTACTCGTTTTTCAATTGGTCTGTTGGTTTGGTTGTAATGAAGGCCTAAACTCGAATATCCATAATAAAAAATCCTATAGTAGTGCCTTGAACAGTTTTCTCCAGCCATACTTTTGCTATTCTGTTGGGTGCCATTCATTTTACATGTCCAAAACACCTCAACCTTGAACTTTTCATTTTTTTTCTAGAAGAGATTCTTGTACCTGTGCTGCTTCCCTTATACTTTCATTTCTGACCTTGTCCCTTCTTGTTTTCTGGACCATTGTCCTTAGAAATTTCATTTCTGCACTTTGAAGTCTACTGGCATCCTTCTTCAAGATTGTGCAGATCTCAAGTTCATGTTGTTATGGGGACAAAATAGCTATTATATAGGATATGTTTAACTTACGCTGGTATTTTTGGTGTCCCAGATAAGATTTCTTACTTGAAGGTAAAATTGTGCACCTTTTTGTACTCTGTGTGTTATTTCTTTATCATATCTTCCATCTCTAGAAGGTACACAGCCGAGGTACTTGAAGTGATCCACTTCTTCCAGTTTGGTTCCATCTAGAAGGATGTTTGTTGGCTGGATTGTTTTGTGTGGTGGGTGACATGACTACTGTACTGTTTTTGTGACACTCATTTTTAGGCCAAACTTCTTGAACTGGTCATTCCATTCATCTAACCTCTGTTGGACTTCTGCTTCTTCCGAGTTTCCCCATATGACTACATTGTCAGCAAAGGCTGCAGCTTTCAGTTCCTCTTGGTTGAAATACACCTAAAACATTCTAAAATATATTGTAAGACCAAAGTTTTGTAAAACCAACTGCGAAGTTGATCGTTCCTATTAAAAGAATCCGTTTATCAGGCTGCAATCCCACAAAACTCAGATCGGCTTGTCGGACACCACCTCACTAAAGCCAACCCACTTCACGTTCCCAAAACGAAAACAACTCTGAGCAAGCTGCCAATTCCAGTCAATACAATCCAACTTCTGAAACTCTGTTGTTGTTGTTGTTGTTGTTTGAGTCTTCAGTTTTTGACTGGTTTGATGCAGCGCTCCAAGCCTCCCTGTCCTGAGCTAATCGTTTCATCTCTACATAGCTCCGACACCCTAAATCCGAGGCAATCTGTTTAACATATTCTAACCTTGGTCTACCCCTACAGTTTTTGTCCTCGACCCTTCCTTCCATAACTAAGCTTGCTATTCCTGGGTGTCTTAGTATGTGTCCTACCAACCTATCTCTTCTCTTCATTAGCAGTCGCCAGAAACATCTCTCCTCTCCCACTCGTCTTAATACCTCTTTGTTTGTAACCCTATCTACCCATCTGATCTTCATCATTCTCCTGTAACACCACATTTCAAATGCTTCAATTCTCCTCTTTTCTGCTGCACCAATAGTCCAAGTTTCACTTCCATAGAGCGCCACGCTCCAGACAAAGGCTTTCAAAAATGACTTCCTAATACCTAAATCTATATTCGATGTCAGCAGATTCCTTTTTTGTAGAAATGCTTTCTTTGCTTGAGCCAACCTACTTTTTATATCCTCTTTGCTTCGTCCTTCACTGGTTATTCTGCTTCCTAAGTAACAGAAGTCTCCTACTTCCTTCAGCTTTTCACCTGCCAATTTGATCTCCATAGAGGTTTCTGATTTATTTCGGCTGAATTCCAGTATTTTTGTTTTACATTTATTTATTTTCATCATGAATTCTTTCCGTAAGACGGAGTCCATACCATTCAAAAACTCATTCAAATCCTCAGGCTTGTCGGTCAAGATGACGATGTCATCAGAAAATCTCAGAGTTGAAATTATTTCTCCTTGAATCTTTACTCCCACTTTAAATTTTTCTCTAATTTCCTTCATTGCTTGTTCAATGTAAAGATTGAACAGTATGGGTGATAAGTTGCAGCCTTGCCTTACACCTTTCTGAATACCAGCTCCTCTCTCATGTCCTTCAACTCGAATGACTGCTGTCTGGTTTCTGTACAGATTGTATATCACCCTCCTATCCCTGTACTTTATTCCAATCAATTTCAAAATGTCAAACAATTTAGTCCAATCAACGTTATCAAAAGTCTTTTCTAAGTCTACAAAAGCCATGAACGTTCTCTTATCTTTCCTTATTCTACCTTCCAAAATCAGCCTAAGACTTAGTACAGCTTCCCTTGTTCCTACATTTCTCCTGAAACCAAACTGGTCTTCACCCAACTCCGTTTCTATCTGGCTTTCAGTCCTCTTGTAAATTATTCTAGACAGGATCTTTGAAGCATGAGTAATCAAGCTGATTGTACGGTAATCTTCACATCTGTCAGCTCGCACTTTCTTTGGTATAGGGATGATTATATTCTTCTTGAAATCAGGGGGTACCTCACCTGTCTCATAAATCCTACACACCAAGTGAAATAACCTGATCAGACCTTCATCTCCTATGCAGCGTAGCAACTCAATCGGTATATCATCTATGCCTGGTGTTTTGTTCCTGCTTAAGTCTTCCAAAGCTCTATCAAATTCTGATCTCAATATTAAATCTCCTTTCGCATCCTCATCAATTTCCTCCTCCCTTTCTATTACATGATTCTCAATCTCCTTTCCCTTATACAAACTCTCTATGTAAGCTTTCCATCTCTCAACCTTTTCTTCCCTATCTGTTAGAGGCTTTCCATTTGTGTCCTTAATATTACAGCACTTAGTCTTCTTTTCCCCAAAAGTATTCTTAATCCTTCGATAAGCTGTGTCTACTTTTCCTAATTTCAGACATTTCTCTTTCAACCATTCTTCTTTCGCTTCCTTGCACTTCTTGTTAACCTCATTTCTCAGACGTCTGTATTCTGCTTTCCCCTTTTCATCTCCTACATTCATGTGTTTCCGCCTTTTGTCCATCAATTCTAGTATATCCTGAGTGATCCACGGTTTTCTACCTATTCTTTCTTTCCTACCAATGTTTTCTTCTGCGGATTTTGTTATTTCATTCTTCAAAAGTGCCCATTCGTCTGCAATTGAAGTTTGTTTAGGGTTTTTCATTAGTCCTTCCTTTATACTCTTCTTGAATCTTTCATTTACATCCTTCTCTTTCAGTCTGTCTGTTGCCCACCTTTTTGGCTTTTGACTTTTCTTCAGTTTCTTCAACTTTAATCTGCATTTCATTACAACCAGATTGTGGTCAGAGTTTATGAAACTCTCACTGCCATTATTGGACATTTGACCCAGATCTAATGACGAGACTCAAACAATATCAACGACATGCCAGGTCCTATATTAAAGTCATAAAGAAAAAGAAGTAGATTGATGTCTGCTTGAGCCTAGCAAAGGAATCTCAAGCTCACCCGTTCTAGAAAACTTTCAAAAATCTTACTGGCAAAAATACTCAGAAATGCCAGTACCCCATCCAAGGGCCCAACGGTCATTCATTCAAAGCGAAGACACCTTTGCCCACTCCTTTACTGACATCTACAGCGATGCAACCCATATCCGACATACCGTATTTGCTCGCGTATATCTCGCCCCCGCGTATATCTCTCACCCCATTTTTTTAGTTGAAATTTCAGGGGGAAAAAAGTACTCGCATATATCTCGCATTCATTTTTGACGCCGTCATATAAATGACCGTAATAACCTTGAGGTATAAACACGTTCGATTTAGCGCGCCACAACAAACGTCATTGTCCAGGAACTTACCCGAAGCGATACTAACAGGACGAGCCAGTAACGACGAGTTGATCCGAACTTGTCCGATGCGAGCCGATTAGGGATCGAGACGCTGCGCTGCCATGTACACGTTTGAATTAGCCATTAGCGCGCCACAACAGTCATCCGTAGGTTCATGAATAGAAAGGGCTTGTGTCTGCGAAGGCGAACATCTCTCTGTCAGAGAATGCCAAGTGATTTCAATGACAAAATTATCGAGTTTCATAGTCATGTGATAGCAATGCGGAAGAGGAACAATTACTTGCTATCTCAAATCGGCAACGCAGATCAGACTCCGATAAACTTCGACATGCCATCCAACACTACCATAAACAAGAAGGGAGAATCTAGCGTCCTTGTGCGTACAACTGGGTGTGAGAAACAACGCTGCACAGTCATGCTAGCAGTAACCGCGGACGGAAGAAAATTGCCACCATATGTTATTTTTAAAAGAAAAACAATGCCTAAAGCGAAGTTTCCCAAAGGCATTCATGTTCGCGTGCAAGAGAAAGGATGGATGGATACAGCTCTTATCCAGGACTGGGTCCGTACAGTGTGGGGATCACGGCCAGGTGCATTGCTTCGACGCCCGGCAATGCTAGTGCGGGACAGTTTCCACGGACACTTGGTAGAAGACACGTGGAAACGTCTTCAAAAAATGAAAACGGATCTTGTTGTAATTCCTGGTGGACTCACACATTGTGTTCAGCCCTTAGATGTTTCAGTCAATAAACCCTTCAAGGACAACATGCGTAAATTGTACGCCGAATGGATAGCGGGAGGGGACCACGACCTGACGCCAGCAGGCAAAATAAAGAGGCCGTCAGTTGAACTCGTGTGCGATTGGGTTATACGGGCGTGGGTTATGGTGTCGCCGGACATTGTTGTGAAGAGCTTCTTGAAGACAGGCATTGCAAATGCATTGGACGGAAGTCAGGATGAAGCCGTGTGGGATGATGACCAGAATGATGCACGCGAGAGTACCTCGGAGATCGGTAGCAGTGACGGCAGTGATAATGAATAGGGTGAGTACCGTATACCAGTTGCCTTGTTTCAATAATGAAAATTTTGTGTTTTTTCGGGAATACGGAAATTCCACGCGTATATCTCGCACCGACAAATTTCACTCGTATTTTCGGCTCACGTATATCTCGCCCCCGCGTATATCTCGCACCCCATTTTTTTAGTTGAAATTTCAGGAAAAAAAGTGCGAGATATACGCGAGCAAATACGGTAATTACTCAGACCATTCGACTGTTAGTGAGCAAACAAACCCCCAATTCCCCCATCCGAAATTAAATTCTAATTCTCCACTTCATCATCATCATCGTCGTCATCTAGACATCCTTCTAGCGGGCCGGGTAGGATTGGAGTGGACAAGGTGGTTCCATCTAATTCTATCATTGTTAACATCTTCTCTTAGTAGGCTATATCTTGTACCGTCGTTCCTTTTTGTTGTGGATCTTCAGTGATTTGATGTAACTACCTTCTTCTGAATGTCCAGCAGGTCTCCTTCCTGATACTATCCTTTCTGGGTACTGTCTGGGAATTCGTGTCTCTGGCATCCTTTGCACATGGCCAAACCATTTCAACCTTGTGGTGCGCATTCTTTCTTCCATCGTTAAAGTCACCTGCATATTCCGTCATTTCTGATTCTGTCCATTCTCGTCTTTTGCGTAGCTGATCTTAAAAATTTCATTTCTCAAGCTTGTAATTTGCTAATGTCTCTCTCTAAGCCGTATGTTATAATTGGAAGAAGGTATAATTTGAACATTGTCTGCTTGACTCTTTCCGCTTGCCACGGTGGGTGAGTGGTCAACGTGTCGGTCTACTAACCCCAAGCTTGCAGGTTCGCTCCTGGTCGTGGTAAGTGATTTTTTGAAAGGTGGCAAAAATATGACACCATGTCATACGCTGTTGGCATGTCAAAGAACCCATTTTAATTCATTAGGCCCTGTTCATAATGGCAAAATTAATCTCGGGAGTTTCCGCCAACACTACTACTATCCTTTTCCAACCTCCTTGACTTTCATAGTGCTTCAAGGAACAACGAAATTTGACATGCTAGCTACCCTTTGGGTGTCAAATAACAAAGCTTGCACCCAGCACTCGAGGCCATACGATATTATTATTATTATTATTATACTTATTGTTCAAGTTTCACATCCATATAAAATGATACTTCACCTTCAACAGTTGTTTCCTCATGGTTTTTGCTGTAAACTGGTTCTTCTTGTTAAAATCATTCTTAGCTCGAGCAATCCTACTTGTTATCTCTCTACAACTTCTTCCGTTAATTGTGATTTTACTTCCTAAGCGACTAAATTGTAGTGATACAAGCCATTTTTCAGTGTTGCCTAATTCTAATAAAGAAAGCTTTTCAGTCGGTCAACACAAATGCCCAATTATATTAGGCGGGAAACGCATATTTTCATACCCTACAAGCTAACACGTTACACAAGTTTTTACAAACTTACTACTTACTTCGTTGGCCACACGAACCGAAGTCTGTTCATTGCCTCACTCTTTAGCCTCTTCCATTGGTCTCTGTTGCTAGCCATGTTCTCGTTGGCTCCCAGTGTCTCCAGGTCTTTCTTCACTCCATCCATCCACCTCAGTTTTGGTCTACCCAGGGGTCTCGTAACTTATGGCTTCCCTTCTAGCACTGTCTTCACCATTATCTCTTCTCTTCTCAGGACATGTCCCAGCCATTCAATTCTTCTGCTCTTTATTACAGCTGTCACATCGGTTTTATTAAACAGCGTGTGGATTTCAATATTTTTTCTTCTTCTAAAGATTCCATTTTCAGACACTGGCCCTAAAACTTTTCTTAATACCTTGTTTTCAAAAGTTCAAATTTTTCTCTACATTTTCTTGCTCAGTGTCCATATTTCCACCCCGTACATTAATACTGGTCGCACGATTATCTTGTACATGCAGAGTTTTGTTGTTTTTGTTAATAGGCTGCTGGTAAATAGTTTATTCATTGAGAAGAGACACCTCTCTGCAGAATTTAGCCAGTTCATTACTTCCTCCTCCGTGTTGTTGTTGGCATTGACTGTACTCCCTAGGTATTTGAAAGACCTAGTCTTCCTAAATTCCATATCTTCTATTGCCAGTATGCCCTCTGTTTCCTCTTCATTGCTTCTGGTTACAATCATACACTCTGTCTTATCTTGATTGATCCTCAGACCCACTCTTTTTGCTTCTTCTATTAGAACTTTAGCTGTTCTTTTTAGTTCCTCTCCTTCCTCCTCTAAAACCACAATGTCATCGGCAAACGCTAAGAGTTTCACTTCACCACCTACAATCGTAACTCTTCCAATCGATGATGCTCTTTTTAGTGCTTTTTTCAAAACCAAGTTAAACAGGCTGGGCGATATGCAATCTCCCTGTTTGACACCCGTCTCCACAGTAAAACATTCAGATTCCCTGCCTTCAACTCTCACTTTGCATTCCGTTTTCTCAATGCACATTCTTGTCAGCCCGATCAGTTTCGAAGGTATTCCCGATTCTTCCATTATCCTCCAGATGCTTTCTCTGTTGACACTATCATAGGCCTTTTTGAAGACTATAAATAGGCAGTATACCTTCTTATCAAATTCCCAAGTCTTTTCAATTATCTGTCTGAGTATGAATATTACAAACTTTTGTAATATTAATATTGTATTATAATTCATGTGTGCTTAATGGGAGATGAAATTAATGAAGATGAATGAATGTAGTTCCAACTTTGGCTACCAGATGCCACTGTCACCCAGCGGCAAACGTTGGAACATGATAGAGCGATTCTAAACCAAATAACCTACAAATTTAGCTACACACTGCCAATGGTAGTGGAAGGTTCCTTTTCATGCCGTAAATCTAGAATGAGCCCACCGACTTTATTTCCCCTCCGAAGGAAGGCACACTGAGGGATTTTAACGCTCTTAAAAATCCGAAGACTTCGGCCGGTTCGAACCCGCAGTTTAACATGCCACAGAAGCCGACGTATCAAATCTATTCTCAATATGGACCAATAACGGATTCAAATAATCCTGTAGATTTAATAAGCCACCGTATGAAGCGCTGCTAGCCCCAGTTCACCCACATGAAAGCAGGCCCAACTGCTATTGGCGGAAACTTAAGCAAGGTACACATCGCACCTGTCTGACATCAGCCATCTTCCGTGGAAACATTGCAACAGAGACCCTCGTCCCTATTTTTCTTTGTGCATGAAATATATATTTTTAATATCATTATCTTCATTTCCCCTTTTCCAGCTGACACTGGGTGGGGGCAAATATTGTTCCTCTCCACTTTGTTCTGTCGTTACACCATTCCTCTTCCAACACAGTGTTCCATCCAGGTTCCATTTACTAATGCTATTCTTCACCGAGTCCATCCAACGCATTCTTGGTCTTCCTCACCCTCTCTTCCCTGTCATCCGTCGTTCCAGTGCTCGTCTTGGTAGCTTTACTTCATTTATCCGTTTGACATGTCCAAACCATCTCAATCTGTTTTGCTCCAGTTTGTAATTTAGTTTTTGTACTCCCAGTTCTTTCCATATATCTTCATTTCTCACTCTGTCCCTCCTCGTTTTCTGGACCATACTTCTCAGGAATCTCACCTCAGCTGCTTGTACTCTGCTCTCATCCCTCTCAGTCATTGTCCAAGTTTCAGCTGCATATGTCATTATAGGAACATAATATGCTTTGTACATAACTTCTTTAACTTTAATTGGTATATCCTTGTTCCATACTAGTCCCCGTACCTGTTGGTAGAAAGCACTCCCGAGTTGTATTCTCCTGCTAATTTCCAAATCTAGTCTTCCGTCTTCAGTCAGTTAACTTCCCATATTTAATATAAAAACATTTAATGAATTGTGCTTACAGAACACATGACCAGCATCACCAGTTAAATCATTGTTATATTTTTTTGCAGGAATTGACTTGAATGACCTGGCGCAGATGGCATCTGTTCTTGCTGACATTGACGATGTAGCACGGCGCTGTAAAGTGATACGTTCTACTTTGAAATCTTGTCAGGAATCTTTGTCCTCTCTTGAAAAGGTTGGTTTTCATTTTTTAACTTGATAAAGAAGAATTTTTAATTTTGATCACCATCAAAGCCATTTGCTATGTTGATTATACAGTATTTTGTCAGAAATCATCATCAATTTCCGTTTTCCAGCTTAGGTCAGGTCGGAGCAAATATGACACCCCTCCACTTTACTCTGTCTGTCCACCATCCTACCTCAACCACTGAACTCCACTCCAGGTTTCGTTCTCTCACACTGTCCTTCACCAAATCCATCCACCGTACTCTATAGTAGAGCCATCCTTACTATAGACTTGAAGTTTGAGTGCTACGCTACAGCTATCTAGTGGTCAGAAGTGAAATCACTTTAACTAGCCAATCACAGGCGGCCATTCAAATCGATATATCAAGAAAAATCGAATGTCGTTCCCTAAATCCCAACATCTTGAACGAAACTCGATTTGTCGTGATATATCGATTTGAATGGCTAGTTAAAGTGATTTAATTTCTGACCGCTAGATAGCTGTAGTGTAGCACTGAAACTTCAAGTCGGAAGTAACAATGGCTTTACTAGAGCTCGAGTCAACTGAGAAGGTGGTGCGCAGAACACAACACTACCATTACGTCATGCCTCACTTCCATCTCATTTCATCAACATTTTTTCTTGAGAATCTGAGCTAATGTGTTGTCAGAAAAGCGAATTGATTATATCGTAATATTTAAAAATCCAGTGAAAGCGATTGTGTACATTTTGAGGGCTATGGAAACAGAGGGTAGTAAACGACAGGTAGTGCATAGGCAACCCCGAGAAATAGTTAACCGAGTGCACGAATACTTTAAAAGTGTAAAGCAGCCTGAAAGAGACGGGCTCAATGAGCTAAGCAGTGGTGTTCCCACACCGCAGGAACTCTTGGCTGCAGCTTGCGGTGTGGGGACTCGGACCTGGTGGACCTGTTGCAACAGTGGATATGTATCTCAGCCTCTCTATGCGCAGTTCCCAGAGAGCCGGCCACCCTCCCGGCTGATCCGAGCTCTATAGGTTTTTGTCGGCCAGTCATCTGTCTCTCCATCACTTGTTTCGGCATTCTTTCATCATTCATCCTTTTCACATGTCCATACCATCTCAATCTATTCTGCTCCAGCTTATCATTCAGCTTCTGTACATTCACTTCCTTTCGAATATCTTCATTTCTCACTCTCTCTCTCCTAGTCTTTTGTGCCGTACTGCTCGGGGATTTCATTTCAGCTGCCTGCATTCTACTTTCATCTCTCGGTAAATGCCGAGATGGTACCTAACTTAAGGCCACGACTGCTTCCTACCCAAATGATTATAAATACACACACTAGTACAAGACATCACAGTGACACAGGTTATCAGACAGCTTTACACACACCCAAGTACACGGAGGTACATGACTATGATTTCGCAAAGCCCTTATAGAATGAGCAATAGTAAGTCAGATGTTGTATAGCAGCATATAGCATGGTGTCCACAGGCAGGAAAAATCAGGGAAAATTATGAAAAAATGGCGTGTGAGTCAGGAAAAAATGGCGAAAAGTATTAGAAAGTCGGGAATTTTATATTAACCATACATTATTTTGTGTTTTACAGCAATATTTTGATGTTAATAGTTCAACTAATCTCCAAAGATAAAAAGCAATAACTCACTGGACATTATGGTAAGTTTCCATTTTTACAGTATATCATAGTAAAAACCTCTTTTACCTATTTTTGTAACCTTTTTTGGCATTGGCGTAGGGATATGGCGACCCATCACTATAGTTTAGGATATTAAGTACTTTGACTTATGTATTATTGCATTATAATTTATTTTGAATTTTAAATGAATAAAGAGGCGAGCGTTGGGCAGCTATGGGGATGGTGGAGGCTGCAAATAAGATATATATATTGTGCCCACTGGCCGAAGGTTTCGGGGAGCCACCGGTTTCAAATGACCCTTCCGAGACCCTCTTCCAGTTAACACACAAGTATAGGGGATGATACATTCATAGGCTGGTGTAGCACAAAGTCTGCACTCAGGGGTGTCGGGAATTAGTGAGGTTCAATCTTGATCTGCCCTGAAAGAAAATATCAAAAAAAAAGTCCTAAACAAGATCTAAATTACTCTCATGGTCCTAATACAAAATTCGACTAAAATGAACAAGCTAAGAGAATGGCACGTAAGATCGGCCCTAAGCAATTACATCGAAATGACTACGGGAGAATCAAACATCAAAAGAATCTACAGCAAAGCAAGACATTTACTTGTTTACAAATACTAGAACATTTACATTTAGTAGCAAGGGGAAAATTTGTCCTATGCTATGACGGTGCCATCTCTAACATTTATCTTTAGAGTTATGTGTTTAGCTAGTCCTCATCATCATCATCTTGCACAGTTTCCAGCCACTGGCCGGGTCTGTTTGGAACACAAGCCTCTCCAACGTCTTCTGTCTTCCCACCATCTCTCAGCCTCCACCCTTTTCCAGTCTTCTCCTCTCTTCTTCACGCTTTCTTCCACCCCATTCAGCCACCTGTCTCTCGGTCTTCCCCTCGGTCTCTTTCCTTCCTACTTCGTCTCCTGTACTCTCCTGGTTATCCTCTTCTCCTCCATTCGTTTTACATGTCCATACCATCTAAGTCTAGATTTCTCTATACCATCCTGTAATGGTTCCTCCTTCATTAATTCTCTGGTCCTCTCATTTCTTATTCTGTCCATCTTTGTAGCTCCAATACTGCTTCTCAAGAACCTCATCTCACTGGCCTGTATTTTGCTCTTCTCCCTTCCTTTCATAACCCAGGTCTCCGAGGCATACGTCAGGATAGGGACATAGTACGTCCGATATATGATCTTTTTGCTGTTCTGAGGGACATCCTTGCTCCATAACATGCTTCTCACACTCCTCCGAAATGCTTCTGCCTGCCTCCCCCGCTCATTTATTTCTCTATAGTTTCTTCCACTATCTTGTATCAGGCTTCCCAGATACTTGAAACTCTCCACTTTCTTCAGCTGTTCCCCACCAATTGTTATTCCCGTTGTGGTTCTTTCCTTCTTCCTTGTTGTGATCACCATCTCACTCTTATTTATGCTAAATTTCATCCCATATCCTTGTATTATTCCTTCCCACACGTCCAACTGTTCCTGTACCTCCTCCTCCTTGTTTCCCCAAATCATCTGCAAACACCATTGCTTTCATCTTTCCGTCCCCAATTACTTGTGCCACTCGGGTCATTATGTCATCCATCACCACAATGAAAAGTAACGGTGACAGTGCACTTCCTTGTTTCAGGCCGTTTCTCTGTTCCAACCAGTCTGATCTCTCCCCTCCCACTTTCACACAGCTCACGCTTCCCTTGTACATCTCCTTTATCCTCTTTATAGTCCATTTCTCTACTCCTCTATCCTCCAGGGACTTCCATACTTTGTTTCTGCATACACTGTCATATGCTTTCTCAATGTCCAGGAAGGCCATCAGTAGATCTGTTCCATACTCATAGTGCTGTTCTTGTAACTGCCTTACAGCAAAAATCAAATCCACTGTGGACCTTCCTGCTCTGAAGCCATGTTGTTCTTCCCTCATCCCTCCTTCTATCCTTGTCCTAATAGCTAGTCCTAAATATCATTAATTAATAAACGAGATGCGTTTATTACTAAGAAAATCAAGCTATGTGCACAATGTTGCTGAATTTAAAAAAAAAAAAACTATGCTAATACAACACAAATGCATACAATAATTCAGCCCTCCTATGGTTGTGCAATTGGCACTGCCTGCATACTCGATTTGTTACTGTTTGTAACAAACGGTCATAGTGTCAGAGTGTTAAGAAAGTAGAAAAATATAGGAAAGCCTGCAAATGCGATAGTAATTAAACAATATATCGACTCATATTGCTACTAATCTGATGTGTGTGCTTCTGTTATCACATCACCAATTAGTTGTCGACTATTCATGTGAAAATGTATCAAAATGTATCTAAAATAGCTTAGCAATATCTAAGTGTTAACATTTGGTCCAGAAAATAGTTTATTTTTAATGTTTATAAACTTTATTTAGACTCGGGGGGGGAATTATGAGATTTGTTAGTTTGGTTGTGGCATCATACGCAACCATTAACCCGGCTCAAGGGAGATAGGGTCACCTTCCCTATCCTCCACTTGAGTAATTCTTGTTTGGCGCATCCACGCTGCGGGGGTGGGTATCCTCCACATCAGTAGGCCGGTGTGAAGGAGAGCTAAGTTCAGACAGGGACCCAGTCTCACGGGGTATAACGTGAAACCCATGCCCAGGGTACGGGTGAAGACCTTAACAGCATCTTAGGCAGAGAAGGAGACCTTCAGAATGGCGAAGATGGTGGATGAGGCAACCCATCCTCTCTGGGGGAAATTAGAAGAGGAAACCACTGCCTTGTGGAGAAGAGGGATCTTCAAAGGCTAAGGGAGTAAACCCCAAAAGAAAATCCTCAGATGCGTTAGGCTTAGCAAGCCAGCAGACGAGTAAATTTGTAGTTGCTTTCAATTATAATACAAGCCTCGGATCGAAGAAAAACGGAATTGACATGACTCTGACTACAGTTGCAGCGTATGATGGTAATGCTGATGTTTGTGCAAGTGTTAGATCAGAGAACAAAACCCGATTTGGAACAATACATATTTTAACACTGAATGACAAGGAAAATGAATTGATTGACCTAATGGAGACACGAAAACTCGACATCCTGGGATTAAGTGAAGTGAAACGGAAGGGAAAAGGAATGAAGAAACTAAGTAAGGGGTACACCTTGTACTGGATGGGTAACCGTAAAGAGAAAAGAGATGGAGTGGGCTTTATAGTGAATCAAAATGTTGGACCAATAGCTGAAGTTGAGTATGTAAATGAAAGAATTATAATAATGCAAATACACGTAAATAAGGAACTACTGAAGATAATACAGGTAGGTGTATGCCCCACAGACAGGATGTAGCTTGGAAGAAAAAGAAGATTTCCTCAGTGAACTGGAATCACATATTGTTGGAGATGGGATCATGATAATGGGAGATCTAAATGCTCATGTAGGAACTGATAGAATGGGATATGAGAATGTTTTGGGTCCACATGGGTATGGCGATCGAAATGAAGATGGAGAGAAACTGTTGGATTTTTGTGTCAGAAATAACCTGATAATAAAGAACACGTGGTTCAAGAAGAGGAATAGCCATAAGATCAGCCGGTATAGTTGGGATGGACAGTATGGTACTCTCATCGATTTTGTGATAACAGACCGAGAATGGGGAAGATACGTCATGGATGCGAAGATAATCCCCAGTGAAAGTATGGGAGGTGATCACAGGTTATTAATAGTGGATTTAAAACGAGTAAAAATCCCTAAAATTGTACTTAAGAAAAAACCAAAGATCAGGATTTGGGAATTGGAGGAGGAGGACAAAAGGATAGCATTCCAAGATAGGATAAAAATGAAGCTGCCTAACACAGAAACACAAAGTGGAGAAGAAGAGTGGAACAATTTCAGACAGACATTTGTTGAAGCAGCAGTTGAGGTATGTGGGAAAACAAAAGCAAAGGTTAAGGAAAAGGAGACCCGGTGGTGGACAGACAAAATAAAGCAAGAAATAAAAGAAAGGAACAAGGTGAAGAAAGAAATGGATAAGGAAAAGCAAAAAACATATCAGAAAGATGAGGATAGGATAGAAAGGTTACATGTGGAATACAAAAGATTAAAACTACAAGTAAAAAGGAGTATCAGGAAAGAAAAAGAGAAATGCTGGGGAGAGTTCACCAACAAAATTGAGCAAGATAGTAGAGGAAATCAGAAACTACTGTATAGAGTAATAAAATCGAAAAGAGCAGACCAAGAAAAAATCAAGGCATTAGAGAGAGAAGATGGTTCCATAGTACATGATGAAAAAGGTCTTCAGAAGGTGATGACTAAGTATTTTGAAAAGCTTTATAATGGGGATGACTTCCCAGAGGAAGAACGAGATAAGAAAATGGAAATAGATGGAGAAAAAGAAGAGAACCCAATAACATGGTTGGAACTTGAAAGGACAGTGAAAGCAATGAGCAAAGGTAAAGCAAGTGGAAAAGACGAATTCAATGCTGATATGATTAAGGCAGCAGGAAGCATTGGACTACAGTGGCTATACCGAACCCTCAATGCCATATGGAAGGATGAAAGGATACCTGAAGATTGGCAACAAGGAAGCATTGTACCACTGTTCAAGAAAGGAAATAGGAAGAAATGTGAAAATTATAGAGGTATAACATTGTTATCACATGGGCTAAAAATAATGGAGAAAGTCATAGGCAAGAGACTGAGGGATATAATAGAACCTCAGTTAGAGGAAGAACAGTATGGCTTTAGACCGAATAGATCAACAATAGACTTGATATTTGCAGTGCGAATGATAATGGAAAAGCATCTAGAAATGAACAAGGAAATCATCTTTATATTTTTGGATGTGGAAAAAGCCTATGATACAGTTAAAAGAAAATATGTATGGGAATGCCTACTGAAAAGGAATGTACCAAAATCACTAATTAACAAGATAAAAATGTTGTATTATGAGAGTAAGAGCAGTGTACAAGTGGGTAGTGGTGATTCTGAAACATTCTATACAAAAAAAGGCCTCAAGCAAGGAAGTGCACTGTCACCATTATTATTTGTTATATTGATGGATGAAATCATAAAACGTGTAAAACAGAGTATCAGTAGTGATGAAGTGAAGGCCTTGGTATTTGGTGATTTGGGGAGAGGGAGAAAAGGAAGTACAAAGGAGATTGGACATTTGGAATGAAAAGCTGAAGGAGTTTGGAATGGTAATTAGTAAAAAGAAAACTGTAGTCCTGCACTGTGGAAAAGAGGAAAAGAGAAGCCAAGTGAACATAGATGGAGAATGGTTGGAGAATGTGGAACAGTTCCCATATCTGGGTAGCATTGTTAACGGAGGTAATGAAATCAACCCTGAAATTAACAACAGACTAAGTAAAAGCACAACATTCTATCATCAAGTCAGAGAGCTTTTATGGGATGACAAAGTGCCCAGGAGAACGAAATTAACACTATATAAACAGTACTTCATACCAATTGTAACATACGGACTGGAAACGCTGGTAACTAACAAGAGACAAGATAGTAAGATCCAAGCAGCAGAAATGAAATTTTTAAGAACATCTGTAAAAAAGACATGAAGAGATAGAATTCAAAATGTTAAAATCAGAGAGGAGCTAAATGTGGAACCGTTAGTACAGAAGATACGGAAAGCAAGACTGAGATGGTTCGGACATGTGAAGAGAATGGGAAAGGAACGAGCGGCAAGAAGGGAGTTGGAAAGAGAAGTTAAGGGTAAGCGATCAGTTGGAAGACCAAGAAGAAGATGGATGGATCAGATTCGGAAGGACATCGGAGAAGCTGGATTGGATGTGGAGGAAGTAATGGAGCAGGAAAAGTGGAAGGACAGAAACGAGTGGAAGAGGCTTGTTAACCACACCCGGGCGACTGGAGTGGGACATTGATGATGATGATGATGTTAGTTTTCAAAACCCTATTTTTGATTATTAAAGCTTCACACAATTATTTATCCCTGACAGTATTGTTGTTCAGTTTATGGACCTTTTAAAAACGTTCAGTGTATTTAGGTCACGTGTGTATCCAACTTAAGCAAAATAACTCAATAGTTTAATAGTTTACTAGACACCCTGTGTCTTCACCAATATTTCATCATTTTTAGACATCCTGTGTCTCCACCAATTACTTCATAATTATTAGACATCCTGTGTCTTCACCAATTACTTCATAATTATTAGACATCCTGTGTCTTCACCAATTACTTCACTCTTATTTTGGATTCATCGATCCAGGCGCCCTCGGTTTGGTACGACTTCAAATAGTTCATTACCACCGGTATAACCACAATAACAATGTCGGAGGTATTAACCCACCGTCACGACTCATATGATACTCTCATAACGTTAATTTACAAAAGTGTGGATTCCTAATTGATACACGTTTGAAATGCTGGTAATAAAGATTATGTGTACAGAAAACACATCCTGACAACGCTTTAAATAAACACGAAGGCTTCTGATACAAGCTAAAAGTGTGTGTGAGCATTTATAAAATTGCCTCTTCCCTGAATAAGATCGAACCTGCGTTCATTTTGTTACGAAATACAGTTGCATTCATTGCCTGCGTGGCTTCTCGTAAAGAAATAAACCTGTTTTCAAGTATTGATCTGGCCAACAAATGTGAAAAACGGACTCTACATTCCACTTGTAGTAATGTTAAGAATCTCACAGCCTTCTAAACAAAATACTAATGCACTGCCTAGAATCGAGTGTGCTGTGTAGTGGGTTTGGTTCGTAACCTGGGCCTCGATTTAACATCTGCCAAACTAGTTTATTTGTCATCAGCTTGACAAAATAAAAGTTGATAATAACTGTTTTTAAATGATACGAAATGAGCATTGAAAATCCAGCCTTCCTGGCGTCTATAAATGTTTAATAAAACTATTACTTTCCACACGTGTCTTATAATTAACTACCTGCATTGTGCACTTAAATAAATGAAACCAAATTAAACTAATCTACTGTTTTAACTCATTACAATACGCTACAAATACTTGATCTGACTTACAGATGCAGCGACCCTTGGTTCGAGACCCGCCATGAGATGTTATATGCGGTCTCGTGTATGGCTTTAGATTATCTTCTCATTGTATTTGGACATCTTCCGCTGCCAATTCCCCACGCATGATTTAGAAATCACATGCCATCGCGTGGTTGGGGTTGTATTTGAAGATCTGATGGTTTAGCATGATTGTAATGTTACCGTTGGTAATAACTTAGCACATAATTAACGAAAACTTGCGCGCACTGAAGCTAATATGCGGTAAAAAATTGCTCATTTTCACTCCGCCACTGGCTCTAGTCTTGTCGCTTGTGCGACACTCACTCGTGACTTTTGCACTGATATTTACAGAAAATATTAACATAAAATATTAAACCAAAAATACTGCCCATCCGGCAAATAAAGATTGTACTCTTAGATTTTATACAGTTAATTAATTACACAGTTTATGGAACACTGAAGTGTGTGTGTGTGTGTGACCATGCGGTCATAAAGTTTGCTTTACACAAGTCCATCATTTCCCCTCGTAGAATGAAAATATTTCAAAGTTTATGTAATGATGAATGTCTCCAATCTTTAAATTGTTAAATAATGCAATGATGGCTATCCATGAGAAAGATATCCACTGATTTTTCGTGCCACATGGTTTCCCTACACGAACGTACTTTTACTTGTGCTCCAACATGCACATCGATGTTGCCTCATCCAAAGACAAATAGGAAACTGGTGTTACCAAATATGGCGTGCCCTCAGGATATGAGCTAGCCGCATAATTTGATAGGTTCATTGATCTACGAAGTATGCTGTACTTCAAATATGCAGAATTACTTGGTTATAATTATAGTTGATTTTTGGAATGTCCAAAATATATAAAAATATGATCATAAGCGATATTGCTTGAGCTTCTTCCCGCCGCTCGCAGGATATGTTCAGTTACATTCCAGCATAAGTTTTAGTCTCTGTTATCTGAGCAAACATGCGTCAACGGGCGCAATATATATATATTTTCTCAATAAACCATTTTTCCGATGTTACGATGACTTCGCGAGTCAGGAATTTTGATGAAAAATGGTCAGGAAATGTCAGGAAAAGTCAGGAAAATTGACATTGCAAATTCTGTGGACACCATGTATGGATGTGCCTACTGAACCAAACTGTATGGCCCTAGATGACGAACACTTGTTGCCATGGTAACCACCGGATATTTGTGTTAGAGAAGTTCAGGTTGACAATGAACACAAAGAAAATGAAAATCATGATTGTTCAAAAGAAGAAGACTGATTTGAAAACAAATATTAAGTTAGGCTATACAAAAATAGATCAGGTTACAGTGATAATCAGTGCCTTACAGAAGTCAACAGAAGAGTTGCTATGGCAAAGCAAGAATTTCAGAGCAGAAAAAAATTATTGTTAAATAAACACTTAGGAATTGAAACCAGGAAGAAATTTGTTTAAATCTTTGTTTGGAGTGTGCTAGCTTATGGATGCGAGACATGGACTTTGGGAAAGCAAGCAAATTCAAGACTAGAAGCTGCTGAAATGTGGTTCTGGAGAAGACTGACGAGGACGAGTTGGAGGGGAAAAAAGACTAATAATCAAATCTTAGATGACGTTAAGGAGAAATGGACCTTACTTTATTCATTAGCGCAGAGAAAAACTAAATTTCTTGGACATGTCTTACGGCACGACACCCGTCTCCAGATTGTCTTCGAAGGCAAGATCCTAGGGAAGAAATCGAGTAGGTCTACATAAGAAACCTAGCATTGAAAGCGTTAAAATGAAAGTCAGATGTCCTAGCCAGTAATTGTGTTCTGTGTTGCAGTGTCCCAAGCCTGTGATCACTGCAATACACAGTGCCTGTATTGGAGCTGGCCTCAACATGATCACAGCAGCTGATATCAGAGTCTGCACCACTGATGCCTGGTTTTCTCTCAAGGAAGTTGAGCTAGGTAACGTATCATTTAATATACGTAGTACAGTCATTAACTTCTGAGACTTGACGCCTGGAGGTTAAACCACCACACGACCCTGTATGTTGCACACACTCTTCTGCGCCCACTTAGAAGTGCTTTCAGGTGAGGTAAGAGAAATAAATCTCATGTTGCAAGATCAGGTGAGTACAGAGGATGGGGCAAAAATGATACCTGTCGCCTTGCAAGTTCCTCTTGGACAAGGACAGAGCGCTGTGAAGGGGCGTTGTCGTGTAGCAACAGTCAATTCTTTGTACGCCAAAGCCCTGCTTGCTTACAGCGAGTTGCATCGTGTAAACGGCCATGAATCTCGTTGTAGCTGGTTTTGTTTACCGTTCCACAGTTTGGTAGGAATTTCATGTGAACGATTCCATTTGAATCGTAAAACAGTTCCAGCATCACCTTGCCTTTTGACCTGGCTTGTCGTGGTGATGATGGGGTTTTCCAGGTGGCTGATTATCGTTTCAGTTGCGGATTGTAAAGGAAACACCTTGTTTCGTCTCCCATTATTATCCGGTTGTGAAATGACAGATCATCGTCAGGTCCGACTGGCGCATTCAAATCTCTGTCACACAACGACCGTACGTCTGCTGCCAGTGCTTGCTCTCAACTGTCTCTTGCAGGGATGAGAGACTAACACTAACATGGTACCATACCATGGTGCCATCTATGTGCTATAGTGCGCCACAACGCCGTCATGCGGTCAGTCTCAGAACTTAATGACTGTACCACGTATATTGATATATATATATTCTCGTGCAGTAGATTGCGAATGCAATGGGAGCAGAGTCTGGTGCCTCTTAGTAAATGAGGCTCCTTTCACTCTAATTCCTTCGAATGGAAGATTAGTTATGGGGGGAAATGAGGAATTGTAATTTAAAAAGAAAGTTAATTATTTAAGCTTGCTGTAATGATGGTACAGTTAGCACTAAATTTATTTAGTTGGTAGGAATTGAGTACTAGTAGTAGTTTGAAATTTATCATTTCGATGAAGAAGTTACAGTAGGGGCGTCGGAGGGGTGAGAATATATATCTGACTGCCCGTGGGGCAGTTCGGAATGGGGCATGTCATTGTGTCCCGTACTGGAACCGTCATGTTTATTCCGCGTTTTCGCAGTGTGTAGCCTTGGCCGAAAGCATCAGTAGCAGCTTCAGAAAGTTAATAAGTTTAATGATTATAATAATAATAATAATAATTCTGTTGCATGAATTTTGTTTATAGGGTTAAGTCAGTGGAAGTAGAAAGGCCGCTAGTGGGCTGATTTTGAAAGAAGAGCTGCCGCTAGTGGGCTGGTTGTTGTAGGCAAGAAGGAAAATTGGGTTGTAAAAAGTAATAGTGGATAATAATAAGCCTCTGTATGGGGATGAATGTTGTATGTTTTTACGGCCCATGGCCCGCCACCCCGGATGGGTGACTACCAGGCAGACGAACCATGCGGTCGCAAAATGGGTTTTATATGTTTACAGTGTAGTGTTAGCCAGGTGTTGTAGTAAATGCAGTATTTGAGTCAGTGCAGTGTTCTGGTGTGTGGTGCGTGGCGGAGGTGTAACTGGGAGGGAGAGAAGTGGGGGATGGTTTTTAGTTGTTGTGCGTTTTTCAACTGTTGAGTCTTGATGGCTTTTTTATAGTGCCTGCAACCCTGATATGATGCGGCATGCCCACCTCCACAGTTTATACACGTGGGGCTTTCTTTGGGCATGATGCACACGTTGTGGCGGTGTGGACCGCCACACCTGTTACACCGGGCGTCGTATTTACATTCATAGGATGTTTGGTTCAGGCGCTGACAGTTGAAACATTGAACCGTTAGAGTATGGTGTGGTTTGGGCTTAGGGCGTCACGGCGCCGGTGTTTTTGTAGGCGTGTTGCTAGGGGATTTTTGCGTAGGAGACTGGGTTTGTGTTTCAGTGTTTGTTATGGCTGGAAGGGCTGAGTTTTTGTCTTCTGTTCGTGTCTCTGTATCATCTGTTGCAGCCTGTTTCGTAGGGACCTTAAGCTTCGACGCCTTTTTGGGCTTGGGTACTTTGGGTTTTCCCGTGTGCACCTTTGGAGCTGTTTTGGTCTTTTTGGAGGACTGTATGCTGTCTGTTTGAGTGAGTTTGGAGAAGGTGGGAGCTGTGGTGTATAAGCTTTGAGTTTGTGATTCTTGTTCAGTTGTTTGTGGCTCTGTTTTGTTGTTAGGGCTGTCAGTTGTTGTTTTTGGTGGTGTTTCGGCTTCCGCAGCATAGGGACCAACGAGGGTGTGAGCTGCTAGCCCTTGGAGTTGACTGAGAGCCTGTTGTATGGAAGAGATGTGTTTCACTTTGGCAGCGGTGATGGCAATGTGGTGATGATGCAACTCTTCGAGTAGAGTTATATGTTGGGCTATGGGTGCGAGCACACTTGCTATGGTCTCTCTGTAAGTGGGTAAGTGTACTCTTTGTTGAGGTGGATGTATGATGAGTACTGTGCGCTGAGGTGAGGTCTGTTTGAGTGATTCGAACCACAGCAGTTTCCCAAAGTCAAGTTCTGGGAAGGTGCCATGGGTCAGTGGTGTATGTTGAGGTATGTGTGATGCCAGAGCTTGCATCTCGTGGACGTAGTCAGTTGTGTTCGTGTCTGAGTGAGGTGTTGAAACTGGTGATGTACAATGGTCAAATACTTGAGTAGACCGTGAGGGGGGCCTCTTCCAAGAAGAGCTTGTTTCGCTATCGGGTACCCAGTCGCCTAAGGTTTCCAGTTTTTGCGGCTTGGGGGCCGTGACAATAGGCGCGCTGAGTTCCGAATGAGCGTCGCGAGGTGTGGGCGGGGGTAATGGATTTTCAGGTGTTTTGGTTGGGAGACTTGCCGCGCGGAGGAGTAAGGTGAGAGGTTGGAGATGCTTGAGAGAGTTTCTTGGCTGGGAAGTATCTTGGCGGGGAGGGGTAGGAAGCTTGGCAGGACTTCAATGCCTCTTGTGTCGAATGGCGTTGGTAGGCATATTGGTTACTGCTAGGTGCCTTGTGAAAAGCTGGTTGAAGTCTTGGCAGCGCTTGGTGCGGCGGAAGGAGGAACTATGGCGCTCGCTCGGTGGGTCGCTGTCGTGGCTGCGCTGAGCAACGTGCTTCCTGCTCGGCTGCTCGCTCTCGTATATTGATACAAACTTTTTTTGGATGTGGTGGCCCCATCGCCAAGTGGGAAACCATTGCAATCAGCCAGCCGAGTATTATCGGGAAAACCATACCTAAGGGGGTAAGGAGGAAATGCCTGCCCAAACCCAGACCATCTGGGTTATCGTGTCTCCATGGGATAAATATGGAGGATGGGAAGGTAACCCAACAAACCACTCTACGTAGGGCTAATCACCCATGTGCAGGTAAAGTGATTCAGAGAACTACAAGTAGCCTCGAATTGGACGGATATAAACGACGACGACCGGAGTAGAAACTGAACTCAACATTTGGAACAAATACGGGGCGTGGAAATGAAAAGAATGTGTAGAAATAGAGCGGAATGGCTCAAACAAGGCAACCCCGACGCTTGAAGGCATAAGGGAATTTAAGATTATTTTTTAAAATGTTTATTTAGGGTCTCAATGACAACTAATTCAATTAAATCATAAGAAAGCAATTAAGGAGATATTATTGCTTTTATCTTCCTGAAGCAAAGGTATGAGCATCAGCTAACTTTGATGACCTGTCAATCTTGCAATAGCTGATGCTAGCATGCCAAATGGCAAATAATAATACAATAGACAGGTTTTGTGGTGCACAAAACAATTACTTTTCCTACACCACACTGCTATTTTAATCAACTAAAGCACATTGATTGGTTAATCGTATTTTTAGATTAATCGGTCCGATTAATCGATTAAATCGACAGCTCTAGTAGGTAGGGTTACAAATGAAGAGGTGTTGAGACGAGTGGAAGAGGAGAGATGTTTCTGGTTGCTGCTAATGAAAAGATAGGTTAGTAAGACACATACTAAGACACTCAACTTAGGTATAGAAGGAAGGGTCGATGACAAGAACTGTAGGGGTAGACCAAGGTTTGAATATATTAAAAACAGATTGCCTCAGATGTAAGATGTGGTAGCTATGTAGAGATGAAACGATTAGCTCAGGGCAGCTTGGAGGGCTGCATCAAACCAGTCGAAAGACTGAAGACTCGAACAACAACAGCCCCATGCAGTTGGGTATGTGTTTGTCTGTTAACCTGTATTAATGTGTGTAGTGTGTGTAACTGTATTAGGGACAGGAATGGAGGTTTGTGCCCTAGGACTTCCTTGAAAGCGGTCGACATTTTGAAATATTAATTTTGACTGTTGAAATAGTAATTATGAAAATTATATAAACTGTCTGGAGATTTGCTAATGATATTGCAGGCAGCCGAAATTAAATTCCTGAGGAGTATGGTACAGATGACTAGGGGAGAGAGAGTGAGAAATGAAGTGAATGTACAGAAACTGAATGATAAGTAGAGCCCTGCGTTGATAAACAGTACATTATCCGCATCCGGCCCGCAACTGCTCAACTGTTATTTGCAGCCGCATGCTTATAATCCGAATGTACTGACATTACATTCATCATCATCATATGGTCTTCGCTCCAGCAAGCCGGGTGCGGTAGTGCAAAAGCCTCTTCCAATTTGTTTTATTCATCGATAGCCGTTCTTCGGATATAGTATGCTATTTTACACCTCTCTTCTTTACATCCTTTGAAACTTGTTTCACCCATAGGTCTCGAGGTCGACCTCGGGGTCTTTTACCAGGAACTACCTTTTCAAAATAATAATATTTTTAATTTATTAGGTAAAGCATAAACATGGTGTCCACAGGCAGGAAAAGTCAGGAATTTTGTTTTTGGTCAGGAAAAGTCAGGAAAAAGTGTGAAAAAATGGCATGAGTCAGGAAAAAATGGCGAAAATTATTAGAAAGTCAGGAAATGTTATCTTAACCATACAGTATTTTGTGTTTTACAGCCATATTTTGATGTTACTCGTTCAACTAATCTCTGAAGATAAAAAGCAATAACTCGCTGGACATTATGGTAAGCTTCCATTTTTACAGTACATCATAGTAAAATCCTCTTTAACCTACTTTATGTACGCTTTTTTGGCGTTGGCGTAGGGATTTGGCAACCCCGTCACTATAGTTTAGGTTATTAAGTACTTTGATTTACGTATTATTGCAATATAATTTACTTCATTTTGTATTTTAAATGAATAAAGAGACGAGCGTTGGGCAGCTATGGGGATGGTGGAGGCTGCAAATAAGAAAGAGAATTATATATGCTGTATATTTGCTCAATAAACCATTTTTATGATGTAACGATGACTTCGCAAGTCAGGAATTTTGTTGAAAAATGGTCAGGAAAAGTCAGGAAAATTTACATTGAAAATTCTGTGGACACCATGATAAAGTATTAGAGCAACACATTTAGACATTTGAGGAGAAAGTCGTTCCCCTAGGCTGTGTATGTCATGTGCCATGATTAAAATGAATGTTATACAGCCCGAATTGCGACCCTTTTCAGTTCAGAGTGTTAATTATGCTTAATGACACAATTTGAATGAGATTAGCTTAGATCATTTTACTGTGGCAGGCGCAGTCAGTTCCGCCGCCTGTGCCTTGCTCTCATTAGTTTGACCGGCTTCTAAGTCATGCGAGAGCCCTCTGGAACTCTATAGGTGTATTTTCCAGAGTTGGAATCTGACAGTTCGGCGGAGAACCGTTGAACTAAAGGCAGCGTTGCCACATACGCTACTAGCCAGCACGTGCTTACTTCCACCCTCCCGTTCTTTTCATCATGCTCATAATATCATTAGCACAGTTATTACATTTATTACATTTTTACTCAGATGGTTTTCAAAAATGTTAAACAGAGCAATGCTTAAAACAGTTCTTTGCACACTGTAAAATAAAATAATAGCCCGTCAAATTGAGGAGAGACCTAAAATATTATAATGAATAGCAATAGCAATATTACGAATAGCCTACTGTCATAAAGCAAAAATGTACAAAGCGAAACGACAACACGTGATTGTTTCCGTGTTATTTAGCAATTTATATCTCCTGTAGAATAAGTTTTAAGGCACAAGAAACACATACTACAGTGGAATCTCGTTAGCACGTTCTCGGTTACGACATTTTCCCGTTTAGCGCGATGATTTTCTCAAGTCCCAGTCCCAATTCTACAAAATACATGTTGATATATCCCCTTAATACGTTCTCTATTCCCGCTTACGACGATCAAATTTCCGTTGTACTATTTGTAAGCGAACCTGATTTTATTCTTATTTCATTATAAAATTCGGCTTCTGGAAAACACGACGCGATATTGCCTCATATTCTCTGATAGTTATTGACAGTGTAGATGATTTCATTGTGTTTGACGGCGTAGAAGTGGCTATAGCTATGACGCAACACAGGTGATGTGTCTCTCTCCCGCTGCCCTTTCTCTACTTTCTCAAGTCCCTATCCTACTAAATTCATGTTGAAATATCCCCTTAATACGTTCTCTATTCCCGCTTACAACGATCAAATTTCCGTTGACTATTTGTTAGTGAACCGTATTTTATTCTTATTTCATTATAAAATTCGGCTTCTGGAAAACACGACGCGATATTGCCTCATATTCTCTGATAGTTATTGATAGTGTAGATGATTTCATTGTGTTTGACGGCGTAGAAGCGGTTATAGCTATGACGCAACGCAGGTGACGTGTCTCTCTCCCGCTGCCCTTTCTCAAGTCCCTATCCTACTAAATTCATGTTGATATATCCCCTTAATACGTTCTCTATTCCCGCTTACAACGATCAAATTTCCGTTGAACTATTTGTTAGTGAACCGTATTTTATTCTTATTTCATTAAAAAATTCGGCTTCTGGGAAACACGGCCCGATATTGCCGCATATTCACTGATAGTTATTGACAGTGTAATTGATTTTATTGTTTTTGACGGCGTAGAAGTGGCTATAGCTATGGCGCAACACAGGAGACGTGTTTCTCTCCCGCTGCCCTCCACCCCTTTCCCTTTGTTTATTTCTCACGTAGGCGCATTATTGTCTTCGTATTCCGCCCTATTGTCTTCTAGTTCTTAGTGTTCACGTCCAGTTATGACCTATTTTATTGCGTGTTTCATAATGGATAAGAAGAAAGTACGGCAGATAACTAATGATGAGAAGATGAAATACATTCGAGATGTGGAATGCAATCCTCACATGAAGCATGTGGATATAGCGCGAAAGAGGAACATTCCTCCGTCTACACTGAACACGATTTTCGGCAAAAGGAAGGAAATCGAACGTGCATTTGAAGAAGGAATGAGCGGCAAAAGGAAACGTGTGCGAGAGGGACAGTTTCCTCAACTAGAAAGCGCTTTATTGAAGTGGTTCAAGCAAGCCCGTGCTTCAAACGTATGCGTGCGCATGCGCGGTCGCCGGTAACTGAGCCGTCACTGGCGGAGCGCGAGAGCGAGAATGTCCTTGCTAAGCAGAAATAAAGACCCTGTATTATACTGTAGTGTAGAGGTACAGTAATTCATTTTTATGTTATTTATTCCGTGTAAGTTACTGATAACCTATGTTTATGTTGTGACTGTAGTAGTGCATACAATCACTTACTAAGGTTGGCGATTTGACGTCCATATATACGCCGCGTTCTTTCTTATACGTTGTAAATGCAGTATGGCGTTTTTCGGCAGTACGTTTTCCCGCATATGATGTCCAAATTTTTCAGTCCCTTGTAAAACGTACTAGCGAGATTCCACAGTACATGTATTACAAAATATGCGTTCATTGTATAGGCTATTAACTCACCGTTTAGAAGACAGAAGCTAATCTTTTCTAAAATAATAGCCATATATTTGGCGCCGTATAGCCTCCTCTTGAAAGGTATCGCGTTCAGTGACCGTGGCTCTCCTAGGTCTCGATTTTCCCGGCGTGCTGAGTTTTGAAGTAGAGTCCTCCGGCGAAGTGAAGTTCTCCATAGTTACCCTCCAGACAGTAGTGTTACTAATTCCAAGAGCAGAGGCAGTTCGCTCCTGTGTGCGACTGAATGGAATTATAATAGTTCGCCTTATGCTCGGATATTTTCACCCTCCCTTTCAAAAAAATCCTGCGCAGCGATACCGGTAATCATTTTTCTTCCATGGCTTCTAATAGGTAGGTACACCTCGACCAGTTCTTGACGATTCCTGAACTGGATGTATCCTCGGTCTTCCTCTACGAGAAGTCATCCTTAGAAACGTCACCACTCGCAAACAAAAAGAAAGCTAACCTTAATCTAATTCACACAAACCTAAGCTTAAACTTACACTATATAAATAAATAACGGACACTAATGAATTATAAATATAAGTATAAATCCTACTACACGAAAAAGTAATTAACTAGTTAATTCAAAACGATTATAACGCAGCATGGTCGGTGTGCACTCTGGAGGTAACCAAACAAGCGACTGATCAAACGACAAGCACGTGGCCAAATAGCGTCATTCAAATTGGCAGCGCTGTATGGTTTCCATGGCAACAAGCCTTGCATGCGATCTAGTCATCAACTGTTTTTGCCCAGTGGCGCCGAACTGTCAGATTCCAACTCTGGATAACACAACTGTAATCTCTTTGGGCTCATGACCTTTTTAGTGCAGGCCTGGTGTTGGATAAGGAGGCAGTGGCTTGGCAGCTATGATGTATATAGCAACGGTTGCTAAGTGACATGTTTATTGATGATCTTTGGCAGAGAGTTGTTGTAAAAGAGAGTGACCAGAAACGTGGCCAGATGGTAAGATGATTCAATAGTTTTATATGGAATTGATGAAATAACAGTAAAGGGTGAAAAGTAATTTGGTTGGTTCCTCAGTTTAGGAGCTGCGACAACGCGGTCATGTAGCCTTGTGTACTTTGGGTGTGTGTAGAATCTGTCTGATAACCGGTGTTAATTGTGGTGGCTGTATTAGTGTGAAAAGTAATTTGTTGCCTTATAATTTGAACTCGTGTAAGAGTCATTACCGTACATTTGTCATGGAAAGACCATAACGGAGAACATTATGATGTCATAAACACCCAGGTCCTAGTAAAGACATTCAACAAGTTCGGATTGTTTTCTAAAACTATCCACAAATTTACTCCAAACATTATCTGGAGCTTATCCGTTATCCGCACTGCTATGCAAACTACGATATATCCGCACGGCGAAAAATTTTGCAGATATCTGTATCCGCGCAGGGCGTTAGTGATAAGCTGGAGCAGAACAGATTGAGATGGTATGGACATGTGAAAAGGATGAATGATGGAAGAATGCCGAAACAAGTGATGGAGAGAGGGATGACTGGAAACAGAGGACAAGGAAGACCTAGAGTACTGTGGATGGATTTGGTGAAGGACAGTGTGAGAGAGTGAAGTTCAGTGGTTGAGGAAGGATGGTGGACAGACCAAGTAAAGTGGAGGGGTGTCATATTCACTCCAACCCGGCCCAAGCTGGGAAACAGAAATTTATGATAATGATGGTGATAATCATGGTCAAAACAACATTCAGGAACTCGGACAACAAGAAAATTAGTCTTCAAATATCCTATGGGAAGACAGAAATCAAACAACATCACATTAGACGAACAACAAATCAAAATCCTTGACAAATTTCAATTTAATCTTAATGAAAGCTTCTTGAACATTACACAACGTAGTTGCCTACTGTCCAGCTTTCTGTTATTTATTCTTGATGTAAGTTCTCCAATTCATCCATCGGTCTTTCGTAATTTATTGTTTTTTTTTATTGTTCATTAATGTGGTCTGCTTCTTCACCTTGCACTGTCTCCGGGCACAGGCCGGGTCTGTTTGGAACATAACCTTCTCCATCGTCGATTGTCTTCCCACCATCTCTCCGTCTCCACCTTGGTCCAGTCTTCTCCTTTCCTTTGCACACAGTTCTCCACATCTTTTAGCCTCTTGGTCTTTCACCCTTTCATTTCATCTTATGGACCTTCCTGGGCATCCTCTTCTTCTCCATTTGTTTAACATGTCCATACCATATAAGCCTCGGGGTCATGATGGCGCAGGCTATTTGCCTCTCACCAAAGCGGATCGGGTTCGATTCCAAGTCAATGCATGTGAGATTTTCAAAGTGAAATGCATGTCCTGTGGTTCAGATTCCACATAAAAAGAAGGTCCTGTGGCTCATGGTTGCAAGATTAATGGTCACGTTAAACTACAAGCTTCCTTTCCATTTAAGCCTTGATTCCTCTATCCTATCCTGTAATCCTTCCTCCTTGACTGCCGTATTTCCTCGCATAATGGTCGCACCTCGCTTTTCAAACACTGAAATACGTTTAAAAATTTCATCGCATAATCGTCGCATAGCATATTTGTATTTGTGCGCCAGTGAGTTGCACATGCTGCCGCAACTTTGTCACAAGAAAGTTATCTCGTCTTTAAACCTGCGGACTATGAACCGCGATGCGAGTGGCCAGCTTCGTCAGCACATTCCGCGAGCCTATAACTTGTCGTGACCTCGTCAGAAGAAAGAAGCCTGTCTCTCTGACTGCAGGCTATGACTCACGCTACGCGAACGACACGCTAAACCAACAAACAATGATCGCGATCAACGCAACTCCAGGGGAGTGAAACTTGTGTCCTATCGCTTCCGTTAAAACAGGCCCAACTGCTATTGGCGGAATCTTACGCAAGTAACACCTCGTGCCAGTTTAGCAGAGTCTAGCATCAGCCACTTCCATGAGAACATCGTAACAGAGACCCGTGCGTGATGTTGCGCATTGGTGTCCAAAATGAGAAAATACAAGAATTGTACGATGCAGCAAATAATGATACAGTATATATTTAAAAATTGTGGTTTTCGTTGAACTTAAATATTCTTTGCATAGTCGTCGCACTCTGCTTTTTCCCACGAATATTAGACTAAAAATGTGCGATGATTATGCGAGGAAATACGGTAATTCTCCGAGCTTTTCATTTCATAACCAATCGATTTTTGTCACTCCAATACTGTTTCTAAAGATTCTCATCTCACTAGCCGGTATTTTGCCTCTCTCCCTTCCTTTCATAACCCACCTACTCATACAAAAGAGATGACCGTGTTTCTTGTTTTAAGGGATGGAACTTAAAGGTCATCTGCCCTTTGTATACTGTCTCTTTGAAGAAAGGTATTGGGGTAAAAAAAGGAAAGGGCATCTTTCATGCAGGACTTTCAACAACAAGGTCATTAGTATGTGGAATGTAGGAACGCTGTAACTCAAAACATAGAGATAACATATGCTAAAATTGTTTTTGAACAGGTCCTCAGATTATTTAACTTATACAAGTGGGCTCCACTTGAAAGTAGTTTGAAAAAAGATATACTATAACAAAATGTTTGAAATTTCAGGTTTGGCTGCTGATATTGGAGGACTTCAAAGACTTCCTAAAATAGTGGGAAATGAGAGTCTTGTGCGGGAGCTTGCTCTCACTGGCCGCAGGTTTCCAGCAAAGGAAGCTAAGGAATGTGGCTTGGTCAGCAGAGTGTACGAAGACAAAGAAAGGTACTTCATATTTTAACACATCGCCTGCATTACCATCTGTCTGGATTTTTGCAGATTGTGTGGAATTTGTTTTGTTTAATTTTCTTTAAGATCTGTCTCGGCACACCGGAAGGCAGAGGTAGATTTCACCAGGCAAAAAGAAATGTTACGAATTTACTAAATTTAGTAATTGTTGTATGCATATAAAGGTTCCATATGTTTAGCATAGCATCTTCTTATTATGCCGAAAATATTTTGCTCCTCCCTGGGCGTAAGGGTGGTCACCTGGTCACCTGCCGTGATCTAGTCAGAAGAAAGGAATCTCTGTGCCTGCAGGCTATGACTAACGGGACGCGAGCGGCCTGCATGCTAGACAGCGCTCAGCGCCATTCCAGGGGAGTGACGCTTATATGGATCCATTGCTTCCGTGTGATGGCCTCGGATTGACAAGATTTAATAAGCATGCTGTCTCCATTTATGGAGACTGGCTGCATGGTGTAGCGGTAACGTTCACACCTGCTGTGGCCAAGGTTGCAGGATGAATCCTGGCACAGTCAGTTGGCATTTGAGGGTGGACAAATGACAAGGAGGCATGTCAGTAGATTTAATGGCACGTTAAAGATCCCCTTCGGAGCTAAATTCCTCCCCCGGCATCCCTAAAACCCGCCGTAGTTCAATGGGTCATAAAATCAATAACATTATTAATTATTATTTATGTTTTGTAGAGCTATTTGACTTGCACATTTGGATCTGATGATGATCGCTTGACGAGCGAAATATGTAATCCCGTAGTTTCCTCCTGCTTCAATAGTCCGTAACAATATATACGGTATATCTCTACCAGGGGTGGATTTGGGGGGGGAAGGCGACCCCCCTCCCTGACTTCAGATAAAGCAGAGAAAGAGGAGAGAAAAGGAAGTGAAAGAAAGGGGAATGGAAAGAAAAGAGCTGAGCCGATGCCTAGTGTCGCTTGGTTCCTCAGCCGCGCTGCAACGAGTCGAGCCCACGCCTGTACTGACAAGTCTACGCTGGAACCAAGCCGAGTCGAGCCTCGCTTTCGGAGTGTCCAAGCTTTTGGTGGTCAGTCTCAGTCAACAGTCAGTGCGCAGTGCGCGTTCTTACGATAGTGTTGGCAAGTGCGTTCGCTGCTATTTTTGTGCGGATTATCGACGTCATTAGAACAATTAAGGTATGTGAAGTAGTCGTGGTGTGCTGTGTTGTGATTTTTTGTAGACGTACGTCAAAGGATTCCTGTCGAGATGCTGCTGCCTGTGACAACCTGCAGCACTTACAGTAGTTTCCCTGGGTCGTTCTCTCTCCATCACGTAGAGGACTCTTGTGTTTGTTCTGCCCATTTTTTGCGAAGTCTACCGGTGGCCAAGGAAGAACGATTCTGTTGAAGACCCTGGTCAAGGAACCTCTGACAAAGTTGGCCAAGCTCCTTGGGAAAGACGGTGACCTCCAGAAGCATGAGGCGACGAAGTACCACGAAGAAGCTGTCTTGTGTGCTGAAGACTCTTTGCGCAAGCAAAGAAATCCACAAGAGCAGCTACCCAACCAAATGGATAGCTTCCGCCTGGAAAAGACCCAGGAAAACAGAGCAAGACTTGCTCTCATCTTGATGAACGTCGTGTTTCTAGGCCGACAAAATATCGCCTACCGAGGTCATCGTGATGACGGGCCAATTGCTCAAGAGGAGTCTTCACAAAACGACTGCAATTTCCGGGCTCTGCTTCGGTTCCGGATGAAAGTTGGAGACGTCAAACTGGCCAAACATCTTGCAACGGCGGGACCCAGAAGCCTTTTCACTAGTAAAACGATCCAGAACTAATTAATTGAGCTGTGCGGGGAGGACATTCGCGAGCAGATCATAAGCCTCGTTCAAGAAGCCCTATTTTATTCCGTCGGATTTGACGAGACAACAGATGTAGTGCACATCTCTCAGCTGACATTGTTCTTGCGGTATCTCTGGAGGAACGAAATCAGGGAGGATTTTGTGGGCTTCCTAGATGCTCGCAAATCTGCGGTGGAAGAGAAAGAGAAAGATACTCAAGGAAGTGAAGAAGAAGAAGAAGAAGGTGATTTCCCTAGTGAAGACGACGATGAAAATCCTCAAGCAGCCGCAGAGTCTGCTGGTGAACCAAAACTGACTGGGGTAAAGCTGGGAGGCATCGTTGCTAAGAAGATCGACCACTTCAAACTAGACCCCAAAAGCTGTGTTGGCATCGGAACTGACGGATGTTCGGTGAACATATCGGAAGCTGTAGGGGCAGTACAAGAGCTGCAGAAGACTACAGTTCATGCTGTTCGGGTGCCCTGCTACAACCACCAGCTCAACCTGACGCTTTCGAAATCGTCCAAAGTGCAAGCAGTTAAAAATGCATTTGGAACTGTGGAAGAGGTGACGAATTTCTTCACAGCGTCCTCGAAGCGGAATTTTGTGTTGAAGAAGACTATCAAAGGCCAGCTTGTCGTGCTGTGCGATACGCATTGGGTTGAACGGCACGACGCAGTTTTGAAGTTCCTGAACCAATTGACGACATTGTGAAAGCGTTGAGAATCAATTCTCAATGGGATGAAAATCAGTCAGCGCACAAAGCCGAAAGTTTGCTGGCCAGCATCACTAGTGGGCAATTCATTGTCATACTGTGCTGCATAGCAGAAGTGCTGACTCAAACGGAACCTCTCAGCCGTCTGTTCCAAAGCGAAAATCTGGACGCCCAAACCGCCTCCGAAATCACTCGAAATACCATCCAAATCTTCAAAGAATAGCGGTCAAACGTCGAATAAGAATTTTCGTCGGTCTTCGACAACGTCCGCAAGCTTGCACGTGAGCAAGGCGACCTGCCGCGTCTTGTCCAGAAGCATAAGAACAGGGCTAACTCGCCCGAAGAGTACTACAGAAGGAACATCTACAGTCCTCTTCTTGACTGGATCTTGGAAGACCTCTCAATGCGTTTCACAGACGACATCTAACGTTTGTCTTCCCCGCGTCGTAGACCCAGGATTGAACATGGATCGTCAAATCCACTGCACCGAGGATGACATCAACATCCTTTCCGAGCGCTACGCTCCTCTACTTCTAAAATCGCAGTCGGAACTCCGGGCGAAGATGCAAGCCGAGACATCCCTTTGGGCGGCGAAATGAAGAAGAGAGAGCGAAGCGGGATGCCCAATCCCTTCAAAGGCGGTGGAGGTCTACACAGCTTGCCATCCACAAGATTTCCCTACCATCAGAACAATGATTCATATTCTTATTACTTTGCCTGTCAGTATTGCGACCAGGGAAAGATCATTTTCTGTTCTGAAGTTAGAAAAAACTGAGAATAGGTCAAGATGCGGCGAGGAAAGACTGAACGGCCTAACTTTAATGCATGTACATCGAGACATTAAATTAGACTACGATAGAATCATTAACCGTTTTGCTTCCAAGAAAGCCCGAAAGCTAAAACTTCTGTTGTAGTGTTACGGTAGGGAAGGAGCCTAATGTGAGACCATTGGTAATAAATATTTTATCATGAGATGTGCTTTTGATTTAAGTTCAATCCCAAGACCTGTTTTTTTTTTCGTTGAAAGCATTTTATGATTTTTAGAAGCTTATTGGATCGTTACCTTCTTTTAAAAGAAAAACAAAAGGATCAGTGCCGGTAAAAAATCGTAATGAAATAAAAGTACCAGTGCAGATTTTTCCAGTACTCTCGATTACTAGCAAAACAATTCTTTTATATTGGCTAAGGTACTTGGTCTTAAAATACAAAAAAAAAGAAATAGTAATAACTAAAATAACAAGCGAAACTGCTATCTGCAGAGATGATGACGGTCTACCAAAAATGGTACTGTCTTCGTGGAGACCTCCTACAAATTGTTCTGATGAAGCCCCCCGAACATAGGCAACCTAATTAAAATTCATTAACCCCCCACTGAATTACCCCCTAAATCCGCCCCTGATCTCTACTTGGTATAAAACAAAGTCTCGATTGTAATCTCGAGAACCACTGGATGGTTTTTGACGCGGTTTTCACCAGTAAAGGATTTCTCGAGGCAGGTTTCTGTAGAAAAACGTTCATTTATGACCAAAGAAGCTGAGCAGTCGCGATTTCAGTGAATCGAATAAGAACCTGCCATCCATGCGCCTTTTAAGTTTACTCTGGGTAAACCGTTAAAGATACCGGGCGAAGTTGATTAAATATATCTTAATCACATGTCATTTATTTGAGGTTATTTTTCATATTATATACCAACTAGCAGATACGTGCAAGAAATCTTGCTTGTTCATTAACCACACTTTCCCCAATAGGTTTATAATGAGAGACTTAATGAGAAAGGTTGTTATGTTTTTATTTCAACCAAATGATTATTTACATTTCAGTGCGTCAGGCCTCGGCAGCCGGCACAGTTCATATCCTCGCCGCTAGATGGGGGCGTCATTCATTCCATCCCTGACCCGGTCAGAGACTGGAAGCAGGCTGTGGATTTTCATTCATTTACATTTCAGTTAGAATTCCAAGTCCTACGTTCCCTAACTTAAAAAGGCAATCACTGAAAATTGGATCATCATAACACTCACCGGTTATTCGATATTGATGAAATTATACGATTTGAGTACTCATTCCTTTTATTTCCTGTTTCTGAAATCCATGCAAAATGCAGAATGTTAAAATGACATGAAACAGGCGTCACAGCGGCCAAAATGTGAAGTAGACAGCAATTATTGAGTGTATTTTCCTACAGCAACAGTATCTGCAAATCGCACACTTCGTACATTTTTAAAGTCATTTTTTAAATAAATTATAGATATTTATGAAATTAGAGTGCAATTCGTCACTGCTAATTTCTATTCTCTTTCATTTGAATGCTCATTTGTCACGATCAGTCGCTTGTGAGCGCCGCAGGAGGGATCAATACTACTGAAATTTATTTATTTATTTATTTACACACATCAAAAAAAGTTTTGCATCACCTCGGTTCCCAGATCTCCGGCATATAGACGTTGACTGTGTATATTGTATCAAAGATACAGTCCCTTTGACTGTTCATAGATGTCACTAAAACTGCTCAAAGATGTAAACAACCATGCATGAGCAGGGCCTATTAGACGGAGGGGGTACGACAGCCGATCAGTTCCAGTCATTCCACCAGGACGAAGGTACGCTGCTCATGTTGTCTGTAGTTCTACCATGCCTAGAAGGTCAATACCGCAGTTCGATCGCGTCCGCATTGTTACTTTGTGTCAAGAAGGGCTCTCAACAAGGGAAGTTTCCAGGCGTCTCAGAGTGAACCAAAGCGATGTTGTTCGGACATGGAGGAGGTACAGAGATACAGGAACTGTCGATGACAGGCCTCGCTCAGGCCGCCCAAGGGCTACTACTGTAGTGGATGACCGCTACTTACGGATTGCCGCTCGGAGGAACCCTGACAGCAATGCCACCATGTTGAATAATGCGTTTCGTTCAGCCACAGGACGTCGTGTTTCAACTCAAACTGTGCGCAATAGGCTGCATGATGCGCAACTTCACTCCCGACGTCCATGGCGAGGTCCAGCTTTGCAACCCCGACACCATGCAGCGCGGTACAGATGGGCCCAACAACATGCTGAATGGACCCCACAGAATTGGCATCACGTTCTCTTCACCGATGAGTGTCGCATATGCCTTCAACCAGACAATCGTCGGAGACGTGTTTGGAGGCATCCTGGTCAGGCTGAACGTCTTAGACACACTGTCCAGCGAGTGCAGCAAGGTGGTGGTTCCCTGATGTTTTGGGGTGGCATTATGTGGGGCCGACGTACGCCACTGGTGGTCATGGAAGGCTCCGAAACGGCTTTACGATACCTGAATGACATCCTCCGACCCATAGTGCACCCATATCGGCAGAATATTGGAGAGGCATTTGTCTTCATGGACGACAATTCTCGACCTCATCGTGCACATCTTGTGAATGCGTTCCTTCAAGATAACGACATCGCTCGACTACAGTGGCCAGCATGTTCGCCAGACATGAACCCTATCGAACATGCCTGGGATATGTTGAAAAGGGCTGTTTATGGACGTCTTGACCCACCAACCACTCTGAGAGATTTACGCCGAATTGTCGTTGAGGTGTGGGACAATTTGGACCAACAGTGTCTTGATGAACTTGTGGATAGTATGCCACGGCGAATACAGGCATGCATCAATGCAAGAGGACGTGCTACTGGGTATTAGAGGTAGTGGTGTGTACTGCAATCTGGACCACAAATGCTGAAAGTCTAGCTGTATGATGGTACAACATGCAATGTGTGGGTCTCATGAGCAATAAAACGAGCTGAAATGTTGTTTGTGTTGATCTCTATTCCCTTTGTATTTAAAGGTTCCGGAACTCTTGGAACCGAGGTGATGCAAAACTTTTTTTGATGTGTGTATTTACATATGTTACGCCCTCATTGGAGCACTTAACCAAAACAAGTATATACATGTCCTAAACAATATTGAAGATTCTTATTTTTTTCTTTTCCCAAAACATTTTCATTCTAGTCGACCTTGCCGCTCTCTCTGCATCGCTTATGGTGTAAGTTTTGCGGGTAAAGGTTTTTAAGGGAAGTCGGATGTTCTTGTTTTTCAAGATATTCTTCTCATCTTTGTTAGCAATTTGGGACATTGTCAAGCCGTGTTCATCCAGATCATTTTGAATTTTCATAAACCAAGAGTTCTTTGTTTTACTTTTGCAAAAATAATTAAATAATACTTTTAACTGTCTGGCATCCGGCAGGCGTGAGATATGACAAAAAAAAATCAATATAATGAAATAATATATATGATAATTTGAATTATTTTGTGTTGACCCTGGTTTTCTTCCACAAATTTTTTGCTAAAAATATGTCACGATTACGTGTGGAAATACAGTATTATTTATTCTCTCCAACTCCTTCAACACTAAGAAACACTTTCATTCATGTCATATTTCATTAACTCCTTGGTATCAAGAAGGGCATGTGGCCTTAAAACAATCCACTATATAAGAACTCTTCTTACAGTCACTTCATCATCATCATCTTGTACAGTTTCCAGCCCCAGGCTGGGTCTGTTTGGAACATAAGCCTCGCCACTTATTTCTTTCTTCCCACCATCTCTCCGCTGTCACTCTGGTCCAGTCCTCGCCTCTCTTCTTGACACATTCCTCCACTCCTTTCAGCCATCGATCTCTTGGTCTTCCCCTTGGTCGTTTCTTCTGCATCTGCATCTCATGTATCCTCTTGGGAATCTTCTTCTCATCCATTCTCTTTAAGTGTCCATACCACCTCAGTCTTGATGTCTCAATCCTAACTTGCAAGGGCTCCTCTTTCACCATTTCCCTGACCTTTTCATTCCTCACCCTGTCTCTTCTTGTTACTCCGATCCTACTTCGCAGGAACTTCATTTCACCTGCCTGTATTCTGCTTATGTCACTTTTCTTCATTGTCCACGTTTCTGAAGCGTAGGTCAGTATCGGGATATAGTAGCTTCTGTATAACACTTCCTTGCTTTTTTGTGGGACATCTTTATTCCACACTAAGCTCCTAATGCTTCTCAGAAAAGCTTCTGCCTGTCTGCCACGTTCCGTAATCTCTTTGTCATTTCTCCCATTCTCCTCCACTATACTTCCCAAGTACTTGAGACTTTCCACCTTCTTCAGCTGTCCACCTCCAAGTGTTATCCCACTCATTGGTCTGTCCTTTTTCCTGGTCGTTAACAGGACCTCACATTTACTGATGTTGAACTTCCATCCGTACTCTCCCACTGTTTCTTCCCAAGCCTTCAGTTGCTCCTGGATTTCCTCCTCCTTGTTTCCCCAGACCATGAGATCATCTGCAAACACCATTGCCTTCATCTTATCTTCTCCTATCTTTCCTGCTATCCGTGTCATTACCTCGTCCATAACCACAATAAAGAGAAGGGGTGACAGTGCACTACCCTGTTTCAGGCCACTCATTTGTCTGAACCAGTCTGTTCTTTCCCCTCCAACTATCACACAACTCACACTTCCACAATACATCTCCTTCACTCTGCCTACAGTCTCTTTTTCCACTCCCATGTTTTCCATTGCTTTCCAAACCTTCTCCCTACACACACTATCATAGGCCTTTTCGATGTCCAGGAAGGCCATCAACAGATCCTCTCCAAATTCGTAGTGGTGTTCCTGGAGCTGTCTCGCTGAAAATATGAGATCCACTGTTGATCTCCCGGGTCTGAATCCATACTGTTCCTCTCTCAATTTTCTCTCCACTTTGGCTCGTATTCTACTTTCTAATATCTTTTCATATATCTTGGCACAGTGAGGTATGAGTGTGACTCCCCTGTAATTTCTGCACTCCTTTCTGCTTCCTTTCTTAAATATTGGGACAATTAATCCTTTCTTCCAATCTTCTGGGGTCTTTTTCTCCTTCCATATCACCCTCATCACACGGTACAGCCACTGTTTCCCAACCTCCCCTGCTGCCTTCACCATTTCAACACTCACTTCATCCACACCTGGTGCCCTTCCTCCTTTCATCTTGTCTATAGCCATTTCCAGTTCTCTCCAAGTCAGGTCCTTTTCCATTCCTGTGTTGTCTTCTCCATCTTCCAATACATTGTCTTCCTCCCTATGACCATTTGGATTCAGCAAATCCTCAAAGTACTCTTTCCACACTGTCTTGAGTGTCTCTTTGTTGTGTACCTCAGTTCCGTTTTTGTCCATCATTACCACATCCTCTCGCAGACCTCTTCTCTTACTTTTGACCATCCCATAAAGTACTTTCTTATTTCCTCTGCTGTCTTCCTCCATCATCTCTGTCCACTTTACCATCCACTTCTTCCTCTCCTCTGCAACAATCTTGTTTGCTTCTTTCTTCTTTATCTTATAATCTTCCCTTGCCAGATCAGTTCTTTCCTGGAACCACACTCTGAAAGCCTTGTTCTTCCTTCCCACAGCTTCTTTTACTCTCTCATTCCACCATGGTGTCTCTTTACACCGCTTTCTGTTGCTTGTTCTTCCACATACTGCCACTGCAGCTTCCACCATTGTGTCACTTGAATCTCATTAATCTGTATCAATATATGCTATTAAGATGTATAAATATCAATTATGGTTAGAGACTGTCAAAATTCTTGAATGAAAGGGACTAAAATTCTTGATTATTCAGGGTAAAAATCCTTGAGTGAAACTGGAATTTTTCACACTGCTTTATTAAGTTTTTATGTAAGTATACAACATCAAATTTCCTGCCATCTTGCGAAAATTGTTTCAGTCGTTCTTCCAAACTTGCTTTCGGCGGCATAACTGACACTTCTAGATCACTCAAGACTCAAAACACAAATGGCGATGGCAATGCAAGCCAAGCTACAACAAAAATCGGGTCAACGAGTATGAACACGGCTGCACAAGAAGTTACATAATTATATCGATCGATGATGGATAGTCTTATTTCGCTCCTATAGCGTCTGCCACCTATCAAGTCGTTGACGAACCATTTCAGCTCATACCATCTAGTGACAACATTCCAAAACTGTGTTTTTTTTTTTTTTTTTTTTTTTTTTTTTTTTTTTTTTTTTCAGATATGACAAGAAAGGAAACAGTTCTGTTTTGGAACTCTTCAATGAATATTATGAAAAAACAATCAAAAATTTTCAAATTGATTAATAACCGAAAAAATCTGTTTTTTCGCGAATAATGACACAAATATGCTTAATTCGAGAGTCATACATTGTTTGTGATTTTTCGCAAGTGTTCCGCGATTTGAAACATATAATTATTTGATATTTTTTGTGTAAAATATGTTCTAAACCAATGTTTATAAATATTTTAATTTTTTTCGTGGTTTCGTGACTCAGTCTCGAATAATGACTGTCTCTAATTCATCATCTTCATTTCCGGGGGCAGTCCCTTCTTGGGTCGGGTTGTGAAGAAAGGACCTTCATCTTAGCCTGTCCCCCCACCACTCTTTTCCTACTTGCAGTACATCTTCTAGTTTTCCTCCCTTTTTCTCTACACACTCCTTCACTGATCCATCCATCGTTTTTGGAGTCTTCCACGTGGTCTCTTTCCTGTTAATTTTTCCAAAAATATTTTTTGTGGTACTCTCTCCTCACTCATTCTCAACATGTGTCCATACCACTTCAGTTTAGTTGCTTCTATCCTATCCTGGAGTTTCCGGATTCCTGTCCTTATTCTAATTTCCTCATTCCTTACTCTATCTTTCCTTGTCTTTCCTTTCATGCTTCTTAGAAACCTCATCTCTGCTGCCTGTATCCTGCTCTCTTCCCTTTCTGTCGTCCTCCAGGCCCCAGCTGCAATATGTCAGCATGGGTTCATAATAGGTTGTGTATAGAACCCTTATACACTTCTTTGGGACATCCCGGTTCCACACAATACCTCTCACACTCTGGTAGAAACTGTTTGCTTGTTGTATTCTTTTACCAATTTCTTCAGTTATCTTCCCATCTTCTGTAATCACACTTCCCAAGTACTTGAAATTTTTTACCACTTCTAGAGTATTTGCATTTAATTTTATCTTTCCCCTTCCTTCCCTACTTCCCCTTGTCATCACCATTGTTTTTCTCTTGGTTCCAAATACTGGATCTAATTATTGTGTATAATGTTACTTTGCCAGTATGATCAATGGAGCTGTAGAGCTGGCTGTGGAGATTGCGTCCAAGAGCCCTGTTGCTGTCCAGCTGACTAAGAGAAGCATGGTGTATTCCAGAGACCACACCGTCCAAGAAGGACTCGACCATATCGTAAGCTTTAGTGTAAATTTGTTTGTTTATCATCATGCTTTTAACATGAAAACGGTTGGATGGATCAACATGAAATTTGATATCTGTATCCATCGTAGGCATTAAAAGTGGGACTATGGCAGACGCAGTTCCGCAGGGTAGGCAATGTAGGCTGAACATACCTGGGTTTTAAAATTATTCATGTTTTTGGGCTATTCATCATCATCATCTTCCATCTCCAGTTTCCCGGGTGTGGCAAACAAGCGCTCTCCATCTTGCCCGATCTTGGTACACCATTTTGTAATATATAAGATCTGACCAAGCTATCTTCTTTCAACCCCTACGTTGGGTGACAATGTAATATTTATATTAATCTTCTTGGTCAAAATCCAACAACAACATGCCCCACAGTTGGGCAATGTTGTAATTTATATAAAACTTACCCCTGTTGGGCTACCATAATCCTCTTATAATATTTATTACTTCAGGTAGTGGGGCAATATGCTTGCATGAATACCACACAAAGACCAGCACACAAACTTCGATCTTCATACACTATTTATTTATTAATATTAATTATTATGTACATGTAAGCAGGCCTCTCTTATCCATTGCCTGGAAAATACATCAACAATCTGCCATTCCCTAATCCATAAACAATCTCTTCACAATTCAAACACACAACAACTGGACTCCATTTTGCCTGAAAACCCACACTAGCCAAAAATCAACACCATCTCTATGGTAACCATGCCAGGTCAAGGAATCTTGACCTATCAGTCCAAAACACATACCGTATTTACTCGAATACGACCCGCCCTTGAATAAGACCCGCACCCTGATTTTGAAGAACAAAATAAAAAATAAAAAATACTCAAAACTATTTACAATCTTTACTAAATAAACAAAATAGCATTTCTACAAAATAGTTTCCAACAGTTCTGAAGTCGTCCTAAAATAACACAGAAACAATTAAAAATACAAATAAAAGACACAAACACTTCATTCATCGTCATCAGAAGTACCAACTTCGGAACTTTTTTCACCATCACTTTCCCACAAAATGTCGTCATCACTGCCATCCATAGCATTGGAAATACTACATTTCTTGAAGCTCTTCCGTATGAGATCTCCCGAGATACGATTCCATGCCGTCAAAATCCACGAACAGAGCAGCTGAACTTCCAGGCGCTGAATACGACCAGTTGGGGTCAGTGTGTGCTTATCGGCCGCCATCCACTCCGTATACAGCTGTTTCAAGGCTGCTTTGAACGGTCGGTTCACGCTGACATCCAGTGGCTGTAGCATAGACGTCATCCCACCCGGGATGATTGCTAGGTCGGTTTTCCCATCCTTGACGAATTTCTTCACAGCGTCTGTTGTATGGCCGCGGTAACTGTCCAGAACAAGCAAGCTCTTTCGTCGTAATAAAGCACCAGGGCGACGTTGCCAAACACACTTTAACCAGTCTTCCACCAGTGAACTGTCCATCCAACCAGAGTCCTGAGTTCTAACGATAACACCAGCGGGTATATTTTTTGGAAGAGTCTTTCGCTTGAAAACAACGTACGGCGGAAGTTTGGTTCCGTCAGCGAGTATACACAACATTACCGTGCACCGTTGTTTCTCATTACCACCTGTTCTGATAGTCACACTTTTAGATCCCTTAACATTCACAGTACTGTCCAGTGGCATTTCAAAGTAGACTGGCGTCTGATCTGCATTACCAATTTGGGAAAGCAAATATGAATTTTCCTTCCGCAACTTAATTATGTGACGCTGAAAGGAAAGTAACTTTTCTTCATAGGCACCAGGAAGACGCTGCGAAATTGAGGTACACCTTCGTATGCTCAACCCATTTCTTTTATAAAAATTTTGAATCCATCCTCGGCTTGCTTTAAACCCTACCGTAGAAAGTTCCTTCGCGATCTGTAATGCCTTTAATTGACACATTTCGGTCGACACCCCATTTCCCAATTCCCGCCTTTCTGTTACGTATTTATAAAGTTGTTTTTCAATTTCCGGAAACTGTACACTAAGTCCGCGGAAAGCTCTACGAGCACCACTACTTGTTAGCAACACGTTTTTCTTCTTTCTCCAATCTCGAATACATGACTCGTCAATATCATATTTCCTATCGGCGGCACGATTTCCAATAATTTCAGCTTCCCTCACAACTTTCAGCTTCTCACTCACAGTAAACGACCGCAAACGCTTCGTAGAACTCATGTTTACACTCGGAAAACGTGCGCTAGACAGTATGACGCCACCTGCTTACGGAAAAACAAAGTGATAGCCGGAAGAAGGCTAGCACCATCTAGCGGATACTCGCAACACCCGATATCGCGTATGGCGGGCAATTTCAATCTTTAAAATCAGGATGACTCAAATAAGACCCGCACCCCAATTTTTCACGTCCGATTTTGTTTAAAAATGTGCGGGTGGTATTCGAGTATATACGGTATGCAATAGCCAAGGCCACCTGGTCTACCCACTTGGCCACCCACCAGCAAAGAATCTCAAGGTAGGGCACACAAGATCTCTGTGGTGGCCTGCCAATATGTGGCCATGGCTGGCAACAAAAACAAAAAAAACTAAATAAAATACCAAAAAGAGTCTCTGTAACCTACCATTGTTAGGTTACAATTTGTTCTTGGACATCGTCCCAGTTAAAACCATTCTTCTCCACCTCTGATGGAACTGTCTCTATCCATCGTCTCCTTGGTCTTCCTCTTGGTCTCTTCCCTCTGACATCCAGGTTGAAGTACTTCTTAGCTGTTCTAGAGCTATCCTTCCTCATTACATGGCCATACCACTGAAGTCTGTGTTTCCCCAGAATGTTGGTAACAGGGACCCTGATGCCAGCTGTTGCTCTGTGCACCTCATTTCTGATCTTCTCTCTCCTGGCACTATGGTTCATAGTCCTAATAAATCTCATTTCTGTGGCTTGAATTCTACTGTAATTCTTACTTAGCAATGTACATGTTTCCATACCATAAGTAAGGATTGGAACGAAGTAACGCTGATGTCGAATACATAGAATCAGATGTGGTGGACTGTATAACGAAATATATTTGACATTGTATATACATGATTAAACACTGTCTATGTACAGTAGATATGCCAGTACATGCGCTGACACTGTCTTGTAGCCACCCCTACCTGCCAACTAGTGAGTCCTGCTTGACGCAGGTAAGAAAACGACCCTTTTCTTAATGGGTCAACGATCCTTCCAGCAGGGGGACCAACTGCCAGCAATGTACTGAACCAGAGTTGCCAACAGTTGCCTTTGCTGCCAAGGGTATATTTTTGTCCCAAAGTAAGTGCCGAACTTAGTTATAGAAATGTGATGCTTTCTGTGTCCTATTTAGAATTTCTTGTTTGAGGGTGTTATCCTTGGAGACCATACTTACAAGATACTGGAAGTGAGAAGCGGATTCTAGTTTTGCTCCCTCCAAATATATGTTTGAACTTTTCCTCTCTCTGCTAATGGTCATTTCAACAGTCTTGGCCTTGCTGATCTTCAGGCTAAATTCTTTAAATTTGTTGTTCCAAGCAGTCAGTCTCTCCTGTACTTCCACTTCTGTTTCTCCCCATAAGACCACGTCATCTGCAAATACCAAAGCTCGTGATTCATTTGCAATTTTTGGGCTATTGCTGTGTGAAAAAAATAAAAATAATAACATACGTTTCGAGAGGAACCTTTGCCTTCTTTTTCAATGAAATGGAAACAATGTGGCCAAAGAAAGTGTGTCAATGTGATTACAAAAAACTACAGAAATTCCTCTGTTCGTCACCAGAGAGCGGCCGCCAGAAAGTACTGTATGGACCTTGGTAGAAAAACGCTCCCCCTTTACCTTCACCTTCCTTACTACTCTGCCCGCCGTTCTTATTAACATGGTGCGCATTGCAAGCTGGTTCCCCCGTGCACCTGGTTCATCCAGGCTGTCCATCGTATGGTCTGATCCCCTCTCCCTTTGAGAGTCAGTGGCTAGCTGACCCACTGCCCAGGAAGCTGAGAGCGATGTCCAATATGTCCGCGTGTGGCGGAACTTTTTCCGGTCACAGAGAGAGTCCGTCATTTTGTGTAGGCTAAGGATAGGTCATACAAGATCCACCCACTCGTACCTAATGAGAAGGGAAGACCCCCCCATTTTGTACCTGTGGAGCCGTTTTCACCGTGGCCCACATTTTAACCAAGTGTGTGGATCTTGCTGACTTACGAAGAAACCTTGGTTTGCAGATGACACTCAAACTTATGTTAGCCGATGACGCAGTGGCTGCTGATCTCGTCATCCGCGTTATAAGTGAGAGTGGGTTAGGGCCAGCAATCTAAATTTTCCAGTGAACATTGACTCAACGACTTGTTCGTTTTTGAATGATTATTTTTTTGTGTTTCTGTAATTTTTGTTTACTCTTATAATTATTATTTTTATTTAATTTTTTGTTTTATTAATTTTAGGTCTTTCCAAATTTAGGTGTCCACCTCTAAATTTTAAATTCAATTCCAAATTTGTATTCTTTAATCTGTGTTAAGAGGGGCAGATGACCTCGTAGTTCCGCCCCTTAAAACAACAATAACTAACTCCCGTCTCCCTTTACCGCTTGATCATTTGTAGCTTTTCGTTGGTTGGCATGGTCAGCAGTTTGCCCTTCCGTGTCTCTCTTTTGTTGCGTTATAGCTTACTTAATGCTTGTTTACGTCAGGAGTTTGGCGTGTAAGTGTTTTGACTCGTCGGCGTTAAATGTTAGTTTAGGAATTTCTTCACATGTAGTAATCTTCATTGTAGAACTTGTAAGGTCCTTTTAGTTTTATGCAGGTTTGGGGAAAATTGGTATTTTAGGGGTGCGTTATGTATGGGTTCATGACAATATGTCCGTCCCATTTTAGTTTACTGATCTCAATCTTGTTTTGTTACTTCGAGAATCCTGTATTTTCCCTAATTTCTTTGTTTCTGCCATACATTTTTACTGTAAGTAAGTTGTAATATCAAACTAAATTAATACTGGCTGTCTCTCTGTTTCAGCGTGACTGGAACATGACCATGCTTCAGAGCGAGGACCTGATGAATGCGGTGATGGCCCAAATGACAAAGAGCTCTCCTCCAGGATTTTCAAAGCTATAATTGCTCTGTTTTATTTAATGGTGTTACAGTTTGGTCTCAGAAGTACTGTGTTACTCAAAAAGGAACACCAGATGTCAAATGTTTATTTCAAACAAAAGACAAACACTTTCCACACAACATTGGATAGAGGAATGTTCAAAGTTTTTTGGTGCTCGATGTTGTGTAGATACAGCTAATAATAGCACGTGTTAGAAGCTGGTGAATAACTATACAGCAGACAAGCTGTTTCTAAATGCGTTATGCTCATTCTGGGGTTGCATGGAGAGTTTTATGGTCCCAGATTGAGCACCAAGAGGAACTACTTCTCTGTCCAATGCAGTGTATAACGTCAGTTGAGTCTTCTTTCTCTTCTGCCTTATCCGATACGGACATCTACCACCATGGCTAACACCTTCTTATCCTGTGCAATCCTGAAGAGTTCCGTGGAAGACAACCCAAACCACGTTCGTAAATTATCCATCCAAGTTATTCGTCTCCTTCCCGGTCCATGCTGACTTTCAATTTTACCCTGAAGTTTACAGTAACTTGGAGCAGACGGTATTTTGGATTCCTCATCATGTGTCCAAAGTATTCCAATTTCCTCGGGTTCGATTTCTGGCTCTGCCAAGAAATTTAATTTTGGTCTGAGGGTACCCCGTTCGAGCCTTCACTCCAGAATTAAAATTTCTTGGCAGAGCCTGGAATCTAACCCGGTTCTCTGAGGCGACAGCTAAGAACGCTAGCCACTACACCACGAGGTGGTCTTATATCTGTTAAATGAGACTTGAAAATAAATGTAATATGTTTGTGTCTTTTACAGGTTGTTATAAATAAATATTTTCAGTATGGTCTTTCATTTTGAATAATGCTTCTATTATCATGCTTCCGTACTCGTTAACAATCAATATCTTGAAATACTACGTAGTGGTGAGGGGGGTGGAAGAGAGAGATTTTCCTTTCCTCATTGATTATTTGGTTTCCTCTTCATTTCTTATTGCGACCTCTCTCATAACCCCCACTCATTTTTAGCCTATTTTCATTTATGAAAGAATAGGCTTATGAGATCACCTTTTGTCCGTGTGTTCCCCCCCCCCCCCCCCTAATAAAATCTAAACGGCTGGAGCGATTTCAATGAAACTCGGTAAGGTCATAATAATATTTTGATCGCCCCGACAGTACTTTACATTATTTTATGTACAAATTTTAAACGAGATTGGTGCAAAAATACAGTAGTTATCATGTCCACAAGAATGTGATATATACATATGTATCATCATTATCCTGAACCAACTCCAGTTGCCCGGGTGTGGTATATGAGCCCCCTCCATTTCACCCTGTCCTTGTACCACTCCTCCACCAACTTGTCCCAATCATGACCTCTCTGCAGTACATCGTTCTTGACTGTATCTATCCACTTCTTTCGTGGCCTTCCCATGGGTCGTCTTCCTTCTACTTTTCTCTCAAATTCCTTCCGTGCAGTTCTGTTTGGTGGCATCCTCTTCATGTGACCAAACCACTTCAGTCTTGAGATCTGGATCTTATTGAGGAGAGAATCATCTATTCCTACTTCTTCTCTAATATTCTCATTCCTGATCTTGTCTTTCCTGGTCTTCTGAATCTTGGTACGTAGGAATTTCATTTCGGCTGCCTGGAGTTTAGAGTTATCTCTATTGGTTAGTGTTGTGGTTTCGAGACTGTATGTAAGAATCAGTGTATAATAGAACTTGTACAATGTCATCTTTGTTTTCATGGGCATTTGCTCATCCCACAGCAGGTGTCTTACCTGGTAAAATTGTGGTGCCTTATTAATTCGATTGTTTACCTCATGTTTTGCTAGGTTGTCACTTGATAGAATGCTACATGTTCTTTCCTTTTAATAGATTTCATTACCACATCCATCACAGTTATGAATAGAAGTGGTGACAATGAGCTGCCCTGCTGCACTCTTTGTTTCAAACCAGTCCGACAAACCACGTCCTACTTGAATAGAACTTCTATTCCCATTGTGCAACATTTTCACTTTGTCTATGAGGCTGTCTCTAACTTGAAGTTCTTTCATGCGTTGCCAAAGTGTTCCCTTGGTACACTAACATAGGCTTTCTCAAGGTCCAAAAGTATTAGAAATAAAGGTTTGTTCCTCTCCCTGTCTTTTTCCATTAGCATCCTAAGTGCAACAATCAAGTCTGTAGTTGACCTTCCTGGTCTGAAACCATACTGTTCTTCCTCCAAAATTAGTTCAACAATATCTCTGATTCTGTTCTCTATTATTTTTTCCAATATTTTCAGAGCATGAGACAGTAGTGTAATATAGCCCGACCCAGCGGTTTCTGCCGCGACATGACCGGACAGGCGTGGCTTCAGAACAGTGGGAGGCTGACAGCTCGCGTCACCGAAACGAAATATCACGCGCACCGAGTGGTCAAGTTTGACCGGATACGGTTTCTACATAAAAGTAGGATGAAAGGCAGCATTTTACTGAGTATATAGAAAATTGAATCACAATTCTACGCCCAGTAGTTTACTTTTTATGTTATTTTAAAAATAAAGAGCAAACTGCTTCGATAGTAGCCGCTGCTGATTTGGGGAGCCAATATAATGTTGCCAAGTCATTGCACAATGACGAGCGGGTGAGCGAAGCTCTCGTCTACATTGCGTAGCATTATGTTATCACGGCCAAGTCCAAGCAGAGAATGAACGATGTTACTACATCGGGACTCGGGGAGTCAGGACGTGTCACGTGTGCCTGAGGAAGTGTGAACGAATTGAAGTGCGCAACTGCGTCGCGGCAGGCATTCCTGGGTCGGGCTTTACCCCGATAGTTAGTGCATTTACGTCGGCTTCCTTTCTTGAACAGAGGGACAATGATGCCCATCTTCCAGTCCTCTGGGATAGTATTTTTCTCCCATATCCTGTTGAGCATTCTGTATAACCATTGGATTGCTGGAATTCCCGCCGCTTTCAGCATATATCTGCACTCACTTCATCTATGGCCACTGCCTTTCCTTTCTTCATGGTCTTGAGCTCCTTTTCAACCTCCAGCCATGTGATTGGTGGTTCAGTCGTGGTTGTTCGATTTGACTCTTCTCTGTTAGTTATGTTTTCTTTATCTCCATTCAGCAGCTTTTCAAAGAAGATCTTGAATTCTTGTTTGATTTCTCCCTCTTCTTGTGCCAGAGTTCCATCATCACGTTCTATTGCTTTTATGGTCTCTTGATCCCTTCTCTTGTTTTTCACTACTCTGTATAGCAGTTTCATATTTCCTCTGCTATCCTCTTCCAGTTTGTCTGCAAACTCATTCCATTTCTTCACTTTTTCTTCTCGTACAATGTTCTTACCAGCCAGTTTCTTGTTCCTGTACATTCCTTGGAGTCTTAGTATTTCTTGTTCAATGCGTTCTTGCCCCTGTTTTTGTTTTTCCTTGTCTAGTGCCTTCTTTATTTGGTTTCTTTCTTTCACAGCTGTTTTAACTCTTATCATTCCACCACAGGGTCTGTTTCTTTCTTTTGATGGAACTTGTAACTCCACATAGGGTTTTGGCCTCTCCCACAAAGGTGTCTTTGAAGGTCTTCCACTCTTCATTAATGTTGATTACTTCACCCTTTGGCAGATTCTGTTTATATTCCTCCTTTAGTTGAGCTTCATCCAATTTACATGTTTTTACCCTTGGAGTTTTCATAATAATTTTCTTCGTTTCATTGGTCGAATGTTTGAAGTCTACTACCAGCAGTCTATGGTCGCTATTCATACATTCACTAGCGATGACCTTTACATCTGTGATATATCTACCACCATCCTTATTTGTGATTACGTAGTCAATCTGTGTTCTATGCTGGCCATCCCAACTGTACCGTGTTACCCTGTGACTCTCTTTTCTTGAAAAATGTATTTTTGATGATAAGACCATTTCTTCTGCACAAATCTAATAGTTGTTCTCCTTCTGGATTTCTTTTTCCAAATCCATGTGGGCCAATGATGTTCTCGTATCCATATCTGCTTACCCCAACTTGCGCATTCAAATCTCCAATAATAATAATAACGGTTTCTTCATCAACTGCATCTTCCAGGTCTTGACGAAATTTCTCCTCGTCTTCCTCACTGCAGCCTGTCTGTGGGGTATATACTTGTATGACTGTGTACTAGTGGTCTCCAGTTGCATGGACAATTTTATGATTCTATCACTTTTGCGTCTCCCATAAGTCCAACCCCTCGTCCACGTCGTGGGAGACGGGCAACGGCACAAAGTAGGGGATTGCCTGTAGGGGCGAAGTACAGTGGGGACTTCGTGTGCCCCGGGACCGTTACGGTAGCTGTGAAGGTCCTACAGGAACCCTGAAAAGTGACGGCTAACGGGGCTCTGGTGAAGCTACGATAGGCCCAGCAAGCCAGTAGTGGATAAAACCAAATGCTTTCAAAAATGGAACGAGCCTTGGACAGGATGGATTTAATAGACGACGACACGGCTGTACACACGGACTAAGATTTGGAACTTTAAACCTAAGAACGCTGACGGGGAAGGTGGAGGAGATAGTGGATATGATGGAAAGAAGGAAGTTGGATTTATTGGGATTGGCAGAAACAAAGTGGAAAGGGGAAGGAAGGAGAGTACTGAGAAAAGGCTATAGACTGTACTGGAGTGGGAACGAAGAGGGAAAGAGGAATGGAGTGGGAGTAGTAGTACGAGATGGTTTAAAAGAAGAAGTGAGGAGAATAAGTGATAGGATGATGAAAGTGAAAGTAGCACTGAGGGGAGAGACCGTAGAAATAGTGCAAGTGTATGCTCCACAAGTAGGCTGCGCTTCTGAAGAGAAGGAGGAGTTTGAAGAGGAATTGCAGAAGCAGCTGGTAGGAAGAAATATGATTGTTATGGGGGACCTCAATGCCCATGTAGGAAGAGAAAGACAAGGTTATGAGAGTGTTCTAGGACCAGAGGGTTAGGGTGGAAGAAATGAGGAAGGAAAGAGACTGTTGGACTTCTGCCAGAGGAACAGCCTGCTAGTTGGGAACTCCTGGTTTAAGAAAAGAGAGAGCCACACAATCACATGGTATAGTGATGACTTGACCAGGAAGTCGGTGGTCGACTATATACTGTATGAGAAAGAACTAAATAAGAACATCACGGACATCAAGGTTATACCATCGGAGAACCTGGATAGCGACCATCGATTACTGGTAATGAACCTGAGAGGGAGTAAGGAGAAGAAAGGGACTGAGAACCAGGAAAGACGTATAAGGATATGGAAACTGAAAGAAGGGGATAGAAGGGTCGAGTACCTCAAAATGGTAAAGGAAGGAATTCCAACAGATGAAGAAAGAGGGGTGGAAGAGGAATGGGCTAGATTTAAGAAGACACTAGTGGGTGCAGCAGAAGCAGTATGTGGGAGGACAAGTAGTAAGAAGAGGTGGAAGGAAACACCATGGTGGAATGAGAAGACAAAAGATATAGTTAGGGAAAAGAATAGAGCCTTTAGGAGGTGGTATCAAAATAGGACGGTAGAGACAAGGGAAGAGTACCAGGAAAGAAAGAAGGAGGCGAAGAGAGTGGTGGCTGAGGAGAGAAGGAAGTGGATGGAAGAGTGGACAAAGATGATGGAGGAGGATAGTGAAGGTACAAAAAAGGTCCTGTATGGGATGGTAAAAAATAAGAGGCGGAAGGATCCTACGGATTATGTTAGAATGGTGAACAAAAGGGGACAAGAGATAGAAAATAGGGAAGAACTGAAGAAAATGTGGAAAGAATATTTTGAAGAACTTCTGAACCCAAATGGAAAAGATGGTGAGGAGGGAGAAATCGGGGAAGAGGAAGATGAACTGCAAACAGAAAAGGACTTAACATGGAAAGAAGTGGAAGATGCAGTGAACAAGATGAAAGGAGGGAAGGCACCGGGTGTGGATGAGTTGAGTGTGGAGATGGTGAGAGCAGCAGGAGAGGTGGGGATACAGTGGTTGTACCGAGTGATGAGGACAGCATGGAAGGAAAGGAAGACCCCAGAGGACTGGAAAAAAGGAATCATTGTCCCGATCTTCAAGAAAGGTAGTAGAACAGATTGCAGAAACTATCGGGGAATAACACTGATGAGTCATTGTGCAAAGATCTTCGAGAAAGTTTTGGAAAAGAGAATTAGGACAAGGATAGAAGGAGGGATGAGGGAAGAACAACATGGCTTCAGAGCAGGAAGGTCCACAGTGGGTTTGATTTTTGCTGTAAGGCAGTTACAAGAACAGCACTATGAGTATGGAACAGATCTACTGATGGCCTTCCTGGACATTGAGAAAGCATATGACAGTGTATGCAGAAACAGAGTATGGAACAGAGTATGGAAGTCCCTGGAGGATAGAGGAGTAGAGAAATGGACTATAAAGAGGATAAAGGAGATGTACAAGGGAAGCGTGAGCTGTGTGAAAGTGGGAGGAGAGAGATCTGACTGGTTGGAACAAAGAAACGGCCTGAAACAAGGAAGTGCACTGTCACCGTTACTTTTCATTGTGGTGATGGATGACATAATGACCCGAGTGGCGCAAGTAATTGGGGACGGAAAGATGAAAGCAATGGTGTTTGCAGATGATTTGATGATTTGGGGAAACAAGGAGGAGGAGGTACAGGAACAGTTGGACGTGTGGGAAGGAATAATACAAGGATATGGGATGAAATTTAGCATAAATAAGAGTGAGATGGTGATCACAACAAGGAAGAAGGAAAGAACCACAACGGGAATAACAATTGGTGGGGAACAGCTGAAGAAAGTGGAGAGTTTTAAGTATCTGGGAAGCCTGATACAAGATAATGGAAGAAACGATAGAGAAATAAATGAGCGGGGGAGGCAGGCAGAAGCATTTCGGAGGAGAGTGAGGAGCATGTTATGGAGCAAGGATGTCCCTCAGAACAGCAAAAAGATCATATATCGGACGTACTATGTCCCAATCCTGACGTATGCCTCGGAGACCTGGGTTATGAAAGGAAGGGAGAAGAGCAAAATACAGGCCAGTGAGATGAGGTTCTTGAGAAGCAGTATTGTTGGAGCTACAAAGATGGACAGAATAAGAAATGAGAGGACCAGAGAATTAATGAAGGAGGAACCATTACAGGATGGTATAGAGAAATCTAGACTTAGATGGTATGGACATGTAAAACGAATGGAGGAGAAGAGGATACCCAGGAGAGTACATGAGACGAAGTGGGAAGGAAAGAGACCGAGGGGAAGACCGAGAGACAGGTGGCTGAAGGGGGTGGAAGAAAGCGTGAAGAAGAGAGGAGAAGACTGGACAAGGGTGGAGGCTGAGAGATGGTGGGAAGACAGAAGACGTTGGAGAGGCTTGTGTTCCAAACAGACCCGGCCAGTGGCTGGAAACTGTGCAAGATGATGATGATGATGATGATGATTATGATCACTTTTGCAGATAACTTCAGCTATGCCATCAGTCACCTCACTAATTAAGAATCCGACACCATTCTTTGCTTCCTTCTTCTGTCCACTCCAGTACAACTTGTATCCTCTCCTAAGAGTCTTACTTCCTATCCTCTTCCATTTGGTCTCACTTAATCGCAATATCGATATTTTTCTTCTATCCATCATGTCTATGAGTTCTTCTGTCTTTCCCGTTATTGATATAATGTTCATAGTTCCAATTCGGTATTTGTGTCTCTTATTAGTTTTGGGTTTCCTCTCAGAATATTGTATATCATCAGCCTTACGGTCATCATACTTTACAATTGTCTGAGAGGACGCGTAAGCCCGGTCTATTTTCTTTCCGAGGCTCTTTTTCTTGTTGAAAGCAATCTTCACAAAACTCTTCTGCTGACTTGCTAGGCCTAACGCATAGGAGGATTTTCTTTCGGGGTTTACTCCCTTAGCCTTTGACAGTCCCCTGCCACAACTACAAGGCAGCAGCTAATGAATTTATGCAGCATTTCCTATACAAAGGTTTCATCAAACCTCCTAAGAAAGAACTCCTCCGCCCAAAGCCGTTGGTTCTCTCTTATACATGTATAATCATATATAAACTTCTGAACCGACGGTGGTTTTGGGGTCTGGGAGATGTGAAACGCGAAGATATGATGAAATTTTCCGGAAGTCGCAACATGGTGCCCCAATTGGTTTCTAATGAAGTCTACCTAAAACAGAGCATTAGAGCACATTTCTTTTCCAAAGATCTTCCCATATGCTTCTCTGTGATCAACAGGATTGTTGGGTATCCCCTTACTTTGTGAGTGACTGTAATTTGGAGCTGGAAAGACTGTAATGTTGTGTTGTATTAGCCTTTCAAGATACGACTGCCACTGAACTTGGCTGCGCTAGTGTTTGTTGATAATTGCTGCAGGAGCTTTGCGGGACGAGCAGGGGAACACAGCAATGACAGAGTGCTGTCTGTACAGAAGTCGAGCAGCATTGCGCGTGCTACTTGTGTTAAATAAAGACGTTATATTATGGATTGTGAATGGAATAATTAACTTATTTAGAGTATGGCTACATCACGAATTACAAATTATAATTACAGTTATTTTAGAAACTAATATCCAGTCCATGAATGTATGTAGTCTATAGATCTCTCCGTCATCACCAGGAACTCCATTGGATCGCCAAAAAAAAAGCGATCACTTGAAAAATTCAACATTACTTTTATTCAAATCATAATTATGAACGGTATAGGTCTAGTACAGTTCATACTGTACCCTCTCGTACAATCATCATCTTTCTCACAAGAGTCCGAGGATGAAGGTAATAGGGTTATTCTGAGCCACATGCCTGTGTGCAACGTTCTAACTTAAAAAAAAAAACATTTAACTCTACTCAGAGCTATAACTCTGCTAATTAAGGTAAACCATAAACAAGTCAAAAATACATGAAGCATCAAATAAACACACTTCGGTGGCCTATGCCCCGTGAATCTGAATAAACAAACAACTATAATGAATGCACTCAAAATGACAATGATATTACATGACTTCGCTTCCTGAAGCGATAATAAAAGAAACAAGCCCTGGGAAGTTCGACTACCTTCCCTTAACAAAAGAAAACAATACCATTCAGCATGGTCTCCCGACCTTGTGACAGACACCCTCACACCACAACAAACCAGCTGGGCGAGGAACGACCTTCGCCGCTCCCTTCAGAATTCAGACGGTTGACCACAATCTTTGCACCTGCCTTCCTCTAGCCTTGGGCTAGAGCTGTACAGTTACCTTTCCGACGGAGCCATAGTGTACTCCCATCAGACAATGAATTCAATCATTTCACTTAGAGCACAGCAACTTGAAGTGAGACCCTGGTGACAGCACTAGCTGTGTCAGCCAGTGCGACAGAGAGGAGGGCAAGCTTGAGCGAGAGAGCGGACTATGAACGCGCTGTTGCCGTTGATGGAGCGTTTATACTGGGAATATCAAATTCCCTTCATGGGCGCTCATTTTAAAGTAAATATCAGCATCATTTTATGTAAATGGACCAGTATTTATTCACTTCGAGATTACTTCATAAGTTTCCACCAAAGCACAACACCGATCTAATAGCCTAAATATGACAAAAGTACGTCACAGTCCTCTATTTCCTTCAGGTGCGCTGCTTTTTTCAACTGGTAGACCCACACTTTTAAATATTTCCATTTAACTAATTCTATTAATCAAACAGTGTGTTCCAGACAGGCATAAGCTTGTATGTTAAACAGGAAATGAATAACGTCCCGAAAGAAAGAAAGAACAAAATATTTAGAAAGGATTTAAATAATCTTTACTGGATCATTGATTATATTCATAAGAGTCAATCAATCATCTTGCACAGTTTCCAGCCACTGGCCGGGTCTGTTTGGAACACAAGCCTCTCCAACGTCTCCTGTCTTCCCACCATCTCTCAGCCTCCACCCTTGTCCAGTCTTCTCCTCTCTTCTTCACGCTTTCTTCCACCCCTTTCAGCCACCTGTCTCTCGGTCTCTTTCCTTCCCACTTCGTCTCGTGTACTCTCCTGGGTATCCTCTTCTCCTCCATTCGTTTTACATGTCCATACCATCTAGGTCTAGATTTCTCTATACCATCCTGTAATGGTTCCTCCTTCATTAATTCTCTGGTCCTCTCATTTCTTATTCTGTCCATCTTTGTAGCTCCAATACTGCTTCTCAAGAGCCTCATCTCACTGGCCTGTATTTTGCTCTTCTCCCTTCCTTTCATAACCCAGGTCTCCGAGGCATACGTCAGGATAGGGACATAGTACGTCCGATATATGATCTTTTTGCTGTTCTGAGGGACATCTTTGCTCCATAACATGCTTCTCACACTCCTCCGAAATGCTTCTGCCTGCCTCCCCCGCTCATTTATTTCTCTATCGTTTCTTCCATTATCTTGTATCAGGCTTCCCAGATACTTTAAACTCTCCACTTTCTTCAGCTGTTCCCCACCAATTGTTATTCCCGTTGTGGTTCTTTCCTTCTTCCTTGTTGTGATCACCATCTCACTCTTATTTATGCTAAATTTCATCCCATATCCTTTTATTATTCCTTCCCACACGTCCAACTGTTCCTGAACCACCTCCTCCTTGTTTCCCCAAATCATCAAATCATCTGCAAACACCATTGCTTTCATCTTTCCTTCCCCAATTACTTGTGCCACTCGGGTCATTATGTCATCCATCACCACAATGAAAAGTAATGGTGACAGTGCACTTCCTTGTTTCAGGCCGTTTCTCTGTTCCAACCAGTCTGATCTCTCTCCTCCCACTTTCACACAGCTCACGCTTCCCTTGTACATCTCCTTTATCCTCTTTATAGTCCATTTCTCTACTCCTCTATCCTCCAGGGACTTCCATACTCTGTTCCATACTCTGTTTCTGCATACACTGTCATATGCTTTCTCAATGTCCAGGAAGGCCATCTGTAGATCTGTTCCATACTCATAGTGCTGTTCTTGTAACTGCCTTACAGCAAATATCAAACCCACTGTGGACCTTCCTGCTCTGAAGCCATGTTGTTTTTCCCTCATCCCTCCTTCTATACTTGTCCTAATTCTCTTTTCCAAAACTTTCTCGAAGATCTTTGCACAATGACTCATCAGTGTTATTCCCCGATAGTTTCTGCAATCTGTTCTACTACCTTTCTTGAAGATCGGGACAATTATTCCTTTTTTCCAGTCCTCTGGGGTCTTCCTTTCCTTCCATGCTGTCCTCATCACTCGGTACAACCACTGTATCCCCACCTCTCCTGCTGCTCTCACCATCTCCACACTCAACTCATCCACACCCGGTGCCTTCCATCCTTTCATCTTGTTCACTGCATCTTCCACTTCTTTCCATGTTAAGTCCTTTTCTGTTTGCAGTTCATCTTCCTCTTCCCCGATTTCTTCCTCCTCACCATCTTTTCCATTTGGGTTCAGAAGTTCTTCAAAATATTCTTTCCACATTTTCTTCAGTTCTTCCCTATTTCCTATCTCTTGTCCCCTTTTGTTCACCATTCTAACATAATCCGTAGGATCCTTCCGCCTCTTATTTTTTACCATCCCATACAGGACCTTTTTTGTACCTTCACTATCCTCCTTCATCATCTTTGTCCACTCTTCCATCCACTTTCTTCTCTCCTCAGCCACTACTCTCTTCGCCTCCTTCTTTCTTTCCTGGTACTCTTCCCTTGTCTCTACCGTCCTATTTTGATACCACCTCCTATAGGCTCTATTCTTTTCCCTTACTATATCTTTTGTCTTCTCATTGCACCATGGTGTTTCCTTCCACCTCTTCTTACTACTTGTCCTCCCACATACTGCTTCTGCTGCACCTACTAGTGTCTTCTTAAATCTAGCCCATTCCTCTTCCACCCCTCTTTCTTCATCTGTTGGAATTCCTTCCTTTACCATTTTGAGGTACTCGACCCTTCTATCCCCTTCTTTCAGTTTCCATATCCTTATACGTCTTTCCTGGTTCTCAGTCCCTTTCTTCTCCTTACTCCCTCCCAGGTTCATTACCAGCAATCGATGGTCGCTATCCAGGTTCTCCGATGGTATAACCTTGATGTCCGTGATGTTCTTATTTAGTTCTTTCTCATACAGTATATAGTCGACCACCGACTTCCTGGTCAAGTCATCACTGTACCATGTGATTGTGTGGCTTTCTCTTTTCTTAAACCAGGAGTTCCCAACTAGCAGGCTGTTCCTCTGGCAGAAGTCCAACAGTCTCTTTCCTTCCTCATTTCTTCCGCCCCAACCCTCTGGTCCTAGAACACACTCATAACCTTGTCTTTCTCTTCCTACATGGGCATTGAGATCCCCCATAACAATCATATTTCTTCCTACCAGCTGCTTCTGGAATTCCTCTTCAAACTCCTCCTTCTCTTCAGAGGCGCAGCCTACTTGTGGAGCATACACTTGCACTATTTCTACGGTCTCTCCCCTCAGTGCTACTTTCACTTTCATCATCCGATCACTTATTCTCCTCACTTCTTCTTTTAAACCATCTCGTACTACTACTCCCATTCCATTCCTCTTTCCCTCTTCGTTCCCACTCCAGTACAGTCTATAGCCTTTTCTCAGTTCTCTCCTTCCTTCCCCTTTCCACTTTGTTTCTGCCAATCCCAATAAATCCAACTTCCTTCTTTCCATCATATCCACTATCTCCTCCATCTTCCCCGTCAGCGTTCTTAGGTTTCAAGTTCCAAATCTTAGTCCGTGTGTACAGCCGTGTCGTCGTCTATTAAATCCATCATGTCCGAGGCTCGTTCCATTTTTGAAAGCATTTGGTTTCATCCACTACTGGCTTGCTGGGCCTATCGTAGCTTCACCAGAGCCCCGTTAGCCGTCACTTTTCAGGGTTCCTGTAGGACCTTCACAGCTACCGTAACGGTCCCGGGGCACACAAAGTCCCCACTGTACTTCGCCCCTACAGGCAATCCCCTACTTTGTGCCCTTGCCCGTCTCCCACGACGTGGACGAGGGGTTGGACTTATGGGAGACATAAGAGTAACATTTTGAAATGTACCGGTAACCTATTTTAGGTTCCCCATTGAAGGTACCGGTACCATATGTTTCACATGCTATATTTGTATATCTGCCCCTTATTATTCCCGTTGAAGAAACGCGATCGGGGATGATATGCGATAAAAGTCTTTGTGGCGGATGGCTTTTACGGTCGGATGCCCTTCCTGATGCCAACCGCATGAGATGAGTTGATGAGAGATGAAATGAATGATGGTGAATGCAACTGGGCAAGGATCTGGAAAGAAGCGGCCGTGGCCTGTCAGAAGGTACCGTCCCAGCATTTATTTGGAGTTGAAAATGGGAAACCACAGAAAACCATTTCGAGGACGGCCGATTGTTGGGCTCGAACCCATGTCTACTGAGTCCACGGAGAGCTTGGCCCCATGGCCTAGAGCTGCGCTTTAGCGTGCGTAGCTACCGCTGCCGGTATGCTATATTTCTAAATGTGGTGTATTAATTGTGTACAATTCCCCCCCGGGCTCACATCTAGTGGGACGTGGGTTGGCGACCATGGGATCCCGGCTGAGTCCGGCATTGCTTCCACTTGTGCCGGGCTTCTCTCCGTCTTCTTTCCTCTCGACCTCTCTTGGTCAACTCTTGTTCTCTTCCAACCCCGACGGTATTAGGGTATCCGCGGCCTAGGGAGTCTCTTCCTTTCCCACTTTAATTGGCCCTTCTCTCAACTTTCCTGATCGCTCACTTCGAAGGGTCACCCTTCTTTTTATTTTCATGATATCTCCTCCCTTCTGCTCAAGGAGGTAGGGTGTGTGTATCCCTACCAGTACTGGTGCACCCTGGATACTGCTACACCCTCAAGGGCTCACAGCTGGTGAGCTCGGGAGTTGGCGACCCCGAGGGATTCCTGAGCTGGGTCCGGTTTTTCCCCTTTTTCCATTGCCTTTGGGGTGGGCCCTCCCGTCTTTCACTTTCACATCTGCCTTTCTTGGCTCTCCTTCAATATTGTTTACTAATGAAAAAATCTATTTTTGAGTGCTTAAGTCATTGCTCTACAGTATATGGGTATTCTTGATAATGTTCTCGATGTTGTAGGTAGGTATTAGGAATTGCTGGTACTGTTAGTTGAATCCTAATCTTGTAATTCCTCTATTCCTGACATTACACTCTGAACTGAACCGTCACTGCTTGAATCATTTTCAGAGTCCGATTCACTGTCATTGCCAATATAGATTATGAATTCTTCCATGTCTTCCAGCAATCCGTCCCTCTTCCAGTACTCGGCTCATAACTTATCGACGTGACCACCCTCCTTTTTCCATTCTTCCTCCGTAACCGTCGCAAAAGCGTCTCTTGTAATACGCTCTATGTCCTTGGATGACTGGTTCACATTCTTGTCAGCAATGCGACGCTTCACAACACTCCATATTAATTCTATAAGGTTCAGATCACAGTGATATGGATGTAATCGTACCACTGAGTGACCCAATGACTTCAAGTAATCGTCCACGGCGAATACTGGCGCTGGTTTATGCAATTTCACTACGTTCAGTAGTTCATATTTGCGTAGGCTCTCATCGAAAGTGATGTTATTCATCGTTAGCCAGGTCTGGATTTCGTATTTCCTGCTGTTTGATGTAGGTGCTTTATTAATCTGCAGTGTGTGGTACGACGCATTGTCCATCACTATGATACAATCATCTGGTATATTCGGTACCAGTTGTGTTTTAAGCCAGGTCATGAAGTTCTTGCTGTTCATTTCATCGTGGTAATCACCAGATTTAGTTTTAGATTTGAACATGCACAGTCGGCCTGGTACAAACCCGTTTTCACTGCCTGCGTGAACTATGATCCAACTCTGGCCTACACTGTCTGAAGTCAGGACACCTTCAGTTGCCTCGTCCTGCCAACACTTCTTTACCGTGTATGATGGAAGGATATAAGTTTCGTCCAAGAATATAACAGGTCTTTTCTTGTCACCTAGCTTGTCATTCTCTTGTAAGATTCTCAGGTACACTGATCTCTTAAACACAATATCACCTTTTTACTTTAATATTTTCCTTTTATTCTGACACTTCTTGAATTTGAAACCTATCGAATGAAGCACTTGTCTCAGATGTTCGTGACTCCCCTTGTAATCTATCTCATCGTGGAGAACAGATCGTAATTTTCCTACTGTTGGTATCTCCTTCTTCACTACGTAATACTCTTGAATTTTCCGCCTAATGATGCACTTATCCATGTCATCTAGTATAATCTTCTTATTCACCACTCTGTTTTTACCGGGAGTGGATAACTTCTCATTTATGTCGGTCAATGTCTTCTCCTTTCTGATTTTCTTAATAAATGACTCAGATTTCCCTGTTGCTGCTGCAGCTCGTTTTGTTGCCTGACTGACCGGCAAGCTAAAGGAATTTGCTGCCTTCTCTAAATCACAGAACGCAATTACATTGTTTACGACCTCTCTCGCTTCACTATGAACAACTTTGTTCTTACCACTTGCCATAACTTTACACTAAATATTTATTAATACACTCTAGAAACGAGGTCTTCGACAATCTCACTCAATGCAGTGCGTACAACAATATAATACAGCTGGCAGCGACGCATATTTGGGGTTGGTGATACGGGCGTCAAGCTCGGTGTTGCCAAGCCGTTCACTGTGTGGCAAAGCGAAGCGCGGAGTGAACATAACAATGTTGGCTTTACGGAAACGTCTTCCGTGACGATTGGATGTGAACTGACATGCATGGCAACGCTGGCTTGTCAACTCATCTGTTGGCTCCCGGCCAACGATGGACTACACCCCTCAGCACAGATATTGGTCTTGCTTGAGAAGGTCAGAGCGGGCAGGGGGGAAGTACTTTTAGTTCGCATTTTTTCCGGGGTTTCAGTTAGAGTTGCTGAGCTCTATCATTTATATCATCGTACTACAGTACATGGAGCAGTAGTAGTACCTTGCATAGTATAGGCACTAGCAAGTGTGCCTGTATAATCTACAGTGTGTATAATACAGTGTTACAGAATTTGACAGAGCATTGGAAGACTTAAACAGGAACAAAGCACCAGGCATAGATGATATACCGATTGAGTTGCTACGCTGCATAGGAGATGAAGGTCTGATCAGGTTATTTCTCTTGGTGAGTAGTCTTTATAAGACAGGTGAGGTACCCCCTGATTTCAAGAAAAATGTTATCATCCCTATACCGAAGAAAGTGGGAGCTGACAGATGTGAAGATTACTGTACAATCAGCTTGATTACTCGTGCTTCAAAGATCCTGTCAAGAATAATTTACAAGGGGATGGAAAGCCAGATAGAAACGGAGTTGTATGAAGACCAGTTTGGTTTCAGGAGAAATGTAGGAACAAGGGAAGCTGTACCAAGTCTTAGGCTAATTTTGGAAGGTAGAATAAGGAAAGATAAGAGAGAGTTCATGGCATTTGTAGACTTAGAAAAGGCTTTTGATAACGTTGATTGGACTAAATTGTTTGACATTTTGAAAACTCCTGGAATAAAGTACAGGGTTAGGGTGATCTACAATCTATACAGAAACCAGACAGCAGTCATTCGAGCTGAAGGACATGAGAGAGAAGCTGGTATTCAGAATGGTGTAAGGCAAGGCTGCAACTTATCACCCATACTTTTCAATCTTGACATTCAACAAGCAATGAAGGAAATTGCAGAAAAATTTAAAGTGGGAGTGAAGATTCAAGGAGCAATAATTTCGAATCTGAGATTTCATAATGTCGATTATTCAGGTCCGTATTGACGTAACTATAACTTTGAAAGAATAATAAAATTTCCGCCTTTCAATACTGTTTATTGCTAATTACTTACAGGCAGGGCTAGATTTGTGACGGTACGTACCGGTATGCCGTACCGAAACCTCTTTGCGTCTTTGTTAACACAAACTGTCTCCTCACTACTTTTCCTGAGCTGAATGGCCCACCACTCACTCGTTTTGACCCTTCAAAGTACGTGGAATCTCGGCTGCTTCGGGCGGAACTACGAGGTCATCTGCCCATCACTGTGGATACTAACAGCAAGATAAGAGAGAGAGGAGGCGCATACAACGAAAACCTTTCTAAACTTTGGACAATTTTATAAACTCTGAGGTAAAACATGTTTAAGTACAGTATCTTTTATAATAAATAATTATTTCAGAAAACTGTTAAGACAAAATTATAAAACAAAAATGAAAGATTGTTGGTGAACATGTGTGTATTTTCAAACCGAATGTATTGAATTTTTTAAATTACGTAAAAATATTAAATTGATATACATTGTTTGAATGGTAGCCTAGTTGGCCTACATTAAAATTTAAAGGCCAACGGCTATGGTAAGAAAGATGTTGCTACAGCAGTCTCAATTTAATTTATAATTGCAATCAAAATTAGATTGCTATTTTGTCCACTGATTAATTTTAAAGGTGTTCAGAAAAGCGTAAAAATATCGTTTTTAGAACTCTAAATTGCAATATTCCATAAATCCCAGCCCCCTCCTACCATGACCCGGTTGCCCACAGTACCGGAACCTCTTTATTTACAAATCAAGCACTGCTTACAGGGACATCTTTCGAGGGCTAACACTCCCCCTTCATCAGCCTGTCCAACAAAACTTCAAAGGAAAACTTTCCTTGTATAAGCACATACAAATCACATAAAGAATAATTACTCCTGGGAGTGTTAGCCCTCGAAACATGTCCCTGTAAGTAATTAGCAATAAAAAGTATTGAAAGGCGGAAATGTTATTATTCTTTCAAATCTGAGATTTGCCAATGACATAGTCATCTTGGCCGGAAAATTAATAAATGTAAAACAAAAATATTGGAATGCAGCCGAAATAAATCAGAATCCTCTATGGACATCAAATTGGCAGGTGAAAAACTAAAGGAAGTAGGTGACTTCTGTTACTTAGGAAGCAAAATAATCAGTGATGGACGAAGCAAAGAGGATATAAAAAGTAGGTTAGCTCAAGCAAGGAAAGCATTTCTACAGAAAAGGAATCTGTTGACATAGATTTAGATGTCAGGAAGTCCTTTTTGAAGGCCTTTGTCTGAAACGTGGCACTCTATGGAAGTGAAACTTGGACTATTGGAGCAGCAGAAAAGAGGAGAATTGAAGCGTTTGAAATGTGGTGTTACAGGAGAATGATGAAGATCAGATGGGTAGATAGGGTTACAAACGAAGAGGTATTAAGACTAGTGGGAGAGGAGAGATGTTTCTGGCGACTGCTAATGAAGAGAAGAGATAGGTTGGTAGGACACATACTAAGGCACCCAGGAATAGCAAGCTTAGTTATGGAAGGAAGGGTCGAGGACAAGAACTGTAGGGGTAGACCAAGTTTGGAATATGTTAAACAGATTGTCTCAGACGTAGGGTGTGGTAGCTATGTAGAGATGAAACGATTAGCTCAGGGCAGGGAGGCATGGAGTGCTACACCAAACCAGTCAAAAGGACTCAAAACACACAGAGAGCATGAATCGAGATGTCGTTTCAATCCTCGGTCAGGATTTCCGAAAAACCAAGCATTTAAATTCCTCATCACATCTGCTTTCCACGGGAAGAGAGTTTTCAGAAGAACTATCCATTTATAATAAATTAAATAAACAGAACAACAGAGCACGTGGGTTGAAACACGGTTGAGAAATTGACAAAGAGTATACGCCAAGTCCCAAGCAAAGAGGATTCATAATTAAGACCAAAGACAACCTACACTTTTTATAACTTCCTTGTACAAGTCGACAAATCTAGCAAGCACTTTCGTTCACTAGCTACTACTGCCTTGATTGCTATGTGCTAAGCCCCTTTGGATCATGGCTTGTGACGTCACATCCAGAATATTATTCGATTATCTAGTTCACTAAGGCTGAAATTGTAGCTTTGGGACACAGCCTAACCCTTTCGAACCCGACGAGTAACACTGTCGGCTTGAAATTTCTAACAGACCACTCCATTCCCTGCATTTAGGTCCTTTGGCACAAATCTACACCGTTTCACCGATCTGAACCAAATTTTACATATGGTACTTACCCTTTGGAACCCGACGAGTATCACTGTCTACATGAAATTTCGGACAGACCACTCCATTGCCTGCAATTAGGACTTTTGGCACTAATGTACACCGTTTCACCGATCTGAACTAAATTTTGTATACTTACCCTTTGGTACCCTGGGGGTAACACTGTCCCCCTGAAATTTCGGAGAGACCACTCCATTCCCTGCATTTAGGCCCTTTAGCACAAATCCACACCGTTTCACCCAATTGCACGAAATTTTACATACTTACCCTCTGCAACCCTGCTGGTAACACTGTCCACTTGATATTTTGGACAACCCTCTCCATTCCCAACATTTAGAATAACAGACAAAATGAACATGAAAACCACGTTTTAAGGCCATAGAACCATTCATGTCCATAGAAGTGTAACTGTAAGAATATTTTAATAAGTCTATTGTTGGCTGGCAATGCAGGCTGCATCACGTCACCCCTACCAGTGTTCTGGTGCAGAATTGTGAAAATTGCGCTGCTTATAAATTGGAGTCACGGGGAGTAATTAGTGCAAAAAGATTTCTTTGGCCCCTTAAAACGGTTATCATCATGAAAATATTATGGCTCTGTAGGGGGGAGTCGGTCAAAACAGGGTACTTAATAAACTAAGTGGCATATCTCATGAACTTGTACTAATGTGTTAAATTTTTAATGACTAGTTGTATAATATATCTACTTACAAATGGCAATGAAGAAAATAATTTTTATAAAAGCATAACCGTAAATTGTTGATTTACATAAATGTTTGTCCATTAACCCGTTTTATCAGACGCGTTGGATAAAACAGGGTACCAGATTATAGTGAACATTACAAAATAGAAATACATTTTACAAACATTGAATTTCACTTCATGTACAACAAGAAGTTCCGTGAAGAACTATACAGCCAACTTTTCATGCCAATGATTATTCTACAGTATATGAACCTATCTAGAATAATGACAAAATTATGTTGGTAATATCGAAATATCAAATTAGTTCAAAATATACCTGGTATAATGCAGCCTAATAGAGCACTACAGTTGGCAGCCCTGGTGACTGAATATATTCTTAGTTCCATCTCTTAAGGTACAGAATAGAAAATTAGGTTGAAGTCCAATGGACGTTACATGCAGTTAGACACTGGATCTATCAGCACGCGTAAAAGCATGTTGCCAACAATACCATGCGTGTGCTGGTCAGAAATAATCTGAAATATTATTATATCTTGTTGTGCCAATTTTGGATGAAATCCATTTGTTAGTATAGAAGTTACATGTATTTTAAAATTGGACATATCAGCAGGCATAGAATCATGTTGGCAGCACTGCCTTGTATTAATTACTCCAAATTAATCTACAATGTCAGGTGCTATACGTGTGCAAAGTATAGAGCTGTTGGCTTGCATACTTTCTGATATATTGATATTAGGGTAAAAAAAATATAGACAGCATTTATTAACAGTTGGCAGCTCTGATTGCTCTTAACAATACTTATAGTCATATCTGTTATGGTACACCTAGCACATACGAAATTTGGTTGAAATCCAACTGATAGTATAGAAGTTACATGTATTTAAAAATTGGTCGTATCAGCAGGCTTATAATCATGTTGGTAGAACTGACGTATATAAGTTACTCGAAATTAATCTAAAATGTCAGAATATACGTGTGCATAGTTTAAAGCTGTTGGCTTGCATACTTTCTGATATATTGGTATTTGGATAAAAAAAAATAAAGAGAGCAATTATTAGCAGTTGGCAGCCCTGGTGGCTCTTAAGAATACGCTCAGTCATATCTGTTTATGTACAGATATTACATACAAAATTTGGTTGAAATCCAATTGATAGTGTAGAAGTTATATGCATTTAAACATTGGACATATCAGAAGGCTTAAAATTATTTTGGCAACACTGTCATGGTTGGCCTCCTGGAAATTAAACTGAAATAGTATTATCTACATGTGTGCCAATTTTGGAATAGCTCCCATGCATACCTTGCAAGATATCCAACATGGAGCTCAAATTTCTAGTGCGTTTTTTCAGCAGTTGGTAGCACTGACATCATTTTCAAATATGGACGTGAGATATTCCGGTGCACATCTTTACTCATACTAAATTTGGTTTAAATCCAATTGATAGTGTAGAAGTTAAATGCATTTAAACATTGGACCTATCAGAAGGCTTAAAATTATTTTGGCAACACTGTCATGGTTGGCCTCCTGGAAATTAAACTGAAATAGTATTATCTCCATGTGTACCAATTTTGGAATAGCTCCAATGCATACCTTGCAAGATATCCAACATGGAGCTCAAATTTCTAGTGCGTTTTTTCAGCAGTTGGTAGCACTGACGTCATTTTCAAATATGGACGTGAGATATTCCGGTGCACATCTTTACTCATACTAAATTTGGTTTTGATTGCTGCAGCCGTTTAGGAGTTGATAGGGGGGACACACACACACAGCCAGACAGACAGACACACACACATTTTCCCGGATCGATCTCATAAGTCTACTTTTTCCTCATTTTTGCAAAATGTGAAAAGTAGGCTAAAAATCACATTTATACGGTTCATCATCAATGCCGGACACTGTTCATGAGCCCATTCACCACACTTATAACACTTGACTCAGCCTTCTTCAGACTTCGAATAGTGAATAGTTCATTTACAATAAATGTAAGTTGCGTTATTATTTTCTCCTTCCTCTTCTGGCGAGGTGTTATATTCCTGCACTTTTCAAACATTCTTCGATTTCTGCTTTACAACATTTGTGACGTCAGAAGGCCTAAATCTGGGAGATTGTGACTCCATTTGAAGTTTCCTTTTGGGAGTCCTCCCCTTTTTCATAGAAGAAGTTAATTCTTCCTTGTATAGGGAACTTGTAAGAATAGGTGTCTTTCCTCTTCGGCTATTGGCTATTCCTTCCTTTCTTTCAGCTCTTGGCACTGCCTGTATGTCTTTCGGGGAGTCTTGGAAAGCTGAAGTCCTAACTGACTGAGAAGACCCTGATGTGGATGGAACAGGTCTATCTGACTGGTAAGACCGTGATGTGGTTAGAGCAGATGATTTTCCGTTGGATGGCTCAGACAGAGATCCCGAAGACAGGATATCACCACTCTCCAATGGTGGGTCTGATAAAACGGGGTACTACCCTGTTCTATCCAACTTAGTGGTACCCCGTTTTATCCAACAACACCATGTTAGGAGCATGTGGAATTCTACAGCACTTAAACCGGTCATTCATTTTGAAACCCCCACAATTATTTAGTGCAAACAATGTTTAATTTATATCATCCTTACCTTACAGTCTTCGGAATAGGGTCTTGGATATATAAGCACATAATTTACAAGCGGATATTACAATACAACACTGTAAAAATAGATTTTACCCCCGTGAGAACGCACGCTTGCACCTACAGATTGCAACTGCTCTAAGAATGAAGGTCATCAAGTGACAAAGAAGTTACTATGTTTACCGGAAGATGTCACCACATACCAAACGAGAAAACTATGGTACCCTGTTTCATCAGACTACCCTGTTTTATCAGACTCTCCCCTATAAGTGCAATGGTGTTGGTCAGTGGCGTAGCTAGACCTGAAGGGGCCCCGGGGCAAGACGTTGAAATGGGGCCCCTTCACTATCTTTTGAAAACCTGACCTAACTGCAGGCCTTTAATATTACCGTAATAATGTTTGATGCTAAGAACTTACCAAAGTGATTTTATGCACTTTTCGAATTCCTCCCCCCTTGCCACTTCCCAGTTTCTAGAAATATTTAATTTATACTTTGGCTGTTGGCTCCAAAAAATGTGCTAAATAATTATGATAAATAATAGCTATAGCTTTTCAATTTGTGAAATTGTGATATCGTAATAAGAAAACTACGTCTACACAAATATCAATTAGAAAGAGAAGAAAACTGCATGTACATATATAAGTACACATAGTTGTTCTTTTATTACTGACAATAATGAAGCTAGAGTAGAAAACAAAAGGGAACAGATAGTATCGTCTATGAAGTACTAGGCTTTAAAAGTAAAATACACGCCAGGTCGAAAGATCAAAATTATGAATGTATTATACAAATAACTTGAAATAAAATAAATCTATAAATTTATACTCATTGTTAAAATCACTTTTTGTTGAGTTATTTTTATTAAACAAACTATTTAAAACAAAACAAATTATCAACTAACCAAATTTACACAAAACTTTTTTCCTACTCTTTGTATCTGTAAACATGTTAATTACATGTGAGAAGTTAAGTTTTCAAGCTCCTTCATTTTCAATCAATACAAGCGCCAACCCACTTAAACGCTCTTGGCTCATTGTGCTTCTTAGTTGGGACTTGAAAATTTTCAGCTTTGGGAAAGATCTTTCTGCTTTAGCCGCTGTGATAGGTAGGCTACAGTCAAGAACATAAAACAAGCAGTATACACGTCAGGATAACTTGCAACCAGAATGTGATTTTCAATGTGGAGGTCTATTAGTTGCTTAACACCCGACATTTTCTTAATTTTAGAGGAAAAAGATGCACGCACGCTGGAAATTTGTGCAGGAAATGTTGGTGATACATCATCAGAAAAAGTCTCGGCGAAACATTTTGCCTCTTGAATCAGTTCGTCATCTGAAGCACTGTTCAAGAAATAAAGCTGAACAACTTTGTAGGCATAAACAAACTGACTTCATGCCTTCAAATCTGCTGTTTAACTGAGCCATAATTGTATCAATCATGGGGTAAAACACAGTTACCCGAAATATAGCTTCAGGATTGAGAAATCGGTGGTCTACACTCAGTTCATCAAAATGCTTTTTAACTTGCTTTAGTCTTTCCTCAGAAAACTCACAGGGTATTCCGTACTTGGAGCCCATAGTTGAAGCTTCTTTTACAAGGTCCTAAAATGAATTTCTTAGTTCTTTACCACCTAATAGATCAAAAGCTGAAACAATATCCATATTTTCAGTTTGGAGACATTTAGATACGATGTTCAGTTTCTGCAAAATCTTTGTTTGTACTACTAACAGAAGCACAAATTCAAAACTTTCAATTTTCTTTTTCAATCCTATTGCATCATTCCTTTCTTTTGCCTTATTACTTGTCAAAATAAGTTTGGATAGCTCTCTAAATACATCGCCAATCCTCTACTTTAAAGAAAAATCTGCTTCATACCTTCTTGACCATCATGATGGGTTGAGCGTTTTTATCGTTATGTTTGCATTTTCAGATGCATCTTGCAGCCCCAGCCAGTGTTTATGCGGTGTCCAAATAAGTTGTAGACATTTTGCACATCCTCAAAAAACGGTGATATTTCACGATTGGCTTCTACAGCGTCTTTCAACACCAGATTTAAATTGTGATTTGCACAATGTACAAAATATGCATGTGGCACAACTTCTTGAATCTTTTTCTGCACTCCATTGAATACTCCACTCATTATGCTTACGCCGTCATAACCTTGGCCACGACATTTTTTCAATTCAAGACCTTTATCTTAGATTCCTCTATTCTACTTATCAAACCAAATGCACTTTGATCTTCAACTTTTGTAAAAGAAGTAAACATCTCGCAAATCTTTATTTCTTTGGGCTTATTTTTTTCATCATTTACCACTTTGACGTACCTAAAAACTTTACTTAACTGATCAATTTTACTTATATCCTGAGTTGAATTCATAATGACAGAGAAAAAAGGAGAGCTCGGTATTTCATATTTGATTTCTTTCAGAACTTCATTTGCCATCAAAGAAATAACTTCATTTTGGATGCTAGGGCTTAATTAGTTTGCACTTCCTGCTGGCTTTTGCAAAAGGGTTTTTAGTACAGGGTCATAGTCAGATAGAAGTTCTAGTATAGACAAGAAATTTCCTTTATTTGGATCTTCCATTTTACTACTTCTTCCGCGGAAAGCAAGGTTACAGGTGGCCAAAGTTAATGAAACATTAACTTTTCTTTCTAGAACGTTCCTCCAGTAATTTTTCCCTTCTTTTAACTGTTTTTCTAAAGCATCACCCATTGTTTCATCACTCCTCCATTTCTAAAATATAACACCAGAAAATATGTGGTCATTCGATTGTTCATGAGTTTTAATTCTATCATAAATATGTTTCCAGTCGTTTAGTCCCGTACTACCGAAAGTGATTTCTGAATGTTGTGGGAACGGCCAACATGGTTGACAGTAGACACGGTCTAACTTTTGTGAACAGCAATGCCAGAGTCTGTTACATTTCATCCCAGAACCTGATATAAAACTGTAGTAAGTTAATTAGTTGAAAATGATCTTTTACTTCCTCGTCCATCAGGCTGTTTTGGAAAGGAAGTACGAGGTTGATAAGGTCCTGATGCAATGATTAACCTTTTCATTTCTGGATTATTGACGGGACTGGAAAATTCAATTTTGTCTGGCAAAATATAATTTTCAGCGTGTCCAGTTTGTCAAGCTTACTGCATCCTTGTTATTATCGACTGGCTGATCAAGACATCAAAGGCCCCTATGAGTGGTCGGAACATCGGTTTTATGTAGGCTACTTCAGACTGTTGATGAGCGTCAACATCTGAAAAAAATACATAGTGAATAATATTGAGCAATAAAATTTAGTGTAGTGGTTTACAGTTCATTGCAGTGTTGAACTAAGCCAACTAACTGATTATTGGTTGTTTAACGGGACAAAAAGACTTTGTCATCAAAGATAGTCGTCCGTTGAAACGATGCATACTGTATACCCGATACAGTGTGATTTTTAATGTGAAATGAAAGACAAACAAATGTGCTCAGCCCAAGTGAAGTGAATCAACCGTCGCAATTCGCAAACCTCTTCATTGTTTGTTTTTTATCACACACTCTATGCTTTTTATAATATTAACGTAATATGATATTAGTTTGTTATAAAATATTACGTCCTGACCATATTGTTAATGGAACTCTTAATAACAATAATTTTACTTTGCTTAACAACTTATAACACTTTTACAATAAAGTTAACTTTGGTTTCTTCTTACCTTCATTATTTTCATTTTTTTCGTTTTGACCTTGTTTCTGCACCGAAACGTACTCTAAATCTGATTGAGTTTGAGGGTGCAACCATGCAGTTAACGATTTGGTACAAGCACGAATCGTCTCCTCGTATTTTTCTTTTATCCTTCCATTTTTAGCTACACTTTCATAAGTACGTTTCATAGCGTCGTTAAAAATAGCACAATGCAATCCACAACTTAAGTTCAGCCACTTAACCGGGAACCGCTGTGGCGACGTACCAACTACACTACTGCTACTACTCTGCTACTGTGCATTGCTGTGGTGTGATGTCGCAGTGGAGGGGGAAGGGGTGGAACGATGAGTCATGGTCATGCGCTGAATGGGGAACAATGCATTGTCTGTACGGTGGCTGGGTCGGGCGCCCGGCTATCAAAAAATACTCATAGAATACCACACAAATGGATGGATATATATTACATACAGGTTGCACTGAACGTGACTAGTTTCTAAACACAAGTTTAGACGCATAGTTCCGTACAATTGGGGCCCCCGATATAAATTGAATTCTCAAACATGTTTTCTAGTCCTACTTTTATGTATTACTTATTTATATATTTTCTTTTAGGGTTTGGGGGCCCCCTGACCTCGGGGGCCCCGGGGCGGTGCCCCGCTTGCCCCATTGTAGCTACGCCCCTGGTGTTGGTGCAGTACATTGAGGTTATCAACTGCAATAAGCGTTGCTGCTTTCAAATTTACTTTCATTCCCATCCTTAACCTTGAGCGCTATGTGGCGATAAAAGACACTATTGCTACCTCAGGAGCTTGGGTCAGCCGAAGTTTTCCAAAGTGCTCTGATTATTTTCCTACGGTGCTATGCAACAAAAGACGACACTATTGGTCTCTACTTTTCTAACAGCCAATGAGATATAGGCCCTAGGCAGTGTCCTTTATTTCACTTACTCCTCTTTTTAATCATATTTTTCAATTCGTTTGTAAATTACATGTGTCAGTACTGTAGTTAGTAAATAGCCGTTTCTCTATTCATTATTATCATTACGGGAAATAGCTTGTCACGGTGGGTGAGTGGATAGCGTGTCAGTCTACTAACCCCAAGATTGCAGGTTCGCTCCTGGCCCTGGTAAGTGATTTTTTTTTTAAGGCAGCAAAAATACGACACGCATGTCATACAATGTTGGCATGTCAAAGAACCCATTTGAATTCAGTAGGCCGTGTTCATATTGGCAAAATTAATCTCGGGAGTTTCCGCCAACACAAAGTACCTCATTTCTCTACTAGAAAGCGCTATAGTGTTCAAGGAGCTTAGTTATCTAACCTCCTTGTCTTTCATAGTGATTCAAGGAACAACGAAATTCGACATGCAAGCTACCCTCTGGGTGTCAAATTACAAAGCTTCCACCCTGCACCCGAGGCCATACAATATTATTATTATTATTATTATTATTGTTATTACGGGAAAATGACCTGACCGTTATTTCCATTATACTGTACTACTTAACCCCACCACCACAAAAAAAATCCCCAGGTTAAGTATCATGTGCCAGTTCTGTAGTAGTATTAGAAATTAAGCGAGGGTGCTGAATATCGGCGTTCAGCCATGGGGATGTAGGAAAAGTATTCATTTAGGATCAAAATATACATACCGTACACCAAAACAAGTTTTGCAAAAAACTCGATAGTCATTCTTGCGTGCGTGTATATAGGCTGTGTCAATGAGGATAGACCTGTGTGAGTGTGGAGACGACCCGTTGAACGTATGCACGGCCAATACATCCGAGACCGATGCGGTACCAACAGGGAGGATCTGGTGGTATCATGTATGGTCGCCGAACCCCTCTTGTGTACAGCCCAGGGCGCATGACAGGCATACGTTACAGCGAAACTATCCTGGCACCTGTAGTGAAAGGCTATGCTCACAATTTCGGCCCAAATTTCACTTTCGTGGACGATAATGCCATTGACGAGTTGCTGCAAACCAGCCCCAGGGCTGTTAACCTAAGGGAGAGAGTTTCTTCGCAACGGGCCGATATGTTGCTATGGCTATGAAAGGAACGCTGTGTGGAGGGAAGCCCCTTCTCCCCGCTCTTTGCCGCACCGCACTGATAAACAAGTGAGCTCCCAACATTAAGCGTATTCGGGGCTAAATGGCCACGATGTCCTGGCCCTAAAATGAAGTAACAACAACAACCACCTAACTGTATGAAAATGAAAAATGAAAATCCACAGCCTGCTTCCAGTCTCCGACCGGGTCAGGAATGGAATGAATGAAGTCCCCATCTAGCGGCGAGGATATGGACTGTGCCGGCTGCCGAGGCCTGACGCACTCCTCTGGGACAATGATTAAATGAATGACAGATGAAATGAAATGATAGTGGAGAGTGTTGCTGGAATGAAATTTGACAGGGAAAACCGGAGTACCCGGAGAAAAACCTGTCTGCCTCCGTTTTGTCCAGCACAGATCTCACATGGAGTGACCGGGATTTGAACCACGGACCCAGCGGTGAGAGGCCGGCGTGCTGCCGCCTAAGCCACGGAGGCTTCCTAACTGTATGCTAGGAACATAATGGAATTTGTTTCCGAAATCGACCTCCTTGATTTACATTCTGCTCAAACCTACTGTACCGTGGCGCAGCGGTCAAACTATTTGACTCTCACCAAGGTGGACTGGATTGATTCCCGGTCAATGCATGTGAGATTTTCGAGGTGAAATACGCCATGTTCTGTGGTTCGGATTCCACGTAAAATGGAGGTCCCGTGGCCCATGATCGCACGATTAACGGTCAAGTAAAACTACAAGCTTCCTTGCTTGTTTTTTCACTGTCTTTGTACTGACTGCAAAGGCCAGGACGAATTCGAGTCGACAATGACAAAAATAGAAGAGAATCTATTCGTGTAAGGAAGTGGTGGTCACATTGTCAAGCGGCTTATTGTTTGGGGAGTGGCGGGTGAAAGGATGCTGTGTGAGAAATGTTACTCTACAGTTTTCCTCAGAATTCCTGCTGGCAGGATCTACTGGTCAGTTCTTGTGAAATAAGACAGCAAAAGTACGAGTTTTTTAGTCTTGAATGTTGGTGGGATCCTCCTGCCTATGATAGGTCTATGGATATGAGGATAGCGATATTTGCTGCAGAATATGGAATATAAATCACTCTCTGAGGTCTCCCAAAGGGGGCGTGCCTCCCACTTTGAGAACCTCTGGCCTAGGGAGTCCTTCACTATCCCACCTTAATTGGCCCTTGTCTCATCCTTCCTGATCCCTCGTTCTTTTCTTTTCATGGTGTCTCCTTCCTTCAGCTCAAGGCCGGAAGAGAGCTGCTCGGTGGCGTAGTTGGTAGCATGCTGAGCTTCTATGCCCAAAATCGCGGGTTCAAACCCGGCCAAAGTCGTCGGATTTTTCAAGAGCGACTGTGAGTCAGCTCCGCCCATTTGAATGTTGGGAGTCAGGAATCCGTTTCTTGTCGATGCCTCGCCGTATTGCTGCCGTTTTAAGGAGCAACTCGTTATTAACATGATATTCCGTGCCTTCCCATGTCTTTTGGCCACTAAGTGTAGTTTTAGTTCTAGTGTTCATTTCATCATCATTTTTCATTTTCACCCAAATCTTTAGGAGTCAATAACCAAAATGTTAGGCCCCTTAAAACACAAATTATCATCATCTTAAACGATGTTGCAGCCTATCCACAACAACTAGCTTCCGTAAAGTGTTTTTTTTCAAGCACTGAGTTGCATTGAACAAGGAGGTTGTTGTTGTTGCTTACCTAAATGTTGTTACTTGTTCCAATTCCTTGCCATCGATCTTGACGTTCATCACTCTTCTCTGCCTCGACACAATCATCACTTTGGACTTCCCTGTATTAATTACCAGGGCCGCCGAGAAGGGGAGGGGGTGGGGGCAAGGGGGGAAAATGCATAGGGGCCCGTAAGCAATGAGGGCCCGTTACTGATTCTTTACATTTTCTTGCTAATATTGTTTTATTTATTTTAAATGTATTTAAAACCTGGTAGGACAAGTAGTGTAAGTGTTATTAAAGATATCGTTCGAAGAGGTCCCCCTTCATTGCATAGTAACCTTCCAACTGACGGAACAAGAGCCTCCCTGAGAAACAGTTTGATTTTCATAGAGGCTGGTTAGTATGGAGTGATACAAACCAATCAATATATTCTTTTGCTTGCAGATGACTTGGTCACAACCCTGACAGTTTTAGTTACTGACGAAGGATGGCAAAAAGATCGTTCTTGCCGTAAGCTGTATAGTAAGCTGCCAGCTCATGAAATGAGTGCCATTCACAAACTACGCTATATTGATGTTGGTTCATTCGAGAAGCTTGGACATCGTGGTCATTAAGCCCCATGTATTTGGGTATGTGTGGATTTTTGTGTGATAACTTGTTTTTAAAATTATGACTGAGCATCTGATGCTTTTCTGTGAATGGCAATGTTTTTCCAGAATAGGTAGTAGTGGATAGTAATAATAATTGAACGTGTTTTAAGGGCGGCCCTGCTGATTACTGAGGCCTGGTAGTTCATGCACGTTTAAATGAATAAATATTCATGCAAAAATGCGCTAATTATTAGTCAAATATGCATCACGCTTCAACAAATATGCACTATGAAAAAACTACGGCAATTACGATCACTCCGTATTTTTTAGCGTTTCTATTTTGAATGTAAAGAAAATATGAACAGACGGACATCCAGAGCCGTATTTCTAAATAGGCTAAGTAGGCTGCAGCCTAGAGCGGAAAAATTTTCAGGGGCGGCAGTTTGGCAATTCATTCAAAACCTAAAATGAAGTATTTCAGACGTTAATAATATTTTCCGTACGAATTTAAGAATACAAGTTGCTTAAAAATATGTTTTAGTTTCTATACCGTTCTTCCTGCCTTAGAAGAGTTAAGAACTATCTACGAACTAGTATTTCTGAAATACGGTTAAACTCACTTTCATTACTTTGTATTGAGGCAAATACAACAAAAACACTTTCATATGAGGACATTATTAACGAGTTTGCCTTTAAGAAATCTCGTAAGAAAGCTATGTAAATTTGAACACGGAGATTACGTGGGGTGAGTTGTTTTAGAGAAGTTTGTATATTTTCAACAAATAAACCAGTAATTAACTACATTTTGTAATTTCGTTTCACCGTGTAGGACAACTTAATTCAAATTGAACACAGTTCATCAATTACGCAAAAGATAGTCATTTAACATTAAAATATAAAAATATGTATAAAATAGTGATTACTGATCTCCAAGAACAAATTAATGAATTAATTAAGTTCGAAACCCATTCAATTTTTTTACGAATCTTAAAAGAAGTAAGTAAAAAAACAACTAGATAATGTACCCAATTGTCATCATATGGAACATGTGTTCGTATCCTAGCTAGCTCACGGTCTTTCGAGGTATGGGACGTTCCTGCCCACCATACGACCACATGCTCAGGATTTGAGTCTGTCAGGTAACTACTCTACATGAAAGAAACAACATATTCCTAAATACAACATTTAATTATATAAAATCATGGCTATACAACAAAAATACAAGCAAAGGATAATTTACATTTATTTCCCACAATGAAAATCAAGGTTATTTGTGAGTCTCTTCTTAATTAGTGCTTCACTGCACTCAAATTTATTTCTAGCATCCTATCATTGATACTTTCAGACTTCTACGAGTGTTCATATTGTTCTTCCCATGGCACAATTTAACATATACTGGAGTATCACAACACAATAGTCATATTATCACTTTAAATGACATTAGTTCTTCAATAATTAAACATTAATCCGTTTCTTACGGGCATTTACTTTCATTCACATAAATTCATTACCTTATGCCTTACTTAACAAGTGTTGTGTCGTGTGAATCGTCTTCCTTTTCCCATCAATATGAAACGCTAAAGTGGTACGTTTTCCCTTCCAAAATACACATGGATAGAAATGTTTATAGTTTCACCATACAACGATTTTCTGGGTCTGGTCGAAATTATTATCGTTTCAAACGTATCATGTCATTGAAATCACCTACCCGTCTGCATAAATTAGTGTGAACTGGGCAAAAATGCACTTTAAAAAGATGCCTATATTTATTTGGTTCAGCGTTCCTCCTCAGAGAATAACTGGGCCAAATATTATCCGATCACAATGATTCAACAATGTATGAGTGTTGGAACACATCATTTAATTCAATTGGCATCATCACAACAATCATATCTTAATTACATTTCGAAATATCGAGATTCTCCAGTGTCCCACTATGCTTTTAAAATAAAGGGACCAGGTCAACAGACCTCCCTTTCAAGCAGGCAATAAAATTAGTTCCAGCTGGCCGAGCAAGATGGCCGCCGTCCTCGTGGTCTACATACCACCCCCCTCTGGCTGCTAGCAAGGTCATCTTTGTTTACAATTGCAGTACAATGGAGTTACACCGAGTGTTGCCTCTAGTAATTGAGTCATTCTAATTATTTAACACCTACATTTATAGTAATGGGCTCAACACGGCTCCTAATTAACATTCATGGCATGGGATGGATCCTGTAATAGCCTTGCCGTTCAGTGGCGATACAAATGGCTTCGGGCGCGCATCACGATTGAGAATCCAAGATTTCTCATCAGCAGCTGCCTAATATAATATAAGGAAATCTGCGTTTCCTATACGACGAACATTGATTCTAACCTCTCAGGGCAGATCAATTAATACATGGCTCACGCAGGGTCTCGAAGAGCATCCCTCATGGCAATATTCCTGCTAGCGATGGATACAGACAGGCTTCGTTCCAATTCGCTGCGAATAATACAAGTATGCCCCACGGCAATACTATCTCGTGGATTAGCCAACTTCTCCGCCTAACGTGCAAGCTATGTTAGAATGGTCCCCACAACTTTATTGACGTAAATCACTTGATTCTACGTTACTTTGCTCGCGGTATGCGGCTCAAACAATACTTCTCATAGATGACTCAATTATTAAAGCACTCACGTCCTCTCTGCAATTACTCTTAAGCTAAAGCTTTAAATAGCTCCTAAGACAACATAAATTTACTGGCGTACATTACTTTAATGGTTCTCAAATACAATCCTGATAATTGACCATATTAATTATTCATTCACAATTCACTGACACTGAAAAACTCTCATATCCCGATATATTTTACGTTACTTTCTTACTGTTTACAAAATACAGTATCTTTATATTAGACATGACACACTTTGTACGTTCTTTAGGCCTGAAATGCCTATTACTTTACTTATTACTGTTACCGACCCCAGATTATTATTATTATTATTATTAATAATATTTAACGTTACCGTTATATTCATCACTATCTTAGGCCTGAATGGCCCTAAACAAATCACCTTCCAAGCCATATTCTACCAAAACACGAGTGGTGAAAGCTCGTACATAAGTGACTGTTACATCTTAGTCTTAAAGTGATGCTTCGTTGTATGGTGAACCATCTAATTACATTAACATTTTAAAATTTGTACTCACTTTTCATTTTCGCTGGATTATTCCAGCACACCAGCCACGAACCTGCCATGATGCTTGGTCTAAGCCATCATGCTATATCTCACACGACACATGGTAATAATATTTTTATCACTGGCTTTTCTCATTTTAACACAATACATATTATTTCACAATACACATAAACACTTCGAAATCACTGTAATAAAACTTATATACACTTCTCGCACTATTTCACATGTGGATCCTGAATTGGACTCCTACTAACGCCTGACCTCAGAGATGCGATGCAGCTACGACAACCGCTGGTCTCCGTGAAAGTCTATCATGTGTGCGTGCGTTCGATTCTCGTCACCTTCAATTCTGTTCAGTTCACTGTCACGTTTATTGTGATGCCTTCCAGGCTCCCAAAACTGTAGTGATCCTGATGATAATGTGTCATTTAACTATGACGATACCTCCTGGTATATTCACTGTCCACAAACATCCTAAATTATTCCTACGCTGTAGCGAACTTTATACTTGCGTATGATAATGGATAAATATCTGCTGTAGATTAAATCTTATGCGATTCATGATTACTATTAAGAAGCTGTATGATGCGCTTCCATTGTTCTTCAAATATACTTGAGCGTCGATACTTTAACATTTCGCGCACTTTCTGGCAGCGTATTAGTTACGTGTTGAGTCAAGACGAACTGGAGATGAACTGCAGATGGTCTGGAGATGAACTGGAGAAGAACTTGCTGCTCCCCCTATATAAAGGTTTCTCGTAAAATGTAGTCCACTGGAGATACGGGAACGACTTCTTTCTTGAAATAATGCATTTCCAGCCAAAATGACGTATACACCTCGTTTGTCTAGGTGTGGAGGTCCCATAATCACTCGCGTGCAAGCGATCGCTTCGGCCAATTAATTACAATTAATTGCCTTCTTCCATAGCGTCATGACGCCAGCCTGGTAAATCCCCTCGTGCGGGTCTCCAAATCATTCCTCTCGCGCATAGGCCTTGTGTTCACAGGCTCATTTCAAGACATAGGCTTTAATTTAGGTGTGAGACCACTCCTAAATTATCTCTCCTAGAATATATTCACCTGGGTGTACTTTTTACTCCATTTCAATGCTCCAATTGGCTGTAATCAATTAATTTCCGTGGACAATTACCCCCTCTCCGGTCTCAAACGTTGTCTACCGGTGAACCCCAGAGTCATTAATTTCGAGCTGTCCCGGCGGTCCAGACGAAATGAGTTCCTTCGGCGTCACTAATCCACGCCCATCTGTTGGCTGCGATTAGTCAAATGTCAAGCTGGCTTGCCTTCATACGCTTAGCCTTCCAAAACGTACATATGCTTGCATTTTCTTATAATTATTCACTTTAAACAGCTATGATATTCACATTCTAGCCGTGAAATCATGCTATATTATTATATGTCATTATATCTCCCATTGCTCTTCGGGTTCCCTGTAGCTGTTCCCCCTCAGAGATCAATGGTTCGACTCTAGGCAGAATCATGGGCCTGGTCTTCTCTGATAAGACCCGAGTTCGATGCCAGTCTGCCGTGTCCTATTGGGCACAATAACTAATTTAATTATAACATTTATTATGTAAGCCATTAAATTTGTAGTTTTATCTAAACTAAATGAACGTTATGCTTAAAAAAAGATGAAAATGCCAATGAACTCTATCGTTTTGTTGTATAAAACAAATATATTAAGAAAATATGAACTATTGAGGGGACGGCAAATGGAATTTAGCCTATAGGCGGCATACTCTTAAATCCGGCCCTGCGAACATATAACTACACCTTTTTTTAAAATAGCCTATCTCAACTAAGAAACAGTTCTAAATAGTAGGAAATGTTATTTAATGTAACTTCAAACGGTGTTGACCATCAATAATTATTTTTATGTAAAATTTTTAAGAGAGACTGATATAAAATTTTTATAGCCATTGATTTTTTTTAAATGTTAGTAACTTACAATATTCATATAGTGAATGCTGAATGATAAAAAATTACGAGCCTTAAGGTAGTCGCATATGATGTGTAACATGTGACATGTTATCCCTTGTTAACAGTGAACTCTGTTGGTCATTGAAATAACTACTTGTAAAATTGCAGTGACAAATCCTGATCTGTTTTCAGCAAATATGATATAATGAATATTTTCACCCCAAACAACGACAACTTGAAGATGATTTATTGTAGGAATATATTTAATGGGGCCTCCAAACCTTCAAGTAATTTTGTATGCGATATAGATTCCACATAGCCATACAGCAAAAGTATGAAGATTTAATAAATTATATTGTTTTAAGCAAATATGATATAATGAATATTTTCACAACAAAGAACGGCAATTTGAAGATGATTTATTGTACGAATATATTTAATGGGGCCTCCAAACCTTGAATAAACCGTATGCGATATACATTCCACATAACCACATGACCAACTATGTGTCTGCCGGGAGAACAGTGAACTCTGTTGGTCATTGAAATAACTACTTGTAAAACTGCAGTGCCAAATCTTGACCAGTTAGGAATGTCTGTCTGTTCGTCTTTTATGCGTTCATAAACCATTCATCCGATTGCGATAAAATGTTGGTGAGTTGTTGAAAACACTTTCGGGATGGCCATAGGCATAGTTAATCCATTTCACAATAGATAGCGCGTGAGTAGTTTAAACAAATGCCTAATGGCCATGCGTTCATATACAATTCATCCGATTGCGATACAATTTTGGTGAGTTGTTGTGCACATTCCCGGAAAAATTATAGGCGTAGTATATCCAATTTACAATAGATGGCGCGCGAGTAACTTCAACAAAATTGCGTGCGTTTGTTTCAAGAAAGTCCCACATGCGTTCATATACCATTCATCCCATTGCGATGAAACTTGGGTGAGATGTTGTGTACACTTCAGGGAAGGTTTCTGGCTTAGTAAATCCACTTAACAATAGGTAGCGCACGAGTAGATTCAACAAATGAGCGACGACGGGCGAAGCGTTTCAACAAAGTCCTGTATGCGTTCACATACCATTCGTTCGATAGCGATGAAATTTGGGTGAGATGTTGTGTGCGCTACAGGAAAGGTTTCTGGCTTAGTAAATCCATGTTATTATAGGTAGCACACGAGTACATTCAACAAATGAGCGACGACGCGCGAAGCGTTTCAAGAAAGTCCCGTATGCGTTCATATACTATTCGTCTGATAGCGATGAAACTTGGGTGAGAGGTTGTGTACACTACAGGCAAGGTTTCTGGCTTAGTAAATCCATGTTATAATAGGTAGCGCACGAGTATATTCAACAAATGAGCGACGACGCGCGAAGCGTTTCAACAAAGTCCCGTATGCGTTCATATACTATTCTACTGATGGCGATGTAACTTGGGTGAGATGTTGTGTACACTTCAGAGAAGGTTTCTGGGTTAGTAAATCACTTTACAATAGGTATCGCACAAGTAGATTAAACAAATGAGCGACGACGCGGGAAGTGTTTCAACATAGTCCCGTATGCGTTCATATACCATTTGTCCGATAGCGACTAAACTTGGGTGAGCTGTTGTGTACACTCCAGGGAAAGTTTCAGGCTTAGTAAATCCATTTTATAACTGGTAGCGCACAAGTAGATTCAACAAATGAGCGAAGACGCGCGAAGCGTTTCAACAAAGTCCCGTATACGTTCATATACCATTCGTCCGATAGCGATGAAACTTGGGTGAGATGTTGTGTACACTTCAGGGAAGGTTTCTGGCTTAGTACATCCACTTTGCAATAGGTATCACACAAGTAGATTCAACAAATGAGCGACGACACGCGAATCGCTTAAACAAAGTCCCGTATGCGTTCATATACCATTCGTCCGATTGCTATGAAACTTTGGTTGAATTGTTGTGCACACTCCAGGAAAGGTTTCTGACTTAGTAAATCCTTTTTACAATAGGTAGCGCACGAGTAGATTCAACAAATGAGTAACGGCACGTGTATCGTTTAAAAAATCGTATGCGTTCATATACCATTCATGCGATTGCAATGAAATTTGGAGAAATGTTGTTTCCACTCCCGCAAAGATTTCTGATTTAGTAAATCCATTTTACAATTGGTAGCGCACGAGTAGATTCAATTAGTGAGCGACAGCGCGTGAATCATTTCAACCAAGTCCCGTATGCGTTCATATACAATTCATCCGATTATGATAAAACTTTGGAGAGCTGAGTACAGTCCTGCGAAGGTGTATGAATTATTAAATCAGTTTTCCAATGGGTGGCGCACAAGTAGATTCAACAAATGAGTGACGGCGCGCAAATCGTTTAAACAAAACCCCGTATGCGTTCATATGCCATTCACTTGATTGCGATGAAACTTTTATGAGTTGTTGTGTACACGTCAGGGAAGGTTTTCGACTTAGTCAATCCATTTTACAATAAGTAGCGTACGAGTATATTCAACCAATGTGTGACGGCGCTCGAATCGTTTCAAGAAAGTCCCATATGCGTTCATATACCATTTATTTCATTGCGATGAAACTTTGGTGAGTTGTTGAGCACGCTCCCATGATTTTTATTTTGAGATAGTAAATCAATTTTACAATAGTTTAGAGGTGGTTAACGGAAAAAGAAAAAAAATATTGGGAATCAAAAAGCACTTCAACAAACAAAGTTACAACGCCAACACTTTCTTTGATTGGCATTGCAACGCATGCCGGGTACAGCTAGTATGATATAATGAATATTTTCACACCAAAGAACGACAATTTGAAGATGATATATAGTAGGAATATCTTTAATGGGGCCTCCAAACCTTGAAGTAAACCGTATACGATATACATTCCACATAGCCACATGGCCGTCTGTACGTCGTGGTATGAACCTCCGCCACCACGCGCGCTCATTGTTTCCATCCCAACCATTTCCGTTTCATTGTTTCCGTCCCATCCATTTCCGTTTCATTTTTCAAAATCATCCCCACAAAAAATATATACAGATACTGAGTGGAAAGTTGTTAGACATCAAAAATAATTGATATTAACTTGCAAAAGTGACTGAAACGTACTAGCTATTAAAATAATTTCAGTATTATTCTGTGATAGCAAAAGTCTCCTACTTCCTTTAGTTTTTCACCTGCCAATTTGATGTCCATAGAGATTTCTGATTTATTTCGGCTGCATTCCAATATTTTGTTTTACATTTATGAATTTTCATTATGAATTCTTTCCTCAAGACGGAGTCCATACCATTCAAAAGTTTATTCAAATCCTCAGGCGTGTCGGCAAAAATGACTATGTCACGGCAAATCTCGGAGTTGAAATTATTTCTCCTTGAATCTTCACTCCCACTTTAAATCTTTCTCCAATTTCCTTCATTGCTTCTTCAATGTAAAGATTGAAAAGTATGGGTGATAAGTTGCAGCCTTGCCTTACACCTTTCTGAATACCAGCTTCTCCCTCATGTCCCTCAGCTCGAATGACTGCTGTCTGGTTTCTGTATAGATTGTAGATCACCCTCCTATCCCTGAACTTTATTACAATCGTTTTCAAAATGACAAACAATTTAGTCCAATCAACGTTATCAAAAGCCTTTTATAAGTCTACAAATGCCATGAACGTTGTATTATCTTTCCTTATTCTACCTTCCAAAATCAGCCTAAGACTTAGTGTACAACTTCCCTTGTTCCTACATTTCTCCTGAAACCAAACTGGTCTTCACCCAACTCCGTTTCTATCTGGCTTTCCATCCTCTTGTAAATTATTCTTGACAGGATCTTTGAAGCGTGAGTAATCAAGCTGATTGTACGGTAATCTTCACATCTGTCAGCTCCCACGTTCTTCGGTACAGGGATGATAACATTCTTCTTGAAATCAGAGGGTACCTCACCTTTCTTATAAATCCTACACACCGAGTGAAATAACCTGATCAGACCTTCATCTCCTATGCAGCGTAGCAACTCAATCGGTATATCAGCTATGCCTGGTACTTTGTTCCTGCTTAAGTCTTCCAAAGCTCTGTCAAATTCTGATCTCAATATTAAATCTCCTTTCCCATCCTCATCAATTTCCTCTTCCCTTTCCATTACATGATTCTCAATCCCCTTTCCCTTATACAAACACTCTAGTAAGCTTTCCATCTCTTAACCTTTTCTTCCCTATCTGTTAGAGGCTTCGGTGGCGTAGTCGGTAGCATGCTGAGCTTCTATGCCCAAGATAGCGGGTTCAAACCCGGCCGAAGCCATCGGATTTTTTAAGAGCGTTAAAAATCCCTCAGTATGCCTTCCTTCTTAGGGGAAGTAAAGCCGGCGGTCCCATGTCATATGCCATAGATTTATGACATGTTAAAGAACCTTCCACTAATTGCACCTGGGTGAAGCTAAATTGGATAGGTTACGAATGTGAACAACGCTCTTAGGTTTCTACGTTCGTTGCCAAGAGCCGACTGCGGTGGCGTCTAGTAGCTAAGTTCTGAACTTGGCCTAGTAGTCGTTGACGGTGGCGCTTGGCGGCAAAAGTCGGAACTATCTGAAAAATTCTAAGTTGCAGTACTTAAATTAAAAAACAGATAACACACACTAATACAGTCATCACAATTAACACCGGTTATCAGACAGATTCTACACACACCCAAAGTACACGGGGCTACATGACCGCGTTGTCGCAGCCCCTAAACTTAAGAACTAACCAACCAGAGGCTTTCCATTTGTGTCCTTAATATTAGAGAATGATATTAGAGCATTTAGTCTTCTTTTCCCCAACATGAAGTAACAAAAAGCGCTTCAAAACAACATGAAATTAGAAAATACGCCCTTCTCAAGCAGGCAAAGGAGAATAATATGATGCATTGTGCCAAAATGATCAAAATATGCATAAATATGCAAAAATATGCAAAAACGTGATTTTGCATGAACTTCCGGGTCTTACTGATTATCATTCCTGCCTTCTTCAGTTCTTCATTCCAGATGTCCAAATTGTGCTCTAGCTCTCGAGGGGACTTTGCTATAATAACCAGGGGCGTATATAAGGGGGGTGCTGAGGGGGCTCCAGCCCCCCCCCCCCCCGAAAAAAGCCAATAAAAATTAAGAAAGTGCTGCTTTGGTAAGAGCATTAAATAATTGTAAATTTGGTTGTACCCTAATCTTAACTTATTGGCTAAGTTATAAACAATATTAAAATTGAAATTATACTAACTCGTGGTGAAGTGGGTAGCATTCTTCGCTGCCGCCCCGGAGATCCGAATTCGATTCCCGGCTCTGCCAAGAAATTTTAATTCTAGTCTGAGGGCTGGAACGGGGTGCACTCAGCCATGTGAGGTAAAGCTGTGAATTCCACAGTATGTTTTTGGAGAAATACCTGTAAAAAACTGTTTAGGACTACCTTTCTGCTTAGTAAATTGACAAATATTTAGATATATGCCATTCATACTCCATAGATCATAATAGTAAGTTCATTAAGTATAACATTTTATTTGTGTGTTGTGTTGTATTTTACGACTTTTTTGTATTGCCAGTAATAATTGTAGGCTATATAAACTTTGAATCTTATCTAAAATAATAACCAAAGTTATATGCTATAAGGTAATGGTTGATATTTTTGGGTATTTTGAGGTGACAATCCCCTGAGAATACTCACAATTTTCCAGGATAGTAGCCCCCCCCCCCCTCGAATTTTTTTCTATATACGCCCCTGATTATAATCACATCATCTGCAAATTCCATGACTGTTCATGTAATTAATAAGATCTGAAATCCCAGTGATACTTGGGAAACAGTTGGTATTGATTCATTCAAAGCTGGCGCCCGTCCAAATCTGGTCTTCAAAACAGATCGCATTTCCGATGAGACGCCCGAAGGCCACTTCGTGGGAAACAGAGAAAGCGAAGATAACTCATAGGATTCTATTCCAGAGGAGCAAAATTATTTCGTCGTTGATAAACTCTCTGTATTCATAGGTCCTATTGACGTGGTTATTAAATTTAGGGGATTTAGGGCATCTTGGTCACGTAGCCCCGTGTACTTGGTCGTTCTTAGCTAAGCTACTTGTACTGTACATAGGGCATTTTCAACCCGAGAATATTTCCACAGTTTAAATGAGAAGGTTCAGTTAAATGATTTGAAGTCATTTACACAAAATTCTCAAACAAATTATGAAAATCACTCTCGGCACGCCGGAAGGTAGAGGTAGATTTCACCGGGCAAAGAAAAATACAGGTGGCTTCGGTGGCGTAGTTGGTAGCGTGCTAAGCTTCTATGCCCAAGGTCGCGGGTTCAAATCCGGCCGAAGACGTCGGCTTTTTTAAGAGCGTTAAACATCCCTCAGTATGCCTTCCTTCCGAGGGGAAGTAAAGCCGGCGGTCCCATGTCATAGATTTATGGCATGTAAAAGAACCTTCCACTAATTACACTTGTGTGAAGCTAAATTATAGGTTAGATTTGACTAACGCTCTTAGGTTCCAATGTCCGTGGCCAGGAGCGCACTGCGGTGGCGACTAGTAACCAAGTAACGAACTAGTTGTCGTTGATGGTGGCGTTTGGTAGCAAAAGTAGGAATTACTAGAAAATTGAATGTTTGGAGTCCTTACTTGAATTAAAAACAGATAACACACACTAATACAGCCATCACAATTAAAACCAGTTATCAGACAGATTCTACACACACACAAAGTATACGGGGCAACATGACCGCGTTGTCGCAGCCCCTTAACTAAGGAACCAACCAACCGTTTTTGACTCTTAGTCTATACGAAGAATAGTATGAACTTTTAATGGATTCGATTTCTTTACATACTAAGAATACTACATTATGCAACGAGCCTATAATGGCAATAATTAAGACACGAGAATGTTTATAAAACGAGTGTATGCGAGTTTTATAATTTCCATACGAGTGTCTTAATTACCATTATAGGCGAGTTGCACACGACTGTTTATGTTCGACGATAATTATTATAAATATTGTTACGGCTGTGAGTTTGTGTCATCGCTCGCCGCATGAGTTACAACTGCCCCAGGGCTGGGCTGTGCCCTGCCTCCTGTATTGCGTGCGCCTTATGCAACAGGGCTACTAGGACAAAGGGATAGTCCAGAATATTCGTGACTGGACCAGCGATGGAAACCTCGAGAAGCCGTGAACCCTGGATGGATCTAGAAGCATTTATTGAGTCACCGGCCTGCTATATAAGTGCGACCTGCCAAGCAGTTGTTGTTGTTGTGTTTTATGAGCTAGTGCGAATATTTATCCCGGGCGACAGAAGTGTGGTGACTTGCGAAATCCCTAGTGAAGCTGATTCTCTTGACAGCGAGGAAGTGATTGTGGTGCTTGTGAAACAGTGTATAGACCTAGTGCAGCTATTTCCAGCTAGCGTACGAGACCGGACTCATTAGCGAAGAGGATTAACTGTGGTCTGTTGACAAGTGAAAGGGAAAGTATTCTCGACGTGAGGAAACTGGAGTAAGGTAATAATTGCTGTTGAGTAGTGTATTTTTCTGGCTGCAATAAAATTAATTATTTCTTTAAGCAGTAATTGGTATTGTGCTTTATACCCACCGTAATCCAGTTAACAAAGGTGCCCCTAGGGGGTGGCACGTAAGAACTGGTGTCAGAAGCCGGATTACGAACTCAAGCACAACACCTGACGGTCCTGGTTTCAAAACCCGAGCAGGTCATTTTCTCTAATTTTCCTGTGAGTGCATGCCCTTTACAAGACAAACAACTAAAATGGAGGAGAAATTGGCAGCATTGCTAGAAAAGTTAAATGGCATGGAAACCAAATTAGAAGACGGCCAGAAGAAGCTACAAGACGGCCAGAAGAAGATGGAAGACGGTCAAAACAAGTTAGCGGAGGACCTGAAGAAGATGGAGGACGGCCAGAAGAAGATGGAGGACGGCCAGAAGAAGTTAGCCGAGGACCTAACTGCCAAACTAGAAGACGGCCAGAAGAAGATGGAAGACGGTCAAAATAAGCTAGCGGAGGACCTGAAGAGGATAGAGGACGGCCAGAAGAAGATGGAAGACGGTCAGAATAAGTTGACACAGGACCTGAAGAAATTAGAACTGGGTCTGCGTGAGGAAGTCACGGCAGTGGAAAAGAAGTTCGACGCCTTACAAGTGGAAGTTGCCGAGCTGCGCCAACGCCCGCTGATGGGGGTGGAGGAGAAATTCAACGCCTTACAAGTGGAAGTTGCCGAGCTGTGCCAACGCCCGCTGACGGGGGTGGAGGAGAAATTCAACGCCTTACAAAAGGAAGTTGCCGAGCTGCGCCAACGCCCACTGACAGGGGTGGAGGAGAAATTCAACGCTCTACGAGAGGAAGTTGCCGAGCTGCGCCAACGCCCGCCCACCGTTACACCGGGAATATCAGGAACGGGACATAGCAGAGTGACGCCCCCAACCTTCGACGGAAAGGTCCCGTGGAGCACCTACTTACGTCAGATCGAGGCGGCCTGTTCCATAAATAACTGGAACAACACAGAAAAGGCTACAGCTCTCATTGTAGCGCTGAGAGGTGACGCCCTTAACGTCCTTCAGGCCATCCCGACTGGATCCCAGGACTACGCTTCCCTGATCGCCCATATGGAGTCCCGATATGGAGATAGCCATCTTCAGCAGGCCTATCAGATGCAGCTCCGGACCCGGGTACAGAAGAACGCGGAAACCCTGCAGGAGTTCGAGATGGACATCGCACGCCTCGTAAGGCTCGCCTACCCAACAGCGCCGGCCGACTTTCTGGAGCAGATAGCGACGCAGACTTTCACCGACGGGCTACGGAACTCGGACACTCAACAGGCGCTGCGTCTCGCGCGCAATAAGACCCTGGCAGATGCGCTGAGCCACGCACTTGAGTTCGAGACGGCAAAACAGGCATCCAGAATGCACGCGCGGGTGCGTCAAGTGGACGTCGACGAACCAGTAAAAACCAACGAGACCAAGCCCCTGGCCGACGAATTAATGGAGGTGCTAAGCCGTTTCTTCGATAGTCGCGGTACCACCAGCAACGACACAGCCGGAAGACAACCGGAGAGGCGGCCCGGAAGAGGACTACCGACCTGCTGGGCCTGCGGTAAGAAAGGCCACCTGAGCAAGGACTGCGGTGATCGCCGCCGCCGAGGGTATCCGACGGGATATCAGTCGTCTGAAAACCGCGCGGCCCAGGGAAACGAGTATTAGCCAGCCTTGGGGGGCAAAGGTTGGCTTGTGACAGTCGTCAAGCCCCAGCAGTCCAAGTGCGTGTGACGAAGTTACGGAGGGACAATAACAGCCTGATTGTCGACGGAGTCGTCAACGGAGTGAGCTGGCCCATGCTGATCGACACGGGAGCGTCGAGGACTATCGTCAATCCCACCGTGATCCCGAATTGGAGAGTGCAACCCACACAAAGGAACCTCCAGCTAATAACCGCGACCGGAGAGACCGCATCGGTACGTGACGAAGCATCACTGGAGCTCGTCATTGGTCGACGGGCGGTGAAGCATCCAGTGCTTGTGGCTGACGTATCAAACGAAGTGATCATCGGACTGGACTTCCTGGACCAGAACAACATCATCTTGGACTTGAGTACCAACACTCTGCACTTCGGAGGTGAGGAACTTGCTTTGCAACCAGCACACGAGGCCGTCAACGCACGACGAGTAAGGCTGAGAGAGGACGTCATCATTCCTGCCAGGACGGAGGTCAGCGCCGCCGTAATTGTCGACGGAACTGCTGAGGGAGTGGCGGCTGTCATCGAGCCAAAATATGAGGACATCCAGACAAAAGGATTGCTAGTTGCCAAGACCCTCATCAAAACGACGCCTCGGCCGTACGTCCGCCTGTCCAACCTTAACGACTACGATATTACGGTTCACCGGGACACCAACCTAGGAGTCTGCGAGCCCGTTACCTGGATTGCCCGCATCACAGAAACGACGGACGGACACCTGCAGACGGACAACCGAAGAAGACGCGCCCCGCCAGAAGAACTACAGAAGCTGTACCAAGGATGCCAGGACCATTTAGACGAGGAGCAATCACGCCAACTTCAGGATCTGCTACGTGAATTCCAGGATGTCTTCTCCGTGGGGAGCAAAGACTTCGGCAGGACAAGCTTGGTCCAGCACAGAATCGACGTTGGGGACAGCGCACCGACTAGGGCCACATTCCGACGAGTCCCGCTCGCCAAGCAAGCCGAAGTCGACCGGATGGTAGAAGAGATGAAGGAGCAAGGGGTGATCGAGCCATCACATAGTCCTTGGAGTTCTCCGGTCGTGCTAGTGAAGAAGAAGGACGGTTCCACCAGGTTCTGCGTGGATTACAGGCGGGTGAATGACGTCACGAAGAAGGACAGCTACCCTCTACCCCGGATCGACGATACCCTGGACACCATATCAGGGTCGAGATGGTTCTCCACCTTGGATTTGAAGAGTGGCTACTGGCAGGTGGAGGTCCACCCTAAGGACCGCGAGAAAACGGCGTTCTCTGTGGGCAGCGGGCTCTGGCAGTTCACCGTCATGCCATTCGGTCTGTGCAACGCCCCTGCGACCTTCGAAAGGCTAATGGAGTCCATTCTGAGGGGACTACACTGGAAGTCCTGCCTGGTCCACCTAGACGACGTCATCGTTCTGGGGAGGAGCTTCGAGGAGCACTACAGCAACCTGAAGGAGATCTTGTTGAAGCTACGGGTTGCCCAGCTGAAGTTGAGCCCCAAGAAGTGTCAGCTCTTCCAGAAGCGGGTCCAGTACCTTGGGCATATCGTCTCCAAGGATGGGGTGCGCACTGACCCAGAGAAGACCGCAGCTCTGAGGGAGTGGCCAGTTCCGAAGGACAAGTCCCAACTACGAAGCTTCCTGGGACTCTGCACTTATTACCGTCGCTTCGTGAGAGGATTCGCCGACATCGCCAAACCTTTACATCGACTGACTGAGAAGGACCAACTCTTCACGTGGACAGCAGAATGTCACAGTGCCTTCGAACAACTCAAGCAGGCTCTGTGCACCGCGCCTATTCTGGCCTACCCCAGACCTGGAACAAGGTTCATCGTCGATACCGATGCCAGCGACTTTGGCATAGGGGGAATCATGTCGCAAGTAGTGGACGGCGAGGAGAGAGTAGTGGCCTACTTCAGCAAGGCCCTGTCAAAGCCAGAAAGGAACTACTGCGTCACCAGGAAGGAGCTGCTCGCCATCGTGAAGACCATTGAACATTTCCACAAGTACCTGTACGGGCAAGAATTTCTCATCAGGACCGACCATGCATCCCTGCGGTGGCTCCTGAACTTCAAGCAGCCCGAGGGTCAACTCGCGCGGTGGTTAGAGAGGCTTCAACAGTACAACTTTGAGATTCAGCACAGGAAAGGCCAACTGCATTCTAACGTCGACGCCCTGTCACGAAGACCGTGCCCCGAAGACTGCATATTCTGTGCCCGAAGGGAGGAGAACACTGGGATACAGTGCCGACGGACTACTGTGGAACTTCAAGGGAACTGGAGCCACGAATCTTTCACGCGGACACAAGCAGAAGATGATGACCTGGGACTGATAGCCGAATGGAAGAGGGCCTGTGTCCCCAGACCCGGGTGGAACATTGTGAGTGACTGCAGCCCAAAGTTTAAGTCCTACTGGGCGCAGTGGGACTCGCTGATTGTAAGGGATGGCCTCATCTGCCGCGCCGGGGAGAGCACCGACGGGAAGACATCTCGGGAACAAGTCGTCGTTCCAAAGGCTATGACGGAGGAAGTCCTGAAGGAAGTCCATGGAGGATCATCTGGTGGACACCTAGGGATAAAGAAGACCCTGGAGAAGCTGAGAGAGCGGTTCTACTGGATCGGATGCCGAACAGACGTGGAGAACCACTGCGCGAGGTGCCACGATTGCGCAGCCAGCAAGGGCCCAGGACGAAGACGACGGGGTCCACTGAAGACCTACAACGTGGGCGGCCCCATGGAGAGAGTGGCCATTGACGTTGCTGGGCCATTCCCGTTAAGCGAGGCAGGGAACCGCTACATATTAGTCGTCAGCGACTACTTCACCAAATGGCCGGAGGCGTATGCGCTCCCTAACCAAAAAGCCGCGACGATCGCAGAGACCCTGGTGAAGGAATTCGTCAGCCGGTACGGAGTACCCCTGGAGCTGCACTCCGACCAAGGGAGGAACTTCGAGTCGCAGGTGTTCCAGAACCTATGCCAGCTGCTGGGAATCCGGAAGACAAGGACAACGCCGCTACGCCCTCAGTCCGACGGGATGGTAGAGCGATTCAACCACACCATCGAGAACCATCTCCGAATAGTTGTCAGCGAGCACCAGAGGGATTGGGACAAGCATCTTCCACTATTTCTCCTGGCCTACCACGCCGCCGTGCATGAAGCCACCGGGTGCACACCAGCCCGGGCCATGTTTGGGAGGGAGCTCCGTCTACCTGTCGATCTTGCCTTCGGCCGACCTGGGAATGATCCGATCCCGGTAAGCCAGTATTGTCAAGAACTGGTCGACCAACTGGAGGACGTGCACGCGTTCGCGAGGAGGAAACTGCGGATCGAGACCGACCGAATGAAGACCCGATACGACCAGCAGACGGATGCCGGAGGATTCCACGAGGACTACCTGGTCTGGCTCTTCAACCCATTACGGAAGAAAGGCCTGTCACCCAAACTGCAGAAGTCCTGGGAGGGCCCTACCGAGTCGTGAAACGGATCAACGATGTCGTCTACAGGATCCAGCGGAGCCCGAGGGCGAAGATGAAGATCGTGCATCGAGATCGCCTGGCAGCCTACGGAGGGACACAGACGGACCAATGATTGATCGGGACGATCAGCCTTTTTAGGAAGGGGGTGGTGTTACGGCTGTGAGTTTGTGTCATCGCTCGCCGCATGAGTTACAACTGCCCCAGGGCTGGGCTGTGCCCTGCCTCCTGTATTGCGTGTGCCTTATGCAACAGGGCTACTAGGACAAAGGGATAGTCCAGAATATTCGTGACTGGACCAGCGATGGAAACCTCGAGAAGCCGTGAACCCTGGATGGATCTAGAAGCATTTATTGAGTCACCGGCCTGCTATATAAGTGCGACCTGCCAAGCAGTTGTTGTTGTTGTTGTGTTTTATGAGCTAGTGCGGGTATTTATCCCGGGCGACAGAAGTGTGGTGACTTGCGAAATCCCTAGTGAAGCTGATTCTCTTGACAGCGAGGAAGTGATTGTGGTGCTTGTGAAACAGTGTATAGACCTAGTGCAGCTATTTCCAGCTAGCGTACGAGACCGGACTCATTAGCGAAGAGGATTAACTGTGGTCTGTTGACAAGTGAAAGGGAAAGTATTCCCGACGTGAGGAAACTGGAGTAAGGTAATAATTGCTGTTGAGTAGTGTATTTTTCTGGCTGCAATAAAATTAATTATTTCTTTAAGCAGTAATTGGTGTTGTGCTTTATACCCACCGTAATCCAGTTAACAAAGGTGCCTCTAGGGGGTGGCACGTAAGACTATTTTATGTTCGAACATAAATATTCATAAATATCTGTCGAGATTTCGCCAGTTTTATGTACTGAACAGAGCGCTTGAGACACAGAGAATGCGTTGTATCTGACAATGGCCTCCTCGATTACCTACTATAGCACTAGGCCAGGCAGTGAAATTTAAATTAGAAGGGCGTGGAACTCAGCGCATCTGATTATCTAATTGGTCAAACAACTGTTTCTTGAGCTCTGATTGGCGGGAGAAACTGTTTCATAATGAAAAATGAGCCTCATTATAGTACAGTTTTCTGACATATAATAGTCAGGGTGGAACATAAAGTTAAGTTATAGCGATACTTCACTTTTTTTTAGAAAATCCCATTTCCACCCCACTGGGTGCGATTTTGCCCTTAACGGAGGAGATTTTGAATGGTTATATTTTATGTATCAACTTAAACGAGATTAGTGCAAAATGACGGTAGTTATTGTGTCCACATGAAAATGATATTTTTATATAGACAAGACCAGGTCCATCCAGACAGCGCTCCGGCCGCGCTCTAAGCCAGTGCTCCGAGCGCTTTGTTGGAAGGTAGTTTCAGAAGTGGTGGGAGGAACTTGGCTGGCTGAGCGCGCTGAAGTGTGCATCCGATCCATCAGTCGCTAGTCTAGTCCAATGCGCTTTGTTGACAGCGTGCAAGTAAATCAGTTTCGCAATGGTCATAACTGAACAGCATACAAAACAAGTAGTTCCGTGAAGAACTATACAGCCTATTTTCATATATCCTACTTATGTTAATTGCCACTATCAACATACAAGATTTCAGTTTGATTGCTGTAATAGATTCGTAGATATTGAGAACCGATTAAATATTGCGGATGGTCGCCATGTTGGATTTAATATATGTAGGTCCTAGAGTTATGTACTGTTACATGAAGATTATTGTTTACGTATAGCATTCAAACTTCAATCGCATGATTAGGACACAAGAAGTAAAAACGAGATTTTAAAATTTCGCACAGCTGCCATCTTGTGGTTATGGAAACAATTGAAATAAATTAGATGCCAGTGGATTAACATTCGTATAAGGATTTACTGTACCAAGTTTCACTGCACTCGGATGGTTAAATTGTGAGAAACGTCCATGTGAATATTTATACTTCGCGTCGCTGCCATGTTGGATTTGTGATCACCAGGTTATTGAAAGTCCTATAGGTGAACTTAAGTTCATAGCCCCTATGAACATAAAAAATCATTTTGATTGCTATAATAGATTCGAAGATATTCAGAGCCGTCTAAATATTTCGGAAGGTCGCCATGTTGGATTTTTAAATGTATAGGCCATAGAGTCAGGTACCATTAAAGGAAAATTATTGCGTAGGTTCATTATTCAAACTTTCACTTCGATCGCATGATTACGACACAAGAAATAAAAACTTAATTTTAAAATTCGCACAGCCGCTATCTTGACGTTATGTAAATAATAGAACTAAATTAGATACCAGTTCATTACAATGTGTATAAACATTTCCTGTACCAGATTCCATTGTGTTTAGATCATTAAATCGCGAGAAAGGTTTATTTAAAATTTTCAAATTCGCTTGGCCGCCATGATCGTTTTGTAGTTAACCGGTTTTTTAAGTCTTATAGATGAACTTCCAGTAGTGTCTTTTATCTCCGTACAAAATTTCAGGGTGATACCGCTAATAATTTCAGAGATATAGGATGCCGGTGAAATATTTCGCACATCCGCCATCTTGTGGTTATGTAAACAATTGAACGAAGTTAGATGTCTGTGCATTACAATGTGTATAAACATATACTGTACCAAGTTTTATTGTGTTTGGTTGGTTAAAACGCGAGAAACGTCTATTTAAAAGTCGCAAATTCGCGTGGCCGCCATGTTAGTTTTGTACTTACCAGTTTTTCAAAATTCACATACGTGAACTTCTAGTAGTTCCCTTTATCACCGTAAAAAGTTCCAGGGTGATATCGGAAATAGTTTCAAAGATATTGAATTCTGGCGAAATATTTCGCACAGTCGCCATGTTGGATCGGTCAGACGTAACAAAATTTGAAGGGCACGGTCGGGGTTGTCCGAAATTGTGCTATGATCTTACCAAGTTTCATGGAAATCGCTCCAGGCGTTTAGAATTTATTAGGGGGACACACACACACACCTCACACACACACACGCACACACACACGGACAAAAGGTGATCTCATAAGCCTGTTTTTTTTTTTTCAAAATTGAAAATAGTCTAAAAAGGAGTAGTGACGCCGATCGGGAAATTACATTTTTCTGTTCAGCTTATAAAGGGCATGCCAAATGTTTAGTGTGCAACAGAGATGTAATGTGTTAAAAAGAACACAATTTGTTGTCGAATTTTCCTCTCTAAGTTAATATGTTCACATTACAGTTTGGAATAAATCACCATATTCTTTACTTAGCACTTGTGTTCGTTTCCTGCATATTCCATACATCGGAGTACCATTCGAATTGTATATGCGGTATATTTGTTATGGCAAAACAGTCCTATTAATATGTCAACAATCCCACAAGAGCCGTCGGCCGCACGACTGTACGTACGTATCTAGTCAGCGTGGTCCGATCATCGTCGTCTCCTCGCTGCCACGTGTAGTGGTGGTAGGGGAAGGAGCGCTAGTCTGACTGCCCAGTGCTCCCGGAGCGCAATTACTGGATGGTCCTGGACTAGACTATAAATCAGTACCGGAAAAATGAAAATCCACAGCTTGCTTCCAGTCTCCGACCGGGTCAGGAATGGAATGAATGAAGCCCCCATCTAGCGGCGAGGATATGGACTGTGCCGGCTGCCGAGGCCTGACGCACTCCTCTGGGGCAATGATTAAATGAATGACAGATGAAATGAAATGATAGTGGAGAGTGTTGCTGGAATGAAATTTTGGCAGGGAAAACCGGAGTACCCGGAGAAAAACCTGTCTGCCTCTGTTTTGTCCAGCACAGATCTCACATGGAGTGACCGGGATTTGAACCACGGACCCAGCGGTGAGAGGCCGGCGTGCTGCCGCCTAAGCCACGGAGGCTTGCAAAATCAGTACCGGATTAAGGTAAAATGAGGCCCAAGTCCCTCAGATTTTTGAGGGCCCTTTCTTTTTTTTTTTTCAAATAATTTTTATTTTTTAGCACCTGTACATTTAATAAAGTATATACAAGAGTTTTCTTTCTCAAGATGAATAATACACTTTTTATTAAATCATACATAGGCCTACATACTGTATATACATACATTTCAATTGAAACGATCATCATTATTTGAAAACATTTCAGACGATTTGATGAACAATTTAACAAATCATACTAGTTTTTACTTCTGTAAAATGTAATCAATTTTTTCGGTTTTTTTTTTTCATTGAAATCTTCTACAATGTCATCAAAATCAATTTCCCGCAGAACATCTGACTCGATATACATTAAACTTAGCATGTCTAATCGTTCTTGTGACATGATACACTTTTGATCAGTTTCAGTTTTAAAAACCAGTGCTCCGCAGAACAATTCGTTACGAATATGCAAAATGCAATTTCAACGTTCGGAAAAACAGACTCAAGCTTGTCTCGAATAAGAATTTCTAGAAGTTCAGAATGAGTGAACTCAGTTTTTAAAGGACATTGTAATTTAATATAATGCTGAAACTGTCTCAGTTCTAGATAAAAAAATTCTAAATATTCGGAATAAAATTTGGGGGGGGGGGGGGCAGATAATTGGGGGCCCTAGGCCTGGGCGTAATGGGTAATCCAGCACTGCTATAAATGATAAAACTTTTGAACTGATGGTGGTTTTGGGGTATGAGGGATGTGAAACGCGAATATATGTCGTAATTTTCCGGAATTCGAATACCCATTGCAATAAGTACCTAAAACTTCAGATGTGACATTCTGATGTTTTATCTTTTATGCGAATTTTGTAAAGGGAAATTCTCCTTGCATTTACTTTAATTTAATTTTAAAACCAGAACGTATAGTTAATGGTCTTAATTCATGTTAAGGGCTTGGAACATCTTGGTCATCAGCCCCGTCTAGTTGCGTGTGTCTTGAACTTGTCTGATAACCGGTATTGCTGTGATGACTGTAGTAGTGCGTATAAATTGATCAGAGACATGAATGTGGTAAGACGCCCGGGGACTTGAAGTAAGGTACTATACCGGCATTATCCTGATGGGAGTGTGGAAAACCCACACTCAAGATAGCCGCTTTAAGTGCCGGGATTCGATCCCACGATCTTAGGACTTGCTGCAGCTGTCCTCGTGTCCACGGTGCAGTTACACCGCGGGACGAAACCTGTAGTTAAACCCACAAACTTGCTGTATGGAATCATTTAGTTTCATTGAAAATTGCCGTATTTTACGGCGTTCTTTTATGGACATTGCATCACGAAAACTACTGTATAAGCAATATTTAGAAATTTGGCGGAGATCCCATTTTACAGCTCTCTATGTGTAACAGGCAACACGCACAACACCTCTGTCATTTGGGTTGTTTACTACGTAGGTGTGAGCTGCGTCATGCTCGGAGATATTCTTTAGTGACGAATAGAAACTGATATTGCGTCTTCGGTGTCGTATTTGGCAGCATGCTGAACTTCTATGCCCAAGACCGCGGGGTCAAACCCAGCCGAAGTCTTCACATTTATAAGAGCGTTACAATCCCTTCGGAGGGGACGTAAAACTGGCAAGCCCATGTCATAGTTTTATGGCATGCAAAAGAACATTCCAATAACTACAGCTGTGTGAAGCTAAAATTTGTAGTTTAGATCAGTAGCGCTCTAAGTTCCAACGTTCATCACCAGATGCCGGTTGCGATGGCATCTAGTGGCCAAATTCGCGGCTAGGTGTCGTGGACGGTAGCATTTGGTGGAAAAAGTAGGAACTACTTGAAAATTGATCGTCTGCAGTCCCTACCTGATTTGCAGATAACAGACACTAATACGGCCATCACAATTAGCCTATCACAGGTCTTCAGACAGATTCTACACACATCCAAGTACAAGTGGCTACATGACCGCGTTGTCGTAGCCCCCAAATTGAGGAACCAACCATCCAAACAGTTATTGTTGTATTGATTTTTTAGAGACTTTGCGACATCGTTGTCATGTAGCCCCGTGTACTTGGGTGTGTGTAGAGTTAGTCGTATAACCTGTGTCACTGTGAGGGCTGTATTAATGCGTGTATTTGTAATAATTGAGGGGTGGGATATGGGACGGAGGTAGCAGTGGACTTAAGTTAAGTACCATTCCGGCATTTGCCTTGAGTGGAAGTGAGGAAACCACGGAAAGCCACTTCCAGGATGGTTGACGGAATTACATTTTTGGCAAAGCCGCGCCTCCGCGTTTACAGCCAAGAATGCTAGCCACTACATGGGAATAGAAGCTATACATATTCGGGATTACGATTTTTAGCCTATTTTCATTTTATGAAAAAATAGGCTTATAAGATCACCTTTTGTCCGCGGGCGTGTGTGTGTGTGAGGCGTGTGTGTGTGTGTGTGTCCTAACAACTTCTAAACGGCTGGAGCGATTACAATGCAACTCGGTAAGATCATAGTACTATTCTGGCCGACCCCGACCGTGCCCTTCAAATTTTATTGTATCTCACCAATCCAACATGGCGTCTGTGCGAATTATTTCACCAGCATTTAATATCTCCGAAACTATTACCGATATCACCCTGGAATATCTTACGGTGATAAAAGGAAGTACTAGAAGTTTGCCTATGCGCCTTATGAAAACCTGGTGACTACAAAACCAACATGGCGGACAAGTGAAGTTGAGACTTTTAAATAGACTTTTCTCGCGATTTAACTATCCAAACGTAATGGAACTTGGTACAGCAAATGTTTATACACATTGTAATGCACCGGAGTCTAATTTAGTTCAATTGTTTACATAACCTCAAAATGGCGGCTGTGCGAAATATTTCACTGACATTCTATATCTCCGAAACTATTACAGATATCACCCTGAAATTTTGTACGGTGATAAAGGGTACTGATACAAGTCTATCTATGTAAACCTGTAAAGTACAAAACGAACATGGCGGCCAATCGAAGTTGAAACATTTGGATAGACTTTTCTCGTGATTTAACTCTCTGAGCGCAGTGAAATGTGGTACAGTAAATGATTTTACATATTGTAATGCACTGGCATCTAATTTAGTTCAATTGTTTACATAACCTCAAGATGGCGGCTGTGCGAAATTTTAAAATTAAGTTTTTATTTCTTGTGTCGTAATCATGCGATCGAAGTGAAAGTTTGAATAATGAACCTAGGCAATAATTGTCCTTGAATGGTACATAACTCTATAGCATATACATATAACAATCCAAAATGGCGAGCATCCGAAATATTTAGACGGTTCTCAATATCGACGAATCTTTTACAGCAATCAAACTGAATTGTTTTATGTTCATAGGGCTATGAACATCACCTATAGGACTTCCAGTAACCTGGTGAGCACAAATCCAACATGGCGGCGACGCGAAGTATAAATATTTAAATGGACGTTTCTCGCGAATTAACTATCCGAGTGCAGTGAAACGTTGCACGTTAAATGCTTATACAAATGTTAATCCACTGGCATCTAATTTATTTCAATTGTTTCCATAATCACAAGATGGCAGCTGTGCGAAATTTTAAAATCCCGTTTTTACTTCTTGTGTTCTAATCATGCGATTGAAGTTTGAATAGCACACGTACACAATAATCTTAATGTAATAGTACAAAAATAAAAATCCAACCTGGCGACCATCTGAAATATTTAGACGGTTCTCAATATCTACGAATCTATCACAACCTTCAAACTGAAATTTTGTATGTTGATAGAGGCAATTAACATGAGTAGGATATATGAAAATAGGCTGTATAGTTCTTCACGGAACTACTTGTTTAATTCGCAGGAAAGTCGTTGATAACCATCGAAATGTTTTGAAGATTTCAATATACGAATTTATTATTTAACATTCCATTCAACAAACTTCTGTAACATTGAAATACATGAATTAGAGCAAGCAATAACAGCCATTAATTTTAAAAATATATCCAAATAGAAGTTTTTTACAAGCCATTAACTGTTAATCGTCGATAATTGGACGCAGGGGCGTATATAGAGTTTTGTGTGTGTGTGTTTGGGGGGAGGGGGGCGGGGGGGGGCTATCCGTAGGTTTGGGGCCATGGAATAGCCTCCAAAGAAAAGGAGGGTCCAGAGTTCCTCCTCAGGAAGGAAAGTTTTGTATACTTTGGTGCAAAATGATGAGTTTTAAGCCTATCTAGCATCACTTCTCTAACCAATTTGTTCTGATGTTTTATGTTTGGTTAAAGTCAGACACAACTAAGACAATTTTAAGTTACTTTCTATTATTATTATTATTATTATTATTATTATATTGCTCACTTTATAGTATTTAGAAAGAATTAACATTGTTTGGATTTACAACTTACTCTACCGTATAATATAAAGTCACGGTTTCTTGAAGCATTACCAAATCGGTTTATAACTTCGTCAGTAAAAATTAATAAATGTAAAACAAAAATATTGGAATGCAGTCGAAAGAAATCAGAAACCTCTATGGATGTCGAATTGGCAGGTGAAAAGCTAAAAGAAGTAAGTGATTTCTGTTACTTAGGAAGCAGAATAACCAGTGATGGACGAAGCAAAGTGGATATGAAAAGTAAAAGTAGGTTAGCACAGGCAAGGAAAGCATTTCTACAGAAAAACTTCTTTTGACATCGAATATCGATTTAGGTATTAGGAAGTCATTTTTGATAGCCTTTGTCTGGAGCGTGGCGCTCTATGGAAGTGAAACTTGGACTATTGGTGCAGCAGAAAAGAGGAGAATTGAAGCGTTTGAAATGTGGTGTTACAGGAGAATGATGAAGATCAGATGGGTAGATAGTGTTACGAATGAAGAGGTATTAAGAGGAGAGGAGAGATGTTTCTGGCGACTGCTAATTAAGAGAAGATATAGGTTGGTAGGACACATACCAAGAGACACAGGAATAGCAAACTTAGTTATACAAGGAGGGGTTGAGGTTATGAACTGTAGGGGTAGACCAAGGTTATATTGTCGAAACTTGCGATTATTGTCGATACTTACGATTAATGCCGCGATTGAGGCCGAAAGATGCGATTAGACCATTGTCGAAACTTGCGATTAATGCCGTGACATGCCATTATTGTCGATACGTGCCATTATTGTCGAAACTTGCGATTATTGACGAAACGTGCGATTATTGTTTAAACTTGCGATCATTGTCGAAACTTACGATTATCGTCGAAACATGCGATTAAAATTAGGGTCTATATAACAGGATATGAATTGGTAGGCGAGAACATTTATGATTCCCATGGTCCAAAGCCATGAAAACCGCTATAGTAAAAAGTTGCATGCTTTAGGAAAATTGCGTCACATTCGACAACACCACTTGCAAGTCTTCTGTTGAGTCTTCAGTCTTTTGACAGATTTCATGCAGCGTTCCATGCATCCCTGTCCTGAGCAAATCGTTTCATTACCTGATTTTAATTTTTGAATATTTCATGAGAAAGGATATCTATTTCATTATTTTATATTTAATACGTGTATAATATTTAATATATATCTTTACGTATCCAACATTAGTTAGTAGACATAGATATAGCTAGGGCCCAGATTCTTAGGTTTTTACCTATTTTTTCCTGGCTATGTAATTCACAAATTTCAACATATATGTTCGTTGCACACTTCCTGGAGCAGATTATGTGAATTTCATTTCACCTAAAAAAAACTAAATGAGGGGGTTGACACCTAAAATCACCTAAATAGCTGTTTTGCCTTTTTAAATAAAGAATGTTATTTCCCCATTGAAATGCATCGTAAAATTATTTCCACCGCAATTACAAGCAGTAGGACGAAGATAGTTCAGGTTACTACCGTTAAATGCAGTAGGATGATGATGATAATTTGTTTTGTTAAGGGGGGCTAACGTCTAGGTTATCGGTCCCTAATGGTTTGGATGAGAGTGAAAGATAAGATGAGAATGAAAACTATAACTAATACTAACTACAGACTTACATACTAGAAGAAGAAATGGTAAACAAATAAAGGATAAGGCAAATAAAAGACAGGAAGAAATGAAATGCCCTCAACCCTCGAAGAATGAGGAACTTGGAATTAAGGAGAGCCATGAAATGCAGATGGGAAAGAGGAGAGAGCCCGCTCCAACGTCAGTGGAAAAAGGGGAAAAAACCGACCCAACTCAGAAATCCCTCGGGATTGCCAACTCCCGAACCCACCAGCCGTGAGCCCCTGAGGGTGTAGCAATATCCAGGGTGCACCAGAAGTGGTGTGGCTACATAAACCCTGCCTCCTTGAGGACCTTGAGCAGAAGGCAGGAGATAACATGAAAAGAAAAAGAAGGCTGACCCCTCGCAGAAGGAGGGTATCAGGAAAGATGATGATAATTGTTGTTTTAAGGGGCCTAACATCTAGGTTATCGGCCCTATCAGGAAAGACGAGACAAGGGCCAATGAAGGCGGGAAAGGAAGAGACTCTCTAGGCCTCGGATACCCTAATACCGTCGGGGTCGGAAGAGAACAAGAGTTGACCAAGAGATGCAGACAGGAAAGAAGACGGATAGGAGCCAAACACAAGTGACAAACTTTTGTGCATTAAGTTCATAAATAAATTTCACAGAAATAATAAAAACAGAAAATTATTGCTGCCTGTATTGATCCTGGAAGAAAAACCTAAATTAACCTATTTTTAGAATACAAGAAACCTAAAGTGAAGGTTTAAGCCACCTAATAATCCGGGCCCTAGATATAGCATTGCCATTTGTATAGGCAACACTGAAAAGAATGGCTACAAATCTCTACATAGATATAGCAATAATATTGTAATTATATATTCTTGATGTTGGCTGAAGAAGACGTCGTTGATGGTTGAAACATGTACCTTTGATATATGAATGCATATGGTAGTTATGTATTGATTGGCGTATATTTAACAACTTTTATTTTATAATATAAATTATATAATAAAAATTCTGAAAGTATTTCAGGTATGTTATGCTAAGCTTCTTTTGTGGATTATTTTTTTAATTTTCTTTAAAACCTCCGAGCGGTGGGCGGCAACATCCCCCTGGGGACATGCTTGGAAGAAATACTTCACGCACAAACAAAAGAACATGAGCCAAAATGACCAATAAATGACAGATGAAGCAACAGTAACAAGAGCTTTCTGTAACAGAAAATATCTCGGAATTACTGTCATCACGCCATTTCGTCGTATAAGGATGGCTATAAATCGTTCACATGCACATTACTTCCTAGATTGCTTTTTCTTTGATGTAGGCCTAAGTTGCAACCAACATCCGCGAATTTTAGTGCAATATTATGTATTTATCAGGAGGCTATATACCTCTAATATATATACAATATTTATAATATCATTGAAATAATGCATTTACCGGTTAAATATATGATTATAGATAACCAAGCAGCGATGGGTTTTGTGTTCTGCGTACAATATTCTAAAGGGGTATTTCCATGTTGGTTGGCAGCCATGGTACAGACTCGCACTCAAGGTGGAATGTCGTTGTGTGGCGGTCTAGTGAGCGATCCTACGGCGAGCCAAGCTTCGACTGACGCAGAGCCCCATTCGTCGATAAGGCGCTGTGCGGTGTAGTTCGTCCTGCCCGCTCTCCCTTACCGTCTGGTACGTCTATGTGCGCGCGGTTTTTCTTCTCACAATTCGTTTGTTTTGAAATTTGTTCCGACCTGTATTTTATCGGTTTCTGTTGTTCTTTTTAATACGTGTTTTATTTTGATCTACATCCGTAGTAACGTGTTTTTATTTATTTTTATTTTTTTTACCGGCATTGTTTGCGATACTTTTTGACAGCGGGCATCGTATTCGATTTTCGTTTTTTTATTAGGATATTTTTTTAAAATTAAATTTTAGAATTTCTTCTCTATTATTCGTTCTTTTCAGATTCTACTGTGGTGTTTTGTTCGTTGTGTAGTGGTAATATTATACGAGTGACATCAAGATAGTATATGAAGACGCAGATTGCTTGAATAAAGCAAGAGATGATAATACGCATCATGTGGCAGTGTGGCATTACGCTGCTCATACTATGTAGCTTAGGTAAGCACATAAATATCATTTATTTAGTAGTAATCCTTGGCGTATATTTGACCGATGGCCGGCCTAAATGCGGCTGCGTGTCATTTGTTTCGATGTTGCTTGGTTTCATAATGTTATGTCGAGAATCATTGTAAACAAAACTATCGCAGCCAAATTTGGACCAGCCGCCGCTGAATGAGAGCTGTATTTTGCTTCGTAGTGTTGCTGGACAGTAGATGACCGGCTCCGTGTTGTAGGAGTAGTAGCACTCACAACGCCCTGGGTTCGATTCCTGGTCATGCCAGAAATTTAAGAAAAGCCCGTGAAGGCACGCTGAAGATGCTGGCTTCTCATCAATGGCATTCTGATGTCGTGGTCGTATAACCCCACGTATTTGTGTGTGTGTAATTTTTGTGGTGACCTGTGTTATAGTAATAATAATGTTATTGGTTTCACGTCCCTTTTAACTACTGTGGCTTTTAGAGACGCCGGGGTGCCGGAATTTTGCCCCGAAGGGGATCTTTAACGTGCCAGTAAATCTACTGACACGGCTCCCTCGCATTTGCGCACCCTCAAATGCCAGCTGACTGCGCCAGGATATGAACCTGCAAGTTTGGGCCCAGCAAGCGAGAACGTTACCGCTGAGCCACGCAGCCAGCCTGTGTTATTGTGATGGATGTACTGGTATGTGTGTTTGTAGATTGGTGATAGGTTTGGGTAGGGTAACCAACTGAAAATTTCCAAATGCAGGACAGTGATCAGCAAAAAGCAGGACATTTAAGAAAAATGCTTGACAAGCTCAATCGATAACAAAATGAGTCATATAACTTATTACACATAACTTTTTACAAAAGAAAATACCTTTCTTAATGAATACTCTGGCAGGTTATGAACCTGCAACCTTGGTCCTAACATGTGGGAACGTTACCGCTGAGCCTCGCAGCCAACCTTGCTGCAGTTTTTTTTTCCTTGAAACTGTATTTTTCAGCACTCAACAGAATTACTTTTGAAAGACGACGCGAATTATTTTCTGGATGGACATATTTATAAAATTCTTTGAAATTGAACTTCACAAGTTACATTCCTTTCACTGATTCTTGTGCCTTCTGTTTACGTATTTCCACCCACGGAAGTAACGCCCTGATCACATGAGTTGATGTACGATACAATAACATGCTGTCTTCAACCTAAATGAGCAATCTGGTAACGAAAATTGCTGGAAATTTTCGATAAATCAGAAATGCTGGTCGGACATGACCAAAATGAATGAAAAGTCGGACGGTTGGTAACATGGGTGCCCGAAGGGGGAGGGGGACAAGGAGTGGCCGTCCCCTCCTTGAATCGCAAGATTATTTCGATTGTCCATTGTGTCATACCAGTTTATTTCATAAATTGAAGTTACTCATAGTTAACTGATTTAGATGTAGCGATAGTTTTTTATTTAACTTAGTAATTTGGGATTATTTGAAAATATCTCCAGTTATTTAGAACATCGGGGAACTCATGCATGGTGGCCACTACTCCTGGAAATCCTAGAAAACTCCCGGGTTTTTATTAGGCATGGTAAACTCCAGGAAAATGATGAAAAATTTGAAAACTCCTGGAAAATAGCCACTGTTAATTCATTATAAAAGTCTTTACATCTTAAATCATACTCCCGCTGCGGTTTTGGGCGACCACTCTATGGTTAACGAAAGAAATTTCATCATGTTGCCTGTTTCTGTGTGTGAGAACACGCGATAGTATTTTTGTAAAACATATTGAGTATAGACAAGCCTCCGTGGCTTAGGCGGGAGCACGCCGGCCTCTCACCGCTGGGTCCGTGGTTCAAATCCCGGTCACTCCATATGAGATCTGTGCTGGACAAAACGGAGGCAGACAGGTTTTTCTCCGGGTGCTCCGGTTTTCCCTGTCAAAATTTCATTCCAGCAACACTCTCCACTATCATTTCATTTCATCTGTCATTCATTTAATCATTGCCCCAGAGAAGTGCGTCAGGCCTCGGCAGCCGGCACAGTCTATATCCTCGCCGCTAGATGGAGGCTTCATTCATTCCATTCCTGACCCGGTCGGAGACTGGAAGCAGGCTGTGGATTTTCTTTTTCATTGAGTATAGACAACTTCACCGCAATAAAATTGCAGGCGTCATTCTTTTTTTTAAAGCGGATAATTGAGTCACAAAGGCTTTTTAAAAACAATTAAATCGTTTGTGAGTATACTTTCGTATCAATAACGGAATCGCCACTAGTTTTTGTCAACATCTGTATAAGCAAACCAATCATAACTGCTTTATTTTGGTCTTGAAGTAGGCAACCCATAAAGCCCTCCCCCTCCCCCCCCCCCTCCCCCCCCCCCTCCCCCTTCCTCGCGCTTATTTTTAAATCTGGAAAAATAAGAATTACTCCTGGAAAATCGTTGACCGATTTGATAGATAGATAGATAGATAGATGGTGATACAACTACTTGTTACTAGTTTTTAAGAAACGAACATTATGACGATTATTTGCTAAGAAAAGCGAACTTACATCGACAAAAACTCTGAACTTAAAAAATCCTGCCATTCATGCCATAAAGATAATGTACCCAATGGTTTCAGAGCAGCCAAATAATGAATATCACGAAAGAAATGAAACGAAATGAGATGAAAAACATTGTAAGCCCCCTCCCCCTGGTGTGTGTGGAATTTGTGTAATAACCTGTTCCGGCCCCCGCACCAGTATTAACATTCCTTGGTAGAACCGCGAATCAAGTCCGGACCTCCGGGGTGGGGTGATAGCTAGGAAATAAATAACATCACGAGGGTTTCCTTTCGGATTTTTGTGAAGATCTTTTACAAATTACGTTTTAGAATTATTACTCTATTATTCGTTCTTTTCTGATTAGCTGGCTGCATGGCTCAGAGGCAACGTTCTTGCTTGCTGTGTCCAAGGTTGCAGGATCGAATCCTGGCGCAGTCAGCAGGCATTTGAGGGTGCGCAAATGCGAGGGAGCAGTGCCAGTAAATTTACTGGCATGTTAAGGATCCCTTTCGGGAAAGCAATTCCAGCACCCTCGCGACTCTAAATGCCGCAGATGCTAAAAGGGGCGTAAAACAAATAAAATAGTATTATTCTCCGCCGACCGATTCAGTTAGTACTGAACTAGTCGTGGCCTTATTTTAAGGTATCATACCGGGATTCGTCTGGATTAAAAGAGGGGAAACTACGAGAAACCACTAATAGGCTGAGGTAGGAATCGAGCCAGTCTCTTCTCACTACGCTGTGTGAGCTCTGTGCCAGCCCACAAATCAAAATTAAATTTCTTGCCAAAGCCGGAAATAGAACCGGAGTCAGTCAAGAATGTAAAGCATCATAAATCGTTAAAAATGTGAGAAAATTACTCAAAACGTATGGAATATTCTAATAAATTCCATAAAATGACATAATAATGACGCGAAAAGCGAGAAAATGACCTAAAAGCAAATTATTTAGAAAAATGACCAAAATATCTTCTTCCTCTTCCTAGCATTTGTCTCGCCTGGTGGCAGGATCTGCTGTGAGGTCTAGTGACGCCGCCTGTCCACCTAAGCATCCTTATCTCCATGACTCGTAGCCGACGTTCCACCTCTTTTGTAGTGGGCCAACACTCGGTACCATAGAGTGCGACTGGAAGGATAACAGTGCGGTAGATCTTGGATTTAAGGTGGTCTTTCATCCGGAGGTCACAGGTGACACCTGTCGTCATAGGCCATTTCAACCAAGACGCCTCCGTCCTTGACTTAACTTAAAAAAAAATTACGAGCCTTACAGTAGTCGCATATGATGTAGGCTACAACATCTGACATAGAAGAAACCTCACGACAAATTGTTGATACACCGGTATTTTATAGTATTATTGGCACAAATATTAATCTATTGTAAAATGGAGTGTTTTACAGATATTGTAGTTTATAATACGGAACTCATTTTATTAGATGATTTGTAGCTTCTACTAGCGCTAGCCTAAATAAAGAATACGATATGGATCAATTAGATTAATAGACGCGACACCGCTCATAACCTTAAATTTCTTATAAACAGGTCTTCTTGATTCACACACCAACACGTAATTTCATATGGATTCTGTTAAAATGAGTCATATTGATATGATAAATATCGTTTAAAATGATAATCTGGTATCAAAAATATCTACCCCGCCCAGGATTCGAACCCAAGATCTCTAGATTCACAGTCACACGCAATAACCCCACGGCTATTTCTACTACGCAAATATTGTGCACAAGATGGTGACTTATTTCCACGTTCCAATAATACCGCATTACGGAATTAAGTTTCATTTATATTTTGCTTGTTTCGATAATGTTCCTGAGTGACATTGAGTTTAAAATGCCTTATGCCAATGCAATGCCGACTACTTAAAATGTTTGATATTGAGGCATTTTACCATTTAAAAATACTGATACGAAGACTTCGAACATGTACCATGTCATTTGTTTAAATGACTTAACACCAGAGTTCGCATGAGCGTTTTCCGTTCAGTATGTCATATACATTCCACATGGCCGAAAGTGCGTCATGGTATCAATTTTCGACACCGCGCGCTGATTGTTTCTCTTACCAGTGCCAGCTGGATCGATCGATCGAGTTGGCAGTGCGTCTTATACTTCCATTCGATTCACCACTGCCAGCTAGGGCACACTTCCATTCGATCGAGCGGGCAGTGCATACTTCAGTTTGATCCACCACTGCCAGCTCGATCGTTCCGATCCACTTCCGTCCCCAATTTTCAAAATCACTCCTACAAAACTATCCAGCAACCGAGCGGAAAGATGTTACACATCAATAAATATTCATTTCTGAAATGTCGGGACCATGAACTTGATTTGTATGTAAATTAGCAAAGTCCGTGGTGAACAATTTAAAAGATGAAACGTCATCAGAATCCGGGCCCTGCTTTTTATTATACAATAAAATACAACATAAATATACAAATCAAAATAAAACACACTAAAAATAAAAATAAGATTATGAAATTAAAAAGTTAAAATTAAAAATTATAAATAAAGAGAAAATACTATTGAATATTTAAAATCAAATTATACATTAGAGCTGAAATGATTTTTTTTAGTAAAAGTTAGAAAAATATACATAGCCCTATAAAGGGTTAAGTGAAATGTCATAGCCGGTGACATAGGTTCGCGAACTTGATTAGAGTCGCGTGAAACTTTTACAGATATGACATGTGACGTTTGTCTGGACGTATTGAGGACTGTGTAATGTGTTTAGTTGTTGATAATTCATTTTAGGGAACTTGGAACATCGGCCACCGCACGTCGTTCGTGGCATCACCGAGGACACCAAGATTCCACTGACTGAAGGTGATGTTGATGCCGTAAAAAAAAACTTTAAAATATGCTCTTAAAATGGAAAAATAGCAAAAAAAAGATGCAAAATAAAAATGACATACTTGAAGACGGGGTGGCCCGTTTGGAGTTTCTATGTAATTCAGCATTGTTTCAGACAGCTCAGTAAAAAGATGACATGTCATCAACATCCGGGCCCTACTGATCACAATCACTACTTGACCCTTGATAACCTATGTTGATGTGATGACTAGCTACCTAATGCAATGGGAACTTCCGGAAAATTTCAACATACTCCGCTTTTCACAGACCCCTAAACCATCGTCAGTTTTACTTAAAACACTTTCTTGTGGACTCAGTTCACAATCTCGTTCAACATCATTAATGGGCAAACTCGGACCAAGTGGTTAGAAATGGGGGGAGGATTTCGAAAAAGTATCACTATAACTTTCTTAGTACGTGAAATATCGAATCAATTCAAAGATCGTACTACTCTTTGGTTAAGTGCCAAAACATTCTCTCAGTAATGTTGTTTGAGTCTTCAGTCTTTTGACTGGTTTGATGCAGATCTCCATGCCTCCCTGTCCTGAGTTAATCGTTTCATCTCTACATAGCTACCACACCCTACATCCGAGGCAATCTGTTAAACATATTCTAACCTTGGTCTACCACTACAGTTCTTGTCCTCAACCCTTCCTTCCATATCTAAGATTGCTATTCCTGGGTGTCTTAGTATCTGTCCTACCAACCTATCTGTTCTCTTCATTAGCAGTCGCCAGAAACATCTCTCCTCTTTCACTAGTCTCAATACCTCTTAGTTTGTAACCCTATCTACCCATCTGATCTCCATCATTCTCCTGTAACACCACATTTCAAACGCTTCAATTCTCCTCTTTTCTGCTGCACCAATAGTCCAAGTTTCACTTCCATAGAGTGCCACGCTCCAGACAAAGGCCTTCAAAAATGGCTTCCTAATACCTAAATCTATATTCGATGTCAAAAGATTCCTTTTCTGTAGAAATGCTTTCCTTGCCTGAGCTACCCTACTTTTTATATCCTCTTTGCTACGTCCATCACTGGTTATTTTGCTTCCTAAGTAACAGAATTATCCTACTTCCTTTAGCTTTTCACCTGCCAATTTGATGTCCATAGAGGTTTCTGATTTATTTCGGCTGCATTCCAATATTTTTGTTTACATTTATTAATTTTCATCATAATTGTTTCCTCAAGACGGAGTCCATACCATTCAAAAACTCATTCAAATCCTCATGCATGTCGGCCTAGATGACTATGTCATCGGAAAATCTGAGTTGAAATTATTCTCCTTGAATCTTCACTCCCGCTTTACATTTTTCTCCAATTTCCTTCATTGCTTGTTCAATGTAAAGATTGAAAAGTATGGGTGATAAGTTGCAGCCTTGCCTTACATCTTTCTGAATACCAGCTTCTCTCTCATGTCCTTCAGCTTGAATGACTGCTGTCTGGTTTCTGTATAGATTGTAGATCACCCTCCTATCCCTGTACTTTATTCCAACCGTTCTCAAAATTTCAAACAATTTAGTCCTATCAACGTTATCAAAAGTCGTTTCTATGTCTACAAATGCCATGAACGTTCTCTTATCTTTCCTTATTCTACCTTCCAAAATCAGCCTGCCAAGAGGATTCTTTTAAAATATGATTTTTGCAATATATTCTGTCCTTGTTATCTACCCGATTTAACTCTGCTGACTGGATAATAATGTACTACTTTAGGCCACTTACTTTGTCTGCTTGAGAGATTATTATTATTACCACCGACAATGGTAAGGATCGCTAAACCAGTTAGTTCGAACTCTACCACCCCGTCGGCTCTCTTTGAAATTGTTTTCCGTGGCTTTTCATTTTCGACTCTTAGGAAAATGCTGGATCGATACCTATAAAACCTATGTTTGTAGTGATGGGTCAAGCCCTACGCGGATATGGATATACTGTAGTTTGCATGGCTGTGCGGCTAGTGGGTAAGCAACGGATGGTGTTTTGAGTAAATTTGCGGATCGCTTTTACAATACAATCCGAATTTGTTGAATATCATTGCTGGGACCCGGATATTTATGACTCATCTTTTTTTTCTTTCGTTAAGTTTATTTTTTCATGACAAGTGTAAGATGGTGATTTAAGCTAATCATTAAGCATAATTAACTCTCCAAACTAAAAACTGTTGCAATTCTGTGTGTACAACATTCATTAGGTAAATGTTATCTGGATCAGGTGTACAATGTACTTTTCTTCTGCAATAAACCAAGGCCCGTATTCGCGGCAGTATTAAAGGTGCCGGGACGTCCTCATAAGACCAGGCAGCGCTTAGTTTAAATGGCTTATGGTCCACGCGTGGCGAGGAATGTTCCACGGTCTTTGATAGTTGTAGACCCACCTCATTCAATAACATACATCTAATCTAGGTTGGCAAAACCCTACATAAACACATCGCACTGACTCCGCACAGCACATATGAACAGGGGGGAGATAAACAGCCCATCTCAGTCGACCACACCTGGAGTGAACACGAAAACTGCGCGTAGCTCCAGCAAGGAAGACAACCAGATAAGTAGTAGCCTGTAATATTACAGTTTAACCATAGTTTATTTTTACAACCACATAATCACTCCAAATTACAAACTCCGGATATCTATCACCATTTAGCATTTCACCTAATATCATATATACTGCATTTAGCATACACAGACAGTTGGAGTACCAATACTGCAACTAAATAATTGTACATATTGTAAATATTTTCAAACATAGATTTTATAGCCTAAGTGTAATGGATCTGATGATGATCGCTTGACGATCGAATCTGGTCATCCTAGTGTATTTATTAAGCTCATGTAATTTATTTCAGGATTAGGGCATAACCCAGCTCTTTTGGGTACATTCGTGTTGACAGACTGAAAAGCACTAAACTCTTGTTCATTCTAAACATGGCACATGGCATTTACACAGCCTAGGGGAACGACTTTCTCATCAAATGTCTAAAAGTTATGTTTATTCTCATAAATTAAAAGTATCATAGTAATGCCAGCGGATTCGGGTAACAAACGTGTGGATGCGGATACCTTTTCATTTATCTGCGCAGGGCTGTAGTGATGGGGGGCGAATGATAAGGGTACATTGTTAGTAACTTATTGAAGGATGACGTGCTGTGGGAGCTTCCAATTAGGTCCCATGTTGTTGGTGAGCAGCGGGGGTCTCGTGTTTGAAGCTCGACTGACTCATCCCCACATTTACATGCTAATTGTACAACTCTTTGTAGGATATGCCCCTGTTGGATGAGTAATGACATTGAACCATCGGGGAGATATTGCACTTAAGTTTTTGAAATGCATGCTGGACAGGGGTGATGATACAGATGTAACGCTTGCCCAAATGGACACAAGAGCAGTGGCGTGCGCAGGTTTTCTTTCTGGGGGGTTTCATTAATGATTGTGTGCATTATTAATAGTGATATTTCGATTATTACTCATAAGAGCAATGAGTGGAGTGACAAAATACATTTATGGAAGAGGGAAATCAAGCAAAGTAACTCTTGAGATAAAGAAGAGGATTCATAAAAAGGCAGCATCAATGTACTATGGAAGTCAAAACTTGTTTCCTTCGGGAACATATATCTCCAATATGGATTAGCAAGGTAAGCTAACAGTATTTTTGAAGGGAAGTTTTGACTTCCATAGTACATTGGCGCTGTTCGTGGCGACATTCTCTGCCTTGCAGCGGCCTTATCAGTATTTACTAGTCACGCGTCTTGGTGAGGTGTACCATAATCAACTGAAGAGCCCATTGGTGCACTGGGGCGAAACGCTGGCAACTGTTTTGAGCTAGCCGGACCATTTTATCAAATTTCTTTGTGAATTTGTTAATGTACATAGCTCAATCGGACAAGTTTACATCCTGTTTCCTTTGGAAACAGATATTTCCAATACTTCTTATTCACTAACTTTCAACATGCCGTAAGGTTGAACTTTATTTTGACGTGATCGTAGAAAACATTTTAGTTTTTTAGTTTTTTTAGCGTATGGCTTTTAGTGCCGCGAGTGTCCGAGGACATGTTCGGCTCGCCAGTTTTGTAGCTGCTTCGAGACGGACACCCAATGGGTGAGCTACAAGTGCCGTTCGGGAGTAAATTTTGGATGTAAGGACGAGGAGTTGGAAGGTAGCGGCTGAGGCCTTTAGTTAGGGACCAACCCCGGCATTTGCCTAGAAGGAAGATGAGAAACCACAGAAGACCATCTTCAAGGTTGCCGGCGGGGGATTCAAACCTCCTCGCCTCCGGTATGTGAGCGACTGGCAGCAGTCATGCCGTAACGACCACGGCTAACTCACCCGGTAACATTTTAGTAATGATATCGCACTGCAGGACCGGAAACTAGTGAAAACGAACGAAAACCGTGAAACCAATCAGCCCAACAACGAAGCTGAACTTGCACGTGTCTCCGTCAAAATACCGCCAATCTGGAGAAAAAATGTCAAGGCATTGTTTCTTCAAATTGAAGCCCAGTTTACCACAGTAGGTATAAAGAACGAGAACACCAAATTTAAGCACGTCAGGGTCACCAATGTGGTTAGTTGTTAATGATAACCACACACAACTTCTTATTCACTCACTAACAACATACCGTAAGGAAGAACTTCATTTTGAAATACTTGAGACTACATTATTGATTACTAAAAACAAGTGAAGTGTGTATTACGCTTACAAAATGTTAATGGAATACAAAATGTTAGTAATGGCCTAATGGCCACTACTAGATGCGATCCAGCTGGCAGTGGCCACTACACACTTCTACTTTCCCCACTTCTCCCTTTTGTCCAATCCCCACAAGTGTCTGGAAGTCCTAAAATACAAAGCAAAATAGTCAAAATAAACAAAAATAGTCAAAATCCATAAAACTTCAAAATCAATCAAAATTTGTCAAGAAAGTTCAAAATGTAAAAAGAACGAAAGAAATACTGGTACTTAAAATCTAGACAATCAAAATTAGTGAAAACCAGCTCAAAAATTCCAAATACCGTACATCAATACGAATTAATGAAAATAAAAGTTACAAAAGTCTAACGGAATTAGACAAACAGTCTACATGCTGCTGGCCTAGAGATTGAAATAAAAGTTGACGTAAGTGGTCTTTATCATCACTTTCTAGAATCGTACTCGTCGCCGATGCGAAGCGCTACCGATAACAACGTTGCAAATAACGCTTCGTTCTAGGGTTAGAGGAATGTTGGGTTTCAGCATATATGCTAGCATTCTCTGAGAGATGACTGCCCAGGTAACGAAAGTGTTCAATATATTTTTTAACTGTTCCCATTGATCATAATGGAAGTTGCAGCAACACTACAAGTCAGCAGGTTGATATGTAATTTGGGGGCGTGGTGGCTTAGCGGTCTAGCTGTGTGCCTCTCACCAAGGCGGTCCGGGTTCGATTCCCGGTCAATGCATGTGAGATTTTCGAAGTGAAATGCCATGTCCTGTGGTTCGGATTCCACGTAAAAAGGAGGTCCCGTGGCTCATAATCACAAGATTCACGTAAAACTACAATCTTCTTTTTTGATATATAATTTGCGTCTGTCGGTTAGGTAGTCAGCCCGAAGGCTGGTTGGATCCTCAAAAACCACCGCCGTTAGGTTATGTGGGTAGATACCCACAAAAACCCAAGGCAGCGCTATATTGAGGCGTACTAGGCAAGTAGAGGAGTGAGGTAGTTTGCCATTGCTTTCCTCACTGAGTCAGTACAGCAGTACTAACCCTATGAGTAGAACATTTCACAGCATCCACAGGCCACTGTGCCCTGAATGTCATTACTAAGCACCACCCATACCTCAGTAGCTTCCATATAATCACAGACAAATGCAAATGTACTGCATCCATCAAGAGATGGCACAGGCCAAATTTGCGTCTAAGTGGTGTTTATTTCCAGACCTATGCTGTTATATGCCCGGCTGGATTCTCCAATAGGCCTAGGGGCGCACCATTCTGGGGGGCGCAAAATTAATCCGCATTTTTTTAGTCAGAAAATTTCCATAAAATGTTATAGACTACAATGCACGTCTACGTGTAAATCAGTCAGAATATTTCATCCAAAATCATTTTATTTTATTTGTATTACACTACTTAGTAATGTTTTCTCCCCAGTGGACTTAAAACTTTTCCTATAAGGAATTGCATCTGGAAATTTCGGAATTTGGAGAATCTGAGGGTCACCTGAGTTGGGTCCGTTTTTTTTTTTCGTTTTCATTGACTTTGGAATGTGTCCTCTAAATCAGGTGATTTCAATCCATTGCCCACGAAACTTTGAATAGTTAAAGAGCGGACGATCAGTGATAAAAGACTTCTAATCTCTCTGCTCAAAATCCACACGAAAACTAGAATAAAGTGATCCAAACAAAACGTGTGTCATTCTGAATTAACAAGGCTCCTCTTTTAGTGGAAACTGTAAGAATAAACAGTTTACTGTCAGATTATTTAAACAAATGTTATTAAGACTATTGATTAATCATTTCAAATAACTTCAACGCCTTGAAAAACATTTTTACTGTATTAGCCACAAAGCGTACAAAGTCAATGTTGGAAATAATTTAAACACCTCTGTATCTCAGTCTGTCCTGTATTTAAGAATGTATAACCCCCTGAGCCATAATAACGTAACTATGGACATTAGGCCATGCACGCATTATTTACGACTTATAATTTTGTAATTAGGTGGAAACCAGGTAAGTAGTCTGGCCTATGCTGATGACAAGGATGTAATCACTCGGGACCGGACATTTATGCTCTAATAAGTATTAAAATATGCAAAAAAATGTAGAAAATGTGCAATAACAATTGAAAAATATGCACTTAAAAATAAGCCAATCTTCATTTCCTCTTCTTTCCCTCTTTTTGAATCTTGTTCAAGTTTAATTACTTTTCACATTTCACTTCCTTCGAGCATATTTGACAATAGACGACAACGCCATCAGTTGAGTAATCTCCATGATCCTGAATCTAACCATCGTCTCCTAGGTCTACCTCTGCTTCTCTTGTCATCTACAGCCGAACTCGTTAACTTCTTAGGTAATCTCTTGGTGAAAGGAATGTCCTATCCCAACTATTTCTTGACTTACCAGGCGTAAATTACTGTTATCTCGTTATCTGTTCAGAAAGATGGTTACAAGGGATGTCCAACAAGCTGGCGTAACCAATTTTGATCAAGATTTTTAAAATTACACTTCATTTCAAATGTATATGCTGAAATATGCTGTTGAGTTTATGTTCAGGATATGCAATACATCCAATAAACACACAAAATATGAATTTGCATATGTATTTTCATAAAATCCGGCCCCTAGTTCAAGTACTTGTGCTGTGTATTCTCTCAGGATGGAAATAGATCAAAGTGTTGAGAAGCCAACGCTGTGAGTTATCAGTTGCGATCTACAGTATTCTGCAAGAAGATAGTTATTGTAGCCACCGCTCAGTATTTACACCGACCTTGCTGTATAGAAGTGAGAGCTGAGTAGATTCAGGATACTGTATCTGATACATAAGGTAGAGGGAGTGCCGGATTAAGACTCACAGTGGCCCTAGGCAATTGTTAACTTGAGGCCCCTTTTCCCTTTTTTTTCACCCCCCCTCCCCCTTCCCCCTACATAAAAAAGTCAATCATAACTTTGAAAGAGATTTTATTTACAAATTTACAATGAATGATGAATACAATACATATACAAATACATATGTACATTTTCAGAAAAACTTTTTTTCTGCATTTGTTTCGCAGAAAGTTTCAATAACATCATCGAAGTTGATTTTCCTTAAAATGTCTGATTCTGATAGAAGTCAAAATTGAATCCCTCAAAATTAACCTGAATTCGAATTTCTGCATTCTGTTTGCGATGCACCCCGCTTCATTCCGAGTGTCATTATTTTCCGACTCATCTTCAATGCTTTCCAAAGCCTCGACACTATTAAGAAACGAATCATAAACCGCGTTCGTTGCATTAGCATGTGCTTCCCAGCGCGTATCTGACAATGATTTCCAAGTTTTAGCGTTTTTTATATAATTTTTCAACACGCCCCAAATGTGAGGGTTTGCAGAAAAGAAGTTAGGCCTATACAATGATTGCATTATCGAAAAAAATCAACTGCGTAAAAACAGCTTTTAACAGCAGATTGTCAAACTAAATCGAGGGAATGTGTACCTCAAGGAACATAAATCGCATATTTATTCAGTTCTAATATTTTGGCTTGCAGACCCTGATACTTTCCAGACATGTTTGTCCTCTACAATCTTGAATTTCCAAACCGCAATCTTCAGTGACGAAGTTCACAGTTTGAGTTTTCAAACTTTCGCCAGTGTGACCTTCTGTTTCAAGAATTTATTTGACTTTCGCCCCCAAAAGAAAAGAAATACAAAAAATTGTTGTTTTATTAGTTTTAGGTGGATTTTTTTCATTTTTGGGGGCCCCCAGGCAATTGCCTATTGTGCCTTATGGTTAATCCAGCACTGGGTAGAGGTAACTGATATGATGGCAGCATGAAGGAGAAATGGAAGGGAGCAATAGCAGGAAGGTACTCGTAATGAAGAGATGAACACGCTTGGTGAAGATTTTCGTATGAGGCGACTCATGGTGGGGTCATGTGCTGAGAATGGGGGAGGAAAGATTATCTAAGGGGTTAATGAGTTCAGCTGTAGATGACAAGAGAAGCAGAGGTAGACCTAGGAGTCGATGGTTAGATTCAGAATCATGGAGACAGAGTTGTTCGCAAAAAGAGGTTGACAGACTAGACTGGACGCTGAACGGCAAATGCAATTTTGCATAATCATGAAGAGTGAGAACACGTGATCATTTTATTAGATTTATAGAAATTAAATATAGCCTTCTCAATCCCTTGAGGGCTATGGCCTTCTGCGTGCAGGGACGTGCTCTGATTTAACCTAATTAGGCGAGCAAGTCCGAAAGAGTTGTAGTCTTCGCTCCACTTTACTTCACTTAATGTCGTTATCTACGGGCGGATAGGCCTATATCTACTCGTTGTATGGATCAGTTTGTTTTATGCGTTTCGCTTCGTGTGACTGCTCGTTGGGCGTCGTACTAGTATGTTTCCTCTCTACGGTGTTGCAAAAGTGAGCCCTTTCTTGTATCCGTGTGAGTTGTCTCCATGCCTTTGGTTTTTGAGGAGCTACTTCTCTTCTCCTTATGTTATATTTCCATGCGTCTCCATTCTTGTCTGTCTTAGATTTATAATTACAACAATTGAATAATATAATGTGACATGTCGTGAAAACTGCAAAACTGAACCATTTTCAGAATCTACGACCCAAGAACATCCCAATAAAGGGACTAACATCTTAGAGAACAAAAATCATTGTTCCCCAGTGACGAGTCATCAAGAATTCGAGTGATAGGATTTCGAGATAAGGATAGAAGAAAGGGATTAAACCAACGAACTCTTGTGCACTTTCGCATCTCAGGCTATTCGGTAGATGTCATGAGAATTTTTTGTCTTCATCAGGCTAATGGCGACCGTGGCTAACGTTGCCTTTTTATGCATGACCCTCGTATATAAGCAGCACATATTGCCAAGCTCAATTAATGCTGAAGACGATGGCAGCTGTTAGTACGTTGATAGACTTACGATGGTAGGTAATGCATGCAATATCCATCACCTGCGCCACACGCCTGGTGATGGTCCCCATATTTAGATACAGTGTCGCAGGATCCCAGAAGTCATTGTGCGCTAAGTAAGATAACTGGCAACAGCATTCCTACCAAATTAATAACTTCCAAGGTCAGTCCAGCCGCTAACAGACGTGCGGCCGTGGAGGAGGCTTTGGAACTAATACAAGGTGTGGTGTGCCAGGCCATGGATATGTAATGAGGGGCTCTGATACCAGCTAACGTGCACACTTTCAATAATAATGATTGCATGAGGCTTCGGTGGTATCATGCTGAACTCCTGTGCCCAAGATCGCGGATTCAAACCCGGCCGAAGTCGTAGGATTTTTTAGGAGCGTTAAAAATCCCTCAGTACGCCCTCCTTCGGAGAGGAAGTAAAGCCGGCGGTCCCATGTCATAGATTTATGGCATGTAAAATAACCTCCCACTAATTAAACTTGTGTGAAGCTAAGTTATAGGTTAGATTTGACTAACGCTCTTAGATTCCAACGTACGTCGCCAGGAGCAAACTGCGGTGGCATCTAATAACCAATTTCAGAACTAATTGTCGTTGACGGTGGCGTTTGCTAGTGAAGGTAGGAACTACTTGAAAATTGAATGTTTGCAGTCCTTACTTGAAGTAAAGCAGATAGCACACATTAATACAGCTATCACAATTAACACCGGTTATCAGGCAGATTCTACACACTCCCCAAGTACACGGGGCTACATGACCGCTTTGTCGCAGCCCCTAAACTGGGGAACCAACCAACCAATGATAGTGTACCTACACTTGCATATTCAGAGGAATCGATAATTCTTTTTCTATAATTGGAACATACTGTTTCATTTTCAACTGCATTACAGTATATCAAGACTAATATACAGGGTGTCTCAAACCTTTTGGGTCAAATTTATACAAATGTTAGAGGGTCCTCGATGGAGTATATTGAGATAGGGAACCAATGGGTGTAAATGCATATCTATTATGTTTTGAAGATTCACAACTTAAACATCATACCAACAACGTAGCCCATAGTAAATGTTCAAAGTGGCAACCACCAGTCTCAATGCATGTATTGCAACGGCGCATGAAATTTTGCCACACCCTCTCAAATATCCCCGAAGTCTGTTGTACAAGGAGCCAGTCAGCGTGGACCCTAGCAAGAGGGTCTTCATCAGTTTCTACGGAGTTTCATACACCAACGACTTGATGTAACCCCATAGGAAAAGAATCCAGAGGTGTGAGATCCGACGATTGCGCTGACCATAGAACAGCACCTCTCCTTCCAATCCAACGATGAGGCTACGTGATGTTCAGGTGCTCGAGGACATTAACATTGAAGTATGCTGGTGCACCGTCTTGTTGATACCACAATGAACTTGCGGTTCCATCGAATCTCGTTGTAGCGATTTCCATCGAAGAAGTACTGTCGTAATGATATTCTCAAATGTTCCATACAATTCTCGGTTTGGTCTTAAGTGGAAGGTAAATTCGTATGTTGTTTAGCTGGGTGTATTATTCAGTAGCCTAGCCAAGTTCAGTCAATGGGGGTGTGGTGCGCGTATGCATGAGTAGTATTATAAAGATACTCCAGTCGACTTTCGATAATTTGAAACTCAAGGGACCAGAGAAAAAGTTCGATTTACCATGACTTCAAAATAACAGTAGTTCAAATAAAGAGGAGTTTGATTTTTGTGATTTCATTACTGTACTTACATACTGATTTTTATTTCACATCATTTGTATGAATTATACCTAGCTGTTCATTGTGATAAAAAGTTCGTAATTTCGTTTTGAGTGAGCGACTTCCATCAACCTTTGTCCAATGAACACTTGTTCTTTGTTCTTTCTTGAACTTATTTTGATAATTAAAAAGGTATCTAAACATTATTCTATAACACACTTTAACGTTTGAAATGAGACTCAAGACTGCCAACTCACTCATACACCTCATTATTGATGTAAACAAACGGTGGGTCTGTGCATGATGACATGACAATAAGCTGCTTGACAATGTGACCACCACTTCTTTACAAGAACCGATTTTTCTATTTCTGCCATTGTTGACTCTAATTCAGCCAGGCCTTTGCAGTCAGTTCAAAGAGAGCGAGTGAACATGTGAATTCTAGTGCGTGTTCAGGGGAAGTGGTAAGCCTGATTTACAATAAACTGATAAAAATAACGACATTACCCATGGTTAAGTGGCCTATTAGTAGTGTGCTAAGTAGCTTATGAGAAATGATAGGAAAGTTAGTTAGTTATTGTTGTTTTAAGGGGAAATGCTACGAAAGGAAATAAGAATAAGTGGGTGGGCGCTAGATATTTCATGTTTCAGAGAGGGTGCACGACAGAAAAAGTTTGAGGCTAAAATCCATTCAATCCGCCGCCACTCTGAAACTGAATTTGTCGAGGTGAGAGGTACTGTAGAACGCTTCTACACAGAGTGGCGATGCTTGTCCATATATCGGCTGAGTTCCTGAGGCAGTAACGCAGATTGCGAGTCGCTACAGCAGTGGTGGTCTATATTTAGCGGCCTGCTCCCATCGTGCGTGTGTGTGCTGCAGAAAGCAGGCACTAGGCAGTGCTGCTATCGACCCGTCCCTTAATGCGCGCACAGAACAATGGAAACCTGCTCCCACCAAGAACATTTTCTTAGATCAATTCATCCTTCTTTGTCTTCTTTCTTCTCCTTGGAACTTGGCGTGCTATGTACAGTAGCCTGTCCTTCCCGTCATGGCGGATATTGGCTCCGGTAGCGTATTTGCAAGCACTGCTCAAGGTTGCAGAGTCGAATCCTGGGACAGTTAGTTGGCATTTGAGAGGAAGTTATGTTAGTAGATTTACCGGCACGTTTGAGACGGCACATTATAGAAATTAACTTCATTCACAGATCTAAAACCCAACTTGTATTGTACTCGGGAACACCACACGAATGATAATGCAGGCGCGGATCTAGAGTTTGGCTTTGGGGGGGAGGGGGGGGGGGGGGTCAGAGAATCGATGTTGTTCAGAAAAATGGTATCACTAAACACACAATCACAAAATAACCAAACGTACAAAACCAGGCCATTTTTTTTGCAAGCTACATGGATAGAAATTTGATGCGTTTAGGGCACCAAGAATATTCGTACAAATTGCAACGGCCGGCGTGTTTTGCGAATCGAGCTTCGAGAAAATTATCACGGTACGTTACAGTTTCGGCAAGTCGAGTTGGTACCAAAAAAGAGAGAAAGTCACAGCTAAAATTGCCAACCAAGCTTGCAGTTTGGACGTCGGCAAAATTTTTGGTGCGAAAAAAGCCCCAAATTCCAATCCGTGCATTGCTGCACATTCATCGTGACATCGCTATAAACATAGATTCGGTAATCACATGGTTTGCTAAACAAAATAGGCGAGTTGACTTTGTTATATAAATAATCGTTTTTATATAACAGGTATGACGTAAATATGTACAGTTGTAACAGAACATAATAATTGCAATAACGATGTTTTTAGTATTCAATAAAATGAAAAAACCTGTTTTTCAGTTAAAATTCGTTAAGTTTTATTTGTCTGGTTATTGTGTTTTCATTTTTTGAGTTTGCAAAAAAAATTTGGTCTCCTTGTTTTGGGGGTGAGGGGAGGTATGACCCCCCCCCCCCCCCTTGAATCCGCGCCTGTGAAAATGTAGATTTGATTTGTGCAATCTTAACTTCACAAATCTGGCTAAGTACCTGCTCAAGGGCGTTGGAGAGACCTATCTCCCCTAAACCGGTTTGACCTTCAAACAGACTGATCTTCTATTTCACTCCTACGCAACGTTAGGGGGCAATTTTATTCTCCAGACCCTTGAAGAGAACAGAAAATCCTTTCATAGCACATGCAAATTCGTGTGAAATACAGTGATATGTTACCTCTTTCCTCACCCGTCCCTTCACTGCATACAGTATACTTTACAAGGAAGGTTCTATAGAGCGGCCCTCGCTATTACAATACACAGTACGAGACTGTCGGGAACTAGGGATAAGTTAGGTATACTGCATTCTTTTCAGAGATTCCAGAGAGCACAAACACTTATTTTAAGTAGAATATCTGCAATTTAAAGTAATTTTTTGATTGGTTGGTTCCTTAGTTTCGGGGTTGCAACAACGCAGTCATGTAGCCCCGTGTACTTTGGGTGTTTGTAGAATTTGTCTGACAACCGGTGTTAATTGTGCTGGCTGTATTAGTGTGTGTTATCTGTCTCTATGATTCAGGTAGAAGGAATGCAGTCGCTCATTTCTTCAAGTAGTTCCTACTTTTGATACCAAATGCTACGGTCCACGACACCTAGCTGCGGACGTGACTACTAAATGCCATCGCAGCCAGCACCTGGCGACGAACTAATATAGCGTTATCAAACTAACCTACAAATTTTGACTTCGCACAAGTGTAGTTACTGGAAGATTCTATGACATGGGACCGCCGGCTTTACTTCCCCTCCGAAGGAAGGCATGCCAAGGGATTTTTAACGCTCTTAAAAACCGACGACTTTGGCCGGGTTTGAACCCATGACCTTGGGCATGGAAGCTCAGCATGCTACCAACTGCACCGCCGTAATTTTTAGACAGAATAATAAAACAAAGTTTGTTCAATATGGCCCAACGGCCTTTCGGCCCTTAATGACGCACTGCCCCTGGTTAAATGGGCCGTAAAACAATATCATCATTATTACGAAATAAAATCATTTAAAATATTTGACTCTGCAATATTTCTAGGTTTTAACCCCCCCCCCCCTGTCTTGTGTGGGGTTTTGCCTAGGAACACAAAGCTGGCTCATCAGCGGGCTCTTGGTGACCGTGACCGGACCCCCACAGGAGTAGCGAACTGCACGCTACCTCCCTTCTTATGAAGGGCACCTGCTCTTCTTTACTGCGAGAACTATAAGCTCAAGCAGCCTTTCACCTCCCTATAAAGGGACTCCTGTGGAGGTTCGAGCACGGACAACACGAGCCCACTGATGAGCCTATCTTGGTGTTCCTAGGCGAAACCCCACACAAGACACGGCGAGAAACTAGAAAAATTGCTCAGTTCAATTTCCTTGGCCGTGAAAGCCAATTTCCCATCGTTTAAAATATATCTGGTATCTTCTCTCATTTCCGGGTTTTGTTACTTGGAGGGTATTGGATGGTTTTCCAAACAAAACTGGCAGAGGGCAACCAGTGGTATGTTTTATTATTTTTCTCTCGTTCAATTTTAAAAAATGTGCGATCGAAACCTTTCAATCTTTGTCAAACAAGGCACGTAATGCTATTGCTCGAAGGCATACATTGGATTAATGTCAGGTGTCAGTTTTTTTATTTTATTTCCGACCCCTTAAAACGTTGAGAACGTTGCTAATAAGGCACAAAAGTCGTTATACTTCGTTATGAGAAACATGGAGGGTAGCAGTATTCAGGCCAAAGAGTTTGGAATACGCCACGAGTGTTTCGGAGCCCTACCAATCAGCTCTAACGAACAAATTTGGGGATGGTGCAAAGGAAAGCTGCAAGATTCGTACTTTCCAAATTCTCTCAAACTGACAGCGTCTCTGACATATTAAAGTCATTGGGATGGGAATCCCTACACAGCTGAAGAATCCAGGAGATGTACAAAGCATACACAGGGGAGCCGGCCTGGAATAAATTGCGAAACAGAATGCATGAGCAAGATTATATACTGTAGGAGAGATCACGCTTACAAAATTAGAGCCAAAATAAATACAAAAAATAGCTAAGTATTCTTTTATAAAATATAACCCGGGGCACTACAGCCCATGAAGGGCCTTGGCCTACCAAGCGACCGCTGCCCAGCCATTTGGCCTGCAAATATTGGGGTGACGCGTAGTCAGTGCATCGGTTCCCTTGGCCGTTAATCTTGGTTTTCGTGACCGGGGCGCTGCCTCACTGTCAGACAGCTACTCAATTGTCCTCACGAGGCTGAGTGCACCCCGTTCCAGCCCTCACGTCAGTTTCTAAAATCCCTGACGGAGCCAGAAATCGAACCCGGGGCTTAGGGGTGAGAGGCAGGCGTGCTAGTCCAACACAACGGTGTCTGCATTGTTTTTAATAAACAGGGATGTTAAAGCCTGAAGTGAGTTACCCGGAGAAGTCTTAGAACCTTTCTCAAACAGTTTAAAAGTTTTCAAGAAGAATGAGAATGTTGTATTTAGGGAACACAGGGACATTATGGAGAGAAACTGAGATATCTGCAAATACCACCAGGCTTTGCCTAACTGTAACAGTACCTATTAATACATAAATAAATAAAATGTTCCTTGCCAAGTGGTCGCCACGAAGTGCGCTTCGCCCGAGTGGCTGAGTCGTTAAAACCTCGGCTACTTTGCCCATCACATCGAGAACTCGACTCGAACATTTGACATGCTTATTAACCGGAAACTCAAATGTATACATCCTGATGGGATTGTAAGCAGCTGAGATGTGGTGTCATTTCCGCTTTAAATTTCCTAGGTAGTCTCTGGATGACTTTCTTCACTGGAATTCTTTGTTCCATGATTGACCGATGATTTTCTAGGGTGGGCCAATAACATGATATTTGCGTAAAAGCACGCCTGTATACGAGTTATGTTACATCATGTGCCCGACCTTGCAGAAATTTGTAAATGCAGTAGATCTGACATCAGCGCGCTCCATTTAATGCGTACTGTCTTTTAAGGTAGAGACGCACTATAGACATTATAGGAGTCCTTATAACCTAGTATCCTTGATGTATGCGTGGTCGATTGTCCGCCTCCTGATTCCAAGGTTGCGGGTTCTATTCCCGGGCCAGTAAGTCTGTCTTTTTTGAATGGTGGAAAATATCCAGGATGTAGACTGTTAAAAAAAATGTATCACTTTTGGTGATAACATGATTGTCGTCTGAGACTGTTTTACCTTTTAGGGTCCAGTCTAGTCTATAAACCTCTGTTTGCGAACTATTCACCTCCATGATCCTCCACTAGCAGTGTGCACTGTGGCCACCTCTGCTTCTACACCTCTCACTTCGAGATCGCTCAACATTGAATCTACCCATTGCATCTTAGGTCTACCTCTGCTTCTCTGACCCTCTACAGCAGACCTCATTAACTTCTTAGGTAATCTCTTCTCCCCCATTCTCTTCACATGACCCCACCACTGTGTTGCCTCATGCGAACAGCTTTATCTAGCGTGTTCATTTTTCTAACTTAGCCTTTGCCTCTTCATTACGAATACCTTCCTGCCATTGCTCCCATCTATTTGTCCCAGCAATAATTCGTGCTACCTTCATATCAGTTACCTCTAGCTTATGTGTCTGATACCCTGAATCTGCCCAGCTCTCACTTCCATACAGCAAGGTCGGTCTAAATACTGAGCGATGTAGGGAGAGTTTCGTCGCTATACTATCTTCTTTCTTGCAGAATTCTGTAGATCGCAACTGACAAGTCACTGCATTGGCTTCTCTATACATCGACTCTTATTTCCTTCCCCCTACTACTATGAACAACACGAATAAGGCATCATGAGCATTTAGTTAAGAGTATTTCTTATTAACAGTAAATGTATACACTAGGTTATTACTAGACCTCGGATTTTAGGGCATATGCCTATTTTGTTCCTTTAAGGATGGAGAGTAAGCGGTGAGACATCGTTGCGTTTCATGAAAAGTTATCAATTCCTATATAGTGTATTAGTGCCCTAAAATGCCTATTGTATATTTTTAGTGCGTAAAAGTGAATTTTCATTGTACTGTATTTGTATTTCAGTCATTCAGGGTAACTTTGCACCACCCTCTTTTTACGTGTTATTTCTTTTTTAAAGACAATACACAGTTCAAAAAACTTAGGGGAACATGTTTTGTAACGTCTGGTATGTGAACGTTAATCTTGTAATTGGAGTTCCAATGGTCGTATAGCATGCCTTGAGACCTTAGCTACTCAGGGTATGTCAAATCGAAGTTATACTCCATCTGTAGGAGTAGCCATGCATTAAACTGTCAGGTGACCCCTCAAAACAAAGTGAAAAGCGGTGCGTCCGTGTGTTGTTGTGAGGTACACAGACTACTGCGGTCATTTCAGCACGTCGTACGTAAACCAGCCCATGGCATGTGACATCTTAACGAGGTTCAAGTCACAAGGGCTGTCACTTGGATCCAGGGAGGATGGACTATTCGTCGTATTGCTGTGGATCTCAATGTCTCTCCGTCAGTTATTCAACGCTTGTGGAATCGCTACAATGAGACACGCCAGTTCACGAGGAGGGTTGGACAAGGTCGTGGACCCAAGACAACCCCACAAGACGACCTATATCTGGCCGTCTGTGCGTTGCGGCGTCGTTCAGCAACTGCCAAAGAACTGCAGCAAGACCTCGGGAGGGTCACTGGAGTCACGGTGTCCGACCAGACAGTAAGGAACAGGTTAAGAGATGTGTCCTTACGCCCCAGACGTCCTGTTAGAGTCCCCCGCTTCACGCAGCAACATTACGGAGCTCCCCTACTGTTTGCCCGTACCCACGTCAACTGGCAACTTCGCCAATGGAGACCTGTGTTGTTCACAGACGAGTCTAGATTTCCCCTGACACAGCGTGTTGGACGTCAACGTGTATGGAGACGCCGTGGTGAGCATTATATGCCAAATGTTGTCCAGGAAGTCGACCGATTCCGACAAGGTTCTGTGATGGTGTGAGGTGGCATCAGTATTGATGGCCGTACTGATCTTGTCGTCGTCTATGTTAATCTTACTGCTGCGGGGTACATCGAGCAGACACTGTGTTGGCTGTTGCATACGGTGTTAGCCCTGAATTCGTACTCATGCACGTCAATGCCAGGGTTCATGTAGCGCGCATCACCAGAGCTGTCTTGCACGAACTGGACATTCAAGAGATGGAATGGCCAGCAGTGAGTCCCGACCTTAATCCCATCGAGCATGTGTGGGGTAGGCTTGACAGAAGTGTTCGTGGGTGTCCTGTTCCACCACAGACGCTCCAAGACCTCGAACAGGCTCTCATTGAAGAATGGGACCTGATACCGCAACGTGACCTCCGTCGACTTATACGGAGTATGCCACGAAGGTGCCAAGCTGTGATAAATTCTCGCGGAGGACATACCATCCTGAAGCTCTCCAACTGCGATAAAATCCACCCTGGAGTACTGTTTTCACTTCGTTTTCGCCACTATGTGGACATTTCCGATTGTGTTCTAAAAATGGACGAGAATCCATCGGTATTCTTTTGAATACGGCAACTAAAGAATAAAGGCCTAGTTGGTAATATACCTGGCTGTCAGGTATTATTTTGTGGAGCACGGCATACGTTCAAAAACTTGTTCCTCTAATTTTTGAACTGTGTATAATAGTAAGCATCGCACTCTGGAGATATAATTTGAAAGCGTGGTTTTTACTTTATTTTCTGAGAAGATGAATTGGCAGAACTGAGGTTGTATCAGCTAATTTGTAAGTTGGAGTGTTGATGCTGTATGAATCAAGTTGTGCATTAGGGTCCCCAGAAAAACAGGAGAGCACCAATAAGTGGACTGTAAATAAGATTAAGACATGTCTTGTACTAGAACATTTACTGCCATTACGGACTGTACACACACATACAACAACAAAAAACTGGAAGCCAAGCACGAAAGTTCTCTCGTCTCCCGTCGAGCGCTGCAGAGCGAGCAATCGAAATGGCTGTCGAGTGATCGAGACGGCTGTACTCAACATACCGGCCGCCAAGAAATACTTACTTTCTTAACACTACAACATAACAACCGAATTGCATCGAATCAATCACTGCACTATAGTCCAACATGTCTGTTTGAACAAGAAGTCTATATACAATACAATGACACTGAAACAAAATAAACAGAACTGAAGTGCTATGGTACATTAATTACACTGCACTTGCTTCAGGCAGAGGACACAATTTCACAATAGGTCGTTTGAACAATCCCTTGGTAGTGCGTATGGTTGCCACACGAACCAGTCCGTCATCTCCAGGATGAACTTGATCGATCACTGCAATCTTCCAGTGCAGAGGAGGTAGGTTGTCTTCCTTCACAATGACAAGCGTCCCAGGCTTCACACTTGGGGAAGAACTGGACCATTTAGCCCTCTGCTGCAGGTGGTGTAGATACTCATTGGACCACCTGGACCAGAATATCTGAAGTTGTTGCTGCAGAATCTCCCATCTGGACAACAAGCTAAGCTTCACATTACTTAGATCTGGCTGAGGTAAACTTGATAAGGCAGTGCCGATAAGGAAATGGCCAGGAGTGAGAACTTCAATATCATTAGGATCGGAGGAGAGAGGAAGGAGTGGTCTGGAGTTCAGACAAGCTTCTATTTGACAGGTTAAAGTAGTTAATTCCTCAAAGGTAGGACATAACGTACCCATAACACGTCTGAGGTGATGCTTGAAAGATTTAACACCTGCTTCCCACAGGCCTCCAAAGTGAGGTGCTCTTGGAGGTATGAAGCTCCACTCGATGCCTTCTCTGCTGGTGAAATTCTGTACCTCAGTTCTCGTTTCTTCTGAGTCGAGAAGTTCTTGAAGTTCCTTCTTGGCTCCCACGAAGTTAGTGCCATGATCACTGTAGATAGTTTGGCAACGTCCACGACGTGATACAAATCTACTCAATGCTGCCATGAAAGCTCGTGTCGTAAGGCTGCTAACAACTTCGAGATGTACAGCTTTGGTGGCTAGGCATACAAATAGTGCTACGTAACATTTATCTCTTGTCTTTGACCTGAGAGAACCAGTTTTTACAAGAAATGGCCCTGCATAGTCTATCCCACAGTTTAAAAAGGGTCGAACTAATTCAACGCGAACACGTGGTAGTTGGCCCATTAATTGAGTTGAAGATTTTGCTCTTAGTCGGAAACATGTCAAGCAATTATGAATTATCCGTCTGACTGTCGTTCTACCATTCACAATCCAGTATTTCTGCCTAAGGGAGGCCAGAAGAAGTTGACAGCCAGCATGCAAGAGACGACTGTGTTCATGTTCAATTATCAATCTGGTGATGATGAGGTGGCAAGATCACAGGATGTTTTTGCTCATATGGCAGATTAGACCGTTCTAACCGTCCACCAACTCGTAGCAGCCCGTTGAGGTCTAAACCAGGATGTAGACTTCTCAAGTGACTCTTACAATGAACTTCTTGGTCTGATTCCAGCTGTTTGATTTCCATGTGGTATGCTAACTCCTGAGCCTGCCTAATGCATGTTGTCAGAGCATTCTGCAATTCCTTTAAAGAAAGAGGTCCAGTAGCTCGCTCTGTCTTCAATTTTGAACAATTATGTACAAATCTAAAGATGTATGCTACAACTCGTTGCAATCTCGATAAGCTAGAGAATCTTGTGACGAGTCCATCCTCGGGAGTAGTCATTAAGTAACATACAGGCTTAATCTTCTGCTCTGGTGGTTCCTGCTGCTCTGGGAGATTGTTTAATGTAGGCCAGTGTTTAGAATCTTCACCCAACCAAGCTGGTCCATTCCACCATAACTTATTATCCTTAAGATCCTTAGGATGTACACCTCGTGATATCAGATCAGCGGGGTTAAACTGTGAAGAAACGTGTCGCCAAGTAGCACCTTCTGTAATTTCCTGTATTTCAGCTACTCGGTTGGCTACAAAGGTCTTCCATCTTGATGATGGTGCCGAAAGCCATGCCAATACAATAGTAGAGTCTGTCCACAAGAATATGTTCGCAAATGTAAGATTCAAGGACTTGACTACCCTTTGCAATAATTGAGATAATAGCAATGCTCCACATAATTCCAGTCGTGGAAGAGATAATTTCTTCAATGGTGCTACCCTGGACTTGGAGCAAAGAAGTCTTACAGAAGTGGTTCCATCCTTGTTTGTGGAATGTACATACAAGCACCCTCCAAACGCAGCTTCCGATGAATCACAGAACCCATGAAGCTGTACAGTTACTGAGCGGTCACCTAGAATTCTGCGATCAATGTAGATTTCATCAATCCATGGGAGCTGATTATAGAGTGATGTCCAAGTTGCAGCCAATTCTTCTGATAAAGGCTGGTCCCAAGATAGCCGTTCTTGCCATAACTTCTGAAGAAATATCTTGCATAAAATTACTATAGGACTGATGAGGCCTAGAGGGTCAAAAATGCTGGAGACAATGGATAGAACTAGGCGTTTTGTGAAACCATGTGGATAGGGTTTTGGCTTGAAACTGCTAATAACTTGAAACTGGTCAGCAGCTGGGTGCCATACCAATCCTAACGTTTTAACTTCACCCTTGTCCAGCTGTAGTGGTAACTGAGCCTCCCTTAGCTCCGGTGAGACATTCTCTAGAATACCTGGGTGATTGCTGCACCACTTACGTAGTGAGAATCCACTCTTCTGTAGTATGTTTATCAACTCTTGTTGCACTTGAAGAGCCTCTTCGACGGTCGCACATCCCGAGATACAATCGTCAACATAGAAATCTTCCATCAATGATTTCTGAGCTTTCGGAAAGGCATGAGCTTCCTCACTGGCCAGTTGTTGAATGCATCTAATAGCTAAGAATGGTGCACATGACATGCCATACGTAACAGTCTTCAATTGATACTCCTTGGCAGGATCTGTCAATTTCTCTCTCCATATTATCCTTTGATATCTACAGTCTTGGGGATGTACCAGAATCTGACGGTACATTTTTGCTATGTCCGCAGTGAAAGCAATGGCATGACTTCTGAATCTTAAGATAATAGAGTAGAGATCTTGCTGGATGGTTGGGCCGACGAGTAGAAGGTCATTCAATGATACTCCGTTGCTGGATGCTGCAGAACAATCAAATACTACTCTAGTCTTAGTGGTCGAGCTGCTTGCCTTAACCACTGCATGATGTGGCATATAGTAGCAACGTGCTGTGGTATCTTCAGCAATATCCATATGACCCAAATCTTCGTACTCTTGAAGAAATCGACTATATTCTTCCTTCAGTCCTTGATGTTTGGTCAACTTCCTTTCCAACTGATGAAACCTCTTTGTTGCCATCTGCTTGGAGTCTCCTAGATTTTCTGGGGTTTCTTTGAAGGGAAGACGCACTACAAATCTGCCAGAAGAGTTGCGCGAGACGTGCCGTTTGAAGTGAGCTTCACAGTCCCTTTCTTCCTTAGTTCTTGGAGTATGGTGTAGCTCTTCGATTTCCCAGAACCTCTGTAGCTGCTGTTGGATGCAGCCTGCAGATTGTACAAAGTAAGATACTACCGGCCGCCGTGGTCCATGTAGGGGCTTACTGGAATCTGTATATTTACCTGCAAGTACCCAACCTAACTCTGTTTCTTGCAGAATAGGATAATCTTTAGTCCTAGCTAGATTTCCTGCGAGCTGAATGTATGGGCATACCTCTGACCCAATTAACAAGTCTATGTGACCCGGTTCGTTGAACTTCGGATCAGCAAATGGCAGATTTTTGGGTAAGTTCCACTCCTTGCTATCAATGTATTCGCCAGGAAGATCTTCAGTAAGCTTAGGTAGAACTAAGCACTCGACTGAGGTCACGAAATCATTTATACGCGAGCCTATTTGCACCAAAACACTATGCTTGGTTTCTGACGTCGTATTCCCAATACCCTGGATCGGTTTACGATCATGAGATCTGCGCAGCCTTAATCGCTGAACACAGGATTCTGAAATAAAGCAAGATTGCGAGCCACTGTCTAAAAGGGCTCTACAAGTCTGCCAGATCCCTTGAGCATCCTTGACCTTCACCAAGGCTGTGGACAACAATATGGACTGACGTGGTTCTATCTTGAGAGTACAGTAACTACTCGCACCATGCTGCACCTGAGTCACGTTCTGATTAGGGACGTTTTCCGACTTATCTACGTTTGACAAATGCTGGGACACATCAATATGCAGTAACGTGTGATGCTTCTTCCTGCATGTTTGGCAGTTACCAGCCTTGCACTGGGCGACTCTGTGTTGAGCATGTAGACAGTTGAAACAGAGATTATTACGCTTGACAAAATCTCTACGTTCTAGAGTAGGAACTTGCTTAAAATCTCTACATCTAGCCAAAGCATGTGGAGCGTTGCAGTACACACAGTTTACAGTTGTAGTAACATACGTCTGATGAGCATGTGGTGTTGTCTTACGATTGGAGGGTTCTTTACCTTTAGTGTCTGAGCTGCTTGAAGGCTTGAGGAGGTTGCTTGAGTTCACTATGTCTAAAGCCTTGCATTTACCTTCTAAGAACTTGATAAGATCTTCAAGAGTAGGAAGAATTTCAGAGTCTACAGTATCTTCAAATTCTTTCCTAATGGACACGTGCACTTTCTCCAAAATCAACTGCGAAACCAGTAGGTCTTCCAATGGCACTGCTAGATTTAGGGCCTTAATAGCATTTAGGTTACTCAGAGTTTGGTTAACTAGTGCCCGAAGCTCATTAACAGAATCTTTGTGAGCAACCGGCAAGTTTAATAAGTAACCTAAGTGTGCCGTAGTAATCAGTCTTATGTTATCATAACGACTGCGAATAGTTTGCAGAGCAACTTCAAAATTACTGCTAGAAACTGGGATATTAGCTATTAACTTATGAGCTTCACCTTTGAGTGTAGACAGCAAGTAGTGAAATTTTTGAATATTGTCCAACTGGTCATTATTGACAACTAGGCTATCAAAGGTGTCCATATAATGCTTGAAACCGGTCACATTACCATCATAGCTGGGAAGTTGTAGTGTCGGTAATCTAATAGCATTCCGTGTACTAGAATGTGAGTGAGGTGGAGTAATACTACCATCAGCCTTGTGATCATTATCACGATTGATCTCGATATTCATTGCAGCTTCGAGATCAAAGTATGCTGATTCAAAGGTTTCTCTTTCAGCTGCATGCTTTTCAATACCCTCAAATAGTTCTAACTGCGTTTGAGCACCTTCAAATTTATCTCTAATGTTAGGCAATTCTTTCAGTCTAACAATTACTAATTGAATTTCTGACTCACGCTGGAATTCAGTAATATACTTTGACATTCGTGTTAAACTTGATTTGGCAACGGCTCGTTGCTGTACGAGTTGCTTCCTGGTTTGTTCTTCCATTGCTGCAGACGCGTTACGAGTACAAAAGGTTCGAAAAGGGTGAAAACAAGGAAGGCTAGCTTATAGAATAATTAACTAAGAATGTGATCCTTAGTACTTGAGCATAACGGGCGCAAGGAGACAGAATAAACCAATAGGATCAAGGTTGGGAGCATAATCTAAGGTGCCAGTCTAAGAATGTTTCAACTTACTTGTTATGCAGAGATAAATCTTGGATCCGCCACTGTCATCCAGGATGAGCTGAATAATACACTGTCTATGTTCTGCATGACCACACAAACTGGAGCTATAAGACCGGCAGCTGAACACGTGCCGTGGTATGTGTTGTAGGTTATGTTACGTATGTAACATGTAAAACACACGAGTTGCATTTCTAGACGTTCGTTAAGAGTTGTGTTCCAACGATTAGTGTTTTACACGTCCGAAGTATGCACGATGTCGTCTCATACTTGGAAGAATCCATTTCGCCACGAGGTGACCATGTGCTTTTTCCGCGTTCTGTTATATCGTACAGAGAACATGTCTTTCCAACGCGAATATCCGGTACGCGAGGACCATGAATAAAGTTGTGCATTAGGGTCCCCAGAAAAACAGGAGAGCACCAATAAGTGGACTGTAAATAAGATTAAGACATGTCTTGTACTAGAACATTTACTGCCATTACGGACTGTACACACACATACAACAACAAAAAACTGGAAGCCAAGCACGAAAGTTCTCTCGTCTCCCGTCGAGCGCTGCAGAGCGAGCAATCGAAATGGCTGTCGAGTGATCGAGACGGCTGTACTCAACACTGTATTTTGTGAGATGTTTTCAAGTTGATCACTCACATTAAAATACTGCCCATATTGTGATTTCAGATATTCTTCACATCTACTACAACTTGATAAAATATTGGCTTGAACTTGAATTGTCCAGCAAGTAGCTTAATTTTCCTGCTGGTTCAATGTTATCCTAACTGCTAACTTGATTAAAATAATGTATTTAATGAGTATAAACAGGTTAAAGGTTCCACCTGATTTTCGTTAATTCCACTCGGTCCTCCAAGGGACCCAAAATGAGTTCCTCAACTCCGCTCAGGCTTTGGCAAACCCTCCTGCTCGGTTACCAAGGGCCGGGTCAAACACCTTCTGCAGTGCATGAGCGAATTCTTGAATGCAGCAATTTTTTCTGTTCTAGGCTGGAAAACAGTATTTTCAGCTTCCGCAGCTGATATCGAAAGTATTGTTTTAGGTACACATTAAACACCTATTACAGTATTATCTATGTTTAATTTTATAATGTCTGACTAGGTTAAAAACATACAAACATTAATTATGTACATGATAAAAACAATGCACAAAATTTGTAGAAAAGAACGTGGTGTTTGCAATACATTGTTGTGCCATTGCCCATTGATCAACTGCTCTGAAGTAAAGTCCGCTCATTCGTTAAATCAGGTATAAAGTGTTTGGCACATACAAGTGATTTAAAATTAATCATAATATTCTTTTCAATAAGTCTGCCAAGTTTTCTATTTTTTTTCTACAAATTTTATGCATTGTTGATTATAATCAATGGTAGAAGTAAGCATGGAAGACTTGTGTCGTTCTAAGAATGCATAAGGATAAAGAGACCACGACCGAGCGGAGTTGAGGGACTCCTCTGGCGATTACCTGGAGTGTCGAGTGGAATTGAGGTAACCCTGGCTACATGACTCAGGTACCCGAGTGGAATTGATGCCCGCCCATTTTTCTGCTTTTAAAATGATTTTGTCGGACCGTTGACAATTTGTAAAAAAATATATTAGTACTATAGTCTACTGTGCAGCCAATTATGGTATTGGACATTAACCACAATATGAAAACAATCTCCATAAAGAGACAGTTAGTTTAGTGGCTTCGGTGGCGTAGTTGGTAGCATGCTGAGCTTCTATGCCCAAGGCCGTGGGTTCAAACCCGGCCGAAGTCGTCGGATTTTTTAAGAGCGTTAAAATCCCTCAGTATGCCTTCCTTCGGAGGGGAAGTAAAGCCGGTGGGCCCATGTCATAGATTTATGGCATGTAAATGAACCTTCTACTAATTACACGTGTATGAGGCTACACTACTGTTCTAAAGTATTGCACGACCTTGATTGCAATGATGTTATTTTGTTAGTTGCGCATCTTCACGCAGAAACGCTCATATTACTTACACCTATGTACTGTATATGTATTTATTTCTCTTTGGGAGGAGCCTTGCGACAATGCCTAGCAACAATGTGATCTCATACTGTCGATTGTTGCCTCAGAAAGTGCTCTGTGTTAACTAGGATTGGCGCGTTCGCTAGCTCTGGTCTGAAGGTATTGCTGGATTTTCTAATTTTCTTCCTTTAGTGCGTGTGAGCATTTGGTGTCATGGTGAAAACTCATGAATTAACCCCTAGAAAGAAAAAGTGTATCGAGATATTACACAACGAAGGCCTAAACAACACTGAAATTGGGAAGAGATTAAACTGTTCGAGGTCAGCTGTGAGTCGAAATCTGCAGAAGCTGATGGCCAAAGGAAATATGGAAAATTTACCACGAAGCCCACGCATTTCTTCGCCCCGGGAGGACAGAATACTTCGTCGAATAAGCCGGAAAAACAGGAGTGCTACTTCAGTTGAACTGGCAAAAGCATGGCAAGAGTCCACGGGAGTTGATTCCAGCTCATCAGTTGTTAGGAAAAGACTCTGTGTAATGGGAATGAAGGCGAGAGTTGCCAAGAAGAAGCCATTTTTAACTGCTGCAATGAGGAAAAAGAGGCTGGCATGGGCCAGACTGCACGTAAACTGGACAAAAGAGCAGTGGAGAATTGTGGTATTTTCAAATGAAAGCCGATTTTCCATGATGAGTGATAGACCACAGCTCGTCAGGTGTGAACCCAACGAAAGGATGGATCCCGACTGCCTTGTGCGAAACATGAAACATGCTCCATCAGTAATGGTGTGGGGAGCAATGACATACCAGGGTGTTGGAAGGCTGTACTTTGTTCAGGGAACAATGAACAGTGATCAATACGAAGTTGTGATTCGCCGCCCTCTGATGAACACTGCACGTGATGCTTTCCCGGATGCGCAGTGGATTTTTCAACAGGATCTGGCTCCATGTCACACATCAAAAAAGGTGAGTTTTGGTTATTTTATCTTTGAAATACAATTTCCAAGGTTACTGCTGTTACATATCGTCCAAATCTATCATTTCAGACTAGTTCTGTCATGACTGAATTGGGTATCAGAGAACTTCCGTGGCCAGGAAATTCACCGGATCTTAATCCTATTGAGAATTTGTGGCGATTGGTTGTAAAAGGGGTTCAGAAGAAGAGGCCTGCAACAAAACAGGAGCTGTTGGAGGTGATTGTGAAAGTGTGGAACCATGAAATGGACATCAGTATCATTAGAAAATTGATCGACTCCATGCCTGACAGAGTGAAAGCTGTTATAAGGGCCAGGGGGGGTCCAACAAAATACTAAGATCATTCAAAGCATGATTAATGAATAATGAACTAGTGATGCTCAATATCTTACACTATGACCAAATTGAATGGAAATTTCATCAAAATATTTAATATTTATCTACGATATCATGAGTGTCATGGCATGTCATTGTACATCTGTACGTTCTGTTGACACATTTCCTTGAATTAAAATATTAGAAACAACCTTGTTCTTCATTGCAATGTTCCTTCTCACTTGTAGACTATCCTTCTTTAATAAATATTTGAAATTTCAAAGACGAATGGGTTTTTAGAAGGTCTGTACCAAAATTCTCAAAATGCCATAGGGCGTGCAATACTTTGGAACAGTAGTGTAGATTATAGGTTAGATTTGACTAACGCTCTTGAGTTCCAACGTCCGTCGCACAGTGGGTCAAAATCGAAATCTAGGAGGATAAAATTATTTATTTTCATAATTAAAATCAAAATGTATTACTTCTACAGCATTCTCATATAATTGCCGCTCACTTTTCTGGGATATAAACGCATCTTGGTGTAAATCTGTCACCACTGTTGGAGCAGTTTGAATTGGAGGGTGAATGTAAGTGGCTGTGGTTTGGTTGTCTTTGTGGTTAGTGTGATGCTTTAAGATGGAACATGCAGCTGAAGGTAGGATGATCTTTGTATCGTGTTTCAGTTATTAATGGGCGTAATTGTTACGTAATTTTAGCTATATTTGCATTATATCTATATATATAAGAAAGTCGTGTTAGTTACACTATTTATAACTCAAGAACAGCTGAACTGATTTGGCTGAAAATTGGTGTGGAGGTAGCTTAGAACCAGGAGACGGACATATGATACTTTTTATATCCCGTGACGTGACATAAAACGTCAAAGAGATTACAAGTCACTATAAAACGTAAAGCAAATGACAGCTATAATAAACTCATTAAGAAATAGCAAGGCAAGTCGTTTCCAGGCAACAGTAGCTCTTGACGAGACACGGCCGACTGGATGCGAGTAGCGCTCTCCACTACCGGTATAGAAATCATTAAAATACTTATTTTTTTTATTTGTATATTTTTATAGGCATAGTTAATCCAATTTACAATACAGAGCACGCGAGTAGTTTAAACAATGAGTGTTGGCGAGGCGTTCATATAGCCTACAATTCATCCGATTGCGACCAAATTGTGGTGGGTTGTTTAGCACACTTCCGGGAAAGATATAGGCATAGTAAATCCGATTTACAGTAGATAGCGCGCGAGTAGCTTCAATAAAATGGCGTGCGATTCGTATCAACAAAGACCCACATGCGTTCATATACCATTCATCCCATTGCGATGAAACTTGGGTGAGATGTTATGTACACTTCAGGGAAAGTTTTTGGCGTAGTAAATCCACTTAACAATAGGTAGCGCACGAGTAGATTCAACAAATGAGCGACTACGCACGAAGCGTTTCAACCAAGTCCCGTATGCGTTCATATACTATTCGTCCGATAGCGATGAAACTTGGGTGAGATGTTTTGTACACTCCAGTGAAGGTTTCAGGCTTTGTAAATCCATTTTACAATAGGTAGCGCACGAGTAGATTCAATAAATGTGCTGAGACGCGCGAAGCGTTTCAACAAAGTCCCGTATGCATTCATATACTATTCGTCCGATAGCGATGAAACTTGGGTGAGATGTTGTGTACACGCCTGGGAAGGTTTTCGACTTAGTAAATCCATTTTACAATTGGTAGCGTACGAGTATATTCAACAAATGGGTGACGGCACTCGAATCGTTTCAGCAAAGACCCGTATGCGTTCATATACCATTCATTTCATTGCGATGAAACTTTGGTGAGTTGTTGAGCACGCTCCCATGAATGTTTCTGAGATGGTAAATCAATTTTATAATAGTTTAGAGGTGGTTAACGTAAGAAGGAAAAAAACATTGGGAATCCAAAAGCAGTACAACAAATAAAGTCACATCGCCAACACTTTCTTTGAATGGTATTGCAACGCATGCCGGGTAGAGCTAGTAATATTTAACTATTATTTTTAAAATTATATTTTCACTTAGATTTTTAGTATGTCGCGTCACTCTGCGTCACTTTCTACTTAATGTTAAAATGTAGATAGTCTTGTAGTTTACGCCTGTCATAAGATTATTTTGCAACTTAATTAGTTATTTTACGTTTTATAAGATGCCGCGCAACCAGTTCTCACACGTTTACAACTGTTTGAAGCACTGGGTTCGACGATTAAGTCAAAACTGGAACTTTGTGACTTTGTTAAAAGTAAATTAGGGGTAGAAAATTGTTCTGAAGAGATAACTGAATGCTCTATCCAACTCCTATTCATAGACAATTTCTTGCATGTGTAGACGTAGCTTAAAAAAGGTCTTAACTGATGTTTATTATGAAGTAAACAAATTATATACGTTGCTTTCACTCTAAATTCGTGATTAAAACGTAAACATAATTTTGTCCCCCTAGATTTCGAATTTGACCCACTGTGCGTCGTCAGGAGACTACTGAGGTGGCATCTAGTAACCAAGTTCACAACTAGTTGTCGTTGACGGTGGCGTTTGGTAGCAAAATTAGGAACTACTTGGAAATTGAATGTGTGCAGTCCTTACCTGAATTACAGATAACACACAGTAATACAGCCAACACAATTAACAGCGGTTATCAGACATATTATACACACCCAAAGTATACGGGGCTACATGACCGCGTTGTTGCAGCCCCTAAACCGAGGAACCAACCAAAGAGACATTTAATTGGTCTTGTATTTAGACTTGCTCCTAGTTCCTGAAAAATTGTTCATTGTTTAATTTAGTGACAAATTGTTTTCTCATCGTTACTTATAGAGTGAGTCCGGGAATGTTCTTCGCAGCGCCTACATGCGTCTGCGAGAGCTAGCTACAGCAGTTACGTTGGTAGCACGGCTGCCGCTTGCATCATAACAAATAAACAGTCAACTTCGTACTCACCACAGCCATTCGTAACAGATCCTGGAACCATTCACAGTACATCACTCCTTTTCCGTAATCAGTTTGTTTTAATTCATGAACCACGGTAACTTTATAAGGGAACAACTGAAGCTTGTCTCTTACAGCTTTATGTGCTGTCGACTTAGAGATTCCTGTTTGTTGAGCTAATTTTCGTGTTGATTTACTTGGATTGAACTACGCAGCATTATATTGGAGATTTCATCATGTTTTACGTATGTTAAAAGCGTAGGCCTGCCTGTTCCCGGTACATCGTGAACTGAGTCAGTCACACGAAATTTACTTACCAAATCCCGAACGGGATCACGATTTGGACACTTTGAATTAGGAAACCGCGCCTGAAATCTTAATTTTACATTTTCTGTAAACCGATCGCCTTCGCTAAAAACGTATTCCACAAAAAAAAAAAACTCCTTTCAGTAGTGAACATTACTGCCTGTATACTGTTGCACTCTTCCAATAATGATCTATCTGAACGCTCGCTGACTGTAATACACACTGAAGACATGCATGCTCGCTCTCTTATCGCAATTCACACTGACAGCAGACACGGGGATTCCCGCTTTGAAGGACACAGTGCAGTGCAGCCAACTTAACGGCTGCACGTACCCACTGCGGAGAACATTCTCGGGCGCCCTGCGTTGACTGATCGCTCATATTTTTAAATTTGTATTACTGAATGTTAATAGGTTTGAACCTAATTTACCAGTTTTAAAGACTATTTTAGGTGCCTAAAATCCTAGGTCCAAGGTAGTCAGGAGACTTGATTAACAGGATTGCTCCTGCATGTTGTGTCATACGCAACACGCCAAGGATCTTCAAGCGAGTGCGGCAGAATCTCGTACATCGTTGCCATGCTTGTATCGAGGTTGGTGGCATTAAACCCTGGTTATAATTAAACTTACACTACTTGCGAGGCCCCTCCAGACAAATTAGTAATCGTAGGACAATCAGCCGATCGTTCCCCATTGCGTGGCCACCAAGATACCCAGATTTTAACCCCTGTGATTTCTGGCTGTGGGGTTACCTTAAGGTATACTAGGTATCAACGGGACACTGACACATGTTGGCGTTTGTCCGCTTAGAAAGACCTCGTCAAAATTAAATTAAATAGATCTGGACCAATCACGGTGTATGCGGGGATCTCCTGTACAAGTGGAGGAAACGATCCTTATCATGTTGCGAGTGCTGTGTTGAAAGGCAGACTGTTCGACACCTAGTACAAGAATGCCCACAAACATCTTACAGTGGTGAATTCAGTGACTTCTTCCTTAGGGACACTACAGGCACTTCATTACGTTTCTAGCCTTGATGTCAACTAATAAATAACTTCCATGTGTGCCATACGATAAATAAATACGATACTTGTTTGTCCCGGTCAATGCATGTGAGATTTTCGAAGTGAAATGCCATGTCCTGTGGTTCGGATTCCACGTAAAAAGGAGGTCCCGTGGCTCATGATCTCGCGATTAACGGTCACGTTAAACTACAAGCTTGCTTGTCCAGGCGGCCCTCGCAAGTAGTGCAAGTTTAATTATAACAACCCTGTATGTTTAGTGCTTATCGTCAATAAGAACAAGTAGTTCCGTGAAGAACTATATAGTCTATTTTCATATAACCTACTTATGTTAATTGCCACTATCAACATACAGCATTTCAGTTTAATTGCTATAATAGATTCGTAGATATTCAGAGCCGTGTAAATATTTCGGATGGTTGCCATGTTGGATTGTTATATGTATAGGCCATAGTCATGTACCATTAAAGGAAAATTATTGCGTAGGTTCATTATTCAAACTTTCACTTCGACCGCATAATTACGACACAAGAAATAAAAACTTAATGTTAAAATTTGCACAGCCGCCATCTTGAGGTTATGTAAACAATTGAATCAAATTAGATACCAGTGCATTACAATGTGTATAAACATTTCCTGTACCAAGTTTCATTGCGTTTGGATCATTAAATCGCGAGAAAGGTCTATTTAAATTTTTCATCTTCGCTTGGCTGCCATGTTCGTTTTGTAGTTAAACGGTTTTTGAAAGTCTTGTAGATGAACTTCAGTAGTGCCCTTCATCTTCGTACAAAATTTCAGGGTGATACCGCTAATAGTTTCAGAGATATAGAATGCCGGTGAAATATTTCGCACATCCGCCATCTTGTGGTTATGTAAACAATTGAACGAAGTTAGATGTCGGTGCATTACAATGTGTATAAACTTATACTGTACCAAGTTTTATTGCGTTTGGTTGGTTAAATCGCGAGAAACGTCTATTTAAAAGTCGCAAATTCGCGTGGCCGCCATGTTGGTTTTGTAGTTACCAGTTTTTTCAAGTCACATAGCTGAACTTCTAGTAGTTCCCTTTATCACCATAAAAAATCCAGGGTGATATAGGGAATGGTTTCGGAGATATTAAATGCTGGTGAAATATTTCGCACAGCCGCCATGTTCGATTGGTGAGACGTAACAAAATTTGAAGGACACGGTCGGGGTCGTCCGGAATAGTGCTATGAACTTACAGAGTTTCATGGAAATCGCTCCAGCCGTTTAGAAGTTATTAAGGGGACACAAACACGGACAAAAAGTGATCTCATAAGCCAATTTTTCAAAATTGAAAATAGGCTAAAAATCGTGGCTGCAGTTAAAGTATACTGGGCCGTTTCGAGCATTGCGATGGAGCTGAAAGGTAGTTTCCTTTGAGAAGTGCAGGCTTATCGGAAGATGCTGTTCGTGTTCTCACGACCGGATGGATGTTCATCGATATCTGTGCGTTGCGCAGAGAAACGAGGCCGGCCACACCCTAGGGATCTCATCCCCTGTTGCCATGGCAACTGGAGCAGTGCCCTCGACGCAGCGCAAATTGTGTGTTTTAGCAGGCTGAGACGCAATTCAATAAAACACTCTGTGAGGTCTTTCTGAATACCCAATGCGAACATTCTCCTAATCTGGCCTACAGTGGAGAAAGTGGCCACGTTGCTGAATTATGTTCTGTCGTATACTATGTAAATTTTGTTAGACCCTGACTATTATATGTCAGAAAACTGTACCATAATGATGGTCATTATAACACTATTTTTCATTATGAAACAGTTTCTCCCACCAATCATAGCTCAAGAAACAGTTGTTTGACCAATTAGATAAGGTTAGCATCGCACCCGCGCTGATTTCCAAGGCCTTCTAATTAAAATTTTTCTCTGCGTTGCCTAGTGTCAAAGTGGGGTGATCATGGATGCCATGGTCAAATACATGGCATTCTCTGCGTCCCATGCGCTCTGTTCAGTACATAAAATTGGCGAAATCTCGACAGATATTTATGAATATTTATGTTCGAACATAAGATAGTTATAATAATTATCGTCGAACATAAACAGTCGTATGCAACTCGCCTATAATGGTTATTAAGCCACTCGTATGGAAATTATAAAACTCGCATACGCTCGTTTTATAAACATACTCGTGTCTTAATTATAGTCATTATAGGCTCGTTGCATATTGTACTATTAACGGATTAAGCGCCGTTTTCACCAATGTCAATATCGCTCAATTTTGGCAGCTACGGTGGTGTAGTTGGTGGCATGCTGAGCTTCTATGCCCAAGGTCGCGGGTTCAAACCCGGCCGAAGTCGTCGGATTTTTGAGAGCGTTAAAAATCCCTCAGTATGCCTTCCTTCGGAGGGGAAGTAAAGCCGGCGGTCCCATGACAGATTTATGGCATGTTCAGGAACCTTCCTCTAATTACACTTGTGTGAAGCTAAATTATAGGTTAGATTTGACTAACGCTCTTAGGTTCCAACGTTCGTCGCGAGGAGCAGACTGCGGTGGCATCTAGTAACAAAGTTCGGAACTAGTTGTCATTGACGGTGGCGTTTGGTAGCAAAGGTAGGAACTACTTGAAAATTGATTGTCTGCAGTCCTTACTTGAATTAAACACAGATAACGCACACTAATACAGCCATCACAATTAACACCGATTTTCAGACAGTTTCTACACACAACCAAAGTACACTGGGCTACATGACCGCGTTGCCGCAGCCCCTAAACTGAGGAACCAACCAACCATCTCTCAATTCATCATTTAAGGTTATTTTACTTTGCACGTGCATTTCATCACACAGATACGATCGTTAATTTACCACTAACAACGAATTACATTAAATGGCCAAAAGCATCGTTGCAGTGGAGGGAAACATCCCAACTCTACCTCGCGTATCCCTCAATGGCGGTTTGTGTCAGAGTTTCACACGAACTTTCATCCATATGAATATAAGATATGTTTATGACAATGCAATTATAAAAGATCATACACGTTTAATACCAAGAACGAATAATACGGAAAATTAAAAAGAAAACATATCCGAAGTACGAGTCCAACTCCTTCCAGCTCTGCATAATAAACTCAGGGTCTACAACGCAACCACTTAAGCTAAAAAGACAATGTGGAGACCGTGTCCTATTTAGTTTTAAAATGAAAAACAACTGCTAGTTCTCCCAAATACTGTGAGATTCTTTTCCTGGAGTGTGGCTGGCGACCGGCTGCCGGACGCGCGCGCCTTCCGCCAGCCAGCCGAGCCCGGGCCCCGGATAGCACGCAGGCAAGATAACCAGGGCCAATAAAGTCATTAAGTTACTAAACTGTCATCAACGAGGTTGTGAAGTGTCAGCGCTCAGATAAGAAGGTAGCATAAACAACGGCTTCTTGGAGGATTTAATTAAAGAAGCACACATGTTTTTTTAATTTTATTTCTTGGGAATCTGGATGACCTCACGTCACCTGTTAAAGGTTAGAACTTACCTTTTCACAGAAGATGGTGAATATGTTCTCCTTCAGCTGACAGACGGTAACTTTGGAAGCTACATAGTTACATTGTGTAGCTACTCCCGTACAACCCTGCGTGTTTACTGTGATTAATCGAAGCACGGACCTAAGCCCGTTTGATGTTTAATTGTGGGGAATTTAAAATACAAAATGTACAGATCAATTACCCGTACTCGAGTGGAGCCGGAGAACAATATACGGCAGCAGATATCCCTCACAACAGAAGGGAATCACAAAATGTAAACGCTAATTTATGTATACTGTACAACGCCTGTCTTTCAGCTGAAGTAGCACATTTTCAGCATCTTATGTGAAAAGGTGAGTTCTTTAATCATGATTTGCTGGTGTATTTACCATCAATTCATGTACTTTGTTACGGTTTCTACCTGCGCGCTATCCGCGGCCCAAGCTCAGTTGGCAGCCGGTCGCCGGCCCCGCTCCAGCAAAAGAATCTTCCTATACTTTGTTTATATCATTTTAAGCATTTGCCACGAATAAGGTCTCCTGTATTTCCCTTCCTCTATAATTATGTTCCAGAAAATTTCAGGGAAGCATCGCAAACAACGGTGAGTGCCACACGCCCCTCTTAACACAGCTTAAAGTATACAAATTCAGAATTGAATTAAACCTTTAGAGTTGAACACCTAAATTTGAAAAGATCGAAAATTAATAAAACAAAAACAGATAACCATAATAAACAAAATTACTGAAAAACAAAAATTCAGAATTCAAAAATGAACAAGTCTTGAGAAATTTAGATTGCAGGGCCTAACCCACTCTCACTTATAAAGCGGATGACGAGATCAGCAGCCACCGCGTCATCGGTAAATATAAGTTTGAGCGTCATCTGCAAACCAGGGTTTCTTCGTAATTGTCTTGGCTGCTTTTCTGCCAGTCAACACGGTTGTGCCCAATGAATGAATTGTTCGACTCTGACTATTATATGTCAGAAAACTGTACTATAATGAGGCTCATTATAACACTATTTTTCATTATGAAACAATTTCTCCCACCAATCAGAGCTCAAGAAACAGTTGTTTGATCAATTAGATAATTAGATGCGCTGAGTTCCACGGCCACTAATTTAAATTTCACTGCCTGGCCTAGTGTCATAGTAGGGTAATCGAGGAGGCCATGGTCAAATACAAGGTATTCTCTGCATCTCATGCGCTCTGTTCAGTACATATAACTGCCGAAATCTCGACAGATATTTATGAATATTTATGTTCGAACATAAAATAGTTATAATAATTATAGTCGAACATAAACAGTCGTATGCAACTCGCCTATAATGGTAATTAAGACACTCGTTTTATAAACATAATCGTGTCTTAAGTATTGCCATTATAGGCTCGTTGCATAATGTACTATATAACTATAAGTACTATAACACACCCCTGGAGAAAATTACATGTATTATTTAGTTATCAATCACACTTAAATGGATCAAGCTTACTAGTGCCCATTTAAGTGTGATAGCTAACTAATACATGTAATTTTTTCCAGGAGTGAGTTTACATATTTATAACATGCTTTGCTGCGGGTCATAGATAAATTAAAATGTGAAGGTGACAGTTAAAACAGGGGATAGGCGAGGTGCTTTGCAAAGGGAGAGTAAGGATGGAACATTTTGTCCAACCACACCGCTCGGCGTTGACAATGCTTTATAGCACAAATTTAGGTATTATTCGGTAACCGTTGGAGATACACGAAAAGTGATAAGGTCCTTTCGGAAAATTAAATTTTAAACCTCGTGTAAATGCCATCAAATGTTTGCTATTTCTTAGCGTTCTCTTTTTATTTGAAATGGAAATATGAAAGTTTGAAGCCAAAGGGTGCAGTGACGTCACTAAAATAGTCGCCATCTTTAAATAGTGCAGAATCAAAAGTAGCCTATATGTTAACCAGGTAAATCAGCTACTTCCATGTAAAATTTCATGCGTTATTGAGTAATACACAGACACACACCATCTCATTAGCCTACTTTCGATTTTTGCAAAAAATGAAAGTGGACTTATGAGATCAACACAGGGCGAAAAAAGTGTGTCTGTCTGTCTGTGTGTGTGTGTGAGTGTGTGTGTGTGTGTGTGTGTGTGTGTGTGTGTACTCTGAATGTCTGTCCCCCCCTATCAATTCGAACACGGTGAATGCGAATTGAACGAAATTTGGTACAAAGGTAGCACTAGCAAAGGACACCTCAGTGTCATGTTTTATATCGCCGCCATCTTTACTAAAACTGAATGGCGGCCACTCAAACGTTCAAAACGTAAAATCAAATAACGACTAACCAAATCATCCGATCTCTACCAAATTTGGTAACAACATACCTTCGTATAGGATGCGTCTTGTGACCAAACTACAAGGTCGTCCGCCATACCATTTCAGGATGGCGGCCGTGCGAATTATGCAAACTTTATAATCCATATCATGGGACCCACCTGTTCCGATTATCGAGCCGAGAATCGTTTTAACTGTTCTAAAGGAAGAGGCACGTTCGAAATTAAAAGTTTATTTTGTAATACTGTAGTGCAGACGTGATTTTAAAAAGCTGAGCCGATTCAGTAATAAGACAAGATGGCAGCGGATATCTTGTGCCTGACTTATATTTCACTAATTTGAGTATTGCATGCAATATAGCGTACTGATACAAAATAAATAAACTTTGTATGAAATGCTTTATATATAAATAATATACTCCAGTGATGAAATCGTTTAGTATAAATCATTATTTGCTAACAAGTTCTATGTAAGTCATTTTATATAGAACGATATTCGTTGACACAATTAGCTCAGTGGTAGAGCGTTAGCCTATCGCTCAGTGGTAGAGCGTTAGCCTATCGCTCAGATGCCTATGGTTCAAACCCGATCAGAGCTAGTTTTTTTGCTTGAAATGTTATATGTTTATTGTTTTGTAATGACTCAGATGTTTTAAAATCAAGCGTTATATTGTGCATATTATGGTGTAAAATATATATTTAATTATAACATAATTCGCCAGCAGATTTACTCGAGACATCTAGCTGCCAAAAAGGTAACAGCACGCCGACCTACTTATTAACTTCCAGATTTTATTGAAAAGTTTCTTCTTCTGGCCGCTAGAATACACTCGCTCTGTTAGGATTATATTGTTCGATATTTCACCACTAGATGTCACGACTAGTCTACGTGGGGCTCCATTGATTACTATACCATTGGCATTCTATGCGCATCGAATTTGAAGAATGACAAGATGATACTACGATACATTTTTACTTTCTATTTTAAAGGGTTTGTAACAGCCTATTTTGCGTTACTTGAAAACGTTATTTGAAGTAAAGAACAAAACGATTTCACATAGTAACTGAATTCAAGCCGTTGGTGTTAGTTCAGGTTATTAATTACTACTTTTATTTCAGGCAAATAGCAATCGAAAATATCCACATAGTTTGTATACACACGTCTCTGTAGGGTCATGGAAAGATTTGTTAATTCAATTAGGGCTGTGAAAGCCATGCACAACCAGACGTGTAAATACATGCCTCAACTCAAAGTTGGATGTTGCCCACGGCAGGTCGTATATGTAATAATAATAATAATAATAATAATAATAATAATAATAATGTTATTGGTTTTACATCCCTTTTAACTACTACTGCTGCTTTTAGAGACACCGGGGTGCCGGAATTTTGGCCCGAAGGGGATCTTTAACGTGCCAGTAAATGTACTGACACGGCTCCCTCGCATTTGTGCACCCTCAAATGCCAGCTGACTGCGCCAGGATACGAACCTGCAACCTAGGGCCCAGCAAGCGAGAACGTTACCGCTGAGCCACGCAGCCAGTCCGGTCGATTATGTCTCCAGATCCATAACATTCTTGATATACTTCTTATCTTTCTTTCTTCAATGATGGTTGCAGTTTTTATCTAGGTTGTGGCGTTTGGTAGAGGTAAATAGTTTCTAAGGTCTTCAACAAAGAATAGTTCTATTATACTCTTTGATAATAACGAGTTATAACTATACTCATACATTTAGGAGAAAGTAGGCTATATGTTCTTTACTGAACATCTTGTTTTTATATTCTAGTATGGATTTGTACCCCGCCCAATTCATTGGGCACAACTGTGTTGAACGACTGAAAAGCAGCAAAGACAATTTGTATAGGCAACACTTGAAAAAGAATGGCTTCAAATTTCCACCTTTCTTCGTAAGTCCGCAAGATCCACACACTTGGCTTCGCTCCGCTTGCTCGTCACTTTCTTCTGCTTTTCGCACTGCTAATCTATAGCCTACTAATATACTAAAGCTGAAGGGTTTGTTTGTGTGTTTAAACGCACTAATCTCTGGAACTACCAGTCGGATTCGAAAAATTATTTTTGTATATGATAGCCGGAGTCAAGAGTTAGGCTATGTAGACTACCATTAGGCTAAACCTCTCAGGTAACCGTAAAGATTGATTTTTGTTCAGTAAGTGGGAAGAACAAACGCTCCCGAACAGCTTCGATAATACCTAAGTCTATTGTTGCCTGGCAATGCGGTCTGCATCACGTCGCCCCTACCAGTGTTCTGGTGCAGAATTGCGAACTGCTTATAAATTGCAGTCACGGGGAGTTACTAGTGCAAAAAGATTTCTTAGGCCCCCTAAAAGAGTTATCATGACAATAGTATGCCTCTGTATAAGGGCGATGGTGTTGGTGCAGTATACTGAGATTATCAGCTGCAATAAGCGTTGGTGCTTTCCGATCCTTATCCTTGAGCGATCCAGTTCTATAGTACTGTAGTATTCAGTATCATCCATAAAATAAATAAATCCACCGGGCGAAGCCGGGCACTACTGTTAGTCTGTGTGTAAAACATTCTCCAAAATGAAACGTACAAACATAATTACAGTTCCAAATTTACTGATGAGCATTTGAAGTCGCTGCTGATAATTACCACTAGTAGACTTGGTCAACAACTGCAAACAGCTGTCAGTGGAAAGTTACAGCCACATAAAGTACAAATCTCAATCATAATGATAATGTTCAATTTTATTATGTGAATTACCGATGTACTGTATGTCACTTACTGTAAGTTTTTAGGATAAATCTCATCATATATATTATTTCAGTAGTATAGATCCCTCCTGCGGCTCTCACAAGCGACCGATCGTGAAAATGAGCATTCAAATGAAAGAGAATATACATTACCAGTGACGCATTGCACTCTAATTTCATAAATAGCTATAATTTCTTTAAAAAATGATTTAAAAAACTGTCCGAAGAGTGCGATTTGCAGATACTGTTGCTGCAGGAAGATACGCTCCATAATAATTATTTGCTGTCCACTTCACATTTTGGCCACTGTCACGCCTGTTTCATGTCATTTTAACATTCTTTATCTTTCCTTTATCATTTGGCATGGATTTCAGAAACAGTAATTTAAAGGAATGAGTACTCAAATCGTATAATTTCATAAATATCGAATTACTGGTGAGTGTTACGGCTAAGTTTTCAATCAATTGACTCAGCACACAAATGACATTAGCAGTACGAATTGCATTCTAATTTCACAAATATCAATTTTTGTAAGAAGTGTGCGATTTGCAAATACTGTTGGTGTAGGAAAATACGTGACATCATTGCTGTTCAGTTCGCATTTTGGCCGTTGGGACGCCTGAAACTTAAATAGTGTTGTATAATCATTTGGCTCAAGTAAAAACATAGCAACCTTCTCCTAAGTCTCTCATTATAAACCTATTGGGAAAAGTGTTGCTTATGAACATGCGAGATTTCTCGCACGGGTCCACTAGTATCATTTTACAGTTAAAATGTTCAATTTCTTGAAGTACGTCAGGTAATTGTGTCTCTTAATTGGTCGTTAAATCAAACCATCTCATTATTATTTTTATGGTACATTTTTTACATTGTAAATGCTTGCCACGGTGGGTGAGTGGCTAGCGTGTCGGATTACCAACCCCAAGCTTGCAGGTTTGCTCCTGGCCGTGTTAAGTGGTTTTTGAAAGGCAACAAAAATCACGGCACGCATGTCAGGCGTTATTGGCATGTTAAAGAACCCATTTGAATTCAGTAGGCCCTGTTCACGATGCCAAAATTAATCTCGATATTTTCCGCCAATACAAAGTTCCTCCTTTCATTGCTAGAAAGCGCTGTAGTGTCAAGGAGCTTAGATATCTAACCTCCTTGACTTTCATAGTACTCCAAAGTTCGACAAAATTCAACATGCAAGCTGCTCTCTGTGCGTCAAATAACAAAGCTTGCACCTGGCACCCTAGGCCATACGATATTATTATTATTAGTATTATTATTATTATTATTATTATTATTATTATATCATTTTTGCCCGTATGGACAGTGTTTGAACTTAAATATCTCATGACACAATTTTCTCTTCTCTTCCCAAAATCTCTTCATCCTTTGACTGTGCTCCTGTTTCCTTGGTTTTATCCATGATTTGCTTATATTTTCATTTGCTTTAAATTTTGTATTCTTAGTTTTGTTTCTGAATTCTCCTCTGTCTCCAATCATTTGCCTGTCGATCCCCACCTGCCTTAAGTCTTCCGATATAATTATTATTATATTACATTACAAAATCTACAATGTAATCAAAATAAATTATTGTGGGCCCGATTGGTGATGCTCGGGGGCCGGTCTTAGCCCGCGGACCATTGTTTGTAGACCCCTGCTGTATCTCCAATGAAAGCAGCATGGTGCGGCATCTTTCTCGCCCACATCGTGTATATAGTGCCATGTGAGTCACCTAGTTCTTAATCATTGTGGCGTCATCAGCATAATTAGCTGTGAGTGTTTATCTTATCCACACCGCAATAAGAACACAAGCTACCAAATATTTGCTAAACTGGCAGCAATATGCCCAGCGAGGCTGTGTGCCGCGCGCTGCCTTCGCTATGAGGCAACGCAAGTGTCAGACCGAGGTGTCAAGTGCTAAATTAATATTACATTTCGTTTGTTCACAAATTATGTTTATACTAGCGGACCCGTGCGAAAAATCTCGCATGTTCATAAACCACACTTTCCCCAATAATGAGAGACTTACGGAGAAAATATATGTTTCATTATTTCAACCAAATTATTATTGCAAAAATACGATACGCATGTCGTACGATGTTGGCATGTCAAAGAACCCATTTGAATTCAGTAGGCCGAGTTCATAATGGCGAAATTAATTTCGGGAGTTTCCGCCAGCACAAAGTTCCTCATTTCTCTGCTAGAAAGCGCTATTGTGTTCAAGGAGATTAGATATCTAACATCTAACCTCCTTGACTTTCATAGTCAATGAACTACGAAATTCGACATGCAAGCTACCCTCTGGGTGTCAAATAGCAAAGCTTGCACTAGGCAGCCGAGGCCATACGATATTATTATTGAACACTATTTACATTTCAGTTAGAATCCAAGTTCTACGTTCCCTAACTTACGAAGGCAATCACTGAAAATTGGATCATCATAATACTCGTCGGTTAATCGATATTTATGAAATTATACGATTTGAGTACTCATTCCTTTGATTGACTGTTTCTGAAATCCATGCAGAATGGTAAAGGAAATACCTCAGAATGTTAAAATGACACGAATCGGGCGTCACAGCGGCCAAATGTGCAATTATGGAGCGTATTTTCCTACAGCAACAATATCTGTAAATCGCACGCTACGTACGTTTCTTTAAGTAATTTTTTAAAGAAATTATAGATATTTATGAAATTAAGAGTGCAATTCATCACTGCTAATGTCTATTCTCTTTCATTTGAATGCTAATTTGTCACGATCGGTCGCTTGTGAGCGCCGCAGGAGGGATCTACTACTGAAATAATATATATGATAATATGTAATTTCAAATCTCTTATTACAGAATGAAGCATCAGAAACCAATGTGTTCCGCAAGTTATGACCTTATGACTAAGGTTCGGATGTTTAGGAAATGTCATATTGTGCCCTTGACTAAATTTTCATTAAAAACTGTAATTATCAGAAGTTCAATGTTCCTGATTCTTTCTAGGTGGATCTTACAGAGCATATAAATGCATATTTGGGTCATTTTCATCAATATTAATGTTTTTAAGGTAAGCCTCCGTGGCTTAGGCGGCAGCACGCCGGCCTCTCACCGCTGGGTCCCTGGTTCAAATCCCGGTCACTTCATGTGAGATCTGTGCTGGACAAAACGGAGGCAGACAGGTTTTTCTCCGGGTACTCCGGTTTTCCCTGTCAAAATCTCATTCCAGCAACACTCTCCACTATCATTTCATTTAACCTGTCATCCATTTAATCATTGCCCCAGAGGAGTGCGTCAGGCCTCGGCAGCCGGCACAGTCCATATCCTCGCCGCTAGATGGGGGCTTCATTCATTCCATTCCTGACCCGGTCGGAGACTGGAAGCAGGCTGTGGATTTTTTCATTAATGTTTTAAGGTCATATTTCGGTAATATTTTAGAGGTAGGTGGTGGACTTAAAATATGGTATCCGCTGGCCGCTGCAGGGTTTCTATGCGTTAGCGGCGATAATCATTTTAAAACTTGCCAGATGTTGCAGACTATCAGAAAATATTTAACTGTAACTAAATTTGGTAGTATTTTTAATTTGGGGCATTGTCTTTCTCTTTTACAGGAAATGTGATTTGTGTCGCAGTTTTTAAACGCGAGAAAAGATTAGGATTATGCTGCTTCCCGCAAGTCTCTTGAAGCATTCTTCGATACAAATTTGAGAAAAGGCATTTCTATCGTAGACCTATTTATGAAATCAGCATAGATTTGAAAAAAAAAAGGCTTGAGTGTAGAATTGATAATAAAAATAACATTTCGCTACATTATTAACATCTTTTTTTTAGAAAGCATGCAAATATATTAGGTCATATTGTACCTTTTTTGGATCATATTTCAGTATTTTGCCTGCATATTTCTCGTTTCTGTAGGTCCTAAACATCCGAAACTTAGTAATGACCTAACTTACAAACTACACGGAACGCTGCATTATGCTTGTCTGACTCAATGTGGTGTAGAGGGAATCGGTCATTGTTAGAAGGCACAAAGTCATTTTTGTAAGAATTGAGATAATTGACAAAAAACAGTTTCTCTCGCTTAATTTTAAAGCATAGTTGCTGTCACGTGTAAGTATCATTGCCCGCAATAATACTGTTCTAGAGAGGTCTATTTGAATGGATTTATCCTTTTAAGAAGGGAGAAAATAGAAAAAGAAATTTGACTTAAATCCCTTTAACAATGAATCAGATCTTTTAAAAGTACACCTCGTTAGTTCATTTTTATGACAAATATACAGATTTATAGACCCCAGTATAGCATATTACTATGTTTTCAATGATAGCAATGCAGTAGTGGGGAAATAGAAGCAAAAAAGTCTGGAACTAAGTCATTGACTTAGTTCTCTTTAACACTGAACGTTAAATTCAGCTAGTAGTGATACAGCATACTAACAATAAGTCAATGACTTCGTTCTCTTTAACACTGAACGTTACATTCAGCTAGTAGTGATATAGCATACTGAACGGGCAGACTTAGTTCCTTTTAACATAGCTAGATAAATAGTTGTCACGCACCACGGCGTACACTTACATCGTCCCTCAAAATAATCACCATTGGTGATCTCTGCAGCGACGTCTTATTTAGTACAACCTAGACTCATAAGAAGCGTTATCCATGGAAATCTCAATTTCGACAAAAATTGACTAAGTGCCTTCTAACAAAGACCGATTCAGTTGTTCTTCTGTTAGTTTGGCTTGTTCTGAATCTTCCGCAGACTGCGTTTGGTGGTGCCTTGCGTGATATTAACGACACAACACTTTTATGACACTATCTTACAGATAAATAAACAAACAAAACAAGGACACTACAACAAGACATGTTCTACCCGACACCACTAACAGACTTGTGTGCCAGCCCTTCACCAAGCAGACACATACACTGTACGCGTAGGACCTTATCTCCGCGACACTGGAATCTCTTTTAGCTGTTTACTTATCGCTGTACAAGGTCACCTGTTCCCACGAGGAAACACTGGCCATTAGCCAACACTTCAACAGACGTTCTTGTAGGCAAATTTCATTGCCAAACTCTTTGTTAACACACAAATCTACTTACAAATACAATTCTCCTAATTTCATTGCTGTTGCTTCTTTTAGGGGCTGCCACATAGTGCTCATACGATCCCGTCTATTTGTGTGTGTAGTATTTTTTGTGATGGTTGTATTAGTGAGTTTTTTGTAAAATGTGGATAGGATTGGAAAGGACATAGACATCGATTAATTGTTTACTGGCAAAGCAAACTTAACATAATACATGTTAATAATAAATTAAGTCCAGTTTTCGGGGATTCTTCGCGAAATCATCCGGTCTTTTTTATTTCCCTGGCATGCACTAATATAAATACTATTAAACTACATTTTCCAACTAATATTAAATAAATTTAACACAGCGATACAACTTAAAGCAATGTGATTCACTATATTACTATCATTACACGTGCCCGTCCCACTGCCACTCCTCTAGGTCGCCACTTCGCTCGTTCGACTGGCTGTGTGGCGCAGGGGTAACGTTCTCGCCTGCTGTGCGCAAGGTTGCAGGATCGAATCCTGGCGGAGTCAGTTAGCATTTGAGGGTGTGAAATGTAAAGGAGCCGTGTCAGTGGATTTACTGGCACGTTAACTCTGTATAGGGCAGAATATTATAATAGTTATTGTTGTTTTAAGGGCCGGAACAGAGAGGTCATTTACCCCTATATTTTATTTGTATTTATGTATTTATTTATTTATTTATTTATTTATTTTTGATGAGAAATCTAAATATATGATCATTTCACGCCGACAGGATTTTGATGCCACTGTTAGTATTGACGGACATACGTTTGAGCGAGTGGAGAAATTTAAATACTTGGGCTCGATTTTATCTAGTAAAAGTGAGATTGAAAAAGAAATCCAACAGAGGACAATTAGTGCCAATAGTACCTTTTTTGGTCTCAATAACTTATTTAAGTCTCGCTTAATTTCACAAAACAGCAAGGTTAAGTTATACATGACTCTAGTGAAACCGGTTCTGTTATATTGATGCGAGTCTTGGGCGACCTCACAAACACTGGAAGAGCGCATTTGTGGATTTCAAAGGAAAGTGCTCAGAAAGATATATGGACCTATTTACAATAGGGAAGAAGGAAGATGGGAAAGGAGGGGAAAAAGAGGACTTACACCAACGTTTTGGGAAAGCTGATGTGGGTAGGATCATCAGAGGAAGACGACTCCAGTGGATGGGACAAATCGTAAGTGCTGTGGAATCTATCCCTAACAGAGTGTTTAATGCTCAGCTGATTGGCAAATGTCCACGAGGCCGTCCAAGGACGAGATGGAAGGATAGGGTAATGAGAACGTTGCAGCAGGTGGAACGTACATCAGTACTGGATGATGCAACGGATAGAGAAAAATGGAACGGCATTTGTAACAAATGCTTGAGATTGGGATCGGGTTAATGCCTCCTGTGTGATTGATTAGGATAGTGTTTTTGTAATATTGTATATTTGATGTGTTTCTTTGTTTTCTGTCATAGGCCTTAATGGCCTGATATGTGCATTAAATGATGATGATGATTGACCACTTTAGAGTGTCATTAAGTAATTGTTTGGGCCGCAATTTCTCTGGTAGCTTGTAATAGGCCAGTGGTAATGGAGGTTCCCGAGGCAAGGAATCAAATACCGAAATACACTTATTAAATCAATGCAAGGAGCTATAGATATATTCAAAACTATATACACGGATAATAGGGAATGTTCACCGCAGTACCTACACGCTGCTGCGAGAGATTACGTAACCAGTTACGATACCAGCACGGCTCTCGCTTGTATCACAAATCATAACTAACAAACAAACAGTAAACGTTATACTCACCACAGCCATACATTACATACTGTTGCACTCTTCCAATAATCTAACTATACGCACTGACGAATTTGACAGCCCACAGCCCACACATGATGCCTTCATCCTATCAAGGGCACTGTGCTGCCAACTAAACTGATGATGCAACCACTCGCATCTGCACGTAACCACTGCGTAGAACATTTCCTGGCGCTCTGTACTATTCAACACTGAATAAAGCATGTTTATGATACGACGGAAGCGTGCACAAGGTGAGGTAATCAGTAATCACTATCCGGCATGTCAATGTTCCATGTTGTACCGAGAATGCCAACAATAGCCATCATCTTCTTTGTCGCTGCCTGATCGTGCTGGTCTTAAGAGAATACTTGAGTGCGTACTGGAGGGAAAATTAAAAATTCACGGATAGTCAGTCTGAAAGACTAGACTTTATATCATTTTAAATGCTAGCAGCCGAGTACCAAGAAGGCAGTGCACGAACGGAGTTTCAAGATTCTATTTTGTTTCTTCACTGCCTACTTGGTACTCGGCTGCTACATCGTACTATGACGTCACACACCTTAGTGCATTCTCGGTACATTTCGTCCCGTCACCGTAACGTAACGCCAGACGCCAGATAAAGTCGACATAATCATTTAAAATGTTAACCCAGTAAAACATGTATAAACAAGAACTCCAGTCACAACAGTAATATCACAATTATTCTAAGAATCGGGCGTTATTTGTAATGGTTAAAGTAAGATGACTTTCGTTTAGGGGTAGATGACCTCGCTGTTCCGCCCGTAAAAATACCAATCATCATCAATGTGACTTCAAGTAAATGCCAGAACTTGCCATCATCGAGTCTTTCTTTCCTAACTTGTGCAGGGGTTTCCTTTCCTTGTGATTTTTGTCTGCGTGTTCTCTAACAGCCCATTATATTACCGATACGATCACCCAAAGAATGGGCTGGTTCATTTTTTAGTAAAAAGAAATATGAGAACTTTTTATTTTTTTACTTTCCGCCGGATTGCTTCACGCACATTGAGAATTTAATTTCCTGCCAGAAGGGGAGATTGAAATAACAGAAGAGGGAAGGGTGAGCCTCGCTTCCACATGATAGCGTAAGCTGGAAGATTCAATTAGTGATATAGATTCCCGATTCACAAATATGGGGAAGGATAACCGCTGTACGGCCGTTATTATTAGTGTGCTTTAAATTTAATCACGAAAGACATATTCTTTGAGCAGGTAGCCATTTCAAACGGTATTGACGTAGACCTACTGCTATAACTAAGGTTCGGCTATTTAGGACCTAAAGAGACGAGAAATATGCAAGCATATATCCCCTAAATATACTGAAATATGATTCAAAAAGGTACAATATATGACCTAATATATGTACATGCTTTCTAAAAACAAGTGTTAATAATGTAGTGAAATATAGAAATTTCCAGCATCTCACCAAAACATCATATACAGGGTCTTTCATATAAAGTAAGAACGCCAAGCGGCAGTTTTGTTATTCGCTGCTGAGACAGCCTAGGCCGAGCTTGTGGCGCGCCGTGGCCCCCTGCTGTACTATTGAAAGCGCACGCATAGTGCATACGAGGGCTGGTTTTGTTTTCAAGTTCCGATGGACTGTATAAAAATAACATACCAAACTGATTTTACTAGTAAATGTTTGCTTGTTTTATTCTTATGTCTCAACATAATCGCCAAAACGATTGAAACATTTGTCGTATCGTTACACCAGTTTTCCAATGCCCTCGGCGAAATATTCTGCCGCCACTGAGGTGGGTAAGTCTGGACAGCCTCATGAAGTTTTTCCTTTTTTGCTGGGCGTTGCAGCCCAACCATACCTTCAATTCTCGAAAAATGTGAAAATCATTCACGACCACACTATTGACGTCAGAAAAGTTGGATGGCGCAGCCACGCGGCAGAATGTTGAAGCTGTAACATTGTGACTGGTGAGAGATATTTAGATGGTGAAGCATTGAGGTCGTGATGGAAACAGAAAGAAATTTGTCAAATTCGAGGAGGTACTGCTCTGTATACGGTTGCAAATCGTATAAAACGGCTACGAAATATCTTCACTACTTTCCTGTACAAAAAGTTCAGAGAGAAAGATGGGCTTCGGCGCTGTCAATTGGAAAACGTGTTACATGTTATATGACAGTGTGCAGTCTGCATTTTTGTGAAGACGACTTCTTTCCACCGGTACTGTTGATTATTGATAGTTATTGTCTCTAATTTGTATTCACATGGATTTAGCTACATCAAAAATACCGATAAACTTATAGCCTATTACTTCTGTGCCGTACAAAGAATGTAATCCGCTCTTCGTAAACTTATTTTAGGGGTTCTTCCGATTGATAATAGCCGAATGGTTAGAAAACTTAAGAAAAATGCTGTTCCTAGCCTTAATTTGCCAGAGAATTTATATTATTGCCTTTGAACATCAAGTATGTAGGTCATTGAAGTATGATTTGGCTTGAATTATGTTTTTGGCTATGATCTCCCTACTGTTGAATTTAGTTAATTAAAATGTAAAATCTTAGTTTTAAGTACCGGTTTGGTGACCCATCATCCCAGGCAGGCCGGCAACACCTATACTACTCAGGCAGATAGGTCACTTAGCTGTAATTTTGAAGTTATAGTGATGTTAAGTATACATATGCGGTAATGTAGCAGGAGACCGGATCGGCCTAGGCTATTCTAACTTTAATTAGTTCCCATTTCCGGGTTTTACAGTTTTGAGTGCGAACAGTTGGTTTGAAAGTTGTACAACAGTAAGGAGAGTATGTTTTGTATAGGTTTTAATTGGTATTATGGTTTATGTCGAGCTGAGGATTGAATTTGGTTTGGCTTATAGTGTAGTTTTTGATCTGTTCCGTTTGCTTATGACAAGTTCAAATGGAGACTCCAGCTTTGTTAAATATCTGTATTTTAAATATTTAATTAAATATATTGATAAAGAGGATGTCTCCATTTTAACTTGCCTGTGGCAAGAGATTAATAAATTAACATTCTTGCCTTTGAACAGCAAGTATGTAGGTCAATATTTGCAATATTGAAGTATGATTTGAGCATCCCAAGTAACGCTTCTTTGAAACCAAAACATTCATGCAAATTCAGGGTTGCTTGATTCAATTTATTATCAGAGAGTCGTCCTTTGTGTTATGTGAGATATATATATATATATATATTGTGAAATTAATAAAAACGTCGATACCGCTAGGCTCCCAAGTACAGGCTTCATATATGTAACAGCAGACAGTAAATTAACTATCTACATGTGGGTAATATTTTTAACTGGTAGTAATCAGGCACTGCATTTCAATTGATTATAAAAATATTTCTATCAATGAAAGGAAATATGTAGTATTTTGCCATAATAAATTCGAAGCCATAACAAACGCACACCCAATTACTTCAAGTCACCATATCGCCGCCATATTGCAAACAGCTGACCGTAAGCTCCTCCCCCGTTTCGGACGTCAATACCAACGTTACGATAGACTTTTACAAAGAATTCAAGTGTGAAGTTTTGGGCCATCTGCCGTTTAGTCCAAACCAGCACTGATATGAATAACACAAGCAAACATTTACTAGTAAAATCAGTTTGGTTTGATATTTTTATGCAGTCCATCGGAACTTGAAAAAATAAAACCAGCCCTCGTATGCACTATGCGCGCGCTTTCAATAGTACAGCAAGGGGCCATGGCACGCCACAAGCTCGGCCAAGGCCGCCTCAGCAACGAATAACAAAACTGCCGCTTGGCGTTCTTACTTTATATGAAAGACCCTGTAGACAATAACTAACAAATACTGACTTGTTGCATGACTAATACTGCAACTAAATAAATGTACATATTGTAAATATTTTCACCCGTACTTTCAGACATAGATTTTATAGCCTAAGTGTAATAGATCTGATGATGATCGCTTGACGATCGAAACTGGTCATGCAAGTGTATTGTTTTAAATATCATGTATTTTTTTTAGGATTAGGGTATAACCCAACTTATGTCGGCACATTCGTGTTGACCGACTGAACAGCAGCAAACTTTTGTTTTTTAATGTAGTGAAATGTTATTTTTATTATTATTTCTACATTGAAACCTAAAGAATTGTTGAAATAGACTATACGCTGATTTCATGAATAGGCCTACGATAAAAATGTTTTCCTCAAATTTTATCGCGGATTGTTTCAAGAGACTCGCGGAAAGCAGCATATTCTTCACTTTTTCCTGCGTTAAAAACTGCGACACAAATCACATTTCCTGTAAAAGAGAGAGAAAATGCTACCAAGTTTAGTTACAGTTTAATATTTTCTGATAGTCTGGACATAGCTACGTGCAGCGCTAGACCATGGGGTCTCAGAAGTCGTGGGTTCGAGCCCCACTGTTGGCCATCCTTGCAATGGTTTTCCGTGGTTTCCCCATTTTCAATTTCAGGCAAATGCTGGGACGGTTCCTTCTGGCAGTCCACGGCCGCTTCGTCCCACATCGTTACCCAGTTTCATTTCATTAACTCCTCTCATGAGGTTGGCGTCAGGAAGGGCATCTGGACGTAAAAACCATCTGCCACAAGAGACTTCCATCGCATGTCATCCCCGACCCCGTTGGAAACTGGAATAAGAAGGGGTGGATATACATACGATTATTACATGGACCTTTGTAACTTTTTCAAGAAATATTAATAATTGCTTTAAAGAAGGAAAGAAAAACACAAAGTGAAATTATTGATTCAACGTATCCCAAATAGGGTTACATGACGAAGCTCAAGAAGGCAGTGCAATGCACTACGGAGCTTTGGAACATTGTGTGCTTGAAGCATGGCCTCCTTCATAGACTTGTGTTCTGAAACACACTAGGGTTACATGACGAAGCTCAAGAAGGCAGTGCAATGCACTACGGAGCTTTGGAACATTGTGTGCTTGAAGCATGGCCTCCTTCATAGACTTGTGTTCTGAAACACACTAGGGTTACATAACGAAGCTCAAGAAGGCAGTGCAATGCACTACGGAGCTTTGGAACATGTGTGCTTGAAGCATGGCCTCATCCATAGACTTGTGTTCGGTTGGTTGGTTCTTAAGTTTAGGGGCTGCGACAACGCGGTCATGTAGGCCCGTGTACTTTGGGTGTGTGTAGAATCTGTCTGATAACCGGTGTTAATTGTGATGACTGTATTAGTGGGTGTTATCTGTTTTTTAATTTAAGTACAGACTGCAACTTAGAATTTTTCAAATGGTTCCTACTTTTGCCGCCAAGCGCCACCGTCAACGACTACTAGGCCAAGTTCATGACTTAGCTACTAGACGTCACCGCAGTCGGCTCTTGGCGACGAACGTAGAAACCTAAGAGCGTTGTTTACATTCTTAACCTATCCAATTTAGCTTCACACAGGTGTAATTAGTGGAAGGTTATTTAAAATGCCATAAATCTGACATGGGACCGCCGGCTTTACTTCCCCTCCGAAGGAAGGCATACTGAGGGATTTTAACGCTCTTAAAAAATCCGACGGCTTCGGCCTGGTTTGAACCCGCTATCTTGGGCATAGAAGTTCAGCATGCTACCAACTACGCCACCGAAGCCGCTAGACCTGTGTTCTGAAACACACTAGGTTTACATGCCGAATTCATAGACTTGTGTTCTGCAATGCACAAGATTTACGTGCCGGTGCCAAATCGAAGCACTCTGCACCAGTGGCGTACCTACGGGAAGTAATTAGGGGAATCAGTCCCCCCCCCCCTCCCCCCCCAGAGCCATATAATTTAAAAAAAAAAAGTAATTCAATGATTTATTTTATTTTAAATAAAACCAATCCTTGGATTTATGACAGTAGACTGAATTAAGTAGGCCTACGTTTATATTTACTACTTCGAGAACATTTCTGTTTACTCATGTAAAACGTTTAATGTTACACGAAAATGTGTAGTTTTGTTTAATTATACAGGTATTTCCTTTTGCCCAAGCTTCCCACTCGCCATACTACGCAAAAAGGAAAGGAAAAAACAAATCATAACGCAGAAAAAGAAATTAAAAATAAACAGAAAGGAATAGCCTAAAACAACAAACACAAAACCAAAAACACAAAGCAAAAACAAAATTCAATACAAGAAGAAACAAAGCAAAAACAAAATTAAATACAAGAAAACTCAAAGCAGTATAAAAAATCCAAAACAAAAGCAAAAACCATCATAAAACCAAAATCAAAGCACAACAATAAACCGACACAAAACCTTAACGTAAACGAAGAGAAAAAGAAGATACGAGCCTTACAGTAGTCTCATATGATGCGTAACATCTGACGTATTATCCTACCTTGAAGTAGTTAACGTTATTATTATCCGTGACATTCATCAACACGCACAAAATCGTGTTATTTTTACACTCTCATAATAGATAACAATTCCAAGACTCTTTTTTTTCTTCACTGCCTACTTGATATTTCTACTCTCGCACTGCCTTCTCGATACTCTGCTGTTACAAAGTAATCCGTATGTGATAAACATTCCACATGCTACCACTGCCAGCTGGATCACATCCCCTCTGCTAAAGTAGCCAGGAGGGACGCGATCCAACTGGCAGTGCGTCTCACACACTTCCGTCCCATTTTTCAAAATCACTCACACAAAAATATCCAGCAACCGAGTGGAAAGATGTTACACATCAAAAAGCAAACCAAGACATTTAAAATTAAATAGTTTTGTCCTATAAAGGGATCAGGCAAGTGAATAAATGCTCTTCCTTGCTTATTAGTTGAGATTTGAATGAGCTCATCCCCTTCCAGAAGCAAATCCTAGTTACGCCACCGCTCCGCACCTGCTTCGAGTAAAAGTCGAAGACAAAAGGCTAATTAAATCTATACATTCTTTGTACGAGTCGACAATCAAGCATGCACTTTCGTTCACTAGCTACAACAGACATGATTGCTATGTGCTAAGCAGCTTTGGATCATGACTTGTGACGTCACTTCCTGAGTATTAGTCGACTATCTAGTACACTATGGCTGAAAATGCAACTTTGGGACACAGCCTAAGTAGGCAAGTCCCGATGTTATATATTTTAGCCTACTTTTCACATTTTGCAAAAATTAGGAAAAAGTAGACTTATGAGATCGATCCGGGAAAATGTGTGTCTGTCCTTCTGTCTGTCTGTCTGTCTGTCTGTCCTTCTGTCTGGCTGGCTGTGTGTGTCCCCTCCCCCCCTATCAACTCCTAAACGGCTGCAGCAATAGGAACCAAATTTAGTATGAGTAAAGATGTATACTGGAATATCGCAAGCCCATATTTGAAATTGATGTCAGTGCTACCAACTGCTGAAAAAACGCACTAGAAATTTGAGTTCCATGTTGGATATCTTGGAAGGTATGCATGGGAACTATTCCAAAATTGGCACACATGTAGATAATACTATTTCAGTTTAATTTCCAGGAGGCCATACATGACAGTGTTGCCAAAATAATGTTAAGCCTTCTGATAGGTCCAATTTTTAAATGCATATAACTTCTACACTATCAATTGGATTTTAACCAAATTTTGTATGTAATATGTGTAGGTACATAAACACATATGACTGAGCGTATTCTTAAGAGCCACCAGGGCTGCCAACTGTTAATAATTGCTCTCTCTCTCTATTTTTTTAAAATCAAAATGCCAATATATCAGAAAGTATGCAAGCCGACAGCTTTAAACTATGCACACGTATAGTACCTGACATTTTAGATTAATTTGGAGTAATTCATATAAGTCAGTGCTGCCAACATGATTCTATGCCTGCTGATATGTCCAATTTTAAAATACATGTGACTTCTATACTAACAAATGGATTTCATCCAAAATTGGCACAACACGATATCATAATATTTCAGATTATTTCTGACCAGCACACGCATGACATTGTTGCCAACATGCTTTAACGCGAGCTCATAGATCCAATGTCTAACTGCATGTAACGCCCATTGGACTTCAACCAAATTCTGTATTCTGTACCTTAAGAGATGGAACTAAGAATATATTCAGTCACCAGGGCTGCCAACTGTAGTGCTCTATTAGGCTACATTATACCAGGTATATGTATAACTAATTAAACATTTCGATATTACCAACTTAATTTCGTCATTTTTCCAGATAGGTTCATATACTGTAGATCAATCATTGGCATGAATCTTAATTTTAAGAAAAGTAGGCTCTTTAGTTCGTTACGGTACTTCGTGTTTTAAATAACACACTCGCGGTTTGTGTAATCTTGAGGCCTAATAAGAATGGGATTATCCAAAGCCTGCTGTGTACTGTACTGGACGCATGCTCCACGGCCGCACCTCACTGTTTACTACGGCTTGGCGCGGAGAGTTCTGTGACCGCTAGCTCGCGTGTTCTATTTGGGGCCATGATCTACTGTATGTTTCACGACGGCTTTGCTTCTGATAGCGTGAGGAGACATCCATTGAGTATTCAGACATGCTGGCCTTGACCCCACACACAGATAGCATCTAGACCAGTCTTTTACTCTTCGAGGGGAGCAGCTGGCAGTGTTGCCAATTATTCAGGGTGACAAGAGAAAACCCGAATTGGAAAATAATAAAAATAACATCTATAAGAAGTAAGTGGGGGCTTGCCCTTTTTCACTAGACCTTCCGTACTTCGTTTGATTTATGGTAAATAAATAATAATAATAAGTGCATGTCCCACATAACATGCGTGAGCTCGCAGAGACTGACCAACCGCATATTTTCCTATTTTGTAGGCAAGAAGACCAAGGGACCATGGTTCTCTGAGATCGAAACAGATCTTATAGAAGTAGGGATTTCGCTTGAGGACATTCAAGAACGTCTTCCTCTCCAGAATATACTTAGAGTACACCAGCTATTCCAAGAAAGGCCAAAACTGAGAACAGGCCCGTCTTCCTAATGCTTAAATGCTCTGGGCCATATCCTGGCCAATTAGACTCCCGGTAATCACCCAAGCCCCCACAATCAAATGCTGCTGGTCGAACCATCCTTTCAGAAAAGACTCTTAAGGCCCCTTTGGGGCTGACAGGTCAAACAAGTACGCAAAGCAGACTTCGATTGCGTGGGCCAGGCCAGGCAAGAAGTCGACGGCTGACAGAAAGGAGGCGCACAGGAAATGGATGAAGGCCTACTGGGAAAAGATTAAAGCTCAAAGACGGAAACAGTTGAAGTAACGTGGTCCATAGCAGGCCGAATCGAAGAAGGAGTGCATGTCTTGGAACGCCAAGATAACCACTCTGTAATACTGTGGCTGAAACAGTGTGTTTATATGCCAGCGAATGCCTCTCAATGACCGACAAGTTGGAGAGGCTGGGGATCCTAGAATGAAGAATACTTCGGAAAATCATGGGTCCAGTCCAGACTGAAACCGGCTAGAAACTACGGACCAACAATGAACTCGACAAAAACGCGGAGAAAATCTCAGAAACCATGACAAGACAGTGTCTTGTACAGAATGGACAAAACCTGAATAACCAAAAAGAAGAACTGGAAGAAAACTATGGCATGGATTAAAGAAGTTCGTAAAGATCTAGAAAGGTTCGACTTTCAGGAATTTAAGATGTTAGTTAGGGATACATTTCTGACCATTATTCAACATTTGGAAAGGCTCCAAGACGAACGATCTGCGAACACTGAAGAACCTGGACGGATGAACAGCGTCTGTTTCCTTACCTTGAGACGTATTTTGCGTGCGGCAATAATGTCACCATATTTAAACCCTCTTTGTCCCATATAATTCAACAGGGTATCTATACACTGTAGAGCCATCTTACTGTGTGACAAACTTAACAGCTGTTGACTATTTAAGTGGATCCCTCAATGGAATGCAGACAGCACTTGCCTTTCAACAACCTTTAAATAAGCCTGCCTGCATTTCGCTAACAAGAAGTCGTCCACCTGTCACAAAGGACCGCACTAAAAAAACGTAACCCTCACCGTGACTACAGTGCAAAAATACTGTAAGTACGAAAAATAAATTCCAACGTATTCAATTTACAGTACAGTATGAATTACAGAGAATACTGTGTACTGTATTCACAATTAGTTTTAATTAGCGAACCCGTGCGAGAACTCGCGCATAATGGGTTGTGCGCGCCCCATGTGTACAGACTACCCGCCCGGCCCTAGTACTATGCGGGCTGTACCCTCTTTATAAATATATTTCCGTTGACTTTTCAAGAAATGCAAGATTTTTCCTGTACTATTGAGACGATTTGGAAGATTTTGGTACAAACTACACTTAGCGTAGCCTATTATATGATAAGATTAGGCGAAATCGTGCACGCTTACCCGCAAACCGGATAATCCCTGTTATCATATAATGTAATGTTGGCGTCAGGAAGGCGTCAGACCGTAAAACAATTCGTTGCATACCAAGTCATCTCAAGTCATCCTAGTTTCCGTAGAAGCGGGAATAATACGTGGTAGACAAAATATTTAATTTATTTATTTTTGACGAGAAATACAAAACTGAAAATATACAATACCATCATTAGGCCAGTTCTAACTTATGGTACAGAAGCATAGAGTTTTACAAAACGGGAAGAACACCAGTTGCAGGTCTTCGAAAATAAAGTATAGCAAAATGTTTGGACTATTTTTTGTCTCCGCATCTCAAAGCTAGAAAACGAGATCAAATAAAGACATACCCTCACTATCACAGCAAGCACCAATACTCAACATCATTAACTCCAGAAAATCTCTATGGACTGGTCATTTACTAAGGATACGAGATGATAGGATCGACTTACAAGAACAACCAAGAGGAAAAAGCCCAGTAGGAAGACCACGATGTTCCTGGAAAAATGAAATCTCAGAACTTTGTGGACTACTGGCAAGAACTCGCCCAAAACAGAGTTCAGTGGAGGCATTTTGTGAGATCGGCGCAGGATCTTCGTGTCCCATAGAAGCGCTGCAGGGAGAAGCCTGAAGCTGCAGCTAAGAAAGGGGGGAAGATATCTCGAACACTAGAACACACTAGAAAGAAACGTAAATAGACTACATAGAGAGAAAACAAGTAGTTCCGTGAAGAACTATACAGCCTATTTTCATATATCCTACTTATGTTAATTGCCTCTAGCAACATAGACAATTTCAGTTTGATTGCTGTAATAGATTCGTAGATATTGAGAACCGACTAAAAATTTCGGATGGTCGCCATGTTGGATTTTATATATGTAGGTCCTAGAGTTATGTACTGTTACATGCAGATTATTGTGTACGTGTAGTATTCAAACTACAATCGCATAATTAGGACACAAGAAGTAACAAGGAGATTTTAAAATTTCGCACAGCTGCCATCTTGAGGTTATGGAAACAATTGAAATAAATTAGATGCCAGTGGATTACCATTCGTATAAGGATTTACTGTTCCAAGTTTCACTACACTCGGATGGTTAAATTGCGAGAAACGTCCATGTGAATTTTTATATTTCGCGTCGCCTCCATGTTGGATTTGTGAACACCAAGTTATTTAAAGTCCTATAGGTGAACTTAAGTTCATAGCCCCTATGAACATTAAGAAATTCAGTTTGATTGCTATAATAGATTCGTAGATATTCAGAGCCGACTAAATATTTTGGATGGTCGCCATGTTGAATTGTTAAATGTATAGGTCATAGAGTCGTGTACCATTAAAGGAAAATTATTGCGTAGGTTCAATATTCAAACTTTCAATTCGATCGCATGACTACATCACAAGAAATAAAAACTTAATTTTAAAATTCGCACATCCGCCATCTTGAGGTTATGTAAACAATTGAACTAAATTAGATACCAGTGCATTACAAAGTGTATAAATATTTCCTGTACCAGATTTCAGTGCGTTTGGAACATTAAATCGCGAGAAAGGTCTATTTAAAATTTTCAACTTCGCTTGGCTGCCATGTTCGTTTTGTAGTTAACCGGTTTCTGAAAGTCTTATAGATGGACTTCCGTAGTGCCCTTTATCTCCGTAAAAGATTTCAGGGAGATACCGCTAATAGTTTCACAGATATGGAATGCCGGTGAAATATTTCGCACATCCGCCATCTTGTGGTTATGTAAACAATTGAACGAAGTTAGATGTCGGTGCATTACAATGTATATAAATATATACTGTACCAAGTTTCATTGCGTTTGGTTGGTTAAATCGCGAGAAACGTCTATTTAAAAGTCGCAACTTCGCTTGGCCGCCATGTTCGTTTTGTTGTTACCAGATTTTCAAAGGTCACATAAATGAACTTATAGTTGTTCCCTTTATCACCATACAAAATGTCAGGGTAATATCGGTAATAGTTTCGGAGATATTGAATGCTGGTGAAATATTTCGCACAGCTGCCATATTGGATTGGTGAGTCGTAACAAAATTTGAAGGGCACGGTCGGGGTCGCAGAAAATAGTGCTATGAACTTACCGAGTTTCATTGAAATCGCTCCAGCCGTTTAGATTTTATTAGGGACACACACACACACGAATCACACACACACACACGGACAAAAGGTGATCTCATAAGCCTTTTTTTTTTTTTTTTTTTTCAAAATTGAAAATAGGCTAAAAAAACACAGAAAAGTATGTTGGTGATTTGCACGGAAGAAAAAATTAATAGAAGGCAAAAAAGCAAAGAAACCCCAAAGTGGGTGCAAATATTACTGAAAAACGTTTGAACGTATATTTAGAGAATATACCATATAGTCTTGGGCAGGGGCGGCTCATGATTAAAATTCTAGGGTGGACCAGATGATACTATTTTTGTTACATATTACATATTGTTTTATATTGGGCATTCATTGTTGCCAATATTGCCATTATCATAATTCCACACAACACAATATTTGTAACAAGTTTACATAAATAGTTGATGCATTAAAAACTGTACCCACATGACTCTTTATTAATACATATATTCTCTCCTGTGCTTGCATGAAGCAAATTTATTCATCAGCTTGGTTGATGAGGTCATAATTATTTAATTTCTAACTTTGTGTTCAGAGCTATGGAAGAAAATGGATTTGTTTAAAAAATCCACTTGCATTTTCCTATTTCAGCATACAATTGACATATTAAAAAACTACGTACTGTACCCTTTTACCTACCAATACCTGTTGAATCCCTGGATAGCAGCTGGATCGTAGAACCTGAAAATGCCCCGGCTCTAAAGACCCCCCAAGTTCTACCAACAGACACAGGGATAATAGGGCCACTCGAATACCTAACAGGATGTATTAAGACTGACCAAGGCTCAGAAAAAGAAGACTAGCTCAAAACACAAGAATTCTTCAAGAGGAAGAAAGAATCTCAAAGGTGTGGTAAACACTAAAATACCTAGCGATGGCCCCCTTAATACACCCTTCCATCACCTCTATAAAGCATCACGCAATAATTAAAACCAAGTAATAAAATAGTTTATTGTAAGAATAAACAAGACAGAAAAGTATCAATTTCGTCGATACCACGACCAATCAAAAAAAATATCTCATTGATAATATTGGATTGTCTTTCAAAAAAAATATTACCCATTATCACAACTAACTTTTAGCTGATTAAAATATAAGGCATATTAATAATAATAATGATCAATCCCATAGGGTAAGCATTTACAAAAAGAAAAATATTATAAGACTCAAATACATTAAATTCATTTCGGTTCCTTAACGGAAATAACATCTTATACAAAAATATCCTGATTATAATTAATAATCCTACGCGACATCTTCAGTAACATTATATGTTCTTGTTATTGAACGAAGAAATTCATATGGCCTATTTACAGAATATAATTTACACAAAATTCCAGAATAATTTCAATTATTCTCTTCCCACTGACTTGATGTCACGACATTCCTTTCTGCTTAATATTATTTCATTTCTAGTTTTAGGGTAATTCTGCCGAACAGTTAAGCTAAGCAAAAATTAATCATAAATTCAGCCTTAAATAGTTATCGGTTTCCTTATTAAACATACATCTCATGGCAAAATTGTTATATTAGTTTTACTGGAAATATTTAACCGGATATCCACTCAAGATTCTCAATAATACTGCTCAGAAAAATATTAATCTTCACACAGGCATTTTCACGATAACAGCAATAAAGTCAACTATGACCAATTATTAACCATACTAGGTTAAAATAACACCTCTCTGGGTTAAAACCCCAATCAATCTAATCCTGATTGGCACACCTGGCTCAATCCTCAACAAGAAAAATATGCTTTACAAAGCATTGCATCAATATACTTAAACACAAAGACATTACTCATAGTACATGCCTCTCTAAAGTCGAACATGCACCTATAATAGGAGCCTTACTGTTATAAATCCACAATTATGCAAATCAGCTGTTTATGGTAAAAATCCTGAACTCGAAAAATATGATCCCGTAACAGATTACCAACAAAGCCCAGTGGATTTCAGAAATATTCCACCTATCTTTAAAAACTTGCCTTACATTGATTTATTACATGATCCATAATTCTTAAACGTATGACTTATAGTAAGTCGTCCCTGGGATTATCCTCGCAAATTTGGATGTCGTTCAAATACCCTCTTAATAGATAAAAACTATTGCACTAAAGGCAATGATATCAATTTAATCCAGTGTTAACTTCATAAGAAAAAAAATATAACACTCACCAACCACACAAACTGAGGTTGTAAAGTGATCTATAAAGATAAATTCAATCTCAAAATAAGATCTTCCCTGAATTTCCCGAACGCGAAAATGTCGATGGATCAGACCTACAGCATAGATCTAGGTTAGCAACAAAGGCTAAGCGACTAATGACCCATTAGGCAATCCATTTCGAAAATCACGCTCAGAAAATACAAGTTAAATCTGTTATTAAATTGCAGAAAAAAAATATAGTCAAAGGACTCGAAGTAACATTTAGAATAACTGGGTCCGAAAACTTCTTAATATCGTAATCAGAATACGAAAAGGAAAATTCCCCTCAAAGAATACGATGATCCAAGCGAAAGTGCTTAAAGAACAATGCACTAGAATATGAAAAACTCAACCAAAGTTCTCAAAAGAAAATTGTGTTACTAAAATGTTCTTACACAAGAAAAACTGTAGATCTTCTTCCTACATTTGCTTCTCGACAAATAAGAATGAGCATATTAGTTTAAATACTGTAAAATACTACTGAAATTATTAATTTATTCATCAAAATTACACAAAGGATGCACTCATTTTTATGAGTCAAAATCCTGGCATCATAGAAGGTCAGTTTCGAAATGAACATCGAACCTGCACTTTCTACTCAACCATTTAAACTACAAAATCAAATATGGCAAAGTGGTATTTCTAAATGTCCACGCTACACTACTGTAACAAGTTGAAGTGATCAGTACCTTTGGCGAATCTAGATGAGGAAAAAAGGATATCGTTGGCCATAATCAGCTCCAGACCAACAGAAAATATGCTGGACTTCAACTGGGTTTCCATAGAACGAACCAAAGTCCTCCCAGGCTCGAACCACACCCGGTCGGTCGAAATAGTTCCAACATATCCTGGCGACATCTTCCCATACATATTCGAATACCAACGGACGGACCGCACACAGTTTATCAACTCGTCACGAAGCGATGGTGAACTCGAACAGTCACTAACAAGTTCCAATATGAGAACGCGAGTGTGAACAAGTTCACGAGGGTCGACGCGGCCCCTTGCATCACGAGAGTCGTTTGCACACTTCATGCTAAATGAAAGTTGCCGTCAACATGTCCCCGCTACACTCTGCTAATGCAGTATTCTTAAATCAATTTAGCCTACCATCGTAATGGATATAAGCTTCATATTGTTCCTTCCCTCTGACACCTTGCTTGAGAATGTGCTCTTTTCAAAAAGTATAATCACTGTGAAGAGTGAATCAAATCTAGGCTGCATTTCCACGACGGTTTATATGCAGAGTTTCGTGACCCATCACGGCTGAGCTCGCGGTCGTGATTATAAAAGTATCCATCCGCATGGCCCGTTAGTTGCTGTAGAAACACGGTCGCAAAGATAAACTATTACATGTTTAAGACCATGTCTGAGCCCTATTAAACACGTTTCTACTTCACGTAGAAAGCTGATCGAACTAGCGTACACTTCAGCACGGTCACACGTTTTTAAAACTCCCGTTAGCTGGCGACTTTACTTTCACTGTTTTCAGGCTCAAACCTCTACGCTGTCAGTTTCGATACTCATTGCTCTTTCCACGAGGTCGTCTGAGTCTCACATCTGCTTCCCCCACTCCCTCACACGTCACGACTCGATACAAAATATATCGCAGTCGAAACGTAATTAGCAGTGAGTTAACAGATCATCTTCTGTTCTTCATACTTTCTTAATAATAGCTTTCTGCCATGGAAATATACACACAGACGTATGTAGCTGCTTACATATAGCGCTAAATATGCTTTAATTTGTATTAATCACTCTCAGGTGAATCGATCGATATAGTGTTAGACACAGTCAACATGGTTATTATCGATGACCTTCGGATTTCTCGTCGGAAACACGAGCTCTGCCGATCTCTTTCTTGATAGCATGGCTTTTGCTCGCTGTAGACCAGCTGTAATTATAGACTTCAGAGGCAAGTTAGGAAGTTACAGGGTGTTCCCAAAATACTGTAACCATGTCTGTACTTAGGACCTTTATGAATAATGGTGCAGTACCGTGCTACAAATTTAAAAAAACATTTATACAGTAGAAATTACAGCTTCATCGACAGAACTCACTAACACATTTATACTGTACTTGGAATATCAGACAACTGAATATGTATAATTATATATGTTTGTCTTATGTCAGCAATCTGCGAACAATAGCTGAATACCTGTTTAAGAGCTGGGGATGGGGTGAACCCTTCTCCCGTAATGCTGTTTGACAGAGACAGAAGCAGGAAGCTTCAAAGCAACGCTATGGGCCCAATCTGCTGGCCCTTGATGACGGAGAAAATTCCCTTCATAGCACTGAAGAATTCGCGTGCAAGACAGTGCTATGTCCACTGTTTCCTAACCCGGCCCATGAAGCCGTATACTTTACATGGGACTTGCTGTGGAGCGGCCCTCGCTATGACGATACACCGTACGAGACTGTCAGGATCTTAAGTTAGGGATTCTCTTTAGAGATTCTAGAAGGGTAAAACACTTACTTTATATTACAGATACTCAACTTAAAATAATTTTAAAATACATTAATTATACAAATTCTTTGCAATGGTGCCTAACGGCCTTGGGTGGGAGGGCCCATTCAGCCCTTAATGACGCACCGTCCCTGGTCTTGGGGAGTTAAGTCTTTAAGAAGAGTTCTAAAGCGAGAAGTTGCCTTTTGTATGAAGCATGTTTGTTGATAAGTTTATCATTCAGGGGTGTCACACTAAAAATTAGAAGCTGGAGTGAAGCAGAGTGAGTTATTTACCCAGGCGCGGATTCAAGGGGGGGGGGATCAAGGGGGTCATGACCCTCCTCCAAACGGAGACCAAATTTGTTTGCAAACTCAAAAAACGAAAACGCAATAACCAGACAGTTAAAACTTAATGAATTTTAACTGAAAAACAGGTTTTTTTTTCTTTTTTTCATTTTATTAAATACTGAAAATATCTTTATTGTAATTATTATGTTCTGTTGTTGGTGGAACTTATGTTTTTATGTTTTTTGTTAGTAGAGTTTTGGTATTTAATTGTTAGTACGGTAGAAGGTTAGTATTTTTGTTAGTAGAATTGCTCTTTACTTATTCTGAAAGGGAGTAGCAGCCTTTCAGAATAAATCAATTCTTTACTAGTCTTATAGACGGTTAAGATATTGATAATATAAGCCAATAATGGCTACACTGCGTCCTGCTGCACGGCTGAAAGCAACGGGAAACTACAGCCGTATGCTATTCCCGAGGATATGCACCTCTCTATGCATAATTACATGTGATGATGGCCTCCTCCCTTGTAAAATTTCAATCCGGAGGTAAACTAGTCCCCCGTTCGGATCTCCGGGTGGGGACTACTCGAGAGGGGGTTAACATCACAGAAGTGACAAAGAGGAAATCTGACATTCTACGGATCGGAGCGTGGAATGTTAGAAGTCTGCTAGGAAGTGGAAGGTTAGAAAACTTAGAAAGGGAAATGGATAGGTTGAGGTTGGATTTGGTTGGGATTAGTGAAATGCGCTGGCAGGAAGAACAGGACTTTTGGTCAGGAGACTATAGGGTCATTAGCACTAAATCAAACAATGGCCAAGCAGGGGTTGGCCTCATATTGAGTAGGAAACTTGGACAGCGGGTGGAATATTATGAGCAATATAGTGAACGGATTATTGTAGCAAAAATCAATACAAAACCTACCTGCACTACAGTGGTACAAGTCTATATGCCTACCAGTCAAGCTGATGATGAGGATGTTGAAAAGGTCTACGAAGAAATAGACGAAATTCTGAGGTATATCAAGGGTGATGAAAATGTTATAGTAATGGGAGATTGGAATGCTGTGGTAGGAAAAGGGAGAGAAGGGAAGATAGTAGGAGATTTCGGATTAGGTGAAAGGAATGATCGAGGAAGCAGGCTGGTAGAATTCTGCACCGAGCATGAATTGGTCATAGCTAACACCTTATTCAATAACCACAATAGAAGAATATACACATGGATGAGACCAGGAGATACAGGGCGTTACCAAATCGACTTCATTATGGTCAAGCAGAGGTTTCAAAACCAGATTTTGGATTGTAAAACATATCCTGGTGCTGACATAAACTCTGATCACAATCTGGTTGTAATGAAATGCAGATTAAAGTTGAAGAAACTGAAGAAAAGTCAAAAGCCAAAAAGGTGGGCAATAGACAGACTGAAGGAGAAGGATGTAAACGAAAGATTCAAGAAGAGTATAAAGGAAGGACTAATGAAAACCCCTAAACAAACTTCAATTGCAGACGAATGGGCACTTTTGAAGAATGAAATAACAAAATCCGCAGAAGAAAACATTGGTAGGAAAGAAAGAATAGGTAGAAAACCGTGGATCCCTCAGGATATACTAGAATTGATGGATGAAAGGCGGAAACACAAGAATCTAAGAGATGAAAAGGGGAAAGCAGAATACAGACGTCTGAGAAATGAGGTTAACAAGAAGTGCAAGGAAGCGAAAGAAGAATGGTTGAAAGAGAAATGTGCAGGTATAGAAAATTGTCTGAAATTAGGAAAAGTAGACACAGCTTATCGAAGGATTAAGAATACTTTTGGGGAAAAGAAGACTAAGTGCTGTAATATTAAGGACACAAATGGAAAGCCTCTAACAGATAGGGAAGAAAAGGTTGAGAGATGGAAAGCTTACATAGAGAGTTTGTATAAGGGAAAGGAGATTGAGAATCATGTAATGGAAAGGGAGGAGGAAATTGATGAGGATGCGAAAGGAGATTTAATATTGAGATCAGAATTTGATAGAGCTTTGGAAGACTTAAGCAGGAACAAAGCACCAGGCATAGATGATATACCGATTGAGTTGCTACGCTGCATAGGAGATGAAGGTCTGATCAGGTTATTTCACTTGGTGTGTAGGATTTATGAGACAGGTGAGGTACCCCCTGATTTCAAGAAGAATGTAATCATCCCTATACCAAAGAAAGTGGGAGCTGACAGATGTGAAGATTACCGTACAATCAGCTTGATTACTCATGCTTCAAAGATCCTGTCTAGAATAATTTACAAGAGGATTGAAAGCCAGATAGAAACGGAGTTGGGTGAAGACCAGTTTGGTTTCAGGAGAAATGTAGGAACAAGGGAAGCTGTACTAAGTCTTAGGCTGATTTTAGAAGGTAGAATAAGGAAAGATAAGAGAACGTTCATGGCTTTTGTAGACTTAGAAAAGGCTTTTGATAACGTTGATTGGACTAAATTGTTTGACATTTTGAAATCAATTGGAATAAAGTACAGGGATAGGAGGGTGATATTCAATCTGTACAGAAACCAGACAGCAGTCATTCGAGTTGAAGGACATGAGAGAGAAGCTGGTATTCAGAAAGGTGTAAGGCAAGGCTGCAACTTATCACCCATACTTTTCAATCTTTACATTGAACAAGCAATGAAGCAAATTAGGGAAAAATTTAAAGTGGGGGTGAAGATTCAAGGAGAAATAATTTCAACTCTGAGATTTGCTGATGACATAGTCATCTTGGCCGACAAGCCTGAGGATTTGAATGAGTTTTTGAATGGTATGGACTCCGTCTTACAGAAAGAATTCATGATGAAAATTAATAAATGTAAAACAAAAATACTGGAATGCAGCCGAAATAAATCAGAAACCTCTATGGAGATCAAATTGGCTGGTGAAAAGCTGAAGGAAGTAGGAGACTTCTGTTACTTAGGAAGCAGAATAACCAGTGATGGACGAAGCAAAGAGGATATTAAAAGTAGGTTGGCTCAGGCAAAGAAAGCATTTCTACAAAAAAGGAATCTGCTGACATCGAATATAGATTTAGGTATTAGGAAGTCATTTTTGAAAGCCTTTGTCTGGAGCGTGGCGCTCTATGGAAGTGAAACTTGGACTATTGGTGCAGCAGAAAAGAGGAGAATTGAAGCATTTGAAATGTGGTGTTACAGGAGAATGATGAAGATCAGATGGGTAGATAGGGTTACAAACAAAGAGGTATTAAGACGAGTGGGAGAGGAGAGATGTTTCTGGCGACTGCTAATGAAGAGAAGAGATAGGTTGGTAGGACACATACTAAGACACCCAGGAATAGCAAGCTTAGTTATGGAAGGAAGGGTCGAGGACAAAAACTGTAGGGGTAGACCAAGGTTAGAATATGTTAAACAGATTGCATCCGATGTAGGGTGTCGGAGCTATGTAGAGATGAAACGATTAGCTCAGGACAGGGAGGCATGGAGAGCTGCATCAAACCAGTCAAAAGACTGAAGACTCAAACAACAACAACAACTGTACATATTAACGACTTCATACCTGTTATATAAAAACGATTATTTATGTAACAAATCAACTCGTCTATTTTGTTTAGCAAACCTTGTGATTACCGAATCGATGTTTATAGTGATGTCACGATGAATGTGCAGCAATGCACGGATAGGAATTTGGGGCTTCTTTCGCACCAAAAAATTTTGCCGACGTCCAAACTGCAAGCTTAGTTGGTAATTTAAGCTGTGACTTTCTCCCTTTGTCGGTACTAACTCGACTTGCCGAAACTGTAACGTACCTTGATACTTTTCTCCAAGCTCGATGTAAAAGTCGCAAAACACGCCGTTGCAATTTGTACGGATATTTTTGGTGCGCTAAACGCATCAAATTTCTATCCATGTAGCTTGCAAAAGATTGGTCTGGTTTTGTACGTTTGGTTATTTTGTGATTGCGGTTTTAGTGATACCATTTTTCTTAACAATTTCGATTCTCTGACCCTCCCAAAGCCAAACTCTAGATCCGCGCCTGTATTTACCTCGGGACTTTAAATGCTGTTGTAGCTCAACTGTAAACGGGAAAGTAAGGCAGTGTTAACGCCGAGGTTCGATCGTCGGCTCTCCGAATTGTGGAGGTAGCTTCTGCGGTGGTTGTCTCTTAGCTGTGGACCTATAGAAATCTCGCGTGAATTCTGCTGATTCGTTACGCTGCCAAGTGTTCATGCAGTTGGTGCCGTAAACGCGGTCGTCTAGGGTCATTGATGCATAATGGAATATTCAAGGCTGAAATTAGGTCGTTCGTGTGAGGCTTATGAATCTTGAAGCTCGGGATGCTCTAGTTTAGTCGTTACGAAACAGGAGGGCATTGGCTGGCCTTTGAATTAAGCATGGCACCTAACGTCTCAATTTCCATGATGTCTTTGCCCACACTGCTATGAAATTCAACTTCCATGAATACAACGTGTACGAGCGGCTTCGGTGGCGTAGTCGGTAGCATGCTGAGCTTCTATGCCCAAGATAGCGGGTTCAAACCCGGCCGAAGACGTCGGATTTTTAAGAGCGTTAAAAATCCCTCAGTATGCCTTCCTTCGGAGGGGAAGTAAAGCCGGCGGTCCCATGTCATAGATAATAATATCATATGGCCTCGGTGCCGGGTGCAAGCTTTGTTATTTGACACCCAGAGGGTAGCTTGCATGTCGAATTTCGTGGTCCCTTGAAGCACTATGAAAGTCAAGGAGGTTAGATATTAGATATCTAAGTTCCTTGAACACTATAGCGCTTTCTAGTAAAGAAATGAGGAACTTTGTGTTGGCGGAAACTCCCGAGATTAATTTTGCCATTATGAACTCGGCCTACTGAATTCAAATGGGTTCTTTGACATGCCAACATCGTATGACATGCGTATCGTATTTTTGCCGCCTTTCAAAAATCACTTACCATGGCCAGGGGTGAACCTGCAATATTGGGGTTAGTAGACCGACACGATGACCACTCACCCACCATAGATCATAGAATTATGGCATGTTAAAAAACCTTCCACTAATTACACCTGTGTGAAGCTAAATTGGATAGGTTAAGAATGTAAACAACGCTCTTAGGTTTCTACGTTCGTTGTCAAGAGCCGACTGTGGTGTCGTCTAGTAGCTAAGTTCTGAACTTGGCCTAGTAGTCGTTGACGGTGGCGCTTGGCGGCAAAAGTAGGAACTATTTGAAAAATTCTAAGTTGCAGTATGTAGGTACTTAAATTAAAAAACAGATAAAACACACTAATACAGTTATCACAATTAACGCCGGTTATCAGACAGATTCTGCACACACCCAAAGTACACGGGGCTACATGATCGCGTTGTCGCAACCCCTAAACTTAAGAACCAACAACGTGTACGAAGTTGATGTGTGACTAACATCTTTATTGAACTAGGATTCAACAACGACTAGACATTTTGGCATTGGAATTGGCTTTTTCCATTATTTTCTATATAATTCCACACTAGATCCGAATTTAAGGGTAGTCATGACTGGTATTTTGCCCATTTCTGGTCAAACAGATTTTTTAAAGTTTGTGCTCAACCCTTCCTTATAAATATAATGTAAATGCCTTTGCCGTGCCACCATTTTGAACATCTGAGTGCCATTTTAAAATACCCTCTCGGAAGGTCGGAAAGCTGACAAGGGACAGGTAAGACAGGTCGAAACAGACGGACAAAAAGTGATCTCATAAGCCTATTTTCATAAGAACTTAATACCTGGGTTTACAAGTAATTTGGCGTGTTTTAGCGCTTACCATAAAATGGGTAGAATTTATTTTTTGTGGGTAGAGTTATTATTGTTATTGTTATTATTAGAATATTAATTAAATCGTTTTACTAAATTCAGAAAGCCTCGACACATTTTATGAATTTCCTTAGAATCTCTACTCATTGGTTTAACCTGTAAATTTACCATTATTAAATTATATTATTACGATATGATCAAGACAGGTCGAAATGGTGTATCAAATACATACAGAGCAGGAAGAGGAATCACTAAAAGGTGGGGTCATACTCCAGTGGTCCAGCTTGAAGCTTATTACGCCATGTTGTTGCCGCCCAGCCATTTCCAGACGGCCTGACCTAATAATCAAACCTCCTACGGGAGATTTATGTGCACCCACATTTCAATCAACAGTCCCATTCAGTTCAGCCATCATCCCAGCAAAATTACTGTTCTTGCATGATTTGAGTATTACCGTACTATTCATAATGCATTTGCCTACCATACAATCATTTCAAGTCTGAATTTGGCTGCTGGAGTCGATTATTATTGGACGTTATTTTTTTCCCACCATATAAAACGGAGATTTGTTTTTGTACTTCGAGGTGAATTATGGATGCTACGGGTTAGTGTTTCTTCTTGATCCAGGCAATACCATTTTATGGCTGTAGGTACTTCAGCTATATCAGTTCAAGCACGCTTATTATTTAGTATCTACTGTATTATATGATACGCTCAGTTCATCCGAAAATAAACTCAAGCTCCTGAACCAGAGTGAGTCAAAAGGTGCGTTTTGTGCCAAAATCTTCCAAATCGTCTCAATAGTACAGGAAAAATCTTGCATTTCTTGAAAAGTCAACGGAAATTTATTTATTTTATTTATTTATTTAGAAAGTGGGTTTAAACAAATGAAAAAGACGATGGCCCCTGGCAGAATTGTGTCGCGTCCAGCCCGCATAACACTAGAGCCGGGTGGGTAGTCTGTACACATGGGGCGCACAGAACCCATTGTACATTGAAAAGAATATTCAAACAGAATTACCCGTGACGAATTGCTCTCTGATTACATAAATATCTTGTTTTAAAAGTGCGTAAATTAAACAAATAAACATATTTATAGAAGCACGCATAACAGTCAATGGTTAACGGTGAACGGTTAATGAACATGCGAGATTTCTCGTACAGGTCCCCCTAGTTATTATTATTATTATTATTATTATTATTATTATTATTATTTTACATCGTTATGCTCAGCTGTGAAGCGCGATATAACTTATTTAGCTAACGACGTTTTTTTCTTCTCCCAAAATCTGTTCATCTGGGCGTTGAAAATCTTCCTCCGTTCTTCAGTCCATGATTTCTTTGGTCCTGGTAGAATTTTCTCAGAGAAATGATGGTTGTTGATTAACGTTCTGAACTGGAGTTGATCTTGTACCTAGTCTTACCATAAATACTGTCACAAAGTTTCCAATAAATTTACACTAAATGGTTTGAGATATTTTAATATCCTAATGATATTAGTTAAATGGATGTGTAACAAATCAAAATCAAATGTCATTATTCAAGATGACCACCTTTGGCACGAACACAGTCCTTAAGTCTTTGTGGCCACTCATCAATTTAATTACGCACCACTTCCATCAGGAAATCTGCTGCCTTCAAAAGAGAACACTTTAAACTTTCAATATTTGGTTGACTGTTCTTGCAAGCCATCTCCTAAAGCTTGGACCACAAATTGTAGTCAAGGATGCCCTTACAAGGAGGAAATTAGAGCCTCCCTCAAAAGTTGTGACATTATTTATGGTAAGACTAGGTATAATTTGCGCATTGCCACATTAATGAAGGTCCTTTTCTATTTCACTAAGCCAGTTGTTCTTGACTTTCATTGAGAGAGCGAGGTTGAGAATCCTTGTGGTGAGCCTGCCATTGTTCATTCTGAGAATGTGGCGGTAGAACTACAATCACCTTTTCCTCAAGGCGTCGGTGATCTTTTCAGCACGTTGATAGAGCACCTGAGATTTCAGTTTCATCCAGATTCCTTCTGAGCAGACTGGACCAAGGATCTTCCTCATGATTTTCCTTTCTTGTTTCTGTGTTGTTTGAATCTTCAGCCTTTTGAATGGTTCGATGCAGCTCTCCATGCCTCCCTGTCCTGAGCTAATCGTTTCATCTCTACATAGCTACCACACCCTACATCCGAGGCAATCTGTTTAACATATTCTAACCTTGGTCTACCCCTACAGTTCTTGTCCTCAACCCTTCCTTCCATAACTAAGCTTGCTATTCCTGGGTGTCTTAGTATGTGTCCTACCAACCCATCTCTTCTCTTCATTAGCAGTCGCCAGAATCATCTCTCCTCTCCCACTAGTCTCAATACCTCTTCGTTTGTAACTCTATCTACCCATCTGATCATCATTCTCCTGTAACACCACATTTCAAACGCTTCAATTCTCCTCTTTTCGGCTGCACCAATAGTCCAAGTTTCACTTCCAGACAAAGGCCTTCAAAAATGACTTCCTAATACCTAAATCTATATTCGATGTCAACAGATTCTTTTTCAGTAGAAATGCTTTCTTTGCCTGAGCCAACCTACTTTTTATATACTCTTTGCTTCGTCCATCACTGGTTATTCTGCTTCCTAAGTAACAGAAGTCTTCTACTTCCATCAGCCTTTCTCCTGTCAATTTTATGTCCATAGAGGTTTCTGATTTATTTGGGCTGCATTCTAATATTTTTGTTCTACATTTATAATTTTCATCGTGAATTCTTTCCTCAAGACGGAGTCCATACCATTCAAAAACTCATTCAAATCCTCAGGCGTGTCGGCCAAGATGACGATGTCATCGACAAATCTGAGTTGAAATTATTTCTCCTTGAATCTTCACTCCCACTTTACATAGTTTCTCTACATCTGTAATAAAAGATCTGCCTCTAATGATCAAAGTTTCCGAGGCATGTAGTGCTTTAGGTTTGATTACTGTGGCGTAATGTCTTGATTCAGCGTTCTTCATTATTGATTTTTGTTATCTGCTCCAGCTGATTCTATAAGCCTTCTGTAATTTTGAAATTCTCTCCTTGTTTGCCTCACGATTCAATCCTGATGACTGAATTACTTCTCTTAAGTAGGCTACTTGAATTTATTTACTTCATGTATTTCGCCGAATTTAGTCTTTAAAGGTTTTCCTAACGGGCGGACCCTTCCATACGTGTTTTTTCATATGATATTTTGAACCCGGTCTTAGCTGCAATTTCGTGAAGTCTTTAAATGACCTGAAGTGCTTCTTGTCTATTATTTGAGTAGCTAGATCATCTGCAAGTGATTTTTATTATTGACTATTATTAGTTAGCTATTGCGGTTTCAGGGTACGGAACTACGAGGATATCTGCCCCAATAGACTATTATTATTATTATTATTATGATTATTATTATTATTATTATTATTATCATAGTATTATAAAACGCTAAGTTGTATGTTTCATAAAGTTCAGGCTCTTAACCCTCGGATACTCGCGCGGGCTACAAATGTAGCCCAGTTATTTATTTTGTTGTAGCGCAGAGTATATTCTTTGCTAGGAATATTGAGAATCTTTGTAGCTGCCTGTTGATGCTGTATTTAACAGACGGTGTGTTCCCGACTGAACTAATTGCATCAAACTGACGCCAGATGCATTAGAAGTCGTCTGGCCCGAGCATCGCTGTTTCAGAATTGGTCGTGCAAAGGAAACATTGCCTCATAGGAGGCGGCCATGTAGAGGACTTTCAAATCAGTCAGTATTTAGATGAAATTAGTTATAGATTGAGTGTATTGGAAATAAAGTAGGCTGTTGCTTCTTGTGTGGACGAGGAAGGGATAAATCAACAAGGAACAGATGCGCAAAGTGCAATAAAAATCTTCTCGGATCATTGTGTTCATTTGCACTGCAGGCTTGGGTGACAAATTTCCAGGGCTATAGATTGGAGCCAAAAGGGCATACATAAAATTCAAAAATTCGAGAAAAAAATGAAAGTAGTGAAATTGTTAATAATCCAAGTCATTTAACCCTAGGTTGCTCAGTGATAGAGCATCTGCTTAATGATCCCAAGATCACTGGTTCGATTGTCAGCCGCTGAAGTCGGATTTTTGAAGGGTGTCCAAAATCGACGGATATCGAGTCTCACGATGTTACGTACTTACTCCTGGGCGCTACAGTCAATGCAGGAACTTGGCCTCTCCAACAATCGTTACCTAATCCTGACGATCTTCTGCACATTTCCTCAATCTTCTTACTCCTATCTTGCCAATGTCGTCCTCAGTCATCCAACCATCGTTTCGTATGTCTTCCTTTGCATCCTCTTCCGCCTGGATTTCCGCTATAGGTCTATTTAACCACTCATATCACCTGCCATTCTCTCCACATGCCCCAGCCATCAGAGTCTATTACTTTTTTCTTACGAAACTATATCAGGCTGACCATATAGGTGATGGGTCATAATAAGAGGGATGCCCTGATCCTCCAGGTTGGTGGTTGATCATGGGGATAACAACCCCTTTTCGAAAAAAAAAAGCCTGTTACGATACTCTGACGATGTTGACCCCGTTGTGTTCGGGTAGCGCGCCTGTCTCTCTTTCGGTGGCCCCAGGTTCGATTCCAGGCTCTGTCAGGGATTTTAGAAACTGTCGTGAGGATTGCACTCAGCCTCGTGAGGACATTTGAGGCAGCGTCCCAGTCATGAAAATCAAGATTAACGTTCGAGGGAACCCAACGCGATGGCCACGCCTCGCCTCTCAATCTGTAGGCCAAATGGCTGGGCAGTGGTCACTTGGTAGGCCTAGGCCGTTAATGCTACGTGTTCATTATTATTATTATTATTATTATTATTATTATTATTATTATTATTATTATCATCATCATCATCATCATCGTTCATTCCCCCTTGAGGAGAGAGTTAAAACACAATCAATTGTCATGCTTTTCTTCTGCCCCTTTCTTCTTTCTCCCCCAAAACCTCTCATATATTCACTATGTTTCCTCTTTCTCTCTTCTGCCCACTTCATTCCTGATTTTTTCTCTTTGGGAGTTTGCTCAAATTTCTGTTTTCTGAGTTTTTGTCTGTATGTTTTCCTGTCTGCCATGTCTTCTGCAGAGATGTTTAGTTTCTTGAGGTCTTCCACGGTATCTTTTACACAATTTGTTTTCAGTGTAGTATTCATAACTATATTCAATCTTTTCTTGGTCAGTCTGTCTTCGTTCATCCTATGTACGAGTATGTGTCCAAAAAATTATGCCCTTCTTTTCCTAATGTTGCTTGTAGTCGTCTCTGTCTGTTTGTATAGTTCTATTGTCGGTCCCTTTATCCATATTCCCTCTTTCTGAAATGGCGCGTAGATCTCTTTCAGAATTTTTCTCTCTTGTTTTTCTGGTTCCTTGATTTTTGTTCTTCCCTTGATTGCTGTCGTTTCTCAAGCGTATAAAGCTTCTGGTAAGACTACTGTATTATAGTGTCGTAGTTTGGCATTGATGGAGATACTTTTTGTTGTTGTTGTAGTGGTTCTATTTAAGTCTGTATGCTTTCTGTAGTTTTGATCCTTTCTTCATTGGATGCCATGTTGAGTCCTGTTTTCTGTATAATCTTGTTCATTATTGTTATTATTATTATTATTATTATTTATTTGTTTCATCCAACTTTGGGGTACATGAAATCAATCACTTTTTATTGTTTTGAGCTTTCCCTTGGGCCCAGTATTGCCTCATCCTTTGAGATCTTGCTGCCCTTTCTTCAGCAGAGATGTGGATCGTACGCTTTTGTTTGAGTTTCACTTGGAACCGTAGTTTCTTATCCTTGGTGACGGTTTTGGCTGTTTTGTCCATGAGCATGGTGTCTGTAATATGGAGTTCCACGAGGTCTTTCTCGGTTTCCTTAAACCAAAGATTTATTTTATTTTATTACGAAAGTGGTCGGAAGATCTTTTTGGTTAGTCTATTTGATTTCATTCGGAGGATGTGCCCATAAAAATCAATTCTCCGTTTTATTATTGTTATTGTTATTATACAATTCCCTAAGGGAAAGGGCTGTTTTTTTTTTTTTTTTTTTTTTGGGATTAACTCTAACAATAACTTGTGGTCCTATAGCGGCTTGAAGATATTATTGAGAGCACGAAGAGGTGTTACGGAGCGGTGTGTGCATGAGGAAGCAAGTCATCAATGTCTGTTCGGACCAGTTAAGCAGGCAGGAAGTGTCCATCAGGCGCAATCTGCTGGTCAGAGTTCACTATGCGACCTCTGTCTGCGAATTGAGTTGGCGAAAGCTTGGAGTGCTTTGGAATGCTGCTGCAAGTGGATTCAGATTATTTTCAGCACGCTTCACAAACAAGACTCAGTAGAGTCAAATAAATGGGTCCTCGCTCAAAGACATCTATTTATTAATACTGAGATGTATAGTATGTGGATAGTATATAGATATGTTTAACGGTTTCCCCATCGTAAGCTTAAAAGGCGCACGGACGGCAGGTTTTTCACTGAAACCGTTACTGCTCGGCTTCCTTTGGTCATAAATGAATATTTATTTACAGAAACCTTCCTCGAGAAATCATTTACAGAATGGTGAAAACCGCATCAAAATCCATCCAGTAGTTCTCGAGTTTACCCGTGACATCCAAGAATCGGGGACTTGGTTTTATATTATGTAGAGATAATCCCTCAGGGGAAGTAAAGCCGGCGGTCCCATGTCATAGATGAATGACACATGACACATGAATCCACATACACACTTGTGTGAAGCTTTATTATAGGTTATATTTGACTAACACTCTCAGGTTCCAACGTTCATCGCAGGAGCCGACTGCGGTGGCATCTAGTAACAAAGTTCAGAACTAGTTGGTCGTTGACGATGGCGTTTGGTAGCAAAAGTTGGAACTACTTGAAAATCGAATGTTTGAAGTCCTTACTTGAGTTAAAAACGGATAACACACACTTAATACAGCCATCACAATTAATGCCGTTTATCAGACAGATTCTACACACACCCAAAGTACACGGGGCTACATGACCGCGTTGTCACAGCCCCTAAACTGAGGAACCAACCAACCTATGTAGAAATAAAGCAATGGAAGAATCGATATATTGAGCAGTCTTCTCTTTATTACATTGGTTATCGATCCTGTGAATTTGTCTTCTGTTTTAAACCCGGAGGTAACGTCTTAATATTCCAGCAGCTCCCCCATTTGTCAAATTTGATTTGATATTATATCATAGATAGGGTTGACTTGAGTGGCAGGAAGTTGAGAGGAAGGTTTATTACTAAACTTAAGGTTGTGAAAGGGCGCTGGAGGGGGGCGGGGAGCGCTTGGCATTTATCGGCGGTCTACCCTGACATTTCACCTGCCTCGCCTCGGCGGGCGGTGGTTGGTGGCACCACAGCAATACCACCGCCGTACCGTGACGTCACTCTCACACAGTAATTGTCAGGGTCACATCTAGTGGGACGTGGTTGGCGACCACGAGACCCCAGCTGAGTCCGGCATTGCCTCCATTTACTTGTGCCCGGTTACTCTCCGTCTTATTTCATGTCGACCTCACCTGGTCAACTCTTGTTCTCTTCCGACCCCGACGGTATTAGGGTATCCGAGGCATAGGGAGTCTCTTCCTTCACCTCCTTAACTGGCCCTTCTCTCATCTTTCCTGTTCCCTCCTTCGAGAGGTCAGACCTCTTTTTTTTCTTTTCATTTTCCTTTTCTCTCACTGTTTTCGTTAATTGGCTTCCCTTGTATCTCATTCCCCTTTAGCGAATGTTTTGCATCTACACTCCATTATGTAGGTAATTTGTAGGCGTTTTTCAATCTAAATTGCATTGTGTATTTTCAATTTCAATTGCATTTTGTAAATATTTTCAACCTCTATTGCATTTTGTAAGTATTTCGACTCTACATTGCATTTTGTACGTATTTTGAACCTAAACTACATTTTGTGCGTATTTTTCAATCTATTCCTTTTCTGAGTATTTTCCTTTTAAATTCCCTTTTGTAAGTATTACCGCACTCCATTTTGTGAGTCGTTACAATCTGAGTTACAGTTTGTATTTTGTCTCATTTAATTTTCGTTCTGGGTTCCATGTCATTGTCATTTTCGCTATCAGCCAGACCATTAGGGACCGATAACCTAGATGTTAGGCCCCTTAAAACAACAATTATCTTCATCACCACCACCACCACCGCCGCGTCTGTTTGGTAGTGACGTCACTCACACAGTAATTGTCAGGGTTTATTTATTTATTTATTTATTTATTTATTTATTTATTTCTTACCGACAGCGGTAGCTACGCTCGCTAACGCGCAGCGCAAGGCCATGGGGCCAAGCTATCTGCGGACTCGGTAGACGTGGATTCGAGCCCTGCCGTCAGCCGTCCCTTAAATGGTTTTCCGTGGTTTCACATTTTCAACTCCAGGCAATTGCTGGGACGGTACCTTCTGATAGGCCATGGCCGCTTCCTTCCTCATTCTTGCCCAGTTTCATTCATCTTCATTCATTTCATCTCTCATTAACTCCTCTCACGAGGTTGGCGTTAAGAAGGGCATCCGGCACATAGAATTTCATCAACCCCGTTAGAAAACAGGAATAAAAAGGGGTAGACAAACATTTCTTTCTTTCTTTCTTTCTTTCTTTCTTTCTTCTCCACCAGGGGCTCACATCTAGTGGGACGTGAGTTGGCGACCATGAGTCCGGCATTGCTTCCACTTACTTGCTCCTCTCCGTCTTCTTTCCTGTCGACCTCACTTGGTCAACTCTTGTTCTCTTCCGACCCCGACGGTATTAGGGTATCCAAGGCCTAGGGAGTCACTTCCTTTCCCGCCTTAATTGGCCCTTGTCTCATCTTTTCTGATACCCTCCTTCTGCGAGGGGTCAGCCTTCTTTTTCTATTCCTGTTATCTCCTGCATTCTGCTTTAGTCCCTCAAGGAGGCAAGGAGGCAGGGTGTATGTAGCCCCACCACTTCCGGTGCACCCTGGATATTGCTACACCCTCAAGGGCTCACGGCTGGTGAGTTCGTGAGTTGGCGACCCCGAGGGATTCCTGAGCTGGGTCCGGTGTTCCCTCTTTTATCAATTTCCTGTGGTGCGGACCCTCTCCTCTTTCACTTTCCTATCTGCCTTTTATGGCTCTCCTTCCTTCCAAGTCCCTCAATCCGCTTTCTTCGAGGGTTGAGGACATTTCTTATCCTCCAGTCCTTTATTTGCCCTATTCTCCTTTTGTTTTCCATTTATTCTTCTAGTATATAAGTTAATAGTTAGTTTTAGTTATAGTTTACATTACATTATCATCTTCACGATCACCCAGCCCATTAGGGGCCGATAACCTAGATGTTAGGCCCCTTAAAACAACAATCATCTTCATCATCTTCTTATTCTTCCTCTACTTCTTCTTCTTCCTGTTTGCTTGGCTCAGCGGTAACGTTCTCGCCTGCTATCCCGAGGTTGCAGGATCGAATCCTGGCGCATCCAGTTAGTATTTGAGGGTGCGCAAGGGAGCCGTGTCTCTGTGATTTAAAAGTCTTCCTATTTTTGATTTCCTAAAGTTGGCAGGCATGCCCCAGTGGGCAAGGGCGAGACTTGGCCTCCTGAAGACAGACGCTGGAGCGGTACCGTACCACTAGCTTTCTCTGCTGGGCGATGCTGGTAGTGTGAGGACGGCAGGTGTTCCGAACTGCTTGGAGGACACAAGACCCGCATCATCGTCACATCTGCTGCTCGTCTCCGTGACCAAACATTACTCATACTCTCAGAACCGTGAACCGAATCTTACTTCACAGTCACAGCTTTAATTGCAGTACCTTTCCGAGAGTTTCCATGGTGGACATACCGGTTATAGTCCGCGTCACTTAACCCCCCTTCCAGTCTGGCGCAACGTAAATAATATCACCGTCAAGCGCAACTAATCTGTCAGATTAACCAATGTTTGTTTATTTACATTATATCGCTTAGAAGCAGTACCGGTAGTCTACTAGACTGGCCCTGTGGTATTGGGGTAGCGCGCCTGCCACTCACCCGGAGGCTCCGGGCTAGATGGTCGAACTCCGCTAATTAGGTTAAACCCAAACAGTCCCGTCAACACGCCAATGGGTTTGGGAAGTTAGTGGGGGCAGGCAAACCTCTCCTGAAATTTTGGTTAGCCAGGAGTTGACTGACAGCTATGTACACATGGATCCCCTGGAATTTCCGTAGATACCATACTCAGTGCAGCTAACATGTTTTCCATGTACAGTCATAGAACTGCACGATTGAGAGTTATAGGAAACTAGAAATTTAAGTTTGAGTTGTTACAACGGGACCAGAAGTGGAGGTGTTCCAACAAGGAATTCATTTACTAATGCACCTTATTTTGTAGCAGAATACATAGAATCATTTTGGTTCCCAAGATATCGGTTTAAAGCTCATAATGCAGGCTATAACTTGCATGTTGACGAAGCCACAACATAAACATTAAAATGTGCAGATCTGAATAGTAACTGTGAAACACAAAGAAAATAACCGAAACTTATTTTTATCAAGTGCAAGGCTAAAGAAACCCAGGAATCTGGAACAATACCAAACGTTGCTAATGTATCGAATACGTCTTTGAGATAACAAGAGTAGATACTGCCGAACATCGTAAAGATCAGGGCAGGTTGAGACATTCCAAAATATATTTACCTTGACGTCCAGTTTGGTGAGGGAGGAGGGAGAGTGGGGGGGGGGGGGGGGGCAGTGAAACACCCCTCAGGCAACTTCCCCTGTTAGGATTTTCCTAATTGACCCCCATGGAAGGAACTCATTAGCGGAGCTCGGTATCACCCGCTTCGGGTTTGATTCCCGGCTCCGTCAGGGAGTTTATGGCTAGAACAGGGTGCACTCAGCCTCGTGAGGCATAACTGAGAGGAGGAGGGTTCGATTCTCATAGAGCAGGTCAGTGCTAATCTCTGGTAGTCTTGACGGGATATCTCGTGAATCACAGCTACTCTTCTGTTGTTGTTGTCGTTGTTGTTTTAAGGGGCGGAACTACGAGGTCATCTGCCCCTCAGCTAATCCTCTCCTGAAGTGAGATTGCGATAGCTTATATCAGCTGAACAAGACGTCATCAAGCCTCTTAGCGATGATATCATCTCCACGAGGAACAAGTGGAGTATAGCTAATAATCCCCAAATGGACTGCGAACTGAAGGATTAATTCATAATAATATTCTATAAACCTTTTCCCTGTGCATATGGTTGTGAATTAATTTGACGATTAGGACATACTGGTAATTAGTCCCGTGTACTTGAATGTCTGATAACCTGTGAATTTGTGTAGAAGCAATGTTTCAGTGTTGCCTTATTGATTTTCAGTCGTTCAACACGTGTCTATATTGGGCCCCACAACTCATGATGACCCTAGGACTACAAAGTGACCGCCGCCCAGCCATTTGGCCAGCAGGTACCTTGACAGATGGGCTTCCAGGGCTTCCCAACGCGCTATTGTAATCCGCACATGCTATAAATAAGACGGTGAGTCATTGCAACACGACTATTGGAAAGGCCCGTTACTTAGGGATGGTCCTCACCGTAGGGTGAAGCAAATATAAATGAGATCAGGAAAATCTGGATATTTCAATCAGCAAAATGGAACTTTAAGGCGCCTGTACACTGGAGAGAGATTTTCGTAGAGCAAGTCTAGCTAGACCGCTCTAGCTAAACTGAGTGCGTGTACACTGTAGAGTAATTTTCCCTAGGTAGAGCATTCGTAGAGCGGAGATGGACAAATCTACCTAGAGCACTCTCTGAACCTGTGTACACTGTCAAACGTAAATGCACTAGGTAGAGCAGCGCTAAAACATTCTGAGAGCAGCGTGAGTCTAGTTTTTTTTTTTTTGCGCTGTGTTGTGAAGTTAAAATGTCTTCAAGAGAGCTTTTAGCATCTGTGGTGGTTGTGTGTGCCTTGTGGGTGAGGAATTGGATATCAAAAAGAGAATACGAGGGAATCCACGCTATTATTGCAAGAGTTAAGTTCAGAACATTCTGAAGCGTACAAGAACATTTTAAGAATGAACAAAAAGGACTATGATTATATTTTGGCCAAAATTACCCCCAGGATCAGCAAAAGGAATCACCCGAAACGACTGTGCCTTCAAATTTCTGTCTCTGTATTCTTTTCGAGTACAATTCAAAGTTTCTGGATGGGCTTCAATATTTTCAATTAATGTTATTGTTTTTTTCGCGACTCCACACAAATTCAGCCATATTCAAACACTATACATACCTGCCAACTCTCCCGATTTAGGCGGGAGACTCCCGATTTCAGACCATTTCTCCCGCCCTCCCGCTTAACGTAATAAATCTCCCGATTTTTCAAAAATCCCACGCGTAATTTCGGATTTAATGTGTCGTCTATCGAACGGATCGACTTGACGTGTTTCGAAGTTATATCTCGATACCGCAGTTTCGCTTTTTATCGATAATCGACAACTGCGTACTAACTCCCGCGTCGCGTCCTGCTGTTATAAAAAGTTGGCTTCGAATAAGTCTTCGTTTGAAATCGTCGAACGTTAATTCAGCGCTTGTTCCTAGATGTTTTGCATAATGACCAGTTGGTGAGAGGTAGTTGTACGCTGCGGAATATTGTATCTGCTTCACACGTGAAATTATGTGATTTGTGTATAACTTAGATGTTGTTGGCGTTAATATGCCGGTAGGCTATTGTGATTTTTCGATCTGAGTGATTGCGTCGGTTCCTCGGTAATATGGCGAAGAAATATGATGTGACATTTAAAAGTGTGTACAAAGACAATATTCCCAGGGTGTCTACCGGTAACGAAAGTAACGAATTTTACAAATGGGTAACGAAAGTAACGAAAAAGTAACGAGTTTTACATACGGGTAACGAAAATTTTCCGAAGGCGGATTGAATAATTTAAACTCGCGCCTCTAGGCTCAGAGATAGCGATGGAGCGAGTTTCACGCAAGCGGCGCCGATTGCATAAGCTATATTTCCCCGTGCCCGACCTCGAGGAAATGCATACTGAGGGTACCCTGAGTGGTATACATCGTTCAGCGTATATTTTCGGCATCTAGATGACTTTTTAGTTTTGTGTGAAATATTTATCTGTGTTATTAGGAAACCCGACTTTTCGCGAGACGTTTATTCGCGAAAACTTCTGAAATTAATCAGAAACCTCGCATTTCTGGCATTTATTTGGAGACTGTCAAATTGAAGTCCAGAAATAACGCTAAATAATTTAATGTCGCAATCTTGCAATATGTTACCGTTTCGAAAAAGGATTTTGAAAAAGATTCGAAATACGTAGGCTGTAACTTATTTTAAAAATCTGTCTCGTAAATTTGCGACATCCAGTATGGTTAATTCGAAATTCCGTTATATGTCGATTTTTCCTTCGAACTTTGGTTCCATCGGATATATTATAATCTAACCGGTTATTTCGAAAACTTGTATAACTTGTATAATTCGTGATTCGCATTCGAAATAAAACGTGTCCTCTAGTCGTATTAATCGTGCAATCCTCTCCGAATAATTCTTAATATTTGATACCTACTTCGAACATTCATACTCAAGACGGCCGGCTGACCGCACGACTTGCCTGCGGGAATCTCGTCAAATGGACCGAGATCGACGTCAGTAGCGTAAAATCATAAAACCCGTCCCCTATCGTGAACTTGTGACCACGAGGACTGCGGGAATCCCGTCAAAGATGATGGGCACCAATCACGAAACATTCCGAAACCTACTCGCTACTTTTCCCAAAAGCGTACGGGGAGCGAGAAGTGCATCTACCCACTTAGAAATGACAGCCTACGTTGCGTCGCGACACTAATTTCTCCTCGTGATCCACCCTGAACTGATGAACTCCCAAAAACAGCATAGGGACAGCGGGAATCACGGCGCCGGCCATACATCTTGTCCATAACTACTCGTGAATTTTAACCATGCCCAACCCTGAGCTTGCATCCAGCATTCTGTCAGGACGAATAGACAATCGTTCAACGGCCGGCTGCGGCGCGGTATGCATAATATCGCGAGGACAACTTGAATCTCGTAAAACGGCAGAGAGCGTCAGCGATTGCGATACATCGCGATAGTTCTCCACATTCAATGACGAGGACAACTGTATTTTTGTCAAACGGACAGCAAGTGGTGCCGATTGCATAATAATGCTATATTTTCTCGCGCCCGACCTCAAGGACAATGGAAGTGACACCTATTATCTAAATCGCGATATTTATCCGTGTTCTATCGCGAAATCAACGGGAATCTCGACAAACGGGTGAGACCAGCGCCGATCGTGTAACATCTCGAAATTTCGCCATACTTGACTGTGAAGACGGAATTTGGTTACAATCACGTAACGTCCCATAAATTTCTTCGTGATCTACCGCGGGGACAAAGGAAATCTCGCCACGGTTAAGAGCAGAGCAACCTCTTGGCAATTATAAATACGCCTTGTGCACAAGACGACATATTAGCTGAAACAACTCATTTGATAATAAATATTTCGTATTATTTTTAAAATTTTTATAACTCCCTAAGTGAATTGTATTTACTGCTTTAAACACAGTTCATTGCTGTCTTTCTTCACCGCGTGATGAGCCCCTTTGCTTGCAGACCGCAGACGTATCTTGAATTCAAACTAATATTAACTAAAAGTTAACTAAAAGGTAGCTAAAAAGTAACTAATTTTTACTTCATCCTTACAGTAGACACCCTGATTCCGCATATAACTGAGTCAAGAAGAGGCGCAACATTTGCATTTTGTAGTGTCTGTAGGTGTGATTTCAGTATCTCGCATAGTGGGGGACATTTTCCAAAATTAAGTTTTTTGTAGATAAATTTCCAGCATGTTAACAGACACTCAAGACAATTTTAATGAGGAAATGGATGCTTTACATTCCCAATTCTGTAACTTCCAACTAGAGGATGTGACATCTATTGAAGAAGAAGAAGAAGAAGAAGAAGAAGAAGAAGAAGAAGAAGAAGAAGAAGTGAGAAGAATTGATGTGAAGTGGGCACTGGTAGGCCAAATGATATGTAGTGGTGGGGTACTCAAGTTATGCTTTCCATTCTGACCATTCCGCATAGTAATGCAGAGTGTGAGAGGATGTTCAGGTCATTTCTCTCTGACAAGACTTTGGACAAATTTATAACTCTGAAGTCGATTCAGATAGGGAAGTGTTTTGAGCAAGAATATAGCAAGACCTTTTTGAAGAGGGCAAAATCAGCCTCAGTCACCTGCAACAACGACCAATTGAATAATATGATCTTCGATACGTCACTAGTTTTGTATGCCTGAGTGTGGTCGAAAGAAAGGTATGCTTGTTTGATAGACTAGTGAGAATTTAAAATGACTGTACTCAGTCTTAAGTACATTTGTAAACTGGGATGTCATATCATGTTAGTCATGTACAGTTTAATAAATAGTGTAACATATATTTGCTGCAATGTCTTAGCCTGTGTATGTATTATGTTGCATCCCTCTGCCCCCCCCCCCCCCCCCCCCCCCCGTCGCCGCGTCGAATCTCCCGATTTTTCATTTTGAGAGGTTGGCAGGTATGACTATAATTAACAACAAACAAATAACCCAACAATCCACCACTGACTCTACATAGAGCACTTTCCAATATCCAACCGAACGAATAGAGCTAGACTGGTCTAGCTAGGGCACCCAAATACTGTTTACACCGTCGAGTCAGCCGGCCCTAGCTAGAGCTTAGAGCGGTCTCCGCTAGGGTTCTCTACCACCTGTGTACACTGGAGAGGAGCTTAGAGTGCCCTAGCTAGAGCTACTCTATGCTCTAGCTAGAGCAAAAGCTCTCCAGTGTACAGGCAACTTAAGAATGTTATTTTGTGCACATCTCCACAAAAGTCCTTCATAAATTAGCACATTTAATGCACATAAAAAAAAGTTACTTTACACGGTGGCTTCGGTGGTGTAGTTGGTAGCATGCTGAGCTTCTATGCCCAAGACCGCGGGTTCAAATCCGGCCAAAGTCGTCGGAATTTTTAAGAGCGTTAAAATCCCTCAGTATGCCTTCGTTCGGGGGGGGGGGGGGGTAAACCCGGTGGTCCCACGTCAGAGATTTATGGCATAATAAAGAACCTTCCACTAATTGCACTTGTGTGAAGCTAAATAGGCTATATTTGACTAACGCTCTTAGGTTCCAACATTCGTCGCCAGGAGCCGACTGCGGTGGCATCTAGTAACAAAGTTCAGGACTAGTTGGTCGTTGACGGGGGCTTTTGATAGCAAAAGTAGGAACTACTTGAAAACTCGAATGTCTGCAGCCCTTACTTGAATTAAAACAGATAACACACACTAATACAGCCATCACAATTATCACCGGTTATCAGACAAATTCTACACACACCCAAGGTTTACGGGGCTACATTGACCGCGTTGTTGCAGCCCCTAAACTGTGGAACCAACCAACACAGTTTTGCCCATGGGAAACAAACGCTGCTTCCCCCCCCGCAAAAATGCAAATAACTTGTCCACGCCTGAGAAAACAGAGAAGCCAAGTGCAGAGCGGCCAACATATGAAAAACTATTTACAAAAGGAAACACTCGTGGGTCCCAGGTCCCCGTCCGGGTAAGTTACGGGTTAAATCTTCCTGAACCTTCAGAAGTATTCGAGATGTCTTGAAGTCGATGGCCACATTAACTGCGTCTTGTTTCAACACTTGTTGTGTTATCTGGCGACTTTATCACCAGCGTAGTTTGATCTCAACTGGGTCATCTTGAGCGGAAGTAGGCTAATTTGTTAGAATGTCATCGTAAACATCACATTAGCTGTCCGCGGCAAGTCGTCGCTTGAGGGTCGTACAGAAGAGGCAAGGAGACGGGATGAGCCAGGGTTCTTCACACGTCTTTTCTAACACTTGACGGTTGAAGTGGGTTTACCCCGCAACGTAGTCCTGAGAGTTCAAACACTTGCCCCGACTGTAAGGAGGAGCTGGAAGTCCGGAGATCGAAGGTTCTCATCCTACACTGATAGTCGGTTATACGCTGGCCTTCAAGATACAAGAAAGCGGTGCCGTCCGATGATAGGTCTACAGTATAACCATAGCGTATGGTATAACTAAGGGTGTACTAATGCGACAGCTTCGTGTCCGTAGATTTAGTAGATCATTAAATAGCCCTTTTAGGAGCAAAATTCCGGCACCCCGGCGTCTCTAAAAGCCGCAGTAGTTAAAAGGGACGTAAAGCCAGTAACATTATTATAAAGCTACAGCATATATAGTACACGTTAAACCACTTAATGGGACTTGAAAATAAGACCGGAATTTTGGAAGGGGGCCACGCTTTCTGCCTTATTCAGGGTCACTTTTCTTCTAATCTATGACGGATGACGATCTGATATTTTCACATGCGTTATAAAGGGAACTTGAGATTATGCTGAAATTTTAAAATTTAAAATACATTTGTTGGAATGAATTGTCTTTAGGAGAGGCTGAAGTTTGAATAAAATATAATTGAGATTATATATTTTTTGTTTGGTAAGATTTTAAAAATTTTGTTCCTTGTAGATGTTACGTGTTTATAAGGAAGTGTTATTAAACTGCTGTGAAACATTCAAAAGCTTTATTCTTATGGTTCCTGAGATAAAAGGGTCCATTGTTTCAAGATTTGCTGCGTGACTCAGTGGTAACGTTCTCACCTGCTGTGCCCAAGAATGCAAGATCGAATCTTAGCGCAGTCAGTTGGCAATTGAGAGAGCGCTAATCTAGAAGGCAGTGCTCTTGTCTAAGCCAACAGTGTGCACTTTGACTAGCCTTAGGGGGCAAAGTCTCCTATTATAGGGATCTAGAAGGCAGTGCTCACTTCAGGGGCAAAGTCTCTTATCATAGGGATCTAGAAGGCGGTGCTTGTGTCCAAGCAAACATTGTGCACTTGGACTAGCCGCAGGGGGCCAAAGTCTCCAATTATAGGGATCTAGAAGGCAGTGCTCGTGTTCAAGCAAGCATTGTGCACTTGGACCAGCCTCAGGGGGCAAACTCTTCTATTATAGGGATCTAGAAATCAATGCTCATCTCATGGAGCAAAGTCTCTTATTATAGGGATCTAGAAGGCAGTGCTCATGTCCAAGCCAACATTTGTGCACTTTGATTAGCCTCAGGGGACAAAGTCTCTTATTATAGGGATCTAGAAGGCAGTGCTTATCTCAGAGGGCAAAGTCTCTTATTATAAGGATCTAGAAGGCAGTGCTCATGTCCAAGCAAACATTGTGCACTTTGAATAGCCTCAGGGGGCAAAGTCTCCTATTATAGGAACCTAGAAGACAATGTTCATTCTAAACCAACATAAATATCTTATGTAACATTTCTCATGTTACGGGATATAAATACTTGTTTTCCCGCTAATTAGTGTTGATCGACTGGAAAGCTTTCTTTAATAGAGCTGAGAAACACTGAAAAATAGCTTCTATCACTTCATTGTTACTGTAGTTCTTCACAGACCGAGTCCCCTCACAGTACGTGTGGAAACATAACATTTCGTTACATATTAGGGCACACACACACACACACACACACACACGTGCGTGCTGTTGACTTCAAAGGGGTGAGACAATGAGCTCGACAATCACAACCAACCAAGGCGAGCAATTAATGCGTGAGAGGGTGGGGCTGTGTTGTGAAAGCTCTTGTGGGCTGGAAATGGCTCCTTTGACGAGGAAGTGGTGGTGGCAGCATCGATTTCAATTACACCTCACAGCTTGCGAGTGTGTACATTTGGTTTCTTTTGAAGGTGAAGGACATATCGGATCTGATGAAGGCTTAACGCGCTCAAGAGAAAGCATTAGCCCTTTTATGTTTGCCCAAGAGCCAAGCAACAAAATGTGTTAAGAAGGTTTTTGTTCCTTTCTACAATGAAGTGCGGTTCGCTTCGTGTTCACTGTTCGCTCCAAGATAAAAGATTCCCACCAAGGTTGGTGACTTAATTCTCAAAAGTCCCCCCCTCCCCTTCGCCTTATTTGGACTTCCTCATTCATCGAGGAGTCTCAATATTTCCCCGCCCCCTTTATCTTCTCCTTCTTTACTACTCTGCCCACCGTTCTAATTAATATGGCGCGTTTTTCTGCCAAGGTCCATACAGTACTTTCTGGCGGCGGCTGCTCTCTGGTGATGAACATAGGAATTTCTGTAGTTTTTTTTTTTGTAATCTCATTGACACACTTTCTTTGGCCACATTGCTTTAATTCCATTGAAAAAGGAGGCAAGGTTCTTCTCGAAACGTCTGGTATTTAAATTTTATTTTTACACGGCAATAGCCCAAAAGCATGAATAATTTTAATATGTAGAGATTGATAGACTATTAACTATATTTTGATTACGCCATAAAAGAACTTACTGAACGAAGTATAGGCCTAAATAAATGACTCAAATGGACCACAACAAACACTGTCAATTATTAATGCTTTACAGCTGTTAGTGCACATCGTCGTCCTGGGACACCTGTGCCATCAGCTGGTACCTTATTATGACAATGTTTACTAGCAAGAAACTTCGACAGCTCTGTTTTATTTATATAGATGGTGTGGCTGAAGGAGACATACAGTAGATCTTTCATTATGTGATCGCAGTCACCCATGGCACATTAGATAATTACTGCTAATTAAATGGGACGATATAAACGGCCAGGCTGGCCCCCTCTCCTTCTTGTCCTATTTCCTAGAATCTTGCAGCGTGGGAGTACCAACAGTAGTTCGGATGGGATTGTACAGTCCGCGTCAATTACCATTTGTCCCCATCACTACAGTGATAGAGACAGTTAAAATTCGCGAAATCACGAACAAAATTAAAACAAATAAACATTGGTTTAGAATATGTTTTACATAATAAATATCATATAATTACAAGTTTCAACTCGCGAAATATCGCAGACAAATCACAAAAAATCCATGACTCGCGAAGTTAGCATCTTTTTTGGTCGTTATTCGTGAAAGAACTGTTTTTTTCGGCAATTAATAAAATAAAATAAAATAATATATATTACAGTAAAACCTGCCTAACGCGGAACGCAATAGTTCCGGATTTATTTTTCCGTTTTCACAGGTTTCCGTTTTACAAAGGGTTGAGTTTTAATAAGACAAAATGCACTACAATGAAATACTGGATTATCGCATAGGATTACTCTGAAAGTTTTTCCCACTTTAAACAACACAATTAACTCTTTAGCCGGAGGTTTGTTTTTCTCTTGTTTTTCAATAACAGAAAATTTCTCCTCCAGTGTAAGTGTCTTATGTTTAGAAGTCATTGTCACTTAATTACAGTACGAAAATAAGTGCAGTACACCTTAAAAAGAACATCTTTAATGATCACTCAAGTTCTCAGTTTTCTTCTACTCTGATTTGTCAGAAGGAAACTGTCTGTATCACAAAAGAGGGTTGGAGAAAGTAACGGTACATTCCATTCACTTACAGATGTGAAATTTAGCATCCCTGCTGCATCCTTGAGGAAAAATGGAGTTGGCTGAAGTACAGTCGCATTCAAAATTTAGTACAGCAGCCTACATACCTTTGTATTATGGATAAGATAGTCAGTCTTAGGTTATTTACGCCTACAGTTCCGGAATTTCTTTCCGTTTTTTGGGTTAAGCAGTGTTCCGATTTACAGTGTCATTTTACATAGGAAGTAGGCCTACCTCCGTTCCAAATTTTGATTTCCGTTTGTTTATGTTTCCGGACAGGTTTTACTCTATTTATTGACCAAGTTCCAAAACCGAACTGTTTTCTCTCTTGTCATTTCTGAAAAAAATATCCACTAAGTTTGGAATGTTGTCGCTAAATGGTGTGAGTTGAAATGTTTCGTAAATGACTTCTTGGGTGGCAGACGCTATAGGAGAGGAATAAGACTATCGATTGTCGATCAATATAATTATGTTGTTTCTTGTGTAGCCGTGTTCATACTCGTTGTCTGCGTTTTTGTTGCATCTTGACTTGCATTGCCATCGCCCTTTGTGTTCCAAGTCTTGAGTGATCTAGAAGTATCAGTTAATGCCACCGAAAGCAAGTTTGGAAGAACGACTGAAACAATTTTCGCCAGTTAAATAATATCTCTCTCGTGTATTATACGGTGTCCCGTTTCAAAGTTATTCTTTTTGCGTTATTTTTGTTAGCGCTCTGAAAATTGCTTGTACTTACTGTGCCACGTTATTGAAGTCATCTGCTACACCACGTTCACACTTGAAAAATAGGGGAATTGTCAACATTAACTTTCAAGAAGTTAAGAAAAAACACGTCTCCATGTTGGATAAGGCAATGCTGCCAACTTCACTTCAGCGCAATCCCCTGTTGTGAGATTTGGCGACTTACTCTGTGGTGAAACGTGGAGAATTTCTTCGCCGTTCTGAAGTTTTCAATCCTGTAAATATGTGTATTAAACTGTTCTCGGCGTTTTCTGATTACTTCCGTTATCATGTGGATCTTTTGATTGAGTTCGTTTTGAGTCTCTTCATCCTGATACCGTTATTATTAACTGCCCCGTAAGTCTTTCTGAGAATATTTAGTTCCTGTTTTTCTATACTGTATCCTTAATTTTGGGATGACCGTCGATCACCATTGTTTCGACTGCGTAAGTTTCTTCCGGAAGAGTTTTGCGTCTTGCGAAATGCACTTCTTGTTGTAGTGAGCCCACGTTAGCTTGTAGGCCTTCTGTAGTTTGGTGATTCTTCTTATTATTATTAGGTAATTCTTAATTTATTGTCAGTTTTAGTGTGGTTTCTAAACCCGCAAAATGAGACTAAAGAAATTAACCAAACTTGAAGCATGTAGGCTACATGTTATGGGATTGCCATCCTTCTGCTAAGTAATATCCCTGCTCCTCGCAGTACCCAGCATCGCCATGACCCTTCTCCAATCAACATCTCGCGCCCCAAGTCCCGACAGGAAATGGAACAATCGACTTGGGCGGAGAGGTTCGTGTGTGTAATTTGACGTGGGCCCTAATATAGCCTACTGTAGACTGCGCCTTTGAATCATCAGTTTTCTGCACTCGCAAGAACAAGATGATTGTATTTGTAATGCCTTGCAGAGGATGTGATCAGCACATTTTGTTTTATTCAATACTCAGTCATAAGTAGGGCTAGGATTTGTATGTAAATACACATTCTTCCCTTTGCAAAAAATAAATAAATAAATGATTAATGTCCTTGAATAAGAACCGTAGCTATCATATAATTTCATTTTATTGTTATATATTTTACATATTTGATAATAATATATTTATTTTTACATATTTTTATTTTTTATGTAATATTGGGTATTCTGCCCCTTACTGTTTTTTTTTGGTACATGAAACGGATTTTTCGAGCAATTCATAAGCTGCTAATAATAATAATAATAATAATACTATCGTATGATGCCGGGTGCAAGCTTTGTTATTTGACGCCCAGGGGGCAGCTTGCATGCCGAATTGTTGTTCCTTGAGGCCTATGGAAGTCAAGGAGGTCAGATATCTAAGCTCCTTGACACTATAGCGCTTTCTAGTAGAGAAAGGAGGAACTCCTGTGTTGGCGGAAAATCCCGAGATTAATTTTGCCATTATGGACACGGCCTACTGAATTCAAAAGGGTTCTTTAACATGCCAACAACGTATGACATGCGTGTCGTGATTTTTGTCGCCTTGTACTGTTTGGTGGAGGGTGGTGCTCCATGGAGGTGAAACTTGCACTGTTGGCGCAGTGGAAAAGAGGACAATGGAAGCATGTGTAATGTGATGTTACAGGAGGATGATGATCAGATGGGTAGATAGAGTAACGAATTAAAAAGTATTTGACGTGGGCGACGAGAGATGTGGAAATGCGCGAATTCCTATGCATGTGTCTATTCCTGAGTAGTCACTGTCCCGGATACTCGGAGACCACTGTATGATCTCCTTAAAAAGATTAATCGTGGACTAGTGCCACAGAACAGGCTCTCCAGAATGCTAAGACTATGCTCAAAAACTGTGTCAAGCTTGAATATCCTGATTTCTATCACACATTTTACAACACATTTGCCTCCAGAAATGGATTGAGTGCTGTTCTTAATCTTTGTTTTACTTAAAAGTCCAGTTCGGTGCATTTAATTACCGTTTGGGCAGGGGCAGTTCGGAGATTGTGGTTGAGAGGTACGGATATATCGATTATCACAGCTTCTTTCCTCTGCCGATCAAGGAGGAGAATATCAGGTCGGTTGACTTCGATGGTTTTATCTGTGCGGCTTTCTCTGTCCCAGTATAATATATGGGTTCCATTGGCCGAAGTATCTTCCGGTTGGTACTTGTAATACAGATTCTTCTTTCGATTCGGCCATCAAAGGACCACGTCATTTCAACTGTTTCTTGTTGCATCGAGCTTTAACATCCTCCCAGTACTTTCGCATTAGTTCTCGATGCTGTTGTTTCCTTTCCTCACTCTACTTCTTGCCTGTTGGAAGCTTAGACTTATCTTGGAAACATCGGTGTGCTGTTAGTTTTTGCTTAGGGGGAGGGGGGGGGGGCACGTTCCCAGATATCGTTGCTTGTAATTCTCACGTCTTGCAAATCTTTGTCCACCTCAGTGAACCAAGCTTTCTTTTTGGGGAAGTAGGTGAAAATTATATTTGTCAATCTTGTTCATTCTGGTTATATAACCGTAAAAGGTAATTCTCCGTTTCCTCATGGTGTCAGTTATTTTTTCCAAGTGGTTGTAAAGTTCGTGGTTATGCTGTCCCCTATATTCCGCATTTTCTTTTACTGGGCCCAAGATTTTTCGTAGAATTTTCCTTTCTTTCACTTCTAGTTGCTTGTTTTGTCCATTGAGATGTATTTCAAGGCACTCGCCAGCATACAAGGCCTCTGGACGGATGACTGTTTGGTAGTGTCGTAACTTGGCATTTATAGATTTGGATTTCTTGTTATAAATTGCTTTTGTTAGATTATATGCCATTTCCATTTTCCTGAATCATGACTCGAAAGCTGCCTTCTCAGAGAGATTGGGGTCTAACCACTCACCCAAATATTTGAACGCTTTCGTTTACTTGATTTTTCCCCTGTCCTACAGCCAGCTATTTTGGCGCTTGTTTGATGTTAGTGATGAATTATATTTTTTCAAAAGAGATCCTAAGGCATGTTTATGCTGCTTGAAGCTTATTATTATTATTATTATTATTATTATTTCTACATTCATTTCACCACATACGTGGGACATATCAACATATCGTCGGCTTGTTTGCAAGACGGTATGGCTAATTCTCTTAAGGTGGCACATTGAGAAACGAGCGAACAATGGAACAGGTCTCCAAGATGACGGCCTTCTGCATGGTGATATGTAGACCAGGATGTATTCCCAATATTTGTAGATTGCGAGCCAATGATTTGGGGATGATGCCGGTAGAAGAAATTACAATGGGCAGAACCACTACACTTTCCTGTCTACACATTTGCCGTATTTTCTCAGCCAAAGGCAGATATTTGGTGATCTTTTCTTCTTCTTCTTCTTCTTCTTCTTATTATTATTATTATTATTATTATTATTTAGCACACACACTCCACCGGAAACTCTATTGCATCAGGATCATCTAATTACTACTTCTAGAAGGGAAGTCTCTGTTGTGAGTGCAGCGGGTGATGGTGAAAGTAGCTCTCTATTAATAGTGTGCCAGATCATTTCCCGATGCTGTCGCTAGCAGGCTTCAGGGAATTAGCACCCCCACCTCTCTCCACAGCTAAGCGAATTATGCAAGATTGAGCGTTCTCCGATATTCGCAGCTTGTACAGCAGTGTTACCAACGTGTATTAGCTGAAGTCGCTAGATTTCCTATGTTATCAATAGATAAGAGGATAAAATCTGCCTCTGGAGGTACTTCAAAACTTAACTAAATCCTTACTTTCCATGTCTAAATTCCTATTCTGTCAGGTATAATGCCGGCTGATTTAAGATGATATGCTCTCATACGAGAGTGCAGAAAGATTGAAATGAACCCTCAATTGCGATAATGATCGTAATCGTGTGGCCTCCGAAGAGGCCGAGTGCCGGTCTTTTGAGTTGACGCCCGTGGGCGACTTGCGCGTCGTAATGAAGATGAAGTGATGATAAGACGGCACATACACCCAGTCCCCGAGCCACGGGAATTAACCCCAGGGGATTAAAATCCCTGACGACTCAGCCGGGAATCGATCCCGTTGCACTTCGGGCCAAAGCCTAGCGCGCTAACCATTTAGCCAAGGAGCCGGGCCTGTTCTAGATGATATTCCCACTCTCAAGATACCGAGCCTCAAGTCACGTCATCCATCTTTGCGTGATGCTGTCGCTTTGGCCGATGGGAATTTCTACCCTTTAGAAGAATGGAGAAGTCGCTGGAAAATTGCCACAGACAGTTCCCTACACAACATCTTTTCTGGTGAACATCTTCCTAGTGGACATCATCTACCGCGTAAGGTCTGAACCACACTGAATCGGGTGATGTAGGGACGCCCTTTACAAGGGGAAATATATTACATCACCGGAGTGCAACTGTGGTGCCTCTCAACAAACAATCCCCCATATTGTAAGTGAATGCGAGCGACGTTCCTATACAGGTAGCCCAATTGACTTTCTGGAACCAACAGAGAAAGGTCAACCAAATGGACATTGCAATATAATTAAATCTTGCTCCCGGGAAACATGTTTTTTGTCTGTATATTTGTACTTGTATATAAGTATCTAACTTGTCGCCATACGCTAAATAAGAATAATAATTATCAGAATTTATTCAAAGGTTGGCGGCCCTGGTACCTTACACCTCTCTGCGCCTAAGCTGTGTTGCATACTCCTATGGTTCTTGTGATCGTTATTGATGTTGATCTCTCTCTTTGTTGCAGGTGAGTACCAGTGTACAATCTCAAAGTGGTCTGGACCTTTGTCAGGTACTGTACAAAGGTCATCATTTGTCTTGGTCAGAGCTGCCAACAGTTGTTACTTCAAAGTCAAAACGCTAAAGTGTATGTTTCACAAAACTCAAGCTCTCAAACAGAGGGAGTTAGAAGGTGCGGATTGTGCCAAAATCTTCCAAGTCGTCTCAATAGTACGGGAAAAATCTTAAATTTCTTGTCAAGTCACAGGAAATATATTTATTTGTTTATAAAGTGCATTTAAACCAATAAACAAAATAAACCCACCCAGAATTGTCGCTTTGAGCCCGCATAACAGTAAAGCTGGGCGGGTAGTCTATACACATGGGGTACTCACAAGTAACATACCGTAATAAAAGAGCATTCAAATGGAGGGGAGAAATACCCACAACGGTGCCAAATTGCCCTCTGATTTCTTAAATTTGAGGATGTGCAAATGCAAATGCGAGCTGTGCCAGTAGATTTAATGGCACGTTAAATATCCCCTTCTGGGAAAAATTCCGGCACTCTGGCGTCTCTAAAAGCCGCAGTTTTTAAAAGGGACGCACACAACTAAATGTGACACCGATTATGTAAATCGCTATGTTTCTCAGTGTTCTACCGTGAAGACTAGGGGAATCTCATCAAACGGCTGAGAGCAGCGCCGATCGTGTAACTCGGTAACATCTTGATTTTTCTTCGTGCTCTACCGCGGGGACGAAGGAAATATCGTCAAAGGCCAAGAGCAGAGCAACCGCTTCGTAGTCATAACAACTTCTTGTACACAAGACACCATATTAGCTGATACAACTCATTTGATATTAAATATCTATTATTTATTTAATTTTTATTCACTGCTTATATTTAATTTACCACTATAAACACACTTGATTGTTGTTTTCTTCTTTCACCGCGTGATGAGCTTCCATGCTTGCAGATCGCAGTCACTTCTTGAATTAAAATGTAACGAAAAGGTAGCTAAAAAGTGGCTATTTTTTACTTTATCCTTACAGTAGACATCCTGTTCACAAACATAATATATGTCCAATTCAGATGAATAAGTGATCTCATTTCTAGGATAGACTTGATTGCTTGTGTTTCTTAATTAGATAAATGTGCATTTATTCGTTTATTTAGCTTTCCCCTCGTCAATGGTACATTTAAAGGTTAATATCCCTCTGGGGGAATTTCATATCAAAACACACACGAGGTATCTCTCCTCCTCATCTAATACACCCTCCGGCGTGGAGAAGGTTAATGGATGTTACATTCACATCGCACGTACAAGGGTCACCGCTCCAGATGAACCGCCATCAGTATGGATGTGATAAAATGATTGTATGGATACCCTTCCGTTTCTACAGAGTCAATGATGAGGTCAGATGAGTTTTCTATGTGGTGGGGGGATTTAAAAGAGGTAGTGGATCAAGGACAGACAAAAGGAAGAAGGTCAGAGATAACTCTGCCGGGTGAAGTGCGTCAAGTCAGCGCCAGTTGGCTAGCATCTACCGTTACATAACAGTGCTTCGGGAAGCCCCGAATGCTGACATTGTATTTATTACATACAGAGCTGGCAAGATAGTTGAGATAATTACTATTTGTGGTTAAGTACTGTAGGCTATTTCGTATCCCTTGAACATGGTTAGGTATGTAACAGAACATCAAATTTTCCTAGCGGAAACTTATCTTCTCAGGAGAAGTCTTGCAGTAAATGTGTTAGTAAATTTCAGCGCCGTGCCATTTTTACTAGTGGGAGAATCTCAAACAAAAGGTAGACCTATATCCTCTTCAGACCCGAGATCAAGGAATTTGTGATAACAATTATTTCTTTGTTTTTCTGACTTAATAATGACCTCAATATCTCATATTTGGTGAAGAAAGGAAATAATTATTTTACTTCTAATATATACATATGGTGCACATATGTGCACCTCCGGTCACAGTTCAGTGTTCATTTGTGATAGTTCTCAAAGCAATTGTTCTTCATTATGTACAAGTAGCCTACACTCTGCACTTTACACACCGTGTAACTCATCATCTCGACAATCCGCGCACTATGGAGACTCTCGAGAAGGAAATAACCGCACCGATACGAAATATCAGTGAGGATGAATTACAGCGAGTGTACCAAAACTTCCTACGTGGTGCAACGTTTCTTTAGAAAATAAAGGACAGCATTTTCAGCAACTACTCTGAAATTCATTTAAGTAATGATCATTAAATACGTTAAAGAATGTAAATGTGTTGACCTAGTTGGACGCTACGCAGCTGCTAGCCACAGTGCCCCGGCCGTCTGATATAGATAGCTTCGAAAAGTTGCAATATCAAATGAGTTGCTTGGTAACTATAACTAGAGCCCTGCGTGGATAAAGTACACGTTATCCGCATCCGCCCCGCATCCGCACGTTTGTTATCCGAATCTGCTGGTACTACAATAATATTTTCAATTAGATAAAATATTAAAGCAACCCTTTTCATGGGAGTGTTAATTGTGCTTAATGACCATAATTTGAATTAGATTAGCATAAATCATCATCTTACATTTGTCATGAAAAAAAAACGGAAAAATATGATAGGCCTATGTCATAAACACCCGGGTCATAGTAATGATATTCAACAAGTTCGGATTGCATTCTAAAAACTATCCGCAAATTTACTCCAAACATTGTCCGCAGCTTATCCGCTATCAGCATAGCCATGCAAACTACCTAATCCGCAGGGCTTTAACTATACAGTAACTACAGCCCTGCACGGATAAACGAAACCGTCCCGCATCCGCACTTTTTTTTTACCGATTAAGCATTAAAGCGACATCTTTAGACATTACAGGAAATAATTCGTTCTCCTAGGCTGTGCGAATCGCAATACAATGTTGACGTGAGTTTTGTCCCTCTGAGTAACGGCATTTGAAACAGCAGGTGGCTAATACTGTCGGATATACCTACGTAGCAAAGCGCAGGTATAAAGTTTTTTTTTTTTTTTTTTTGCATAAGTCAACACTAATTCTCATACAATCCAAGCGAAAGCAAATAGGGAAATAACAAGAAACGTGTAAGTCACAGATCTTAGCAAAAACTAAATTATTAAAAGAAACTCCAGTTCAACATTGTATTGTAAAAACTATCCGCAAATTTACTCTAAACATTATCCTCAGCTTAGCCGCTATCCGCACAGTCATGCAAACTATATCCGCAGGGCTTTAACTATACCTGAGAAGTGTATTTAACCACAATACAGTTTAGAAAACCTCCAGCATGTACATTATGTTCAAAAAGAGGCAACACCACAAGGAGGTAAAAAGAGAAAAAAAAACTCGTCACGTACTGTTCTTTTTATTCGTGGTTAATCTACTTACAGTAAATTACCTACACCTCTGATTGCAGTGTGAGGTGCAGTATAATGCTATTCAATATAGCTATTAGCAGCGTCGCACCGTAACTACTGTTGAGGTTATGTAACACACTTCTCAGAACGAAGCTCTCTTCACCCGTACTATCAGTGGTGCCAACTTAAACGACAATTCTCTAGGTCTATATTTAACGATAAAATTATAAAATTATATAGCGAGGGCCCTCCGTCGCAGAGACCGTGCGGTCGACAGGTCGCAATGAGTCACCGCCAAATGAGTCACCTGCACCGATTACAACAGTAGGCCGAGAAGACCTGGATGCTGTTATATAATTTATTATATACGCAGCTGGCAAGATACCTCTTAGTTGTGATAATTAAGACTTGCTGTGAAGTACTGTAGCCTACCTCGTATCCAGTGAACATGTTTAGGTATAGAACAAAACATCGAATTTTCCTATTGGAAACTTTTCTCTTACAGTAAATGTCTTCGTACGTTTCAGCGCCGTGCGATTTTTACTTGTGAGGGAACCTTAAACAAAAGGTATACAGAAACAATCCGCGTACTCCAGAGGCTCCCGAGAGCGAAATAACTGCACCGATACGAAATATCAGTGAGGATGAATTACAGTGAGTGTACCAAAACTTAATAATAATAATAATAATAATAATAATAATAATATCGTATGGCCTCGGGTGCCAGGTGCAAGCGTTGTAATTTGACACCCAGAGGGTAGCTTGCATGTCGAATTTCCTACGTTAGTGCAATGTGTGTTTAGAAAATGGACTACATTTCCAACAACTACTCTGAAATTCATGGAAGTAAATGTGATTATTAAATACTTAAAAAAGTGTAAGTGCGTTAAACTAGTTGGGCGCTACGCTCCTGCTACACACAGTGGGCCAGCCGCCATGTAGCCTCTGCGAGGTTCCATTCTATAGAGAGAGCGAGAGAGAGAATGTATATTTGCCAATTTATTTAATATTGTAGAGTAATGTCAAGTTGTAAACTTGTAAGTTCTAGGCTATACAGTATATGTAGGCCCTAACATATGCAGATTTGTTTTGAATAGGCTATAGCTAAAGCCCTGGGTGGATGTGGATGCGGATAAACCCGAGGATGTCCGCAACATTTTTTGCCTTGCGGATATAATTTTCATGGTTGTGCGGATAGCGGATGAGCTACGGATAGTGGAGTAAATTTGCGGATAGTTTTTAGAATACAATCAGAACTTGATGAATATCATTATTACGACCCGGATGTGTGACATACATATTTTTCATGACAAATGTAAGATGATTTAAGTTACTCTCATTCAAATTATGTCATTAAGCATAATTAACACTGCGAACAAAAAAGAGTTGCAATTCTGACTGTATAACATTCATTTTAAACATAGCTCATGACCTAAATAGCCTAGGGAAACTACTTTCTCCTCAAATGTCTAAAAGTGTTGCTTCAATACGTTATGCTTAATCTAATTAAACTATAATTGTAATGCCAGTAGATTCGGATAACAGTCGTGCGGTTGCGGGGCGGAATCGGATAACAGTCGTGCGGATGCAGATAACATTTTCTGTATCCGCGCAGGGCTGTAGCTATAGCCTATTTAACGAAAGAGTTAGAGACCCTGCTTGTATGAGCCTTGTCCTTTCTCCAACGGCCATCCATATATTGTTGATACAATTTTTGAAAAAAAAAATAACAATAATAATAATAACCTCTAAGGTCACATACGGCGGATGATCGACTCCCGATGGACGAAACGTATCTTCAGTATCTTCGACTCAAAACAAAAAACGACAATGGCATGGCACGTTAACGTCCAGAAAGATCTTAAACAAATGGGGATACGAGCAGATGATGCACATGACCGAAATCTTTGTAGAGGAGCCATCAAGACGTTTGGGACTTTCCGGGACGAAAAACGGACAACTGATGCGAAATGGACAGAAGAACGTCGTGCTAAACACAGTGAGCTCGTGAAGACAATGTGGATCAAGCGAAAAATGAACAAATGCCAGAAGGTAAAATGAGTCTTATCGTGGTCCCTAGTTGACCGATTAGCGAAATTGAATGAATGAATAATTACTTCTATGAAATGGCTTGATTGGGAAAGGTGGGCTTGAAAATGTCAGGTAAAAGAGAGAAAAATGCTTAGGAAAATTCTGGGCCCAAAGATAAAAGATGGAGAGAGAAGACTAAACAAAGAATTGTACCAGAAAACTGAAGGTGTGGTTGAACTGACGAAGAAGAGGAGATTACAGGTCTGTGGACACCTCCTGAGAATGAATGGCAACACACTGACCAAAATATTTTTTCAGGAAGAGAACGACAGAGCTCGGGAAGTGAGAACGGACGTAGCCAAGATAGGGGTGCAAGAAGACATACAGTAGCAGACAGGAAGAAATTTGGACCTCTAATTAAGGAGTGCAGATGTTTCCAGGAGATGGGGGAGGAGCCAGGGACAAAGAAAAACAGAAGAGGGAAGTAGGAGAAAGGTTGAGAAGATACTGGCAGTGAGTCAAGGCTGAGAAGACAAAACATAATGCAAAGCGTGATCCATAGAAGCCAAGATGAAGATAAATAATAATTTATATGAAATGTATAACTAACAAAAGTATGATGCCTTTCAGTCGGTGAACATGATTGTACCCAAATGAGATGGGTTATTCCCTAATCCTGATAAGAATTACAAGCGATCAATAAATACACTTATCCGAGTGAGATTATCCAAGTGTATTTATTAATCTCGTGTAATTTTTATCAGGATTCTACTCTGTGAGCTGCCAGAATGGGATTGACAATTCTCGCCTCGCCATGTGATCTGAGAATGAGGTTGCCAAACTGTAAAAGCCAGAGATCCAGCTGACCAGGCACTGAAGCACGTGGGCTGTAATATTGCAACGCAGATTATTATGACATCAACTATGCGAACATGGATTGGTCAAGAGGCAGAGGGGTGATGACTGACATGGAATTTCTGGCCAAATGTCAATACCATTCTGTCAGCTATCAGAGTTTAGGGAATAACCCATCTCATTTTGGTACAATCGTGTTGACCGACTGAAAAGCACCAAACTTTCTTTACTAAGGCAACACTGAAAAATTGCTTCGAACACCATAAATGCATGACTGTTACACAATTTTTCTGGGACAATCTATGTTCAGACGGGATATACACTAGAACTGTTGAACATGTTCGTTTTGCATTATTGTGTGATTCTGACTCAAGTGGAAGTAATTTCGGGGCGACATGACTTGGATGAAACAATATGGCTCACCCATTCTCAGTAATACATCGCCTCATAGCTGCTGCAGCGTGACGAGTTGAGTTGTGACTAATGTTGTCATGGCTCGCTTGAGTTATGATCTGAGGGACACAGCTGCTCTGGGTTACCGTGTCAGCGATTCAGCCTTCAACTGGACAACACGCTCACTTACAGAACGTTACCATGACCACTCTCCCCAATCCATGATTACCTTCGCGGCAGTGGAGGATCCAGGCCTTGCTGGATCCTGGGCGATATGATAAGGTGGGGCCCACAACAATAGGAAATTAAAAAAATACCAAATCAAATGGAAAGTAGTATTGTAATAATAATAAAATAAATAATAGTTACAATATTTTGAATACACTACAGTATTTTTTTTAATAATATGAAAGAAACCTTTACTGTAAGTCCACTTGAAAAAGAAAAACTATGAAATATTAAAATATTACTTTGCCACTTTTCGTTCGGCTGAAGTCTTCTATTATTTCACTGAAATCTAAACTTGCTAAACGGTCAAGGGAGGTCATAACTGCACTAAAATAAATAAAAAAATGAATTAGTTTGAAAAGTATAATTAATTATTTACATTTTAAAATATCCATGGCGTGGGGCCCAAGGACCGCGGGGTCCTATGCGGTCGCCCTCCTCGCCCTCCCATAGATCCGTCCCTGCTTCGCGGTGTTATGTCCCCAAAGCCCCAAACTTCATTAGTACTGCGAAGGGCGTTCTTAACCCTTCAGAACTGGCATGGGAAAATTTATCTCGAGGACTGGCGCCGGGTCATTTAGACCCTTAGTGTGTCGCTCCCTTTTTGTCGCAGTCGTACGGATTTTAATGAAGTAATTTTACACCTGGTGTCTTCCTATGAACTATTCCCAATATAAAATGAAGTTTATTTATAGTTTTCAAATTGAACATGCAGAGAAATTACAATAATTTTCCTAACAATATAATTGACCTTGATATTGGCGGCAAAACAGTCGTGCTAATATTTTTGAAATGTGGTGTTACAGTATAATGATAACGATCAAATGGGTAGATAGGGTTGCAAACGAAGAGGTACCGGTATTAAGACGAGTGGGAGAAGAGGTAGGTTGGTAGGGCACATACTAAGACACCCAGGAATAGCAAGCTTAGTTATGGAAGGAAGGGTCGAGGACAAGAACTGTAGGGGTAGACCAAGGTTAGAATATGTTAAACAGATTGCCTCGGATGTAGGGTGTGGTAGCTATGTAGAGGTGAAACGATTAGCTCAGGACAGGGGGGGCATGGAGAGCTGCATCAAACCAGTCAAAAGACTGAAGACTAATAACAATATTTTTGAACAAAGGAGATGATAACCAAGGATTCCCTAAACCCTAAACATGGATCAACAAGAACGTGAGCTATGTTATTTGGCTGCAGCAAAATAGTTGGATTTTCCCCTTTATATTTTATAACTTGTCCCGACTAACGTAAGCCGAAGATTGTCACGCGAGCACTGGCGCCATGGGTAAATCTGACCCGACAGTAAATAGTATAGAAATAACTTGAGTGTTCCAAAAGCTATGGACATGTTTCTTTTGCAGGGTGAAGTTCAAGGCTAGGAACGAAGGTAGAGTAAGCGACAGGAAATAAGGGCTGACCAAAACGAAAATATAGAGCATTATTTAAGCCTCGGGTCAAAAATACCCAGGCGCCAGTCCTCGCGGGTTAATATAATAAGTTCGTCATTTTCCCCACAGAGGGAAGCTGTATCACGTACGAGGGAGGGTATCTCGCCGGAGTGGGCAATGGGTAAAGCCCTGCGCGGATGCGGTTATCCGCAACATTTTTCACCATGTGGATATAGTTTGCATGGCTGTGCGGATAGCGGATAAGCTGCGGATATTGTTTGCAGTAAATTTGTGGATAGTTTTTAGAATATAATCCCAACTTGTTGAATATCATTACTAGGACCCGGATATTAATGACATATTATATATTTCCGTTATGTTCTTTCCATGACAAATGTAAGATTATTAACCCAATCTCATTCAACATGTCATTAAGCATAATTAACACTCCGAACTAAAAGGGTTGCAATTCTGGCAGTGTAACATTGCACATGACATACAGCACACAGTCTAGGGGAACGACTTTCTCCTCAAATGTCTAAATGTGTTGCTTTCATACTTTATCTAACTAAAAATATTATTGTAATGCCACTAGATTCGGTTAACAAATGTGCGGATACGAAAATAAAGTCGTGCGGATGCGGGGCGGATGCGGATAACGTTTTGTTTATCCGCGCAGGGCTCGACGTATATCACGTTATCCGAATCCGCCTCACATCCTCACATTTGTTATCCGAATCTAGTGGCATTACAATAATATTTTTAATTAGATAAAATATTGTTACGAATGCTGGACAGCTTCGTCGCGCGTGACTCAGGCTGCCCCAGGCTATCCTGTCTGTGTGTTACCAGCGATTTGCGCAACAAGAAGACAGGCAGTACAAAGAGACCGTCTCGAATATTCGTGGCCCTACTGGTGTTGGAATTCTCGAGAAGGTGTGAACCCTGGTCAACTCTGGAAACATCCATCGAGTCACCAGCCTCGCTATATAAAGCGACCTGGCCAGCGAGGGACGAACTGTGTTTTTGAGCGAGTGCGACAGTAGTTGGTGACGTTACCTGCGAAATTACGAAACCCAAGTGAGGCTGATTCTCCAGACAGCGAAGGAGTGTGAATCATACGGAGGAACGGTGTTTTTGAAGAGTGTGTGTTTTCCAGTGCGACGGAGGTCATTGTGATGAATTGCGAAACAGTGAATGACAGACTGAGTGCAGTTATTTCCAGCCAGTGCACGGGACCACCTCATTAGCGAGAGGATTAACTGCAAGACCGAGTGAAAGGGTGAGTCGAGCTCCACAAAGGAGGTAGCTTCTGTAAGATAGCTTATTGTTTCTATTGGCTTATTGTACGGTGTATATTTCTGACCTGCAATAAAGCAAACGTTTCTTTAAAGGAACAATTGTGTTGTGCTTCTACCCACCGTAATCCAATTAACGAACTTGCCACTAGGGGCAACACGTATCTGTATTAAAGCAACACATTTAGACATTTGAGGAGAACGTCGTTCCCCTAGGCTTTGTATGCCATGTGCTATGTTTAAAATTAGTGTTATACAGCCAGAATTGCAACCCTTTTCATTTCGAAGTGTTAATTAGGCTTAATGACATAATTTGAATGAGATTTGCTTAACTCATCATCTTACATTCGCCATCAAAAGAAAACATAACAGAAAATATGTCATAAACATCCGGGTCCTTGTAATGATATTCAACAAGTTAGAATTGTATTCTAAAAACTATCCGCTAATTTACTCCAAACATCATCTGCAGCTTAGAAAGCCGAGGACATGTTCGGCTCTCGAAAGGCCGTAGCTACTTCAAGCGGACACCCATAGGGTGAGCTACAAGTACCGTTCAATTTCGGGTAGTTCCAACTTTCACTACCAGATGTCAATGATACCTAGTGGTGATTGTTGGAACTCTGATAGAGCGTTCCAATGAAATCTAACCTAGAAATTTAGATTCATACAAGTTTAGTCTCTGGAAGGATCTTTTTCATGCCATAAATCTAAGACATGGGACCGCCGGCTTAACTTCCCCTCCGAAAGAAGGCATACTGAAGGATTTTAACGCTCTTAAAAAAATCCGACGACTTCGGCCGGGTTTGAACCCGCTATCTTGGGAACAGCAGTTCAGCATACTACCAACTACGTCACCGAAGCCGGTAATGACAGGATGTGAACTGCAGTATAAATATTCCATTCCTCTCGCTTGTGCGTGGTTGTATTGGCTGGAACCCAAATCTCTGACACGTCAGCGCCAAGTTATTTTCAATGGTTGGCCCTTGCACGCGCTCGAGGACCTAGTAATGTTTTCAATTACTGATTCATTTGGTGTTATGCCTCGTGCTCTCGTGGGTTTTTAATTTTCTTTATGTGGTGTATTGTGTTTAAAGTTTGATGGAGCTCTCCATGCATTTCTGTCCTGAACTAATCGTTTCATATCTACATAGCTACCACACCCTATTCCGAGGTATTCTCTTCAACATATTCTAACCTTGGTCTAGGACTACAGTTCTAATCCTCGGTCACTCCTTCCGTAACTAAGTTTGCTATTCCTGGATGTCTTAGTATGTTTCCTACCAACCTATCTCTTCTCTTCATTATCAGTCGCCAGAAACAACTCTCGACGCCCACGTCTTAATACTTCATTTGTTACTCTGTCTACCCATCTAATCTTCATAATTCTCCTGAAACACCATATTACACATGTTTCTTTTGTCCTCTTTTCCGCTGTGCCAACAGTGCAAGTTTCACTTCCATAGTTCGCCGCCCTCCAGACACACAGTACAACACAAAAGAGTACAGTCGCACAATTTGGAGGAAGACATGTAGAGCATGGAGTACTAATCACGAAATCTATCATCTTAATAATAATAATATTAATAATATGATAATAATAATGATATTAATAATAATAATGTAAAAGAAGCACCAGCTCATCTTCAAGCCACCCACGGCCAGATCTTAAAAGTTCAAAAGTTTAAATATCTTGGCGATTGACTCGAACCAAATAATTCTGAAAAGTTCGCCATCGGAATACGAGTCAATAAATTCGAAACAGCCTTCCTCCTCACACACCAACTGTACAGTAAAAAGTACATCTCTAGGAATGCAAAGTTAAGACCCTATCAAACTGTGATTAGACCGGAAGCACTGTATGCAGCGGAATGCCTAACAAACCGCGCAGCTGGCCCGATCGAGACTTGAAGCCAAGGAAAGGAAGATCATTAGGAAAATTCTTGACCCTACAGTAAGTTCAAATATGGAGGTTACAAGCTCTGGAGTAATTCAAAAACATACTCCCACACTGAAAAGATCTCAAGTGTAATCCGGAAACGGGGAATAACATTCTATGCCCACCTCCTCAGAATGCCAGTCAGTAGATTCTCCAAACGTCTATTATTGGAAGATATTTCCGAGGTGCAAAGGTGATACCTCTTTGGCAGGTGGAAGTGGATAAGGACTAGTTCAAGAGATTTCTGAACCAGATATCTTGCTCAGAACCCCATTAAAACAAAAACTCCGTCAGGTTCATCAACAGGAAGTAAAACCCAGCAAGGGATATGTTCACTCGGATGAATGGAAGAAATCCCATTCCGATAGGATGAAGGCGTGGTGGGCTAACAAAAGAAAATCAGTTGAGATCTCGCGTCCCAAGTGGCCACAACTATAAAAGTAAAGTAAGCAATAATAGTTAGACAGCATCTGTCGATATTGGGATTCGAAGATACCAATGTCATAAGTAATATGCAACCTACTCTGGTTCTGATACTCGTGACTTCGAAACGTGAGTGAAGACGGTAAAAGCAACCTTATTCAACTAGTCATTGTGGTGTTTGAAGCCATATTTTCAGTGTTGCCTTAGTAAACAAGTGTTTAGTGCTTTTCAGTCGGTCAACACGAATGTACCCAAAAGAGATGGGTTATGCCCTAATCCTGAAATAAATTACATGAGATTAATAAAACACTAGGATGACCAGTTTCGATCGTCAAGCGATCATCATCAGATCCATTACACTTAGGCTATAAAATCTATGTTTGAAATACAGGTGAAAATATTTACAATATGTACAATTATTTAGTTGCAGTAATGGATCTGATGATGATCGCTTGACGATCGAAACTGGTCATCCTAGTGTTTTATTAATCTCATGTAATTTATTTCAGGATTAGGGCATAACCCATCTCTTTTGGGTACATTCGTGTTGACCGATTGAAAAGCACTAAACACTTGTCAACTAGTCATTAAAATGTTACTATAAAACGCAATGTTTGTAGTGGAGGAGGACAAGTGGTAGGGTTTCATGTTACGGTATCATCATCATATATATTATTTCAGTAGTATAGATTCCTCCTGCGGTGCTCACAAGCGACCGATCGTGACAAATGAGTATTCAAATGAAAGAGAATAGACATTAGCAGTGACGAATTGCACTATAATTTCATAGATATTTATAATTTTTAAAGAATGACTTTCAAAAAATTGTACGAAGTGTGCGATTTGCAAATACTGTTGCTGTAGGAAAATACGCTCCATAATTGCTGTCCACTTCACATTTTTGGCCGCTGTGACGCCCGTTTCATGTCATTTTAATAGTCTGAGGTCTTTCCTTTATCATTTTGCATGGACTCAGCACACAAATGACATTGGCAGTGACGAATTGCATTCTAATTTCATAAATATAGATTTTTGTAAGAAGTGTGCGATTTGCAAATACTGTTGCTGTAACATTGTGCAATTTTGAGTTGTCATCTAAAACCTTAAAACTATCAACCTGGTTTATGATCATGCGAGATTTCTCGCACGGGTCCGCTAGTCATTAATAATTTATTTAAGGTGACGCGGTCTCGACACTTGTGGTAATGCGGCATTACATTAGAGGCTAAGGAAATGACAGAGCTGGTATATTCAATTATACAGTACTAGGCAGGACCTAGACTCCCCTCTCGTGACTCACTCCTACAATGTAGCGAGCAACGAGGGTGGAGGAGGGTTCTGAGTCATGAATCGTGAGGGTTACTTTACTACCTGCTTACTCATACCTGACCCGGTTCTCTTTGATTTTCTGAGCAGTGTTGCCAATTTAAGGTAGGGGATTTGAATATCACTGTGAGGACAAAATCTCGCATTCTCGATTTAGTGATTGTACAGGGTTATTTATTAGAACTTGGGGGGGGGGAATAGCTGGGGTATTTAAAAAATATATTTATGTGAGAGAACGTTTGGAATTAAAGCTGAGGGCGTATTATATCATAATAATAATAATTATAATATTATAAAATGGACAGCTGAGCAGTGGAAAAAAAAGAGCATTCCAAGGGGGTTACGGGAATTATTTTGGAAGAAAAGAGGGACCATTCCCGAAGATGAAATCGTAAATTAAAGTTCAATCGCCCTCCTAATGGGGAACAATCGATTAATAGTGCATTATGCAACGAGCCTATAATGGCAATAATTAAGACACGAGTATGTTTATAAAACGAGCGTATGCGAGTGTCTTAAGTACCATTATAGGCGAGTTGCATACGACTGTTTATGTTCGACCATAATTATTATAACTACTAGCTGAAGTACCCGTGCTTCGCTACGCGTTATAAATAAATTAAAATGTGAAGGTGACAGTTAAAACAGGGGATAGGCGAGGTGCTGCGCAGAGGGAGATTAAGGATGGAACATTTTGTCCAACTACACCGCTCGGCGTTGACAGTGTTTTATAGCACAAATTTATGTTTTACTCGCTAACCGTTGGAGATACCTTTCGGATAGAAAGTATAATTTTAAACCTCGTATATGACATCAAAAGTTTGCTTTTTCTTAGCGTTCTCTTTTTATTTGAAATGGAAATATGAAAGTTTGAAACCAAAGGTTGTAGTGACAGCACTAAAATGGTCGCCATCTTTGAATAGTGCAAAGTATTGAAATCAAAAGTAGCCTATATGTTAACCAGGTAAATCAGCTACTTCCATGTAAAATTCATGTAAATCGGACCAGTGGTACTTGCGTGATTGAGTAATACAAAGACACACACCATCTCATTTTTAGTCTCGCTTCGCTCGCGTCATAGTCGTGTCATATTGTTATTCAATGAAATGCAGGTTTAACCCCGTTAACACCCCTTTAGAACCTGAATATCCAAAAAGCCCTCCTTAGTAGACGTTTTCGACATACAACAAAGATATCCCCAAAAAATCATTCTTCTAACTTTAATAGTTTTGGTTGGTCGATGAGAGTGAACATCCAAATATCCTTCCTTAGTGGACGTTTTTCTTCCAGAATTTCACCTCTCCCCATAGGCCCCTTAAATTTGATTTATGAAAAAAAAAACGGTCGAACACCTATTTTATTTATTTATTTATTTATTTATTTTTAAGCTGATTGATTTCCTCCGAATTTCAAACTCCTCGCCTATGTCGTTTAAGAGATACACGCTCCGTTAGGAATCTCCTTCAACCCCCACTTTTCATCCCTTTCACCTCATAATATACACTACATCGAAAAACCATTAGACATGTGTCAGCTTATTTTTAATGATTAGTATATATGCCAAGTATCACATCCCCAAATGAAACCACTCGTGAGATATTGTTATTCAATGAAATGCACGTTTACCCCCTTATCACTTCTTTAGAACCTGAATATCCAAAACTCTATCCTTAGTGGACGTTTTCGATATAGAACGAACATATCCCCAAAATTTCATGTTTCTAACTTCAATAATTTTGGCTGGGCGATGATGAGTGAGTGAGTCAATCAGGACATTTTCTTTCATTTATTTTTGATAATTTCACCCCTCCCCATGAACCCCTTAAATTGGATTTATGAAACAAACGGTCGAACACCTATTTACTTATTTAAAGCTGTTTTCCCCCTGAGTTTGATGAGTAAGTGAGTCAATCAGTTAGGACACTTTCTTTCCTGTCCCCCCCCCCCAGAATTTCACCCCTCTCCAAGGGCCCCTTAAATTGGATTTATGAAAAACGGGTCGAACAACTATTTACTTGTATTTTAAGCTGTTTTTTTACCGCCGAATTTCAAACTTCTCGCCTATGTCTTTTCAGAGATACACGCTCCGTTAAGAATCCCTCAACCCCCACTTTTCACCCCTTTCACCTCATAATATACACCACATCGATAAACCCTTAGACATATGTCTGATTATTTTTAATGATTAGTTTATATACCGAATATCACATCCCCAAAGAAACAACTCATGAGATATCGTTATTCAATGAAATGCACGTTTACCCCCTTAACACCTCTTTAAAACCCGAATAAACAAAAATAATTCCTTAGTTGACGTTTTCGACATACAGCGAACATATTCCCAAAATTTCATTTTTCCAACTTAAATAGTTTTCGCTGGTCGTGATGAGTAAGTGAGTCAGACAGGATATTTTCTTTCAGTTATTTTGACCAGAATTTCACCCCTCCCCATGGGCCCCTTAAATTGGGTTGATGAAAAAACGCTTGAACACCTATTAACTTGCTCTTTAAGTCGTCTTTTCCCCCTGATTTTGATGAGTGAGTGAGTTAGTCAGTCAGTTAGGACACTTTCTCTCCCTTTTCCCCCAGAATCCCACCCCATTGGCCCCTTAAATTAATTTATGAAAAAACTTTCGAACACCGATTTACTTACTTTTTAAGCTGATTTTTCTTTCGCTGAGTTTCAAATTTCTCGCCTATATCGTTTAAGAGATAGGCCTACACGCTCCGTTAGGAATCCTTCAACCCCCACTTTTCACCCCTTTCACCTCATAATATACACCACATCGAAAAACCCATCAGACACGTGTCTTCTTATTTTTAATGATGAGTTTATATGCCGAGTATCACATCCCCCAATGAAACCAATCGGGAGATATTGTTATTGAATGAAATGCAGGTATACCCCTTAAAAACCTGAATATCCAAAAATCCCCTCTTAGTGGGCATTTGCGGCCCTTGAGGAAGCGGCATACCAAATTTCATTCCAATCCGTTCGGTGGTTCCTGAGATTTCGTGATGAATGAATGAGTGAGTGTGAGTGGTATTTGACAAATATATAGTAGTTAGTGTCAAGTCTTTGTTATGCTAAACTCGGTGTGAGCAGTTGAGTAACTAACGGGATTTCAAGTAAAGATCCTCATTTTCTATACCGGTAGTGCAGAGCACAAGTGGCATCCAGTCGGCCGTGTCTCGACTTGAGCTATGTTGCCATGGAAACCCTCTGCCTTGCCATTCCTTCATGAGCATATTTTATGATTTGATTAGCCTGTGCTTGAGTGCAAAAGGGTCGAAATCAGAATAATGAGAAAGACTATCGAAAATTCATGTAGCCAGCGGTTCCTTCTGGGTCCTAAACTAAGTGTATGCAAAATTTGGTTGAGATTGGTGGAACGGTGTAGATTTGTATACGGAACAGACCCACCCACATACATACATACATACATACATACATACTGTACCCGATACCTAGTTGAGGCTATCGGCTACGCCAGCAGACATTGAGCCGTAGTTGAGATTTTGGGAAGAGTTATGAAAAGATAGCGTTCAGATCGAGTCAAGAGGAATGTCAGGATGACGTAGAAGGTCTAGGATTAAGAAGGCACTGACTGCAGTCAAGCAGATGGAATTATGGATGGAAATATGAAGCTTTATTAAGATCTATATGGAACATGGTATTTAAACATCTCAGAAGAGAAGATATAACAAGCATTATATATGGTAATAATTTGATAACAAGCATTATATATGGTAATAATTTGAAGGAAGTCAGATAACCCTTAAGTTATTGTACAACTTAATAGCCGAGATGATCGGGGTTCGAGATTATATTTGTGACGCAAGACCACAGAACGTCACGTGACTGCGCCAGGGAGGTTCAGGTCAATGCAGTCTAGAGACAGTCAGTCGAGCTCTGTAAGCCGAGGAGTCAAGTACAGTTAGCACTGCAGTCGAATTCAGACAGCGAGCTGAGTGGGACATGCGCCGAGCGTATGGTTAAGGTCGCGCAGCGAACAGCTTTTGTCACGGAAAGTGAAAGCGACAGTTTTAACTTCACCAAGCAGCGAACGAAAAGTAGGTCAGTGACCCGGGCGGACACCCGCAGTAGGCAGCGTGAAGACCGGTTACAGAACCAGCTGTACGGCCCAAGCAAGCATGAGAAGGCCGGGGTTTAGAACAGCACGGTAAAACGAGTTGGAGAACTTATTTCAAGCCGAATTTTGGTAACGCAGAACAGCATAGCAGAGCGGCATGGCGAGGCCAGCATTAGGCGGAGATTATTCTAGCATTGCAGTAGGGACGAGATGGTTATTTCCAATTTTATACGCAAGCATTATGACAGAAGCTGAACTTCATTACAACATTGAGTTGGAACGTTTATTCAGCATTTGAATTATACAAGCAGATAGTTATGAGATACTGCAACTGTGAACTTCAACTGAACATAGTTTTTCAATGACATTACGACTATGCATTTCATAACGCATTCCAAATATCATTAACGATTGTAGGCAAACAAAATGTTACAGGCATATGCACTTATGAACATTGGCTCGTGCATTAATGCAACGTTTTCTTATGCAGTGTTATAAATCACCGAGTACGAACACAGCTACAGGGTGTTTCATAAACTTAGACACTCTCATATAAAATTTTATTTTATGAAAGTGAGACTTAGCAGTTATTGGAAATTTAACTTTCAACACTCAAACCGAACATTGTATGGAACAGTGGCGTAACGTAGAAGAGGAATAGGGGGTCCGCTGTTTCTATGAACTTTTTCGTGAAGATTTGGATAACCAGAAGTTCATCATGTCGGAGTAAACGCAGACAGAGACGCGATGGCACCACAGAGCGATGGATTCGATTCCTGACGAGGAGGAGGTCCACCAGCTGATTCACCTGGAATTTGAAGGCAATCGTCATTGCGTGGGTGGAATGATATGCACGCAGATCTTTCGAGAAATTCATTACATAAGGAAAATCGACGATCTTTGAAATTTAATAACAGCTGATTATGAGAAGGTACTGTAAGAGTTATAACTTTCTGAAACGATTATTTTCATGAATACTGGGCACACATGTATATTTTTCTAATAGGAGTGATACGATTATTTAGACATGGCTTTGACTTTATATGCTTCAAATTTTGCTAAAATATGGCGTGACCATATGATATGGCAGGCATCATTATACGATATTCTCACCATTGATTGGCTATATTAAGCAGATGTTTGGTCTTTTAGACATTTTTCCAGCAAGGATAGTTTTCATGAATAGTTTTTTTGTGTGACGAGTATTTCGAACTCGTGATTTGCAATTGATTATCTATATTACTTCGTCAGTTCATTGCATACTAGCGAGTGTGTATTATTCATCAGTAGGGATTTTTTCCATTGGATTGTTTGGAGATATTAAGATGTTATTCACTTTAGTGAATAAATATCGCTTTTATATGACAACTAGAGACTTGTTGATTCCTATCTGGTACATTCACTCATTTAGTCTTCGAGATGGGGTCTTTCGTATTTATACGATTGTATGGTGGTTACTCATCTTACCCATCGTTCAGGGCACTATCATGTTAGTCGACGGGGCGAGGTCTTTCGTATTTATACGATTGTACGGTGGTTACTCATCTTACTTGCCATTGAGGGACTCATTTTTATCATCAGAGTGTACTTGAGATTGTAAGAGGATCAAACAAGGAACTACTAGTCACATATCAGTCGAATTTTTGTTAAATAAAGTAAAGATAAATGTCAACAGGGTTACATTTGTAATTCTTGTTTGCCAATCCAATATTTTGTTGCTATACTCTTTTGAGAGTACTTTCAGTTTAACAGCTGGTACAGCTGATGCTTTTGATGATTTTTATAATTGTGTTTGATACCTTTGAGAAGGATTTAAAGTAATTGAATCTTATAAGATGAATCATTAATGGTCAGATTTATTTTAAGGCAGATCAGTATTGCAGATTTTGATATGAGAGATTATAGCACATTGGTGTTTTTCTGTGATGTGAATTATGAGAATTGTAAGAGAATTTATGCTATTTGAAAGCAGATCTTGAATTACTACGGTAATATTTTTTTTTCCAATTGTTTAAGAAGTTGTCTAGATGTGATCAGATTAATTACAGTTATTGGAGATTGTGTGCGTTGATAATTTGAAGCCAGTTATATATTTTTTGTAGATCATGCAACATGGTTAAGTGAAGTTTGTGATAGGCATTTTGTGGAAGTTGCCAAGTGGAAGTTGCAATGTTGCTAATGTATTTTGAGGCAGACATGAGGTTGTCGAACCCAGTCTAGCGTATTTGTTGAGATTCAGGCTGTATGCTGAATATTTATGGAGTTTTGTGGAATAATTGTGGTATTCAAATGTGATATTTGAAGATGTGAGGATATATAATGTAGTTCTGGATAGTCAGATCCAACGTGATGTCGTGAAGGCAATAATATTTTTTGGCATGATAATTAAATACGAGATATAACTTGCAAGTGATAAAACTGTAAGACAACGTTCTATAAACCCATATTAAACAATTTGTTAGGAAATTAAACAAATAAATAAAGTTGATAATACAAGATTTTCTGATAATAATAATTAATGAAATAATAATCTGAAATTTAAGCATAATAATGATCTGACCTAATGAAATAAAAATCAGAATGACTAGATGAAATAATAAAAATCTAAATAACCAGAAGAATAAAATTTAAATAAGTTGATAAATTAAATTTTGGAATAAATCAATGAATTAAATAAGTGGATGAATTAAAGATTGGATAAATGAACTGATTTAAATAAATTAATAGATGATTGGATAGATGATGAATAACTGAATTAGAAGGTGATAATTAATTAAAGAAGCTGATGATTAATGAATTTATTTGGATTAAAATAAATTTAATTGAGATATGAATTAAAGGAATTGCAACTTGAGTTGAGGAATTAAACGATTTATATCGATGATTTGAGATGATTTAATCTGAAGGAGATAATAAAATAAGAGTGAGTGAATAATTAGAAAGTATAATGAAGTGATGATAATAATTTTCATTTAAATGATTTAATGGTGATGAGTTAATGGTTCTGACAGGAATATGTTGAATTTTGAAATGAGAATTAATGTGAGAAATATTTAACTTTGATGATGATGATGATGATGATGATGATCCTAACCAATGAGCAGTGGATTTTCTGTAATTCACGAACAAGCAATTATTAATGACAATGTAAATAGTGTAAATTAATTATTCGATGTTTAGGAGCATTTTACTAATGTATTCAACATTTAAATTATGCCATGCAAGCCATAAATTACGTGATGTTTAAAATATGTGATTATAATGTGTATGTTTAGACAGATTAATAATTTTTTCCAATCCACATTTATGATGTTAAATTAAAGAGAAATTAGGTCTCAGGTATCACAAATGTCAGTGACGAAAGACATAGTGCTTCGGTGATCCTGAGAACCCAAGAGAACTTTAGAGATTTTTCACGTTTTATGTGGATTGAATACTTTTGGTTAGAAAAGAGATGGTTCGATTTTTGGACAATGACAATTTAACGTTGGCATTCGACCATACTCTCAGGTAGGATGAATATTTAAAATGTCTGTCTGACTATCAAAGTGAAATAAATTTGTTTTTATCTTAGTTGTGATCTGATGATGGTGTGATATTCCTTTTTCTTTCCTTGTCTTGATTAAGGCTTAACCGGAAAGGATGTGGTTTGCTAGGAATTCAGTTGATGGCGCCCATTTATATTTGCATTTTAAAAATTAAACTTAAGCCCGTAACGACCCTAGAGATACTTTGTCTCGTGTTACCCACTGCTTTTTCGATATCTCAGCTGAATTTCCGACACATTCCTTATTTGACTAGAGGTTCATTTAACTCCGCTCTGTCCTGGAACTCCAGGAATGCGATGTAATAGCAGATGGGTCATCGCATCCCCAGGACGAACGGGTACAATACATACATACATACATACATACATACATACATACATACATACATACATACATACATACATACATACATACAGACTTTCACTTTTATATATAAGATTTTATGTTCGAACATAAATATTCATAAATATCTGTCGAGATTTCGCCAGTTTTATGTACTGAACAGAGCGCATGAGACTCGGAGAATGCCTTGTATTTGACCATGGCCTCCTCGATTACCCTACTATGACACTAGGCCACGCAGTGAAATTTAAATTAGTAGGCCGTTGAACTCAGCGCGGGTGCGATGCTATCCTTGATCTAATTGGTCAAACAACTGTTTCTTGAGCTCTGATTGGTGGGAGAAACTAATGAAAAATAGTGTTATAGTGAGCCTCATTATAGTACAGTTTTCTGACATATAATAGTCAGGGTCGAACATAAATAATTATAAAATTATTATTCTTCCTTCGTTATGCCCATCAATAGAGCGCGTTGGAACTTGTTAGTTAGCTTCATGAATTTTGCCTCTTGTGCTTCTAACTTGCTTCTTTTTTTACCCTTTCTTTTATCCCCCCTTCTTTTTTTCCAATTTTTCTTTCTTTCATTTTTTTCTTTCTTTCCTTTCCTTTCCTTTTTTCTTTTCTTCTTCTTCTTTCTTTTCTTTTTCTCTTTTTTCTTTTTTTTTATTATTTTTCTCTCTTTTTCTTCTTCTTCTTCTTCTTGTATGAAAGACATCGGGAGATGTTTCAATGTCAGTACTGTCTCAATTTCTTGTTTTTGATGGCCTTACTCAGTTTCGTTTTAGCGGGATTGTGTTATGTATATACCTTGAAGAGGACGGTCCTTGAAAGTGAATATTAAACGTATGAAGCCCGAGGGTTGTCGAGCGACAGTTGGCCGCGTGGCATCTGGTCTGCTCCTCCCTGGGAATCATTAACATTTTCTTTCTTCGTTCTTCTTCAGGTTGTTCATTGTTCCTCTCACGTCTAGTAGCCCGCCAGATGGTCTGCTGTACGGTATACGCTTCGTGTAGTGTTCAATGCAAACGAACGCTGGGTTTTAGAATCAAGCATCCTAGCCAGACTAGTACGCATGCGCTCATCTCTAGTCGTGTAGTAATGGGTGCTATGTTTGGACACGATATGTTGGTTGGTTCTTAAGTTTAGGGGCTGCGACAACGCGGTTATGTAGCCCCGTGTACTTTGGATGTGTGTAGAATCTGTCTGATAACCGGTGTTAATTGTGATGACTGTGTATTAGTGTGTGTTCTCTGTTTTTAATTTAGGTACTGCAACTTAGAATTTTTCAAATAGTTCCTACTTTTGCCGCCAAGCGCCACCGTCAACATCTACTAGGCCAAGTTCAGAACTTAGCTGCTAGACGTCACTGCAGTCGGCTCTTGGCAACGAACGTAGAAACCTAAGAGCGTTTTTTACATTCTTAACCTATCCAATTTAGCTTCACACAGGTGCAATTAGTGGAAGGTTCTTTAACATGCCATAAATCTATGACATGGGACCGCCGGCTTTATTTCCCCTCCGAAGGAAGGCATACTGAGGGATTTTAACGCTCTTAAAAAATCCGACGGCTTCGGCCGGGTTTGAACCCGCTATCTTGGGCATAGAAGCTCAGCAAGTAGGATATAAAGGGCGGTTCTGGGGCAGGGGCTAATGGGCAAGATGGCTGCCGCGCGCAACCGCCCTATGTTATTCTTATGGAGGGGTCAGTCATAGCTGGGGCAGGGGCTAATGGGCAAGATGGCCGCCACGCCCTGAGACCGTTAATGACGTGGATATCTTTGCGAACCCATGATCGAGAGAGCGTCAGCCTGAATAATTTGATATGTTGCATGTCAAATTCCGATCATGGGTTCGCGAGATATCCACTTATTAACATGAACGCCGCCCGAGCAACGCCGGGTGGCTTGGAAGCGCCACCACTCCACTACTGTTATTTTTGTCCTAGCGAATTGAAATTTATTTTGGTGGTAGATGGGGTCAGGAGGAGTCATTTACGTCAAACAAACATTTTTGTAAACTTTCTAGTTTCCAAAATATAAAAATTTCAAAATTGAACTTTTTTCAAAAAAATGTAAAAAATAAAGTTTTATTATAAAAAATAAAGGACATAGAGGCCATTATTTTAAGCCCATAGAACACTTTTTAGAATGTTTGGTTTTATGAAAAATCGCCTACTTTCCCAGTTGAACGTTTTTCATTTTTGTCCTACAGACCTGTAACTTGGTTTACCGGTAGAGGGGATAGAGACCTTTCATTTATGTTAAACAAACTTTTTTGTAGAATTCCTAGTTTCCAAAATAGTGACCATTTTTTAAAAATTTTATTTTCTTTACCTAGTGACCTGAGACTTGGTATGGGAATAGAAGGGGTAAAGACCATTGATTTACGTTAGACAAACTTGTTTGTAAAATTCTTAATTTTGGAAATAAAGCCCATTTTCAAAATTTTATTTTTGTTGTCCTAGAGACCTGGGACTTGGTACCGTGGTAGAGGGGGTAAAGGCCATTCATTTCTGTCAAACAAACATTTTTGTAAACTTTTTAATTTTGGAAATATAACCCATTTTGGAAATATGTTTTTGGAAAATTTAAAAATACACTATTTTTGGACTAAGAATGGTATAGAGGTAGGTGTTGGAGTTAACATATGTCTTTTTAGGATTTTTAGTTTAATGATATAGCCTACTTTCCAAATATTTTTTGAAAAATTTGAAAAATACACTATTTTTGACTAGGCATGGGATAGAGGTAAGTGTAAGAGTTGAGAGTCATTGATAAACCTTAGAGTACTTTGGATTGTTTTGGAATATTGTGTGTTGTTGTTGTTGCTGCTTACAAACATGGCTGTAAGCATTTTGCAGCCATAAAAAAAGGACTGACATACTTTCCAAGACCAAATAATAAGCCCCCACAAGCAAGAGCAAATATGAAAGAGCTAATACAAAAGCCAACAAAAGCCAACAAAAGCCAATAAAAGCCAACATAAGCCAACAGAAACTGACCAAAAAAAGCCAACAAAAAACTGACCAAAAAAGCCATGTAGCATGTTGGTAGTTGAGTGAGTTGTCATATCGACCGCTAGATAGCATGCTGGTCGTTCAGTGAGCGAGTGTTGAAATGGAGCGCTAGGTAGCATGCTGGTCGTTCATGTAGTTCTCATAGTCACCGCTAGATAGCGGCAACATACTTTGTGTGTCGCATGCAGCTATTTAACAAAGTTTTACCTCATAAAAACGTGCTTGTATAAGCTTTGTACAAAAATTGAATATACAATTAATCACTAAGTGTTTAGAACTAACATGTATAGCCTTGTGTAGGGAATATTGGGGTCCTTAGCAAGAAAGAGTGCCTAACACACATGAGTGTACAGCCTTTTAATATGCAGTAAGTACCTGATAACCTTGAGTAGGCCATAAGAATATTTTCAGTTGACTACTGCCTGTCACAGTGTTTACATTGTGAAAGACCGTTGAAGCAACCAGTCTTTAGCTTTGTCATAAGCAGTGAGCAGCTGTTACCCTTAACCAGGGGTACATTAGAGGACCCTTATCAAGAATATCATCAGTTGACTACCACCATTCACAGTGACCACATCGTGAAAGACTGTCAAAACAACTATTGTACAGCCTTGTACTACACAGTAAGTAGCTGTTGGTCTTGACTATTGTATATTAGAGAACCCTTAGCAAGTATATAATCAGTTGACTACTACTTGTTACAGTGTTCACATCGTGAAAGACCGTCTCACTGTCCAGTCTACAGCCTTGTCATACGCTGTAAAGAGTTGTTGGTCTAGACTAGGGGTATATTAGAGGACCCTTCACAAGAATATCACCAGTTGACTACTACCTCTCACGGTGTTCACATCGTGAAAGACCGTCTCACCGACCAACCTCTAGTCTTGTGATACGCAGTAAGCAGCTGTTTGCAGAAATCAACATTCGTGATGGAAGAACCCATTCCTAGCTATATGTGTAAAGAGTGTGGAAAGACTTTTCTTCGGGACTATCATAGGAAGCGTCATGAAGTTTCGTGTGGGGAATTTCATGAGTGTAAAACGTGTGGCTGTACATTCAACAATGCCTACAACGGACGTCGTCATGAAGAATGTTGTAATGTTGTGTCGGCAGCTAAAAGACAAAAATCTGAGCCCACAAAACATTACCTACTGTCATTGGTCCCTGACAAAAATGGACTTATTGAATATGAGACATCTTTTGAAGGTCGACTTAAATCCTATTTCATTCGTTGCGATACGTGCAAGGATTTAAATTCATACCTTAAAGAGTCCAAACAGCAAATAATTCAAGCTATGGAGAAAGAACTAGCAATGCACAAGTCGATAAAAGTTAATCTTGTGGCTGAATGTAGATTCATTCATACATCTACCAATGAAATTACAGATCGTGCTTTTAAAACACGAAATCAGGCCCTATTTTTGGAAACGGACTTAAGTAGTTTCTTGGAAACACAATTTACAAAGTTAACTACGGAAATGGAAGAATCTGAGCTAAAAGGCAGTAATTGGGCTTTGTTAGCAGTGGAAGGAGTACGATTGAAAATAAATAAGTACAATCCCTTGCGTGGTAGCACATATATTCCATTACCAGCAGCTATACAAGCAAGAAAAGCCTGCATTAATCCTCAAAACTTTAAGGACGAGAGGTGTTTTATGTATGCCATTTTAGCAAAACTGGTTAAAACTGATGCTAAACGCGTTAGTAAATACAAGGATCTGGAAAACAAGTATGATTTTTCAGTAATATCATTTCCTACATCGCTAGCTGACATTCCCAAATTTGAAAAAGCCAACGATATATCCTTTAATGTATTTGGATTGGAACAAGACAAGAAATTGTTCCCTCTGAAGGTTGTGGATCAAGAGCTGCAAGACCATCGCGACCTCCTTTTGCTAAGTTCATCATCCGGCCAGAACCACTACGTCTTTATCAAAGATTTTGATAAACTAGTAAGACATCAGATTACCCGCCATGAACATAAAATATATACGTGTAAACGGTGTTTTACACACTTTGATAATCGATATGGACAACAAGGAATGGAAAAAATGAAAGAACATAGAGCTTTGTGTGTTCAGCATGACATTGCTAGGGTTGAAATGCCTATTAAAAACCCCATTGTCAAATTCTTAAATGTTGAAAAAATGCTGAGAATACCTTACGTTATCTATGCTGATTTTGAAAGTATACTGTTACCCTATCAAACATGTCTACCTAATCCTGAGGCAAGTTATACAGTGCCATACCAGAGTCATGTTCCTATGAGCTTTGGTATATACGTTAAACCCTCACCTGCTGTGGAACACATAAAGACAAATCTTTCAAGCCAACCTGTTATTTATCGTGGGCCTGACGCTGCAGAAAAGTTTATGGACTGTTTGATCTCAATAGCTAATGAAATTGATCGCCTTTACAGCTTAAATGTTCCAAAGGCCTTAACTCAGGCTCAAGAAGCAGAGTTCCAATGTTCTGAAACCTGTTATTTGTGTCAAAAACCATTTACCCAACAGGACTGGAAAGTTCGAGACCACTGCCATATTACAGGGGAATACCGTGGAAGTGCTCACAATAACTGTAATTTGAGGTGTAAAACACGAAACCCCGTTCCTGTGTTTCTACATAATATGAGTGGCTACGACGCAAATTTCATTGTAAAGCAATTGGGGTGTACTACTGAGAGAGTGGATGTTATCGCTAACTCCAAAGAAAAGTACATTTCCTTTACCAAATACGTAGGAAATGTTAAGCTTAGATTTGTGGATACGTTTCGGTTAATGCCGAGTAGTTTGGAAAACTTAGTTTCCAACTTAACATCATACCCTGAAACAGACAAGTACTTTGGAAAAGAAAATGCAATGCTCATGACTCGTAAAGGGGTATTTTGTTATGACTACATTGACTCATGGGAAAAGTTAAGTGAAACGTGTTTACCTCCAAAAGAGGCATTCTTTAACAAATTAAGTCAAGAAGATGTTAGTCAAGAAGACTATGAACATGCCAAAAATGTCTGGAATCAGTTCAACATTAAAACTCTAGGGGAATATAGTGACCTCTACCTAACATCAGATGTACTCCTTCTTGCAGACAGCTTTGAAACGTTTAGAAACAAAACACTAGAAACACACCGAGTGGATGCTGCACACTTCTTTACTTCGCCTGGTTTAAGTTTCGAGGCAATGCTCCTTTACACAGGCATTGAACTGGAATTGCTACAGGATTACGATCAGATTCTTTTAATCGAGTCTGGAATACGTGGAGGCATATGCCAGGTGTCTCATCGGTATGCTGAAGCTAACAATAAATACATGGAAACCTATGATTCTGAGAAACCATCGCAGTTTATTACCTATGATGATGCCAACAACCAATACGGGTGGGCTATGTGCCACTCCCTTCCTTATGGTGGATTTCAGTGGGTTTCTCCAGATACTGTTGATCTAGAAAAACTAAAGAAAGACGATCCTGTGGGATACATTCTAGACGTTGATGTTGATTACCCATCTGACCTTCATGATCTACACAACGATTTACCTTTCCTACCAGAGTGTACACAACCTAAGGATTCGTCTCTGAAAAAACTAATTCCTCATCTTGGAAATCGAAGGCGATATGTTGTTCACTACATGGCATTAAAACAGGCTTTAGATCATGGAATAAAATTGATAAAAATTCATCGTGTGTTAAAGTTTAAGCAAAGACCTTGGTTAAAGGCATACGTTGATTTTAATAACAACCTTCGAAAACAAGCCAGAAATGAGTTTGAGAAAAATCTGTACAAATTATTCAACAATGCCATTTTTGGGAAAACAATGGAAAATATCCGTAAAAGAATAGACATACGTCTTGTGACTGACAGCAAAAAGGCAGAAAAGCTAATAGCAAAGCCGACATTTATCGACAGAACAATTTATGGCCCTAACCTAGCTGCTTTCCACATGGCTAAACGTAACATTGTATTCAATAAGCCTATATATATTGGAATGTGTATACTGGATATTTCAAAAACTCTCATGTATTCCCACCACTATGATGTCCTGCTACCTTATTATGGCATGGACAATCTTAAACTCATGTATATGGATACTGACTCGTTCATATATTTGGTTAACACCCCAGATGTATATCAAGACAAGTTGGATTTCCTACAACACCTGGACACATCAGATTATCCTACTAATCACATATGTTACTCTACATCAAACAAGAAAACGTTGGGGAAATTTAAAGACGAGGCTTGTGGACAAATTATAAAAGCATTTGTTGGACTTAGAGCTAAAATGTATGCTTTAGACATAAATGGTAAAGAAATCAAAAAGATTAAAGGTATTAGCAGAGGTGTTGTCAAAAATTGTATAAGCTTTCAAGATTATAAGGATTGTGTCATGAAAAACAATGTAAAAAGAATACCCATGAACATTATCGCTTCTAAACAACATGACATATCATCTATAAGGCTAAACAAAATTGCTTTGTGTCCTGGTGATGATAAAAGAGTGATTGATGCTAATGGTATAGGTACACATGCCTATGGTCATTACTCAATCATTGACCATGCTTAAAGAGTTAAGTTATGAATATCAAAATCTTCTGCCTGCAACTAGCAAATACATAAAACAAAACAATTTAGGAAATAAAACAATAGCACTACAAAAATAAAAAAATAGTATTCATAATCAAAAATAAATAAAATAGAAAACAAAATAAAAACAACTGTACAATTTATAACAAAAAATAGACTATATATAAAAATGTATTTAAGTGTAAATAGTGTACATGTATTTCAAATAAAAAATATTGTATGGACACTGCTTGTACATTTTTAATTACTACCCACCTCTCTCCACTCCTAATGCAAAATGAACATGTAAAACACGAATTGGAAAATCCATGTTTCCATATTGACAAAATAGAAAAAACATTGAACTAAAATTTTAAAAACTGTAAATGGGAATTTGGTAAATTGACAAATGTGTAAACAACAAAATGCAAAATCCATGTTTCCATATCATGAAATTGAAAAACTTTAAATTGACATTTAAAAAAAATGAAAATGGGAAATTGGAAAATTGACAAATGTGTAAACAACAAAATGCAAAATCCATGTTTCCATATTATGAAATTAAAAAAAACTTAAAACTGACATTAAAAAAAACTGAAAATGGGAAATTGGGAAATTGACAAATGAGTAAACAACAAAATGAAAAAAAAAACGGTTGGGTAGTGATCATGTTGTACAGTAGCCAATAAGACTAGCATAAGGAGAGTTGCATGTGTCCTTATATACTTTGTGTATGTGCATTAGCCCTTTGGATTAGCTTAAGTTAGGTTTGGTAAAGTTAGGTTTAGTGAGGTTAGGTAAGTGACTCTTTTCGGAAAATGGAAATTGTAAAATCTAAAATCAAAAAATATTAAATTTAAAATGTAAAATAAAAAAAAATTAAAACTGAAATACAAAAAATCAAAAAAGTGAAATCTAAAAAAGTAAAATGAAAAAATCAAAAATCTATAATGTTAAAATGTAAAATGTTAAAATGTAAAATCTAAAATCTTAAAATGAGGTTTCTGGGGTTAGGTTAGGTTAGGTTAGGTTATAACTAAGTTTATTATTTGTGCTCTCTCATTTGTTCTTACTTTCTTGCATACACTATTTGATATCACTTTTTGCTGTCACTTTTTGCTCTTATATTTGCACTTACTTTGAAGTTAGGTTAGGTGAAATTAGGTGAGGAAATGCTTGGTTAGGTTAGGTTAGGTTAGGTTAGGGTAGGTTATAACTAAGTTTATTATTTGTGTTCTTACATTTGCTCTTAATTTTTTCATTACAATTATTGCTCTCACTTTTTTTGCTTGCACTTTGAAGTTAGGTTAGGTTAGGTTAAGTTGGGTTAGGTTAGGTTAGGTTAAGTTAGTTTAGGTTAGGTTAGGTTAGGTTAGGTTAGGTTAGGTGTGGTTAGGTTATAACTAAGTTTATTATTTGTGCTCTCACATTTGCTCTCACTTTTTGCTAATTTTTTTTCGCTTGCAATTTTAAATTAGGTAGGTTACGTTAGGTTAGGTTAGGATAGGTTAGGTGAGGTTAGGTTAAGTAAAGTTAGGTTAGGTTATAACTTAGGTTATTATGTGTGCTCTCACATTTGCTCTCATATTTGCTCTGACTTTAAAGTTAGGTTAGGTTAGGTTAGGTTAGGTTAGGTAAAGTTGGGTTAGGCAGAATGGTTGAGGTATGAATCAAAAGCCAGATTCTGTCAGTTTTGCCTCACAAGGCTGAGTGTACCCCGTTCCACTCATGAGACCAGAAATTAAATTTCTTGGCAGAGCCGGGATTCGAACCTCAGGAATGACCGCCAAGAATGCTAGCCACTACACCAATAAGTGGACAATATAAGGCTGGTCTTGATTGTACACGATCAATCAATAATTACCTAAAAATAATAATAATAATAATAATAATAATAATAATAAATATTCCATTTAGCAACTACACGGCCGACCTCTCCCTGTGACGTCATTAACGGTCTCAGGGCGTGGCGGCCATCTTGCCCATTAGCCCCTGCCCCAGCTATGACTGACCCCTCCATAAGAATAACATAGGGCGGTTGCGCGCGGCAGCCATCTTGCCCATTAGCCCCTGCCCCAGAACCGCCCTTTATATCCTACTTCAGCATGCTACAGACTACGCCACCGAAGCCGAGATTATTAAGGTGTCGTCACGAAGCAGCTTTTGCATTATTATTTTGCCCATGCGCTTACACATTCTCATTATATTTGCTGGAAAGAAAACATTTTCAATCCCAGATATAGGCTACAGTCTACACCATAAGGAGCAAATTGTTGAATCTCTCGGCGACTGCATTCTGTTTGTTGGTTGGTTCCTCAGTTTAGGGGCTGCGACAACGCGGTCATGTAGCCCCGTGTCCTTTGGTTGTGTGTAGAATTTGTCTGATATCCGGTGTTAATTGTGATGGCTGTATTAGTGTGTGTTATCTGTGATTCAGGTAGAAGGACTGCAGACGATTAATTTTTCAAGTAGTTCCTACGTTTGCTACCATATGTTACCGTCTACGACACCTAGCTGCGGACTTGGCTACTAGATGCCATCGCAGTCAGCACCTGGCGACGAACTTTGGAACTAGAAATTATAATATCGTATGGCCTCGGGTGCCGGATGCAAGCTTTGTTATTTGAGACCCAGCGGGCAGCCGGCATGTCAAATTTCGTTGTTCCTTGAAGCACTATGAAAGTCAAGGAGGTTAGATATCTAAGCTCCTTGGACACTATAACGCTTCTAGTAGAGAAATGAGGAAATTTGTGTTGGCGGAAAATCCCGAGATAATTTTTGCCGCCTTAAAAAGAAAACACTTACCATGGCCAGGAGCGAACCTGTAAGCTTGGAGTTAGTAGACCGACACGTTATCCACTCACCCACCTTGGCAAGCACTTTGGAACTAATATAGCGTTATCAAACTAACCTACAAATTTTTGCTTCCCCAAGTGTAGTTATTGGAACGTTCTTTTTCAGGCCATAATTCTATGACATGGGACCGCCGGCTTTACTTCCCCTCCGAAGGAAGGCATACTGAGGGATTTTTAACGCTCTTAACAAATCCGAAGATTTCGGCTGGGGTTGAACCCGCGATCTTGGGCATAGAAACTATATTCTGAAGTGGCATTACCTTATTCCCTCACTGCTTCAAGGTTGATTATTCAAGCCTTACTGTGCGACTCGTCTACGTCTAGATAATGAAATCTCGTTGCGTTTAGACGTACCGGTACCAACTTCATCGTGGGATCGCGACCGTGCCGTCTAAACTAGGTATAACAAGATCATAGACATATCGTTTTTTAGTCACCGTGTGGGATATGACAGGAGCTTAGATACGGTTCATGGTTATTGTCTCTGCTGGAGCGCCGTTCATTACTGTACCTAGCGGTGTGACTGACAAATGAACTGTACTCTCGTGATTGACACGTTGGTTATCGTGTTGGAAGCGTTGTCTCAGTAATCAAATATAAATGCTTTTCAGTCGGTTACTATACGGATAGGATTACATCTTCTCACTTCTGCTCCAGTCTACTGTCTGGATGGTATCGAAATTGACACTTCATAGAGTTGACAGTTTCTCAGTTTAGCCTCACAAGGATGAGCGTGCCCCGTTCCAGCTTTCGGATCAGAATTAAATTTCTTGGCAAGACCGGGAATCAAACCCGTGCCTCAGCGGTGACAGCCAAGAATGCTAGCTACTACGCAATGGAAGTGGACCAAAGAGAAAATAACTGTCTCGCATGATTCCTATGAAGAGTTTATGCCGTGATCTATAAATCAGACTCCGCTTCCTTCGCCTGATGTCTGCTTTTTGAAGCTTATGCTCCTAGTTTACCAGATCGCTACTTGTACTGATTGGATAATTTAGGGTATTGTTAGCATGCTCTTACATCATGCTTGACTTCTCTGAATGTGACACAGCGCGGAACTGGAAACACTTCTAGGAATAGTTTAGTGGCATAATCCGCAGGCTATTTAGGGGCAGATGACCTCGCTGTTCCACCCACTAAAACAATAATAACTACTAGCGGACCCCTTCGAGAAATCTCGCATTTTCATGAACCACACTTTCCCAATAAGTTGAAATGAGACACTTAAAGTAAAAGGTTATGTTTTTATTTCAACCAAATTATTATTGAACATTAATTACATTTCGGTTAGAATTCCAAGTTACGTTCCCTAACTTAAGAGAGCAAACAGTGAAAAATGGATCATAACACTCACCTGTTATTCGATATTTATGAAATTATGCGATTTGAGTACTCATTCATTTGATTTACTGTTTCTGAAATCCATGCAAAAAGATAAAGGAAAGACCTCAGAATGTTAAAATGACATGAAACAGGCGTCGCAGCTGCCAAAATGTGAAATGGACAGCAATTATGGAGCAAATTTTCCTACGGCAAAATCGCACACTTGGTACAATTTTTTAAAAGTCAATTTTTCAACGAAATTATAGATATTTATGAAATTAGAGTGCAATTCGTCACTGCTAATGTCTATTTTCTTTCATTTGAATGCTCATTTGTCACGATCGGTCGCTTGTGAGCGCTGCCGGATGAATCTATCCTACTGAAATAATATATATGATGGTGAGTGGATTCGCGCGGTCTTCTTAGGCCCAATCGTGGTAATAAAGACATACATTTTATAGCGGCTTCGGTGGTGGAGTCGGTAGCATGCTGAACTGCTATGCCCAAGATCGCGGGTTCAAACCTTGCTGAAGTCGTCGGATTTTTAAGAACGTTAAAATCCTTCAGTATGCCTTCCTTCGGAGGGACGTAAAGTCATCGGGCCCATGTCAAAGATTTATGGCACGTAGAAGAACCTACCACTGGAATTGATAGCAAAATTTGTGGATTAGCTAGTTAGAAACGTTCTATCAAGTTCCAACGATAGCATCTGTTAGTCAAAGTTAGAACTAATTGAAATTGTTGGGAACCCTCGGGCGTTCAGTCATAAATACCCAGCTATGACCATTGCCTGCAATTCATGTATAACAATAAAGACATGCATACATTTTCATTTGGCACTGTTTTGCCTTTTTTTTTTGTGTCCGGTCTAGTCTGCAGCCCTCTGTTTGCGAACAAGTAGCTTCCATGATCCCCTATATCAGTTAACACTGCGGCCTTCTCTGCATCTACACTTCACACTTTGAAATCGTTCAATTTGATCACCATCCCCTAGGTCTACCTCTGCTTCTCTTACCCTCTACAGCCCAACTGTTTTTTTTTTTCGTGTGGCCTCCTGAGAGGCTAAGTGCAGGTCTTTTTAGTCGACGCCCGTGGGCGACCTGCGCGTCGGAAGGGAGATGGAATGGATGAAGATGAATGCAACTGGGCAAGGATGTGGAAGGAAGCGGCCGTGGCCCGTCAGAAGGTACCGTCCCAGCATTTGCCTGGTGTTGAAAATGGGAAACCACGGAAAACCATTTCAAGGACGGCCGACGGTGGGGTCGAACCCACGCGTCTAGAGTGTCAGCAGAGAGCTTGGCCCCATGACCTAACGCTGCGCTTTACCGAGCGTAGGCACTGCTGTCGGTACTGTTAGGTAATATTTCCACACCCATTCTCCCATGATCTCACCACCTGAGTCGGCTCATTCGAACAGCATCATTCAGCGTGTTGCTTGCCACGGTGGGTGAGTGGTCTACTAACCCCAAGCTTGCAGGTTCGCTCCTGGCCGTGGTAAGTGTTTTTTTTTGAAAGGCGGCAAAAATTACGACACCATGTCATACGATGTTGGCATGTCAAAGAACCCATTTGAATTCAGTAGGCCGTGTTCATAATGGCAAAATTAATCTCCGGAGTTTCCTCCATCACAAACTTCCTCATTTCTCTACTAGAAAGCGCTATAGTGTTCAAGATATCTAACCTCGTTGACTTTCATAGTGCTTCAAGGAACAACGAAATTCAACATGCAAGGTACCCTTTGGGTGTCAAATAACAAAGTTTGCACCCGGCACCCGTGGCCATACGATATTATTATTTAGCGACTTCATTTCTAACTTAGACTTATATCTTCATTACGAGTACCTTCTTGCCATTGCTCCCATTATCATTTGTGCTACCCTCATTTCAGTTACAAAGTTGGGGGCGGAGCTACCAGGTCATCTGCATCTCCTTAGATTGCGGAAGACGAACCCTAGCAACCTCGATGCTTTGGACCTGAGGTATTCAGTGTGCAGATCACTAGTAACAGTCAAACCCAAAAGTGTGATACTCTTTGAGTGGGAGGTCAGACTATCTTTATAGAACAACTGGATGGAGGGAGGGGGGGGCTGTGATTTTTAGCACGTATTGTTGAAATATGCTTACTTTTAGAAGGGTTAATTGTCATTTCATTGTTCCGACACCATAGTGCAATGCTTTTCAGGTCTTCTACAGTGAGGGCCCTTCCTAAAGACAGGAGCTTTGCAAAGGCTGTGCCGCGGACAGGTCGCAACGAGTCATCGTCAGATTCATGATGAAAATTAATACAGTAAATGTAAAACATAGATATTGGAATGCAGCCGAAAGAAATCAGAAACCTCTATGGACATCAAATTGGCAGGTGAAAACTAAAGTAAGAAGGAGACTTCTGCTACTTAGGAAGCAAAATAACCAATGATGGACGAAGCAAAGAGGATATAAAAAGTAGGTTAGTTCAGGCAAGGAAAGCATTTCTATAGAAAAGGAATCTGTTGACATTGAATATAGATTTAGGTATTAGGAAGTCATTTTTGAAGGCCTTTGAATGGAGCGTGGCGCTCTATGGAAGTGAAACTTGGACTGTTGGCGCAGCAGAAAAGAGGAGACTTGAAGCGTTTGAAATGTGGTGTTACAGAGAATGATGATCAGATGGGTAGATAGGGTAACAGAAGATGTACTAAGACAGGTGGGAGAGGATAGATGTTTCTGGCGACTGCTAATGAAGAGAAGAGATAGCTGGGTAGGACACATACTAAGACACCCAGGAATAGCAAGCTTAGTTATGGAAGTGTCGAGGACAAGAACTGTAGCGGTAGACCAAGGTTAGAATATGTTAAACAGGTTGCCTCGGATGTGGGGCGTGGTAGCTATGTAGAGATGAAACGATTAGCTCAGGACAGGGGGTATGGAGGCTGCATCAAATCAGTCAAAAGACTGAAGACTCAAAAAAAAAAAAAAAAAAAACAGATTCGTAGCATGTGCCGATTACAACAGCGGGGCGGAAGTACCCGATGCTGTCATAACATTTATTACACACGCAACTGACAAGATACCTTATTTGTAATAATTAAGAATTGATGTGAAGTACAGTAGCCTGCCTAGTTTCCCGTGAACATGGTTAGGTTTAGAACAAAACGTCGAATTTTCATAGTGGAAACGTATTTTCTCAAGAAGTCTTTCAGTAAATTTGTTGGTAAGTTTCAGCGCTGTGCGATGTTCACTTGTGGGGGAACCTCAAACAAAATGTATACAGAAACAATCCGCGTACTCGGCAAGCAATCGAAATAACTACACTGATACGCAATATCAGTGAGAATGAATTCACAGCGAGTGTACCAAAACTTCCTAGGTCTGTGCAACGTGTGTTTAGAAAATGAAGGACAGCATTTCCAGCAACTACTCTGCAAATCATGTAAGTAATATCTGTCTGTCTGTTAAGTAGTCAGCCCAAAGGCTGGTTGGGTCCTCAAAAAGTACCGCCATTAGGTTATGTGGGTAGATACCCACAAAAACACAAGGCAGCGCTATATTGAGGCGTACTAGGCAAGATGAGGAGTGAGGTAGTTTGTCATTGCTTTCCTCACTGAGCCAGTACTGCAGTACTAACCCTATGAGTAGAACCTTTCACAGCATGCACAGGCACTGACTGTGCCCTGAATGTCATTACTAAGCACCACCCATACCTCAGTAGCTTCCATATAATCACAGCCATGAGTGAGACTGAGACATCGATGAAAAGCCACATTTTACTCTAGCATGTGCCAACAGACAAATGCAAATGTTGGTTGGCTGGTTCCTCGGTTGAGGGGCTGCGACAACGTGGTGATGTAGCCCCGTGTACTTTGGGTTTGTGTAGAATCTGTCTGATAACCGGTGTTAATTGTGATGACAGTATTAGTGTGTGTTATCTGCTTCTTAATTAAAGTGAGGACTGCAGACTTTGACTTTTTCAAGTAGTTCATACTTTTGCCACCAAACGCCACCGTCAACGACTACTAGTTCAGAACTTGGCTGCTAGACGCCACCGCAGTCAGCTCCTGGCGACGAACGTAGGAACCTGAGTTCATTACATTTTTAACCTAATTTAGCTTCACACTTACTGCATTCATCAATAGATGACAAACAGGCCAATGTAAGGAAGTGTGAATGTGTTAAATTAGTTGGGCGCTACGCTGCTGCTATCGCCAGTGCCGTGCTTGACACGTACATACGATGATCTAAATGTTACTCCCTTTAAAGCCACCACTATGTGTTGTTTCTTGCCAAGGTCTCTGGAAACTTGACCGAGAGCTTTGGAATAAGGCCACACAGTGCAGCGTTGGGTCGCAGCCAGCTGTCTAAGCCCCCTGTGAATGGATCGCTTGTGTCGTCTTACTAGCGTCTGTCTCGGCCGTTATTTGCTCTCTTTTTTCTTTCCCCCTTTCTTATGCTTTGCTTATAAAGAGCTGTACTTACAAGAAGTGTAAATGTCATGGACTCCAAATAAACGTCCAGATGATCCTTGTTTTCTTCAAAATAATCCGCTATACACGTACCACCATCGCCAGATGCCAAATTTAGCGGATAATTTCGCGTGACGTCCCAGGATGACATAATTACAAATCGATGTGTGTACGCACAGTAGTTGAGATGAAAGTACAGTGAAACCTCTCTAAAAGACCACCCCTCTTAAAGACGGATTTTTCTTGGAACCGATTTAAAACCTCATAAGGTCAATGTATTTGTTACCTCTATTTAAGGACCACCCCTCTCCCAGACCAAACACCTGGCAGTTTCTCAGTCTGACCTCTTTCAAAAGACCACTTCTCGTCTACCTTCCCATTGGAGATGGTGATGAGGGTGATGATGTAAACAATGGTTCTGTTGGCACAGAACTGCATCAGCATACAATGTCATTAGAAAAAGTGTTATGTAACGTATAAAAATACAAGAAACGGCTCTCCTAGAAGATTGTTCGAACCCAGAACGAATTGATGGAATTTCGAACTCACTCAGAGATATTCTAGAAAGTGAAATTGTAAAAAAAAAAACTAATCTGAAACAGAGATCAATTCGTGACTTTTTTAAATGACAGAGCTCAGAAAATATCTAATTGTAATTAGTTTGTACTAAATGTGAACCAATGCAGATAAATTGTAATCAAGTATGTGTTCCAACTGTACTTTATTAATTATGCAGTATAAAATTATTTTTAATGCCTACCCCTATTAAGAGACCACCTCTCTAAAAGACCAGTTTTCCATGCAACCGTCACTGGTCTCTTAATAGAGGTTTCACTGTATTCAGGAGTGGCTGCAGTTCAGTAGACTGATATAAATCACTGCCGCAAAATGTGAAGGTACTATGTATAGTGCTCAAGGCCAGCATTCGAGTGGTCCTACTTACTGATGCAGGCAGGCGACTGGGGAAGGTCGAACAAGTGGCGGGCGAGAAATTAACCACGGTGAACCTGGACATATCTACTTTGTACTGTAGTATCCCACCCAAGACATAACGGGGACATCTCCTGACAATAATTATTATTGTGAATAGCGTTTGTTGTCCACGCGCCAGGAGAAGTCACCTGGGTTTGAACTGTATGTAGATGCCTTCCCGCGTACCGCGCATTTCAAAAACATCAGTTGGTTGGTTCCTTAGTTTAGGGACTGCGACAACGCGGTCATGTAGCCCCGTGTACTTTGGGTGTGTGTAGAATCTGTCTGATAACCAGTGTTAATTGTGATGGCTGTATTAGTGTGTGTTATCTGTTTTTAATTCAAGTAAGGACTGCAGACATTTGATTTACAAGTAGTTCTAACTTTTGCTACCAAACGCCACCGTCAACGACCAACTAGTTCTGAACTTGGTTACTAGATAGTCGGCTCCTGGCGACGAACGTTGGAACCTAAGAGCGTTAGTCAAATCTAACCTATAATTTAGCTTCACACAAGTGTAACTAGTGGATGGTTCTTTATCAATGACATAAATCTGACATGGGACCGCCGGCTTTACTTCCCCTCCGAACGAAGGCATACTGAGAGATTTTTAACGCTCTTAAAAATCCGACGACTTCGGCCTGGTTTGAACCCGTGACCTTGGGCATAGAAGCGTAGCATGCTACCCATTACGCCACTGAAGCTGCCTCAAAAACATCAGGTGGGCCACTACCTGCTTTACTCACTGAGATATTTCTTTGTACTCCACCGAGCACGATTCAAAATGCCCCACGAGCCCCCAGACGAGAATTACATTTCTTGGCAAAGCCTGGAATAAAGACAGCTTTCAGTCGGTCAACACAAAATCATTCCAATTACTGCAATATGTGAAAATAACCTGAAATTACATGTGGCTAATAATTATTGCTCACCGACAGCGGTAGCTACGCTCGCTAACGCGCAGCGCTAGGCCATGGGGCCAAGCTATCTGCAGACTCGGTAGACGTGGCTTCAAGCCCCACCGTCGGCCGTCATTGAAATGGTTTTCCGTGGTTTCCCATTTTCACCTCCAGGCAAACGCTGGGATGGTACCTTCTGACAGACCACGGCCGCCATGCCCAGTTTCATTCATCTTCATTCATTTCATCTCTCATTAACTCTTCTCATGAGGTTGGCGTCAGGAAGGGCATCCAGCTGTGCCACTAGCGACTCAAGCACTGATGTATCGGTGGAATCTGGAAATTTCTAACACATCTGTCTCTGCTAAAATTCCGCTTAGGTTAAAATTGAAGAGCTTATTTCCAAAGTGACGTAAATCCAAAATTGACGGTTTTTCAGTTTCTTCTTTCATAATCAAGTTTCTAGGTTCTCTCAACGCATAGCAAAGGTTTTAAGTCGCAATACGTCGCATATCCCATATTGACCGAGATCTTTTAGTTTATTTTTTTAAATGTAATACAACTCCAACGTGTATTTATTTGCAATGTATCTTATATCCATGTTGACCAATCCGATGGCTCTCTGGACATCACGTGATATCACGTAATAAATCAAGGCCATGGCTTGTGGTTTGTTGTGTTTAAACCATTTAAATGTTCATAAATGCCACTCAAAGCTTATGCCAATATATGATTTATTTCCAAAACGTCCTAACTCCAACTTACTGCAGACGATTACCACAATTTCCATTGATAGGAGATTTTTAAAACACAGTGTCAGGATGTGCATCGAAGTAATGAATGAAATTACATTATATTCATATCATATCTGAATTTAATTATACGAAGAAACCAAAATGTGATTTCTGAAGATTTGCATTTCATGGATTTACGTAACTTTGGAAATAAGATCTTCAATTCTTCTCTCGAACAATGGGTCGCATGGGACACTGTAAGCTACTAGCAGGGTGGCTACAGCCACGGTTTGTACTTGGTCGCATCCTACACGGTCGCACTCGGCACGTAATCGTATATTTGGACCTGGAGGCTCACTGTGTACCCCCGAGTCCTCAGAAGGCGGCGTTATTTCATATCCCGAGGCTAGAACCCAGTAATTCCAGCTCACTAGCACACGCCCGTAGAAACACAGGTTATCGAAATTCGAGACACATGCAAGTACTTGGTGCTGATGACCAGTATATCCCAAGATCTTGAATTCAACAAGATCAAGAACACCCGGTAATGGGATATGATTTGATTACGCGCTGGCAACTCTATGTTCGATGCCCGCGGCGAGTATCCCAGCCACCCTTGGCTCCCGACGCGACATTGACTTCTGGTTTGCGGTCGAGTAACCCCCGAGGACTGTTGATTGCGTTACGTCTGTGGGGAAGTCACGTGACTCAATTAATATTCCGCGGTAAGGTGACCTTAATATAAGCTGGTGCCTAGTGCCTCTTATTTTGCTGCATATAATTTGCCATTGAGAATAATGCGTCCTTTTGAGAATATTCAGCACAAACGTCATCATAATTTCACGCTAACAGTTGTCAGCTGGAAAGACCTGCACCGGGCCTACCCGGTAGCCACACATTTAATGTTGTAATTACCTTTTTTCATGCTATTACATGCAAAACAGATTTAACAAATTATTATTTATCGTATGGTCATGGTGTACCGTTTTGCCCGTGATGGTCTCTTTTTTTTTTATCTCATGTCTCACCCGTCCCGTCGGTTATAAATAAATGTCCCATTGTTAGTGATTACAGTATTATTATTATTATTATTATTATTATTATTACTTACTTACTTACTTACTTACTTACTTACTTACTTACTTACTTACTTTACTTTTATAGTTGTGGCCACTAGGGACCGCGAGACCTCAACTGGTTTTCTTCTTGTTAGCCCTCCTTATCCACTTCCACCAGGCAAAGAGGCATTACCTTTAAGCCTCGGAAGTATGATAATAGACTGTTGGAGAATCTACTGACTGGCATTCTGAGGAGGTGGGCATAGAATGTTATTATCCGTTTCCGGATTACACTTGAAATCTTCTCAGTGTGGGAGTATATTTCTGAATTACTCCAGAGCTTGTAACCTCCATCTTTGAACTTAGAACCAAGAATTTTCCTAATGATCTTTCTATCCTTAATTCCAAGTCTCTCGATCAGGCCAGCTGCGTGGTTTGTTAGGCAGTCCGCTGCATACAGTGCTTCCGGTCTAATCACTGTTTGATAGTGTCTTAACTTTGCATTCCTAGAGATGGACTTTTTATTATACAGTTGGTGTGTTAGGCGGAAGGCTGATTTGAATTTATTGACTCGTGTTGAGATGGCGAACTTTTCAGAATTATTTGATTCGATCCACTCACCAGATATTTAAACTTTGAACTTTTAAGATCTCACCGTGGGTGGTTTGAAGATGAGATGGAGCTTAGTATTATTATTATTATTATTATTATTATTCAATTTCGCTAATCGGCCAAATAGGGACCACGATAAGCCTCAGTTTACATTTTGGCATTTGTTCATTTTTCGCCTGATCCACATTGTCTTCATGAGCTCACTGTGTTTGGCACGACGTTCTTCTGTCTATTTCGCACCAGTTGTCCGTTTTTCATCCCGGAAAGTCCCAAACGTCTTGATGGCTGCTCTATAAAGATTTCGGTCTTGTGCATCTTCTGCTCCTATCCCCATTTCTTTCCGATCTTTCTGGACGTTAACATACCATGGTTGTGTCGTTTTTGGTTTTGAGTCGAATATACTGAAGATACGTTTCTTCCATCGGGAGTCGATCATCCGTCGTAGAAGCAAACTCTGCGTTTCGTATTATTATTATTATTATTATTATTATTATTATTATTATTATTATAACGTTATACCTACCTGTGGAGCGCGATTGAACCTATTTTATCAGATAAATTTGATTTCTTCCCTTTCCAAAATGTCTTTATTTTCTCGCTATGATTTGTCTTCCTTTCTGCTATCCATGCAGTGCTGACTTGCAATCGTGGGTTTGCAACAAAGTGATGTTTGTTGACCAACGTTCTTGTTACGTTGATTTCTTGAATGTGATTTTCAATTTCAATTATTCAATTCTTCTTGAAATTTTAATAAGGCGGCATGAAACCGCATGATTAAATATCCTGTTAGTACCGGTAAGTCATTCGTTGTCCATTCCATGAATATGTTTATAAAATTTCAATTATTATTATTATGTTGGTTGATAACAGGTTGCTTAAAGCCTACGGTACCCCAACAGATAAGCTCTACTACCTGGCTGGAATAGCACCACCTTGTGTACGCAGAGAGGTGGCTGCCAACAGGGAGTGGCTGAGAGTGGAAGAGAACAGCGCCCACCCACTGCATGGATATGATCCTCCTCAGCAACGGCTGAGGTCCCAAAAGAGCTTCCTGAGGACACCTGAGATGCTTACCACAAAACACATGCTTCATTGTCCTCTGTGCCCGTCATCTTGTGCAGAGGAAGATCTCCTGCTAGCCACTCAGAGTGTCTTGGATGTTGCTCAGTATTGGGCACGTGCTATATAAATATGCATAGCAACTGTACATATGAATGTTTCCGATACGAGAAACAAGTAGTTCATATATCCTACTTATGTTAACTGCCACTATCAACATACAAAATTTCAGTTTGATTGCTGTAATAGATTCGTAGATATAGAGAACCGACTAAATATTTCGGATGGTCGCCATGTTGGATTTTATTTACAGTATATATGTAGGTCCTAGAGTTATGTACTGTTACATGAAGATTATTGTGTACGTGTAGCATTCGAACTTCAATCGCATGATTAAGACACAAATAGTAACAAGGAGATATTAAAATTTCGCACAGCTTCCATCTTGTGGTTATGAAACAATTGAAACAAATTAGATGCCAGTGGATTAACATTCGTATAAGGATTTACTGTACCAAGTCTCACTGGAATCGGATGGTTAAATTGCGAGAAACGTCCATATGAATATTTATACTTCGCGTCGCCGCCATGTTGGATTTGTGATCACCAGGTTATTTAAAGTCATATAGGTGAACTTAAGTTCATAGCCCCTATGAACATAAAAAAAATCAGTTTGATTGCTATAATAGATTCGTAGATATTCAGGGCCGTCTAAATATTTCGGATGGTCACCATGTTGGATTGTTAAATGTATAGGCCATAGAGTCATGTACCATTAAAGGATAATTATTGCGTAGGTTTATTATTCAAACTTTCACTTCGATCGCATGATTACGTCACAGGAAATAAAAACTTAATTTTAAAATTCGCACAGCCGCCATCTTGAGGTTATGTAAACAATTGAACTAAATCAGATACCAGTGCATTATGATGTGTATAAACATTTCCTGTACCAGATTTCATTGCGTTTGCAACATTAAATCGCGAGAAAGGTCTATTTAAAATTTTCAAATTCCCTTGGCCGCCATGTTCGTTTTGTAGTTAACCGGTTTTTGAAAGTCTTATAGATGAACTTCCAGTAGCGGCCTTTATCTTCGTACAAAATTTCAGGGTGATATGGCTAATAGTTTGAGATATAGAATGCCGGTGAAATATTTCGCACATCCGCCATCTTGTGGTTATGTAAAAAATTGAACGAAGTTAGATGTCGGAGCATTACAATGTGTATAAACATATACTGTACCAAGTTTTAATGCGTTTGGTTGGTTAAGTGCGAGAAACGTCCATTTAAAAGTCGCAAATTCACGTGGCCGCCATGTTGGTTTTGTAGTTACCAGTTTTTCAATAGTCACATAGGTGAACTTCTAGTAGTTCCCTTTATCACCGTAAAAAATCCAGGGTGATATCGGGAATAGTTTCGGACATATTGAATGCTGGTGAAATATTTCGCACAGCCGCCATTTTGGATTGGTGAGACGTAACAAAATTTGAAGAGCACGGTCGGGGTTGTCTGGAATAGTGCTATGAACTTACCGAGTTTCATTGAAATCGCTTCAGCCGTTTAGACGTTATTAGTGGGGACACACACACACACGGACAAAAGGTGATCTCATAAGCCTATTTTTTCAAAATTGAAAATAGGCTAACAAATAAATACTTATGTTGACTGGCTGCGTAGCTCAGCAGTAACAATCTCCCCTGATGCTCCCAAGGTTGCAGGATGGAATCATAGTGCAGTCAATTGACGTTTGAGGGTGCACAAATGCGAGGGAGCAGTGTCGGCAGATTTACTGGCACATTAAAGATCCCCTTCGGGTCAAAATTCAGGCACCCCGGCGTCTCTAAAAGCCGCAGTAGTTAAAAGGGACGTAAAACCAATAACATTATAGTTATCATTAACTAGTTTTGTGTCAATACTGGTCCAGCATGAGATGGTCGAAAAGGAAAATCATCCGTAGTTCAGCTCCGGTGTAGTGAGACGCTGCTAGCCTTCGACATGATCCTAGAAAGTGATCCTTAAAGTTGACTGTTGTTTGTGTGGCACACGCGTACTTTGAATGCATTAATGTGAGAGGATTATCTTGAAGGACACATCTGGTTTTAAAACGTACCTGGCGGCAGATGTCTGGTGGACAACCTGTTTCACTGCCCTGATCTAACCTGTCTGGTGTGCTACCTCAAAGCTTCATACCCCGGGACAGGAACTGAACTGAACTTGCGAGTGCCGCACTCTCTCAGCGGGGAACAGAACCCGCAATCTTCGAACCAGCCTGGAATCATGAGCCGGACACCCTTCCACTGACACAGCAAGGAAGCTATTTAAAGAGTAGACCCCTTTATGTCCTCAAACAAGCCGTGTTCAGTCAGTGACACTGACAAGCCAAAGCCTTAAAATAATGTGGATGTTGCCTTTTATTATGAATTACTATCGAATGTGTTCCTTTAATTGGAGTCTATCTCGTTGCTTAGTGGTTAGCATTCTTGACGTATCACCGTGAAGCCTTCATATGGAGCTGAAAGGCTGCTTGAGATTTTAGCTCTGGCAGTAAAGAAGAGCAGGTGTTCGAAACCCCACACAAGATACGGCATAAACCTAGAAAAACTGCTGAGTTTTAATATGTATATGTACATGTTTGTTTTTCAATGTTTTAATTCATTAACAAACATTGTGTGTGTCAAAATTTGGGAGGGGGGGGGGGGGGGTGGATAACGGAAGGGATCTCCTTGTGTACGCCACTGTTAGGGTTGACAAGTTGAAATAAGGGACAGTAATCGTTACAAGAAGGGTTCATTCCAAGAACCAGACAAGTCTGGTTGGTTAGTTCTTAAGTTTAGGGGCTGCGACAACGCGGTCATGTAGCCCCGTGTACTCTGGGTGTGTGTAGAATCTGTCTGATATCCGGTGTTAATTGTAATGACTGTATTAGTGTGTGTTATCTGTTTTTTAATTTAAGTACAGACTGCAACTTAGAATTTTTCAAATAGTTCCCACTTTTGCCGCCAAGCGCCACCGTCAGCGACTACTAGGCCAAGTTCAGAACTTAGCTACTAGACGCCACCGCAGTCGGCTCTTGGCAACGAACGTAGAAACCTAAGAGCGCTGTTTACATTCTTAACCTATCCAATTTAGGTTCACACAGGTGTAATTAATGGAAGGTTCTTAAACATGCCATAAATCTATGACATGGGACCGCCGGCTTTACTTCCCCTCCGAAGGAAGGCATACTGAGGGATTTTTAACGCTCTTAAAAAATCCGACGGCTTCAGCCGGGTTTGAACCCGCTATCTTTGGCATAGAAGCTCAGCATGCTACCGACTACCCAGGCAAGTCTAAAAGATAAATTATTCAGAAAGAAAAACCAGTATAGCTTCATTTGTGCTGAATGAAATAAAAATGCTTCCTTTGGACTAGTCTGTTTTTTTTTTACCGAAATCTTAGTTGAATACAAAAATGAAAAATATTTTAATCCTCAAATACAGGCCTGTCCAGCCATGCCACTGGTGGCTGTGGTGCCACGGCCTGCCACGTGGGACTCGCTGCGAGGCAGTCTAAACTCCCCTCTACCCCGCTCCACCGTCACTCCCGGCAGCTTCTCCTCTCACTATCTTCTCTTGCTAGAGAGGAGAAGACGGACTCTTCCCCCCCCCCCCCCCTTTCTGCCTCCACACTCCTGTCCTGAAGTGGAATGGGTCATAAGCCAAGTATCAAGAAAGGCAAGTTGGAGATTCTGATCAGAGGTGGGTGGTGGAAGCAACCCTTCCTGGAAATTTGATTATTTAGTTTAATATTATTTAATTTAGGCTAGTGAATGTGTTTGATATGTCTCACTTCTCTTAAGAACATGAAATATAAAGCAGGCAGTATGATTCAAAGGATTTATTACAGCTACTAATTATTGGTTACTAATGTCCCATTCAACGCCACGCGCAACGTTTTCCGTCCTTGTGCCAGCTCGCTACCTACACTACCGCAACATCTTCCTCGCTTGCAGCCATTCCTCGACCCCCACCTTCCCCACACAACTCCTGATTCAGCAAGGAAAGGCCGTGGCACTAGCGTTGCAGAAGACTTGCCACCGTGGCATTTTCCCTGGACAGGCCTGCTCAATTGCGATTATTTATTATGTAACGCTTTATCAAAGTTCCAACGTTCACCGCCAGGTATCAGTGACATCTGGTAGCGAAAGTTGGAACTACTTGAAATTGAACGGAACTTGTAGCTCACTCAATGGGTGTCCGCTTGAAGCAGCTACAACCTCTGGCGAGCCGAACATGTCCTCGGACACTTTCGGCACTAAAAGCCATACGATAAATAAATGAAAAAAATCCACAGCCTGCTTCCAGTCTCCGACCGGGTCAGGAATGGAATGAATGAAGCCCCCATCTAGCGGCGAGGATATGAACTGTGCCGGCTGCCGAGGCCTGACGCATTCCCCTGGGGCAATGCTTAAATGAATGACATATGAAATGAAATGATAGTGGAGAGTGTTGCTGGAATGAAATTTTGACAGGGGAAAACCGGAGTACCAGGAGAAAAACCTGTCTGCCTCCGTTTTGTCCAGCACAGATCCCAGATGGAGTGACCGGAATTTGAACCACGGACCCACCGGTGAGAGGCCGGCGTGCTGCCGCCTAATCCACGGAGGCTTCCATACGATAAATAAATAATAGCCTAAATGTAAATCCTAACAAAGTACAAATCATTGTTGAATGCCAAACATTCCAGGTAATTAATTATCTTGAAAAATCATTGGAAAAGCATTGCACTTGTTTTATTTTTGTAGAATCCCCAATAAGTCACACTCGTATATAACCCGACCTGTTTGGTTTTAGGTGACAGCAATAATAATAGAGCTGGCCCTGAAGAGGAAGAAGCTGTATTTATTTCAAAAAGTCAATTTTTGGACTTGACTGGTTTTCTGTTTCAATTTCTTGTTTCCGTCTGGTTTGAATTGATCGCCTGGATGAACTCTTGGAAGGTACTGTACTGCCAATCTGTGGAATCTGCCAAGCGTAATTGGTCGCTTTGATTATTCGAGTGGAGAGAGTTTGGTTGAGACACTCAAGGAAGTCCGTCATTGTATGCAAATAAGGCACTAGACTAGACGATAAATATTTCATTTTCTCGCGGGGGCAACACTTGTTCATATCAAACAGTACTCACCGGAAGTTCATTAACTGGTGTTCCTGAATTCCATTGACACGGTGGTTTATAATGAATACCTTAGGTATTAGTTGGGATTTCCTGTACAGATGTTTTTGTGGAGCACGATTTGAACATAATGGATGCTTTTGGGATCCGAACATTTATCTTCTCGGTTTCTATGAAAATTTCTGATGTGGATTTTGAGGGACCAAGCGCCCATCTCCTCTATGCTGACACCTAATATTAGTTTTATTTTCATTTATGAAAAAAAAAATAGGCTTATGAGATTACCCTTTTGTTGTGTGTATGTGTGTTCGTGTGTGTGTCCCCCGAATAACTTCGAAACGGCTGGAGCGATTTCAATGAAACTCGGTGAGATCACAGTACTCTTTTGGCCGACCCCGACCGAGCCCTTCAAATTTTATTACGTCTCACCAATCTAACATGGCAGCTGTGAGAAATATTTCACAGGCATTCCATATCTCTGAAACTATTAACTACAAAACTAACATGGCGGCCATAGCGAAGTCGAAACATTTAAATAGACGTTTCTCGCGATATAAACTAACCATCCAACTTGGTACAGCAAATTTGTGAAATTTTGTGTGAAATTTTAAAATTAAGTTTTTATTTCTTGTGTCCTAATCGTAATTTATATCACTTTCTTGTTGACACGATAACTTCCCGTATGCTAAACATGTAGGTATAAAAAAATTGACTTAACCCGCTCTTTCCGTGGGGTCTTCATATATACACTTTTGAACGGTGGTCTGGGGGATGTGAAACACAAAGATATGTCGAAACTTTCCGGAAGTCAAAACATGGTACCCATTGCAATGTGTAGCTTTGTAATGAAATGTACGAGGGAAGATCAAAAAATAAGTTGCACTTGCCGGTTATGGCCATTTATTACACCACCTTTACAACAGCAACACGCCTATAACGACATACAATGTAACGTCACTTTTCCACATAGTTTCCAAGAGACTCCAAACATTTCTGCGAACGCACAACCAACTTGTCGATGCCGGTTGCATAGAAAGTTCCTCCAGCATTCTGCAACCACACGGAGACAGCAGCCTTCACCTCCTCATCGGTCTGGGAATGTCGACCACCGTTCTGTCTAATGATCGCATTCACACTGTTGACATTTGCACGGGTCCTGGACGATGCGGGCCTACCCTCGCGATATTCGTCCGTGATATCCGTACGTCCGGCTTCGAATTGCTGACACCACTTTACGATCCCTTGCCGGGAAATGGCCCGTTCCCCATACACAGCACTAATTTCAGGATGAATGTCCGTGCAATTCTTCCTTTTGGCCCATAGGAATCAGATTGTCGCACGTACCTCATTTTTGGAGTGAACGTCCAGTCGACGCGCCATTGCTTTTGGCCGCTATTCACACCATACAAGACGAGACACCACAGCGACCTGCCTAACAGATGTGTGGGCAGTGTGGAGTGTCTGTCCCATTCTCCGCTGTGCCCACGTTTGTGACACACAGCGCGCTGCTGCAGCGCGTTAGTGCAACTAACGTTTTGATCCACCTTCGTACATAAAATCTTTTGATAGCATAAAAATCTAGCGACTTCAGCCTACCACTAATTAGATTGTTTAGGGGCAGATGCCCTCGATGTTCCGCCCCTTTGAAAAATAACAATAACTACTTTGATTTCTGAACGTCTAGAGTTAGCAGCACTGTACTAACATTGATCTAGAAAGAAAGCTGCTCGACTTGGAATTCACAATAAAAAAAACTCTACTTTCTGTCATTTTTTAAAACTACTTTGGTACTTTTTTATTCTGCCAGAAAGTGGTTAGCTAGTGACAGGATTGCTTTCTGTTCCTTGAGGGGTTAGATGGCGTGAGTTGCGGTATATTGATTGTGGACCAGCACAATGTGAAGTCCTCCCTCTAAGTCCCGCGTGCATTAAACTTTCAGTCTCTCCAGTCTGCAGCCATGAGCATTATATTGTGCACCAGCCTACGTTGACATCACGCGATACGTTCCGAGACACGCTGGCGTCGAGGGGCGTCGCACTGGCTCTTAGTATCTAATTTAATGGTGCTACTCAATGCAGTGAAAGAACGCGTACAAAGGGCGTTCCAATATCATCATATATATTAGTTCAGTAGTATAGATCCCTCCTGCGGCACTCACAAGCGACCTATCGTGACAAATGACCGTTCAAATGAAAGAGAATAGAGATTAGCAGTGACGAATTGCACTCTAAATTCATAAATATCTATAATTTCTTTAAAAAAAAATGAACGAAGTGTGCGATTTGCAGATACTGTTGAGGTATTTCCTTTATCATTTTGCATGGATTTCAGAAACAGTAAATCGAAGGAATGAGTACTCAAATCGTATAATTTCATAAATATCGAATAACCGGTGAGTGTTACGATGATCCAATTTTCAGTGATTACCTTCTTAAGTTAGGGAACGTAGAACTTGGAATTCTAACTGAAATGTAAATAGTGTTCTATAATCATTTGGTTGAAATAAAAACATAACAGCCTTTCTCCTTAGGTCTCTCATTATAAACCTATTGATTGTGGAATGTGTGGTTTATGAACATGCGAGATATCTCGCACGGGTCCGCTAGCAAGTTTATATTACGAATGCAATTTCTCATTTTAAATCATGAAGGAGAAGACAAAGGGAATAAATGCAAATGGGGAAAGGATACATTGTATCAGATTTGCTGATGACAACGTAATCTTTGCAGACTCCAAAAAAGAAATGAATAAAATGCTGCAAGTCCTCTCAGACACACTTAAACTATGGACATTAATAGTGAACAAACGGAAAACGAAAGTAATGTTAGTTCGGAAAAGTATGGAATAAATTAAAACCAATGTAAAAATTGATGACTTGAGAATTGATGAAGTGAAACAATTTTGTTATCTCGGTAGTATAATCACAGAAGTCAATAGATGCTTAATGGAAGTGAAGAGAAGGATTGCATTGGCAAAACAGGCATTTATGACTAAGAAAAACATTTTATCCAGCAAACATATGAATATAGAAGTAAGAAAATCGTTTGCGGAATCATTTATATGGAGTACACTGCTCTATGGAAGTGAAAGTTGGACACTGGGTAAATTGGAAACGGGTCGACTTGAAGCTGCTGAAATGTGGATATGGTGGAAAATGACAAGAACGAGCTGGATGAAAAAAAAAACCAACAACCTGGAAGTCTTAAGGGAAGTCAAAGAAGAGAGAAGATTAATGAAGGAAATGGGAAAGTGACAAATAAAATTTATTGCACTTGTCATCAGACACAACACTTTCATCGTTAACATTCTTGAAGGGAAAATGCTGGGAAAGAAAGGAAGAGGACGGCCTAGGACGAAATATTTGGAAGACATCAAGAATAGAATGGGATGTGAGAATTACATGGAAGTGAAACGAACCGCCAACGACAGAAGAGTGTGGTTGCATCGACAAGGCATTAGCCTTTAGAATATGATGCTGATTCAATATCTCAGGTACATGTTTCGAGAGCTAATAGTCAATGCTCCCATCAATCTCATACTAATAAAACTACTAGCACATCCACACAAGACAGTATAGTCATTTCTCAAAAATAAAATCTAAAATGTATTAAAATTCTAAAAAACTTATTAAAACTAGACTGTTCGATTCCCACCTCATTCATCCTGAAAGAGGTTTTTTGTGGTTCATTAAAGCGAACATTGGGGAACAGGAAACAGGCAATTAGCAGTACACTTGGACGTGTAAGTTGGAGAACACAGTCCTGTAACTCACACTGTTACAGCAGACTCGGTGGACTTCACAGAGTGCCTGAAGTGTTTCTAAACTTGGGTTATTTCCGTTAAAACACGTATTTTGATTCCTGTTGTCCACGTAACTCAGTTTCCGTTTAATAAAGGAAATTAAACACGCTTTTCACTCCTAAGTTTATGGGATCGTCAAATATTTCCGTTTAAGACAAGTTTCCGTTTAATAAAGGGTCCGTTGAAGGCAGGTATTACTGTATTTACATTGCACTCCGCCCAGCTATTGGACAAATCCGTGTTCACCAACTGAAGAGTGAGGTTGGTTGGTTGGTTGGTTGGTGCCTTAGTTTAGGGGCTGCGACAACGCGGTCGTGTAGCCCCGTGTACGTTGGGTGTGTGTAGAATCTGTCTGATAACCGGTGTTAATTGTGATGGCTGTATTAGTGTGTGTTATCTGTGATTCAGCTCGAAGGACTGCATACGATTAATTTTTTCAAGTAGTTTCTACTTTTGCTACCAAATGCTACCGTCCACGACCCCTAGCTGCAGACGTGGCTACTAAATGCCATCGCAGTGAGCACCTGGCGGCGAACGTTGGAACTAATATAGCGTTGTCAAACTAACCTACAAATTTTATCTTCCACATGTGTAGTTAGTGGAAGGTTCTTTTACGTGCCATAAATCTATTATATGGGACCGCTGGCTTTACTTTCTCTCCGAAGGAGGGCATAATGAGAGATTTTTAACGCTCTTAAAAATCCGACGACTTCGGCCGGGTTTGAACCCGCGATTGTGGGCATGAAAGTGTGGAGACGACCAGGTGAACTTTTGCACGAACAATACATCCGAGACCATCATGTATGGTCGCCTAACCCCTCGTGTGTACATCCCAGGGCGTATGACAGGCAAACGTTACAGGGATACTATCCTTGCACCTGTAGTGAATGGCTGTGCTGACAATTTCGACCCAAATATGACTTTTGTGGACGATAACGCTCGCCCGCACAGATACTTTCTTCACTGAAATGGTATTCATAGAATGGAATGGCCTACCTATTCTCCCGATCTCAATCGTGTAGAGCAGGCGTGGCTACTGCTTTATAAGTAAGTCCATCCTCACTGTGCTCCATGGCAATATTCAAAGTGTTTTTTGATGTGTGTATATTCCATGGTTTGTTATTTTGTGTGAGTGTTGTTAATGTTGATTTCTGTTTGTTGCAGGTGAGTACCATTGTACCGTAGCGAGCGAGCCTGGAGCCTTAGTCAGGTAGGCGTAGGTTACTGTGTTCAGTCTTGATGATGATGCCAACTGTGAAACGTTTTCTGAAATCATGTAGGCTGTGATACGTCTATGGTATGTTCAGTGTTGTTAGGAGGTGGCGTAAGATTTAACTAGATTTGTTATGTTAGGAGGACATGCAAGATGGCCAGCGTGGCGTTGGAGCGCTTGAGTGAGGGTTGCTGGAACTAGTCGAGCGGGGAGTGTCTGCTCTGTGGATTCCAGAGGTGTGGGAGATAATGGGAGGAAGGCTTTGTAAAGGAAAGGATGAATTGTGTTATTAAAAATTGTTTGAGACATATGTGAAGAAATATATAAAAGGAAATATTCTATTGCCTTTACTACGTCGCATTGGTTGTATGTTATTACAACATAGGCTATTATATAGCTCCTCCAAAGAAATAAAATGATGGAATGAATGTGGAAGCGATGGATGCGATACATTGAAAATAATATTTCTTTTTGATTATGTTACTGACTGCGTATATTTCATCCCTTTCTTCTTCCAAAAAATAAGTTACATATCAATGAACTATAATTATATTTCATTATACATATAAACTCGCCTTAATCACTGAAGTGCCCTGGTTGGTGTTCAAAATACACCATCCCTTGAGATAGAAGAGTTCTTGTGTTCTCTAATTATACAATATTTGTTTAATCGTTCATAGTTTTCTATATATGAACTGGCACCCACCCGGATATAATTATTATTCCTAAAACAATTACATTTATACACTCAACTGTGGGGCTTGTTGTTGCATTACCCTTTAAAACATATTACAACTGAACTACTTTCTTCGGCTTTTCCCAATTAATAGGGGTCGCCGGAGCCAACCAGGCTCATTTTGGTTTTGGCTGGGGATTTAATGCCGGATGCCACGTGATTTTTCAGGTAAAAATTCCACCCCGCTGTCACCGGGATTCGAACCTCGGCCGTCCGGGTGAAAGACGAGCAGCTAAGCCACTACGCCATCACGCTCCCCTTTAAACATACCGGTATTACACCTGCTGTGGTTTTTCTGTAATAATTACGAAACTGCAGCATGGTTTATGTTTTTACAGATGGGCTATTCTATTTTACGATTTCATGTAACAAGATTGATGACCTTGTAGTTCCGCCCCTTAAAACAACAATAACTAACCAACTAACTTCTATTTCAACTCCCGCAACCCGCTCCTTAGATTGTGGATGTGACCGACGAATGTTCGATACATCGCGAGGGTAGCTGCAGCTAGTTCTGAGATCACAGGTTCGAATCCTGAGCATGTATCTTCCACGGATTTTTCCACACTCCCTCTCTCCAGGCAAATGCCGGGATAGTACCTTACTTCAAAGAATGCGTGCTAGATGCGGATATTTCCTGTGCCACTCCCGACGACCCGTTGTTATGGACGTCTGTTGAGTGTTCATGGGAACAAGCTGTCTGGCTAAGTGGTTAATGCGCTAGACTTTAGCCCGACGGGTCCCGGGTTCGATTCCCGGCCGGGCCATCAGGGATTTTAATCTCCTAGAGTTAATTCCCGTGGATCGGGGACTGGGTGTATGTGACGTCTTCATCATCACTTCGTCATTACGACATGTAGGTTGCCCACAGGCGTCAACTAGAAAGGCATGCACTCGACCTCTCCGGAGGTCACACGATCATTCATACTATTCATACTATTTTCTGATAAGATACAAGAAGGCCGTACAATGATTCACTCTGGTGAATGTTCACAAAAGGGGACGAGAATGCTTAACGTAAGACAGTTTTATTGTTGTTATCATGGTTCGTATTGGGACTTGGGACATCTTGATCATCAGCCCCGTATCTACTTAGATATGTGTTCGATATATGATTTTGGTGGTGATGATGATAATGATAATAATGTGTTTATTAATAATTCCAGCGAGGATTGGGAAGGAGGAAGCCGTGGCCGTAACTTAGGACCCACCCAGGCATTTGCCACGACTAGAAGACCAGAATTAAATTTCATGGCTGGGCCGGGAATCGAACACAGCCCCCTGGGTGCGACAGTCAAGAATGTAGCCGCTACGCCACGGGGTGGTCCTACTGACAATAAAGGGGTTATTTAGCAAGTTTCCCTGAGAGCATGCATGTACTTGTAAAAGGTCCATGGACGAGTTTCGTGCGTCATCTTGCTTGGTCCGGAAGAGGAAGTTGCTGTGTCGTGCCCTACATCTGGCGCAAGGACCAAGAGCCCTCTCAGCGAGCTCTTCACAGCTGAATAGGCCGAGTCTGATGTCACACACTGATATATTGATCTTAACATATGCAGACTCAGCCAACGCAAGCAGCTTGCGTCAAGCAAATGACAGGACTATTATGATGAACATTTCCCTTCAAATAATTCATGGGTTTTGGGCTAATGCCGTGTGAAATTAAATTAAATACCACCAGACGTTTCGGAGGAACCTTGCCTCCTTTTGCAATGGAATTAAACAATGTGGCCAAAGAGCGGCTTCGGTGGCGTAGTCGGTAGCATGCTGAGCTTCTATGCCCAAGATAGCGGCTTCAAACCCGGCCGAAGCCGTCGGATTTTTTAAGAGCGTTAAAAATCCCTCACCATGCCTTCCTTCGGAGGGGTAGTAAAGCCGGCGGTCCCATGTCATAGATTTATGGCACGTTAAAGAACCTTCCACTAATTACACCTGTGAGAAGCTAAATTGTGTAGGTTAAGAATGTAAACAACGCTCTTAGGCTCCTACGTTCGTTGCCAAGAGCCGACTGCGGTGGCGTCTAGTAGCTAAGTTCTGAACTAGGCCTAGTAGTCGTTGACGGTTGCGTTTGTTGGGAAAGGTAGGAACTATTTCAAAAAATCAAAGTTGTAGTCCTTACTTAAATAAATAAAAAAACAGATACACACACTAACACAGCCATCACAATTAACACCGGTTATCAGACGCATTCTACACACACCCAAAGTACAAGACCGCGTTGTCGCACCCCTAAACTGAGGAACCAACCAACCAATGTGGCCAAAGCAAGAATATCCACGAGATTACAAAAAAAAAAAAAAAAAACTAGATACATTCCTCTGTTCGTCACCAGAGAGCAGCAGCCAGAAATTACTGTATGGACCAAGGTAGAAAAACGCGCCCTATCAATAAGAACGGCGGACAGAGTAGTTAGTAAGGAGAAGGTAAAGGGGGCGGGGGGGGGGGGGGGAATATTGAGATTCCTCGATGATTGATGATGTCCAAATAAGAAGAGGGGGGGGGGGGGAGGGTTTGATGGAAATAACGTGATACCAGATAAACTGAGGGGAACTATCTTCCTAGATCTTTAATAACTAGTAGCCAAATGTCACTTAGCTGATATCCAGTGTGTCTGTTGAAATTATTGGGGTTTTTACGAATTTCAACTGCCTCCCTTAATGAAGATCCTCAGGAACCTAACATTTTTGTAAGAATCACGACCACATTATTTGATAAGGAACAAAATAATAATAATAATATCGTATTGATGTATGCCTACCCCTTATTATTCCCGTTTCCAACGGGGTCGGGGATTGGATGAGATGAAAGTGTTTGTGGCGGATTGTTTTTACGGCAGGAATTTTTCCCGCGTATAAAACAAAAAAAAAAACAAACAAAAATAACACCTGACCCCACCATCTGAGTCTGCTCATACGGAGAGCTTCATCTAACTTAGTCTTTATCTCTTCATTACTAGTACCCGCCTGCCATTGCTCCCATCCATGTGTCCCAGTTACCCTCCATGTATCAGTTACCTCTAGCTTATGTATCAGATACCCTGAATCTACCCAGGCCTCACTTCCATACAGCAAGGTCGGTTTAAATACTGAGCTACACTAACTTCTTTCTTGCAGAGAATTTAAAGCGGCTTCGGTGGCGTAGTCGGTAGCATGCTGAGCTTCTATGCCCAAGATAGCGGGTTTAAACTCGGCCGAAGCCGTCGCATTTTTTAAGAGCGTTAAAAATTCCTCAGTATGCCTTCCTTCGGAGGGGAAGTAAAGCCAGCGGTCCCATGTCATAGATTTATGGCATGTTAAAAAACCTTCCACTAATTGCACCTGTGTGAACCTAAATTGGATACGTTAAGAATGTAAACAACGCTCTTAGGTTCCTACGTTCGTTGCCAAGAGCCGACACGGTGGCGTCTAGTAGCTAAGTTCTGAACTTGGCCTAGTAGTCGTTGACGGTGGCGCTTGGCGGCAAAAGTAGGAACTACTTGAAAATTTCTAAGTTCCAGTCTGTATTTAAATTAAAAAACAGATAAGACACACTGCCTCAGTGACTTAGGCGGCAGCACGCCGGCCTCTCACTGCTGGGTCCGTGGTTCAAATCCCGGTCACTCCATGTGAGATCTGTGCTGGACAAAACGGAGGCAGATAGGTTTTTCTCCGGGTACTCCGGTTTTCCCTGTCAACAATTCATTCCAGCAACGCTCTCCACAATCATTTCATTTCATCTGTCATTCATTTAGTCATTGCCCCAGAGGAGTGCGTCAGGCCTCGGCAGCCGGCACAGTTCATATCCTCGCCGCTAGATGGGGGGCTTCATTCATTCCATTCCTGACCCGGTCGATGACTGGAAACAGGCTGTGGATTTTCATTTTCATAAGACACACTAATACAGTCATCACAATTAACACCGGTTATCAGACAGATCTACACACACCCAAAGTACACGGGGCTACATGACCGCGTTGTCGCAGCCGCTAAACTTAAGAACCAACCAACCAACGTTTCTTGCAGAATACTGTAGATCGCACTGAGAACTCCCTGCATTGCCTTTTCCTCACATCGACTCTATTTCCTTCCCCATACTTATTTATTTAGCGTACGGCATTTAGTGCCGGGAGTGTCCGAGGACATCTCCGGCTCGTCAGAGGCTGTAGCTGCTTCCAGCGGACACCCTTAGGGTGAGCTAAAAGTTCCGCTCAATTTCAAGTAATTCCAACTTTCGTTATCAGATGTCACTGACGCCTAGTGGTGAACGTTGGAACTATGATAGAGCGTTTCAACGAAATCTAACCTCGAAATTTAGCTTCACACCAGTTTAGTTAGTGGAAGGATCTTTTACATGCCATAAATCAATGACATGCGACCGCCGGCTTTACTTCCCCTGCGAAGGAAGGCAGACTGAAGGATTTTAACGCTTCAGCCGGATTTGAACCCGCGATCTTGGGCATAGAAGCTCAGCTTGGTACCAACTACACCACCGAAGCCGTTTGATGTAGGGACTATAATGCATTAAAATACAAATCGCTCATAAACTCGCCCCCCTGAGTGGCTCAGTGGTAACTTCGCTCCTGACCTCGTTGTTGCGATGAAGGTGAGAGCCAGGCAAGTGATTGACCAAGGACGAACATAACATCCCACTCTCATTCCAGGCTCGACCATGACGTAAACCTCGAGACTTAGAACATCAATTGGTCAATAGGGGCTAGTTATATTGGATAGATCCCTACTGGATTATTCGCCTTAGGTTGTTACACCCAAATAACTTATAATCCGCTTGCCACGGTTGGTGAGTGGTTATCGTGTTGGATCACTAATCCCAAGCTTCCAAGTTCGCTCCTGGTCGTGGTAAGTGCTTTTTGAAAGGCGGCAAAAAACACGACACGCATGTCATACGATGTTGGCATGTTGGTTGGTTGGTTGGTTGGTTCCTTAGTTTAGGGGCTGCGACAACGCGGTCATGTAGCCCCGTGTACTTTGGGTGTATGTAGAATCTGTCTGATAACCGGTGTTAATTGTGATGACTGTATTAGTGTGTGTATCTGTTTTTTAATTCAAGTAGGGACTGCAACTTTGATTTTTCAAATAGTTCCTACTTTTGCCGCCAAACGCCACCGTCAACGACTACTAGGCCTAGTTCAGAACTAGCTACTAGACGCCACCGCAGTCGGCTCTTGGCAACGAACGTAGAAACCTAAGAGCGTTGTTTACATTCTTACCCTATCCAATTTAGTTTCACACAGGTGTAATTACTGGAAAGATCTTTAACATGCCATAAATCTATGACATGGGACCGCAGGCTTTACTTCCCCTCCGAAGGATTGGCATGTTAAAGAACCCACTTGAATTCAGTAGGCCGTGCGCATAGTGGCAAAATTAATCGCGGGATTTTCCGCCAACACAAAATTCCTCTAAAAAGCGCTATAGTGTCAAGACGCTTAGATATCTAACCTCCTTGACTTTCATAGTGCTTCAAGGAACAACAAAATTCGACATGCAATCTGTCCTCTGGATGTCAAATAATAAATCTTGCACCTAGCACCCGAGGCCATACGATATTATTATTATTATTATTAGTCTATTATTATTATTATTATTATTATTATTATTACGTTGTAACATTAGGTTTACATGTTCTTAGAAGTTATGTTAGGTTAAGAAAATGACGCTTGCTGGGAGTGCTGTCCATTGCCCCAAAGTTAGAGATACCGTATCTAGCTGCCTTGCCGGTGCAGCGTATTTTCTAAGTTCTTTTTACGATGTTAGTTTGTTTTTTATATATATAGTTTTGATATTCTTAGACTTAGATTTGTTAGTTCCATGAAGAATGATTATTAAGATGTTTTGGATAGAAAGACAAGGAGAGAATAGTATTAGTAGAAAGGAATGAGATTAAAGAAAGGAGTAATGATGAGTAATGATAAAGAACAAGATGTGTGGAAGGGTATGCGTTATTGTAAGTAAAGATAAATATGTTTTTGTTAAAAATTGCCCTCCCTTAGTGTGAATACACACTCGCCCCTCAAACTCCACCATAACCCAAATAAGTGTACGGTTACAACGTCTAATCCAACAAAGAAATCTACATTTTGATTTCAGATTCTTGAATGGTATTGAACATACGTACAGTGAGGGCCCTCCTTCTAGAACGGAGCCTCGCAGATGCCGTGTGGTGGCCGTGGCTTTGTGTATTGGAGCCTGTCGAGCAAGACATTGGCTCTAGCAGCAGCGTAGCGCCCAACTAGTTTAACACATTTACACGTTTTAACGTATTTAATAATCACAATTACTTACATGAATTTCAGAGTAGTTGCCGGAAATGTTGTCCTTCATTTTCTAAACACACATTGCACTAACGTAGGAAGTTTTGGTACACTCGCTGTAATTCATCCTCACTGATATTTCGTATCGGTGCAGTTATTTCGTTCTCGAGAGCCTCCATAGTACCGGTACGTGGTTTGAAAAAACTACGGGAGAAAGGACACTCAGAATGGCAGCTGATAATAGACGTGTAGCTTACCCATGGCAGTTGTTATGCATGTCTTGACGCTCAAGGCTAAGCTACGGGCAGTGAAGAAAAAATATCAGATCAGAGGTTTTGTTATGTGACTTGACGAGTAAAACCAAGAGTAGGTAAACATAAAAATGAGATGGTGTGTGTCTGTGTGTATTACTGAATCACGCAAGAACCACTGGTCCGATGTTGCATGGAAGTAGGTGATTTACCTGGTTAACATATAGGCTACTTTTGATTTCGATACTTTGGACTATTCAAAGATGGCGACCATTTTAGTGACGTCACTACACCCTTTGGTTTCAAACTTTCATATTTCCATTTCAAATAAAAAGAGAACACTAAGAAATAGCCAACTTTTGATGGAATATACGAGGTTTAAAATTACATTTTCTATCCGAAAGGTTCTTATCACTTTTTGTGTATCTCCAACGGTTAGCGAGTAAAACCTAATTGTGTGCTATGAAACACGGTCAACGCCGAGCGGTGTGGCTGGTCAAAATGTTCCATCCTTACCCTCCCTCCGCGCAGCACCTCCCGTTTTAACTGTCACCTTCACATTTCAATTTATTTATGACCCGTAGCGAAGCACGGGTACTTCAGCTAATAATGAACGCTTTGCTTCGTCCGCCACTCGAGCTCTCAAAGCGGATCTGGGGAACTTGTAAGGCCTACTGTGCTTTGGCTTGCATAACTAGTTTTCAGTACACACGCCACACTAACTTCAACTTCTTAGAAGTGATAAGAAGTAGGAACAATACATTCCAACTGCAATGTGTTGTCATCAAGTTCTTTTGAATGTTGTTGTGGACGTCTGTTGAGGTTTCATAGGAACAAGCTGTCGGCTAAAATAGACTACTATTTTCTGATAAGATACAAGAAGGCCGTACAATGATTCACTCTGGTGAATGTTCACAAGAGGGGGCGACGGTTTTATTGTTGTTCTCATGCTTAGCAGGCCTATTGGGACTTGGGACATCTTGATCATCAGCCCCGTGTACTTAGGTTTATGTTAGATATAATATGATGTTGGTTGTGGTGATGATAATTGTTGTTTTAACCCCTTATAGATTATTATTATTATTATTATTATTATTATTATTATTTTATATTAACCACCTGCCATATTGTCAAAGTTGCTGATGATTGAATCTTTCAGTCGTATATCAAGGAATTTCTTTTGGAAGTGTTCAATATTTCTGAAAACAAAATAATATTTCTTTATATCCTTGACCTAAGGTTTTTAAAATAAAAACAATTAAAATTAAACAGAAAAAAGAGAAACTATGATAAAATTTAGAATTTGATTAAATATGCTCGCAAAAAATAAAAATAAATAAGCATATAAATTTTTTAAAAATATTAAGATTATAAAAATAATTTAAAAATTATAAAAATGAATATGAACATTAAAATGTTAAAGAAAACAAAAATCAAAATTAGTAACAACTTAATTAGAATTAGGTTAAAATAATTAATTTTAAATAAATACAAATAAAATATGTTTAATATTTTTCTGCCCTATAAAGGGTTAAAGGTTATCGTCCCCTACAAGTTTGGGTGTTCATGAATCCTCCAAATCGTCTCAATATTACAGGAAAGATCTTGCATTGCTTGACATTTTTACGGAAATATATAAAGTGCGTTTAAACAAATAAACGAGACGATAGCCCCTGGCAGAACTGTGTCGCGTCGAGCCCGGAGAACAATTGAGCCTGGCGGGTGGTTTATGCGCATGCGAGATTTCTCGTACAGGTCCCATAGTTTATTTTATAATAAATATTTTAATTTTTGAAAATATTTATATTATATTTTTTATGATTTTTTTTTCTTTTGAAATTTTTGAGATACTTTTGCCATTCTGCGTCAAGTCTACTCAGCCTGTTAGCGAACAATTCTCCTCCTACCCCCCTCAGCAGAGCTCATTAACCTTTTATAATGCGGCTTCAGTGGTGTAGTCGGTATCTATGCAAGATCGTGGGTTCAAAACTGGCTGAAGTAATCGGACTTTTAAGAGCGTTAAAATCCTTCAGTATGCCTTTCTTCGGAAGGGAAGTGAAGCCGGTGGGGCCCATATCATAAATTTATGGCATGTAAAAGAACCTACTACTACAATTGCCAGTGTGTAGCCACATTTGTAGGTTATTTGGTTAGAAACGCTCTATCAAATTCCAACGTGCACCGCTAGATGTCAGTGACAGTGGCATCTGGTAGCCAAAGTTGGATCTACTTGAAATTTGAACATGCTGGGAGCCGTCCGGCGTTCAATTAAAAATACTCTGATATGACATTGGCTGCAATTATTACCCAAATTAATCTCTTATGATTTTATCTTTCCGTGGGACGTGGTGACGGAGTGGTCAAGCTGTTGGCCTCTCACCATGGTGGACTGGGTTTGATTCCCGGTCAACGCATGCGAGATATTCAAAGTGAAATGCCATGTCCTGTGGTTCGGATTCCACGTAAAAAGGTCCCGTGATTCACGATCGCGAGATTAACGGTCACTTAAAACTACAAACTTCCTTGTGATCTCTCCTCCCCCATTATCTTCACATGACGCCACCATCTGAGTCGGCTCATACAAACGGCTTCATCTAGCGTGTTCATTTCTATCGTTGCCTGTATCTCTTCATTACGAGTACCTTCTAGCCATTGCTTCCATCTGTTTGTCTATTCGTCCTACCCTCATACCTGTCTGTTAGGTAGTCAGCCCGAAGGCTGGTTAGATCCTCAAAAAGTACCGCTATTAGGTTATGAAGGTAGATACCCACAAAATCCTAAGGCAGCGCTATATTGAGGCAAGAAGAGGAGTGTGGTAGTTTGCCATTACTTTTCGCACTGAGTCAGAACGGCAGTACTAACCCTATGAATAGAACCTTTCACAGCATCCACAGGCGCTGACTGTGCCCTGAATGTCATTACTAAGCACTACCCATACCTCAGTAGCTTCCATATAATCACAGCCATGAGTGAGACTGAGACATCTGTGAAAAGCCATATTTTATTCTAGCCTGTGACAACAGACAAATGCATTCATCAAGAGATGGCTAACAGGCCAAACCCTCATATCATATTCCCATAATTTCTATCCATGTTGACATCTAAGCTTTCGACGAAGTCTGTCATTACGAGTTAATTAGGAAAAGCCATATGGTTTAGATTGCTTACCTGTTCCCTCCTAATTTAACCATAACTTATTTTAATAGACTCAGAGAGTGTCATCCTTTTAATTGCTACTTTTGTGTAGCAAACATAATCCAGCAGATGGCTTTGGGGCCACAGAAGCCTATGGTATAATCTCCGTGAGTGGCACGGTGTGCATCCAGTATATCACCTTAGCGCAGTGTTGCCAATATGAGGAGAACGTAACTAAATCTTGGGGATTTTAAATATGTGATTGCTAGTTATCAACTAGTGTTAATAATTAATTCATTATTTATCAATAGGTGAACAGTTATTTATGCTCAGTCTTAGCACAAAAATATTGGAATGCTGCCAAAAGAAATCAGAAACCCATATTGACGTCAAATTGGCAGGTGGAAAGCTGAAGGAAGTAGGAGACTTCTGTTACTTAGGAAGCAAAATAACCAGTGATGGACGAAGCAAAGTTAATATAAAATGGGTTGGCTCAGGCAAGGTAAGCATTTCCACAAGAAAGCATCTGTTGACATCGAATATAGATTTATGTATTAGGAAGTCAATTTTGAAAGCCTTTGTCTGGAGCGTGGCGCTCTGTGGAAGTGAAACTTGGACTGTTGGCGCATCAGAAAAGAGGAGAATCGAAGCGTTTGAAATGTGGTGTTACAGGAGAATGATGATCAGATGGGTGGATAGGGTTACAAATAAAGAGGTATTAAGACGGGTCGGGGAGGAGAGATGTTCCTGGCGACTGCTAATGAAGAGAAGATGTAGGTTGGTTGGACACATACTAAGACACCCAGGAATAGCAAAGTTAGTTTTGGAAGGAAGGGTCGAGGACAAGAACTGTAGGGGTAGACCCAGGTTAAAATATTGCCTCGGATGTAGGGTGTGGTAGCTATGTAGAGATGAAACGATTTGCTCAGGACAGGGAGACATGGAGGGCTATATCAAACCAGTCAAAAGACTGAAGACTCACACATCCATTGTGTTCCTAATGAACTTTATTGATCGTGTGGAATAAGGGAGGATTATTCGTGTTGCACGGTGGTGTTGTTTCGTGCGACCTTTGAGGGATTTAAACACGTAATGTTACAATCGTTACTTTAATATGCCAAGTGACAGATGTTAGCTGACATTTCCGGTGCATGCCATTTTATTATACCGCATGTAAAGAGGGGGCGGGGGATAATATTGAGACTCCTCGAAGAATGAGGATGTCCAAATTAGTAGAATGGACGGGGGCGGGGGAGTGGGGAATGAATTGCTTCTTCTCTGTTATTGGATAGGATACCAATGTCATCAGCAAATGCTAGGTAATCAAGATTAATTTTGTTTCGGAGACATCTACCAATATTTATTCCTTTAGCCTCATTTTGCCATGTCCTAATCCAGGACTAAATTGAAGGGTCCATGGGAAGAAGGGGAAATGTCACTCAAAATGTAAAATCGAGATATCAGCGCGATCTGGTGGCCTCTTTGCGACGTATTGAAGGCTCAATTATTGTGTCTGGCTAAGTACAATGAGGTTCGTGAGAAAATAACGTTTCAAGTTGACACGTACATCTAAGTACTGTATATACAGGGTGATTCTTATTAACGTTTAAAACTCTCTGTAGCGACGTAGATGGCGTTGAGACAAGCAATTTGATATAGGACACTTAGGGTCGCAAGTGTCCGGAAATACCTTAAAAGTGAACCACAACTGTTAAAAATATGACGTCATCAGGTGACGGCTCAGCTCGAGAGGTCAGGTCCGTGCACTCTTCCGCACACCAAAGCATCCAAGGCATGTCATATCACTCTGGCTCCGTGTCTGCGTGTGCGACTCGGGCGCGTGGGGTTCGAGGTTCAATTCCGTGCCCTATCCATCATCATATGTTCCTCTCTCTTCGCCATTCAAGTGGAAGAAACGCTTTTATTCTTGCGCATGTATCACCGAACGTCCTTGCTGTTAAACATTAAAACCCACAAACGGCTCAGGGTCACGTGAGAAGGCAGTACGCGTTAAGGAAATCGTTGTTGGTACAGCCGCGTTGCAGCATGTGCGTTCGAATTTGCAGCACCATAACAAAGGTGCATGTCTGCAAGCTCATGGAATGTAAAGCGGTTCATTTGACGTACTCTATTGAACTGTGAGGTAGAGAACTCTCAAACCGTTGTTATCTAGTACAGCAGTTCTTGTCGAATGACTAATTTTGCCCCATCCTACCGAATCCAGTGTAAAATTCCCGAACGCTTCCGATCACATTCGTAATACAAAGCGTTCTAATGTCTATTTACAATCTGCTTCCCCCTGAAAGGAGAAGAGAGGGAACAAAAAAAGATGATTTATAGGCCCCGGATTCGAACCTCGAACCCCACGCGCCCAAGTCGCACACGCAGACTCGGAGCCAGAGTGATATGATATTCAACGTTTGCTTTGGATGGTTTAGTGTGCGTGTGAGTGCACGGACCTGACCGCTCGAGCTGAGCCATCACCTGATGACGTCATATGTATAACAGTTGTGATTCACTTCCGGACACTTGCGACCCTAAGTGTCATATATCAAATTACTTGTCTCAATGCCATCTACGTCGCTACAGAGAGTTTTAAACGTTAATAAGAATCATCTTGTATTAGTAATGAAATTTTAAAATCGTTTCCTGAACATTTTACATTATTTGGCATTCCCCCTTCTCCCCGTGGACCCTTCAGTTAAACAGTAAAGGAGGTAATCCATCAACCCATCTCGTAGCCTGACCCCTGCTTTGACTTCAAATGGTTCTGAAATTTCTCCTAAAAATTTTACTTTCGATGTTGTGTCAGTCAGCGTTTGTTTGATCAATTCTTGTCAACTTGGAATTCCTCTAACACGTTAAACACTGTCTGTCGGTCTACAGACTCATGGCTTTTTGAAGTCAAGAAATGTGACTACTGTTTGTCTCGTTTTGCGAATTTGAAGAATGGTTTTGAGGTTTAAAACCTGCTCTACACATGATCTCCCTTTCCGAAATCCTATTAAGTGCTCAGTTTATTCTTCAAATCTACTGAGCACAGCTTTCGAGAGGATTTCATAGATAACAGTAGAGAAATTCCTCTGTTAGTAGTTGTCCATTACCGATTTGCCCTCTTTATTATGAAGTGGGTGGATCATTGCACACTTCCCTTCTTTGGGGAAATTCTCTGTACGCCAGATATCCTGTAATATTTCGTGAATGTTTAGGGCCAATTTATTATCACCTATTTTTTAACATTTCTGCAGTTATTCCATCTTCACTTGGTGCTTTGTTATCTTTCAATTATTAGTTTTTCTTCCAATGTCGGGGGAGCTGAGTCCGGATTTGATGTGTGTTTCTCAAAAGCGAGTTGGGCTTTGGGACTTCCGCAATTCAGCAACGTTTGAAAGTAGTTTGCAAGGAGTTTGCAGTTGTCTTTATTTGTTTATAATGTCCCATCTGGACGTAAGAATCGTAAGCTTATTATTATTATTTTCGTTTCGGTCGTCTAGGGACCACGAGCCAATTTCAATGCTTTGTTCTTTGCTGTTCCTTCTTCTTCCTCCAGTATTCCTTTATCATCTCACTATGTTTCCTCTTCCTTTCCTCGGACCATTTCGAGCCGGTTTTCTTTCCCTTCCACCCTTGGAATCTTTCCATTTTAGCACTTTTTGCCTAAAAATATCTCTCTAATGTATCTTCTTCTCTGATATTGTTTCCTTTTCGACTTCTTGTTCCACAGGAATGTGAAGATCTTGGTTAACCTACTGTCATCCATCCTGTACAAATGTCCAAATAATAGCAATCTCCACTTCCGTATTTTTAGCCTACTTTTCACATTTTGCAAAAATGAGGAAAAAGAAGACTTACGAGATCGATCCGGGAAAATGTGTGTCTGTCTGTCTGTCTGTCTGTCCTTCTGTTTGTCTGTCTGTCTGTCCTTCTGTCTGGCTGTGTGTGTGTGTGTGTGTGTGTGTGTGTGTGTGTGTGTGTGTGTGTGTGTGTGTGTGTGTGTGTGTCCCTATCAACTCATAAACCGCTGCAGCAATCGAAACCAAATTTAGTATGAGTCAAGATGTATACCGGAATATCTCATGCCCATATTTGAAAATGATGTCAGTGCTACCAACTGTTGAAAAAACTCACTAGAAATTTGAGCTCCATGTTGGATATCTTTGAAGGTATGCATGGGAGCTATTCCAAAATTGACACACATGTAGATAATACTATTTCAGTTTAATTTCCAGGATGCCACACATGACAGTGTCGACAAAATAATTTTAAGCCTTCTGATAGGTCCAATTTTCAAATGCATATAACGTCTACACTATCAATTGGATTTCAACCAAATTTTGTATGTAATATGTGTATATAAATATATATGACAGCGTATTCTTAAAGAGCCTCCAGGGCTGCCAACTGTTAATAATCGCTCTCTCTATGTTTTTTTAAATCCAAATACCAATATATCAGAAAGTATGCATGGCGACAGCCTTAAACTATGCACACGTATAGTACCTGACATTTTAGATTAATTTTGGGTAACTTATATACGTCAGTACTACCAAGATGATTCTAAGCCAGCTGATAGGACCAATTTTTATATACACGTAACTTCTATACTATCAGTTGGATTTCAACCAAATTTCGTGTGTGGTATGTGTAACATAACAGATATGACTATGCTTATTTTTAAGAGCAACCAGGGCTGCCAACTGTTAATAAATGCTGTCTCTATTTTTACCCTAATAATATATCAGAAAGTATGTAAGCCAACAGCTTTAAAATTTGCACACGTATAGTACCTGACATTGTAGATTAATTTGGAGAAACTAATATACGTCAGTGCTGCCAACATGACTCTAAGCCTGCTGATTAGTCCAATTGTATAGTACATGTAACTTATATACTAACAAATGGATTTAATCCAAAATTGGCACAACAAGAGAACATAATATTTCAGATTATTTCTGACCAACACATGCATGACATTGTTGCCAACATGATTTTACGTGCGCTAATAGATCCAATGTCTAACTGCATGTAACGTCCATGCTATCCATTGGACTTCAACCAAATTTTGTATTCTGTACCTGAAGCGATGGAACTAACAATATATTCAGTCACCAGGGCTGCCAACTGTAGTGCTCTATTAGACTACATTATACCAGGTATATTTCGAACTAATTAGAAATTTCTATATTATCTACTTAATTTTCGTCATTATTCTAGATAGGTGTATATAGATTGACATGACTCTTAAATTTTAAGAAAAGTAGGCTCTTTAGTTCGTCACGAAACTTCTTGTTTCTAATATGTTTTCTATTTTTCGGTATATTTCGTAATTACTTTTTAATTTCCAGAATTCTGCGGTTTTTAAAGGACCTAGTATTTTGCGTATAATTCTTCTTACTACTTCTAATTTATCCAATTTGTAGTTCAGTACGAGACATACAGGCATTCTGGTTTGACTACGCTGTTGTAGTGCTGTATTTTAAGATCTTGAGACAATCACTTTTTGTTGTATGTAGGCCTATTCCTAGTTATGCCATACGCTCTTTCCATCTTTCGTATTCTTTCTTCTACAGCAGATTCTTCCAAACCTTTTTCTTGAATAATTTCCCCCAAATATTTGAACTTCCTGACCCTCTTAATTTGACCAATTTCTGTTACTAGGATTTCTGGAGAATTTTTTGTTTGTCATAAATTTGTTTTTTTTTCTACCGAATTTCTCAAACCTGTTTTGTAGGCTATGTCTTCTAAGAGATTGACCTGTATTGCTGCGTTTGCCAGATTTTCAGAATGTATGGCAAAATCATCTGCAAATGCTAGGCAGTTTATTTCAATACCTCTGTTCTTTCTGCCCATTGTTATTGGTGATAGCTTATGTTCTTCCAGTTTCTCATTCCAAATTCTTACTACTTTCTCCAGGACGCAATTGAAGAGGAGTGGAGACAAGACAACACCTTGCCTTACACCTGTATTTATTTTGAATGGTTTAGATATTTCACCCTGAAATTTTATTTTTGATATAGTGTTATAATAATTATTTTGCAACATTTGATGCAATTAGTAGTAATGGCCCATTTTGAGAAACTTTTTATCGTTTAAAACCATTAACAGGGAGGCAACCACTTGCTGTGGTTTAATGCTATGAAAGTCAGGGATGATAGCTTTGGTGTGGTATCTGGGGATAAATTGGGAAAATCTGTTTTATTGATCTGTGAGAAATACGAGGTTTAATTTGCGAAATACTTGTGTTGTAACTTGAGCAATTAGAGAGGAGTCTTTCACATCGTCTGCCGCAGTTATTCAACTGGGTGGTGGTGACGTCACAGTTTCCAAGAAGAGACAAGGTAAATGGGAATGCTGTCATTTTATGGAATGTCAGCATATTGTTGAGGTAGGGCTTTTGGTCTTCTTCAGAAAGTAGTGTGGGTCTGAACGCCTACTGAATTATTCTTGACTTCAGTCTCCAACGCACGACTGCAAATCTCGATTTAAGTACAGTAAACTCTCGATTATCCGCGGTAGTCGTGAATTGAAAACCCGCGCATAAAAAGAAGATTAAGAATCCATTTGCTACATTAAAACATTTGGATTTTCCTAACACCCTCGCCCATGTTCTCTGTGATGACGGGCCGTCAGCAGACCTCGTCATTCGGTTCATGAGGGAGAGTGGTTGGTTACTTTCTTAAGTTTTAAAATAGTGTAAGACTTGTAGTTTTTCGTTTAGTCTGTTTTGTGTTTTTACTGTGTATATATCTATTTTTGTACTGTTCAAAAGGCCTTATTTGTTTCATTGTATTTTATCATCCTCTTTTTTTAAATTATAAATCTAAATAAAGTATAATTGTTAGGGCTCACTGTCTGTTTTATATAAACCATTTTCGCTGGAGTTTTAAGGGGCGGAACAGAGAGGTCAACTGCTCCGAAACATATTGTTGCACTTCTCATTTTAATAACAATATGATTTTTGAAGAATACTCAAATATTTTATACTCTGTTACCAAAACAATGGATTACAATATGTTCTTTTAAAGTGCTGGGAAGTGAATCTTCTCCTATTATCTCAAAGGACAGATTTATATTGACAAACTGTGTTCAATATCAGAAAAGATAATGGGGGCTTGTTTGAACTTCACAATGTCCGCTGGGGTTAAATCCAACGTTAACTTTACACTTTAATCTCCACACAAAATTGCAGCAACCATTCCCATTGCTTCATATATCCAGGGTTCTTTGAAAGTACAGTGTCTATTTTCATTTTGGCACATCTGCAACTTTACCTGTACAACGATTAACATTTTTATTTAAATATATGGATCTTTAACTTGTTTCTCCATTATTGACAGGACTGCTAATTTACTAGAATTTAATACTTTGTGGCCGCAATTGATTTTAATGACTATGAATATGGAGCATATGTGCTAAACTTCCAAATCGTCATCATCATTTATTGTACATATGAGGCCATTTAGGCCCATGACAGAAGACCAAAAACAAACATAACAAATGTAAAACTTTGTAAAAAGTTCACTATCCTAATCAATCACAAAGGAAGGAGCATTGTCCCGATCACAGTCTCAAGTATTTATTGCAGATGTCGTTCCATTTTCTTCTATCCATTGCATCATCCAGGATTGATGTTTCTTCCACCTGCTGCAACGTTCTTATCACCCTATCCTTCCGTCTAGTCCTTGGACGGCCTCTTGGGCGTTTGCAAATCAGCTGAGCTTTGAGCACTCTGTTAGGGATAGATTCTTCGGCTCTTACGATATGCCCCATCCTCTGGAGTCGTCTTCCTATGATGACCCTACCCAAATCAGCTTTCCCAAAACGTTGGTATGAGTCCTTTCCTATCTTCCTTCCTCACTATTGTATACAGGTCCATATATCTTTCTGAGCACTTTACTCTCAAATGCACAAATGCGTTCTTCCAGTGTTTGTGAGTTCGCCAATGTCTGATTTCACTAGTGCCATGTATAATTTGATCTTGCTGTTTTGTGATACGAAGCGTGATTTAAATAGGTTATTGAGAGTAAATAAGGTATGATTGGCATTAATAGTCCTCTGTTGAATCTTTATCAATCTCGCTTTTATTAGATAAATTCGAGCGTTGGTATTTAAATTTCTCTACTCGTTCCAAATATAGAGAAATATGGAAAATAAATACTCCACATGTCATAATTCGTAAAGATAAGATCATTAAGTTTGGCTTCCTAAATGGATATCATTAGTCTAAAAATGGTACCTCGTAAGTCAAGTTTTGGCCAGATTGAGAATTGTGTATTAAAATTTGTGTCATATAGCTTTACCTTCCTAGAGTAACCTCGTCAGTCAAAAAATAAATTATATATTGTTGAAGACTTACGAGGTTTCTCAGGAAGGTAAAGCTATTTTTGCCACAAATTTTAATATGCAATTCTCAATATGACAAAAACTTGAATTACAAGGTACCACTTTTAGACTAACGATATGTATTTACATAGAAATCCATTCCCTGATTATAACTATTGGATTTAATGTTGCTGGAGTGCTTGGTATGGCAGGAAGGTAGTGCTCACGATCTCAAAAAAGTTGAGAATGTCCGCTTTAGGGTGCTACTTTTCCATGTCTCATTTCGCGTACCAGTATTTTTTTTTTTAATATTTTCGTATTTCTTCTTGTAGTCAGTAGTTGCTCTAATGTTGGAATGGATTCTCCCGGACACGCACCTCGCTCTAACGATTGGCACTCCAGCTCCACTTCCGACTGAACGCGTCTGGTTAGCGTGTGACGTAGTTGGCGGCGCAGGCGTCGTGGGGCGAGGCGTGGCGCGTCAATACTACGAGATAGCATCTCCGTGGTCCATTCCATTCCCAGCTCATTGACCTCGCTACCTACTTTAATCAAATACTTGTATTACGCTTGTCTCAAATTCAACTTGTGGAAACAGCTTTTCCTCTGGAATATTGGCTTTTATGACCAGGTAACTCCTATCAATACAAAATTAAGAACATCTATTCAATTTTTTTTGCCTACTTTTCACATTTTGCAAAAATGAGGAAAAAGTAGACATGAGATCAATCCGGGCAAATGTCTGTCTGTCTGTCTGTCTGTCTGTCTGTCTGTCTGTCTGTCTGTCCGTCTGTCTGTCCCTATAAACTCCTAAATGCCTGCAGCTATTGAAACAAAGTGTTCTATGAGTAAAGATCTATACCTGAATATCTCAAGGCCATATTTGAAAATAATGTCAGTGCTACCAACTGCTGAAAAATCGCAATTGAAATTTGAGCTCCATGTTGGATATCTTGGAAGGAATGCATGGGAGCTATTCCAAAATGGCACACATACAGATAATACCGGTAGTATTTCAGATTAATTTCCAGTGTAGCCAAAATGATTCTAAGCTTGCTGATAGGTCCAATTTTTAAATGCATAGGCTATAACTTCTACACTATCAATTGGTCAGTTAGTTATTGATGTTTTAAGGAGCGGAACTACGAGGTCATATGCCCCTACTATCAATTGGATTTCAACTAAATTTCGTATGTGCGATGTGTACCAGAACTGAGATGACAATGCGTATTCTTAAGAGCAACCAGGGTTGCCAACTGTTAATAAATGCTGTCTCTATGTTTTTACCCTAATATCAGTATATCAGAAAGTATGCAAGCCAACAGCTCTAAACTTTGCACACGTATAGTACCTAACATTCTAGATTAATTTGGAGTAACGATTATACGTCAGTGCTGCCAACATGATTCTAAGCCTGCTGATAGGTCCAATTTTAAAATACATGTAGCTTACATTATAGGCTACTAACAAATGGATCTCATCCGAAATTGGCACAACAAGTGATGATATTTCAGATTATATCTGACCAACACATGATGACATTGTTGCCAACATGACTTGACGCACGCTGATAGATCCAATGTATCTGAATGTAACGTCCATGCTGTCAGTTGGAATTCAACCAAATGTTGTATTATGTACCTTAAGAGATGGAACTATGCATATATTAATTCACCAGGGCTGCCAAATGTAGTGGTCTATTAGGCTAAATTATGCCAGGTATATTTCGAACTAATTAGAAATTTCGATATTACCAACTTAATTTCCTCATTATCCTAGATAGGTCCATATAATCATTGGCATGAATCTTAGATTTTAAGAAAAGTAGGCTCTTCAGCTCGGCACAGAACTAGGCCTACTTGTTTAATATCTATTCAATCGTTGGTACATGTTTCAACCTTTCTTGATGTCCAATAACATTAATAATTGTGAGCAATAATGTGGTACTTCCTAATTTATTTGTTTTAATTTATTTCCGACGTTTTTGGTCCAAATGCTGCCGACATTCGAGGGTTGAGCCATAAGTCATGGCAACTTTTTCTTTTCTTGCAAACAGGAGACAACACAGAAAATCTATGATATGCATTTGGAAATATAGGGCATGTACGTTTGCCTAGTGCCTGAAGATCAATTCTGACGCCAGGAGATGCTCGTAGGTAAGTGACAGAACACAGGCCATTGGTAAACTTTTTTAAATTTTTTATTATGGTATAGACAGCAAATACACAAGACTACTATTCGCATCTCCTTAATTTTCCTGATTATCATATCAACATTGTAAGGTTGGCAGGTATGCCAAGTCTAGAACATCCGAATATTGTGTATGTTACTGTATTCTGTACTTCAACTATTAAAGGCCAGCTTTCATTCCCACCAAGCGCAAGCTCAACAGCCTTCTAAGTGCTACCCGGTCTAATGAGAATGTCCCGGAACCTTTAATACTGCCGTTAATGCCGGCCTTGGTTTATTGAAGATATGGTACAAAGTGCATCCTGATCCAGCGACATATTTCCTTATGTTGCTCCCATATCTGACTTGGCTGCAACGTGACGTTATGTTATTCATTTCCAACGGGGGGTGTTTTCTAGTAGTGCAAAGAGATTTTATATAAACATTTGAACTGACGGTGGTTTTGGGGTCTGGGGGATGTGAAACGCGAAGATACGTCGACATTTTCAGGAATGATACTCATTGCAATAAGTACTCTAGCTTTCTCATGAGATCTACCAAAAAATGGGCCGATATATCTGACTCCTGGCACTATAAGGGCTAAGTAAATCAAAGATAGATAGATAGATTTACATTCATATTCCTGGGTTAATAAGTAATTTCCCGGGTCTCTACTCTAGAAGTGTTCTCAAGGACATGTGATTGTACCAAGTGGAGTTGCTGGTCGCCGGCCGGACCTGTTTCCAAGCATTAGGAGTCGGTGACGTCATTCTATAGTACACTACGTAACGTGCTCGCTATTACTTGTCAGTACTCGAAACCCAGACCTCATTCCATTGTGTGGGTTGGGTTGAAAGACAGGTTTTACAGGCCTGTGTATTAAAGCGTGTTGTATTCAATTTCACAGTGAGATAGTAACCTTATGGAATATAACGTTGTGTACATTCTAATTACGCAACTCCTTAATTGGTAGTTAATTAATTACCCAATTAAGAATCTCATGTCCTTAAGTATCAGGCATCAAAGTCTTGTTTATTATGTTAACCACTGACAATAGGAAGAACAGCTTAGGGGAGGAAAAAATAACAACAAATAATAATGTTACGGGATTCTTATCTACTACAGTAAACTCTCGATTATCCGCGGGCGGATTATCCGCGGTGCCTGTAGGAGAACATTTTTATAAAAAAGGAAGGTTATGAAACCGAAAATTATTTCTCAAAATTTGAAATAGTTACTATAAGTTATACTTAAACGTAATAAAAATTGTAAATCGCAAATACAATACAGTACACTTAATAATGTACAGGAATTGGAGAAAACACCGTAAGAGACATAATGAAGCAAAAGGACAAGTTGATAGAATTTGCGTCTTCTTCATACAACACACCGAGGAATTGAATCGGTTGAATCGGAAGACAATGAGGAAACGCAGATGCAGAGGACCGTTACTCATGATGCAGCATTAGGACACATTGGCAGGATTCTTCAATACCTTGAAGAGCAAGGCGACGCATCATTTTGTGACAAGATGGTGTTGAGAAAACTCAAATCACAAATAAAGAAAAAGTGTTTCACTACGAAAAAGCAAAAGCAAATTACCGATTTTTTGTTAAACAGTAAACAAGACTTTTTAATAACACACATAACATCGACTGAGTTTTGTTATCATGTGCGTCCTTTTATTCTATAATAAACTTATTTAAAGCACTTGTGTGTTGTTTTTTAGTGCCTTCGACCTTTGTTTAACCATTACCAGCAATTTTGCGGCTTATCCGCGAAATTCGATTATCCGCGGTATCAATTCCGCGGATAATCGGGAGTTTACTGTACTATGAAAATGCCCTAAAGGAAGCAGGGTGTGTGTATAGTTCTGTTTCCTCGTTGACGAGCGGCTCACCTTTAAACTCTAGCTATGCGGATATGTTTACATTCCATGTCTGCGAGAAGCCAAGGCTTTCCCAGTGCGAGCAAGCAGCGAGAATGGACAGAACTATGTGCAGCTGTGCAAGACTGGACACTTGACACCTGCGTGACACGCGAGCTGGCCGCCAGGGCGGGACTTGGAGTCCACGTAGAGTGATAGAGAAAGCATGCTATTCGTTAAAAACCATCAGCTTATTGGTCAGTAGTGAACAATGGCGCTTGCTACTGGCTTACGTTTGAGTAGCCGGTCGTTAACCAGGAATTATAGCCCCACCATTTATATGTATTTCTTGTTTATTTATTTATTTATTTATTTATTTATTTATTTATTTATTTATTTATTTATTTATTTATTTAGCATATGGCGTCTGGTGCCGGGAGTGTCCAAGTTTGTAGCTGCTTCTATGCGGACACCCATTGGGTGAGCTGCACGTACCGTGTGAATGAAGATGGAGTTCAAATAGTTCCAACTTTGGCTACCAGATGTCACTGACACCTAGCGATGAACGTTGAAACTTGATAGAGCGTTTCTAGCGAAATATAACCTACAAATTTGGTTACACACTACCAATATTGTGGTAGGTTCTTTATCATGCCATAAATCTATGACCTGGGTCCGCCGGCTTTACTTCCCCTCCGAAGGAATGCATATTGAAGGATTTCAACGCTCTTTAAAAAATCTGACGACTTCGGCCGGGTTTGAACCCGCGGTCTTGGGCATAGCAGTACAGCATGCTACCGAGATATTTCCATTGCCTTTGGGGCGGACCCTCTCTTTCTTTTCCTTATCTCTCTTTCATGGCTGTGACTCTTTCCGAGTACGGTCATCAATTTTAATTCTTCGAAGTTGAGGGCATTTTTTTTCACTGTCTTTTATTACCATTATTTATTAATTTTTACTCCTTCTTCTTGCAGTACATAGTTCAAGTTCCTCTGCGACCACGAGCAGCTAGCATTCTTGGTTGTCGCCCCAAAAGTCCGGGTTCAGTTCCCAGCCATGCCAAGAAATTTCATTTTGTTTTGAGGGCTGGGACGTGGTACACTCAGCCTTGTGAGGAACAACTGAGAAGAGGCGGGTTCGATATCCACCTCAGCCTCAGCAAGGTTTTCCGTTGTTTCCCACTTCTATTCCAGGTAAATGCCGCGATGGTTCTTAACCTAAGGCCACCGCTGCTTCCTTCCCAATTCTCACTTGAATAAAAAATACACCACTAATACAGGAATACAAATACACCACTAATACAGCCAACACAATAACACAGGTTGAAAATTAAAATACTTAGCCTGCTTCCAGTTGTCCGACTGGGTCAGGAACGGAATGAATGAAGCCCCCATCTAGCGGCGAGGATATGAACTTTGCCAGCTGCCGAAGCCTGTCGCACTCCTCTGTGGCATTGATTAAATGAATGAAATGATAGTAGAGAGCGTTGCTCGAATTACATATTTGACAGGGAAAACCGGAGTACCCGGAGAAAAATCTGCCTGCCTCCATTTTGTCCAGCACAGATCTCACATGGAGTGACCTGGATTTGAACCACGGACCCATCGGTGAGAGGCCGGCGAGCTGCCGCCTAAGCCACGGAGGCTAGAATAACACAGGTTATCAGACAAAAATTCTACACACCCAAGTACACATTGCTACGATATCCAAAGCCCCTAAATAAACTAACTGGAACAGCGTGTAATTATTAGGGTGTAGGTGAATGGAACTTTTATAAAGGGTACAATCCCGGCATTTTCCGGAAAGTAGTGTGAAAATCCCATTTCTTAGAATGGTCACTGTTGTCGCCGGAAATCTTGTATGGGGTCCGGTTCGGTCATGGTTTGCTACATTAGAAGTGGTACCACTGTTTCCCAGACATCCGGCGTGGTTTAGCGAGGAAGGAAATGACTTGTCGTAAGGTCGACTGATGTTCACGATACGATAACCTTATCAAGTTTCCGCTTTGAATCAGTCCCGTCCACAACCTTCTTTGCGGTCACTAACGACTTGTGATAACATATGGGCGTAGATCTGAAATTAAACCTCCACCGATCAGCTCAACTATGGACACTCCCACACTCTGCCTCTAAGGGAATACCCCCCAGGGGCTCACATCTAATGGGACGTGGGTTGGCGACCACGGGACCCCAGCTGTGTCCGGCATTGCTTCCACTTGTGCCAGGCTCCTCTCCGGCTTCTTTCCTGTCAACCTTCCTTGGTCAACTCTTGTTCTGTTCCTAACCTGACGGTATTATGGTATCCGAGGCCTACGGAGTCCTTCACTTTCCCGCCTTAATTGGATCTTTTCTCATCTTTCCTGATCCCTCATTCTTCGAGGGGACAGATTTCTTCTCTTCTTTTCATTATACACACATCAAAAAAAGTTTTGCATCACCTCGGTTCCAAGAGTTCCGGAACCGTTAAATACAAAGGGAATAGAGATCAACACAAACAACATTTCAGCTCGTTTTATTGCTCATGAGACCCACACATTGCATGTTGTACCATCATACAGCTAGACTTTCAGCATTTGTGGTCCAGATTGCAGTACACACCACTACCTCTAATACCCAGTAGCACGTCCTCTTGCATTGATGCATGCCTGTATTCGCCGTGGCATACTATCCACAAGTTCATCAAGACACTGTTGGTCCAAATTGTCCCACTCCTCAACGACAATTCGGCGTAAATCTCTCAGAGTGGTTGGTGGGTCAAGACGTCCATAAACAGCCCTTTTCAACATATCCCAGGCATGTTCGATAGGGTTCATGTCTGGCGAACATGCTGGCCACTGTAGTCGAGCGATGTCGTTATCTTGAAGGAACGCATTCACAAGATGTGCACGATGAGGTCGAGAATTGTCGTCCATGAAGACAAATGCCTCTCCAATATTCTGCCGATATGGTTGCACTATGGGTCGGAGGATGTCATTCAGGTATCGTAAAGCCGTTTCGGAGCCTTCCATGACCACCAGTGGCGTACGTCGGCCCCACATAATGCCACCCCAAAACATCAGGGAACCACCACCTTGCTGCACTCGCTGGACAGTGTGTCTAAGACGTTCAGCCTGACCAGGGTGCCTCCAAACACGTCTCCGACGATTGTCTGGTTGAAGGCATATGCGACACTCATCGGTGAAGAGAACGTGATGCCAATTCCGTGGGGTCCATTCAGCATGTTGTTGGGCCCATCTGTACCGCGCTGCATGGTGTCGGGGTTGCAAAGCTGGACCTCGCCATGGACGTCGGGAGTGAAGTTGCGCATCATGCAGCCTATTGCGCACAGTTTGAGTTGAAACACGACGTCCTGTGGCTGAACGAAACGCATTATTCAACATGGTGGCATTGCTGTCAGGGTTCCTCCGAGCGGCAATCCGTAAGTAGCGGTCATCCACTACAGTAGTAGCCCTTGGGCGGCCTGAGCGAGGCCTGTCATCGACAGTTCCTGTATCTCTGTACCTCCTCCATGTCCGAACAACATAGCTTTGGTTCACTCTGAGACGCCTGGAAACTTCCCTTGGTGAGAGCCCTTCTTGACACAAAGTAACAATGCGGACGCGATCGAACTGCGGTATTGACCTTCTAGGCATGGTAGAACTACAGACAACATGAGCAGCGTACCTTCGTCCTGGTGGAATGACTGGAACTGATCGGCTGTCGTACCCCCTCCGTCTAATAGGTCCTGCTCATGCATGGTTGTTTACATCTTTGAGCAGTTTTAGTGACATCTATGAACAGTCAAAGGGACTGTATCTTGGATACAATATACACAGTCAACGTCTATATGCCGGAGATCTGGGAACCGAGGTGATGCAAAACTTTTTTTGATGTGTGTATTTCCTTTTCTCTTTAAGATTCCCGCACTGTTTTTGTTAACTGGATCCCCGTGTATCCAAATTACCTTAAGCGAATTGTTTAATCTACACTACATTTTGTAGATATTTTGAATCTAAGTTGCAGTTTGTAAGTCTTTTCTATCTAAATTACATTTTGCGAGTATTTTCAGCCTCAACCGCATTTTGCAAGTATTTTCAATCTACATTGCATTTTGTATGGTGGGCATTTTGTAAGTATTTTGATTTTCAATTGCATTTTGTGAGTATTTTGAATCAGGAAACACACTACACCTCTTTGCTCCTCTTTAGACGCCTCCATGTCACTGGTTTCTGTACGACTGATTTTGACGCCTCCATGTCACTGGTTTCCGTTCGACTGATTTTGACGCCTCCATGTCACTGGTTTCCGTACGACTGATTTTGACGCCTCCATGTCACTGGTTTTCGTACGACTGATTTTGACGCCTCCATGTCACTGGTTTCCGTACGACTGATTTAGACGCCTCCATGTCACTGGTTTCCGTACGACTGATTTTGACGCCTCCATGTCACTGGTTTCCGTACGACTGATTTTGACGCCTCCATGTCACTGGTTTCTGTACGACTGAGTGCAGTGTGCTTGCTCGCTCTGTCGTCTCGTAGGTGTGCGTCGTGTTTGGTACCTCAGCGCTCTCGTAGGGACCGCACCGTCGTATCCAGGCCAGGGCATTACGATCCGTTTAGCGATTTTATAGCCTATGGCTCGTTTCTTTTTGAATGGCCCTTATACTAACTAATAGATTAAATAGTTAGCCAGTCAATTAGCACGGAATATCCCTGGTACAAATTGTCGGATATTCGGCAATTAGATCGACAAGTCTGTGTTCATAGTGTTGCGGGGATTAACATTTTGGAGTGTCGTATTGAGTCATGGATAATTAGTGTGTTGCGATTAGAAAGAAGTTGAAGAACTCGGACTTAACGAACCAACAGTTCAACATCGCAAGGGGTTGATGCAAATTGAAACCAAGAAATTGTTTCTTTTACGAGCGTGTTGTTCAACCACATCAGCATATCGGGAACCTACTGTCGACCAAAGTATTATGTGCACTCGAGTTTGAAGGTTGTTTGTGAAGTAACCAATAGACCTATATAAAATCCAATAACATCATCATTTTCGTCGTTCTATTGCACGTTAACTCACGTTGGTTTGGAATTTTAATTTTCATTTTAATATTTTTTGTCGCAGTTGGAGCACAAAAAGTGGACGTTTTTAAGCGTGTTTCAACCATGCGTCACATTTAAGAATTATTATCTCAAAAACCCGTCATCAGATCGAATCCAAATTTTAACACGATATACATTGGAATGTTGTATAACTGGTTTATTAATTTCAAAATTTTGCGTGTCCAAGAAAAAAAGTTATCATTTTTGTAAGGTAACTTTTTCTCGGCTCGGGGTGGTTGGAAAATGTAGTTCTTGGTTGCGATGTAATCCTTATACATCAAAAAGTTATGCTGTATGACTGTGAAATACGTAAATTAACTCACTTATTTTATAACGGTTTGTATTTGTAGGCGGAAATAACACATCGTTCACCAGCTACCCGCTTCCGGAAAAGCTGTACAGCGTTGCCGAAATGGAGCCCATAACGCATCATGGCGTGCCTCGCTCGGAAGTGATGGGCTCCAACACAGCAACGCTGTACAGCTTTCACGGAGCGGGTAGCTGGTGAACGATGTGTTATTTCCGCCTACAAATACAAACCGATATAAAATAAGTGAGTTAATTTACGTATTTCACAGTCATACAGCATAACTTTTTGATGTATAAGGATTACATCGCAACCAAGAACTACATTTTCCAACCACCCCGAGCCGAGAAAAAGTTACCTTAAAAAAATGATAACAAATTTTTTTCTTGGACACGCAAAATTTTGAAATTATTAAACCAGTTATACAACATTCCAATGTATATTGTGTTAAAATTTGGATTCGATCTAATGACGGGTTTTTGAGATAATAATTCTTAAATGTGACGCATGGTTGAAACACGCCTAAAAACGTGCACTTTTTGTGTTCCAACTGCGACAAAAAATATTAAAATATAAATTAAAAATTCCAAACCTACATGAGCTAACGTAACATAGAACGACGAAAATGATCAGGTTATTGGATTTTATGTAGGTCTATTGGTTACTTCACAAACAACCTTAAAACTCGAGTACACATAATACTTTGGTCGACAGTAATTAGCTTATTGACCAGGACTCTGTATGTCGTTAGAATGCCATTAGCCGGCTCATAAAGACTACAGTCCAGCCTTATCTTTTCCATCTCAGATTTTTTTTTACATTCGAATTGAGCCACTATGGACTACGGAGTAACAATCAAAATCAATGTTTCGTTCTAGATCGTCTGCCAGCTTTGATGTCCTGCCAGTATCTCTTGAGCCCATCACTCAGCGCCTTCTTCCGATCTTCTGAAAGAGGTCCCCTCCGTCTTTTGGGTTCTGCCCCTACCTTAAATCCCTGGTAATTTTTGATTAGGTGTCTGAATTCACACCTGTTCATAATTTTGCAGTCCGGAACACCAATTTCAAGAAGGTCTTTGTTACATTCTTCAAACCATGCCATTTTTTTCTTCTTTGGTTTCACGAAATTCCAAATTTTCTTTGTTAGACGATCGTTGGACATTCTGAAAATGTGTCCATAGAACAACAACCTTTTCCTTTTTATTGTTGACGTGACTGGTTCTATCTTTCTATATAACTCTTCGTTTGACTTCAAACGTATGTGCCCGTCAACCCATCTGTTGCCTAAATTTTTTCTCAATACCCTGCGTTCTCTTTTGACCAACTGGTCGACTAGTCCCCGCCTGTTCATAGTCAAAGTCTCCGAAGCATACAATGCTTCAGGTTTGACAACCGTGCTGTAGTGTCTTAATTTGGCTCCAATGCTCAGCGACTTATTATTATAGAGATTTTTCGTCAGGTGATAGGCTCGGTCTAATTTCCAGATTCTAAGATTAATTGCTTCCTGTTCCAGGCCATTACCTAGTTTTTTTTCGCTTTTTGTTGTTCATCGTCACGATTTTCGTCAATGAAAGCGGCTTCTTTTTTTGACTGTAGTTTTCTTTTAATCATAGGTTTGTTGACAATGACATCAGTAAAATATAACTGAGGAACATCGAATCACGAATATGTTGATCAGATCTTGATGATCTATTGACCTTTCTGGAGTTCGTTTACTCTAAATTGGCCATGTTTCCTCGTTGCGTACCCTCATTATTACCAGATATACTATAGGCCTACGAGTTGCGTCACACACATTTCCCTTCCCACTTAAACAGACGGAGGGCTGCTACCATAGCTGTCGTTAAAATATGTGCCACTTTGCATTTTAATTTATTATTTGAAAATTTAAGGCAGTAATTTATGTGCCACGGCTTTAAATGTATTGTAGACTGCTTATTTTTAAATTGGATCATTTTATTTGGCAGTAATTCCTCCTTGTCCAGTGCGTTCACAAAATTGTTAAAGAGCCTGACGTTTCAAAGAGTTGCTTACCTTCTGCCTTACTGAGTAATAAATAGGTTAAAAGTTCCGCCTAATCAATACTTTTTATTAAATATGATCACTGTGTGGTCATTGGTGGGACATGTTTCGAAGCCTGATTATTTTTGGCCCCTTCTTCAGCCGATATGAATGAATTAATGAATGTCAAAGACACAAGATAAACGTATAGCGTAACACTAAACAGTCCCTTGTCATTAAACCTTGTATGGTGCAACCGATTATGCTATCGAAGCCACTAGAGTAACAAATGATGAGGTATTAAGACGAGTGGGGGTGGAGAGATGTTTCTGGCGACTGCTAATGAAGAGAAGAGATAGGTTGGTAGGCCACATTCTAAAGACACCGAGGAATAGCTAACTTAAGTTATAGGAGGAACGGTCGAGGACAAGAACTGTAGGGATTGACCAAGGTTAAAATATGTTTCAACTGCCTCGGATGTAGGGTGTGGTAGCTAAGTCGGGATGAAACGAATAGCTGAGGACAGGGAGTTATGGAGGGCTGCATCAAACCAGTCAAAAGACTGAAGGCTCAGACGACAACATAGTTATTGAAGAAACCTTCTGTCAAAGACAAAATTATTATTATAATTATATCGTATGGCCTCGGGTGCCGGGTGCAAGCTTTGTAATTTGACACCCAGAGGGTAGCTTGCATGTCGAATTTCGTTGTTCCTTGAATCACTATGAAAGTCAAGGAGGTTAGATAATAGATATCTAAGCTCCTTGAACACACTAGCGCTTTGTAGTAGAGAAATTAGGGACTTTGTGTTGGCGGAAACTACCGAGATTAATTTTGCCATTATGAACACGGCCTACTGAATTCAAATGGGTTCTTTGACATGCCAACATCGTATGACAGGCGTGTCGTATTTTTGCCGCCTTTCAAAAATCACTTACCACGACCAGGAGCGAACCTGCAATCTTCGGGTTAGTAGACCGACACGCTATCCACTCACCCACCGTGGCATGTAAAGACAAAATAATGAACATTGATGGAACAAATCTATCCACCGTTGCTCTGAGTATGAGCTCACGATCTAAATCAACTCGCCCATGTGTTCCGTGAATTATGAATTCACCATCTGTCCTTGTTAGCCACTTATATTGTGTGCAGTGAGCGAGCGCCTTACCTAACACGATCCTGGTACTCTCAATCCTACTCATATTTAAGGGGGAACATAAAGCTTAAGGAGCCAAAACAATAAGGATTTCAATATTCTAGGGCCCGGATGTTGAATCCGTAAAAAAGTTTTAAAATTCACTTAAAACTCTCAAAAATGACTAATAAATGACCTAAAAATTCGAAAAATGCACTATAAAATGGAGAAAATGATCTTATAATAATAAACTCGTCAATATTTCAAAAATGAAATTTTAACCTCAAACTGAATAGTCAATCAAAATAGATTTCTAGCACTTAACAAAAGGTTTATGTGCACTTTAGTCTGAGTTGCACTGCACTACGAATGCCATTCTCATGTTGTCAAATGTACATGATCTGCGGTTATCACTGCTAAATCCTCCTCAATCCCATCCATGCAGTAGTTTTCACCAGAAAGATTGAGATTTTGCAGAATGTTTTATACCCGGTGTTTTAGTCCAGCACTTTTTTTCAATTCTAATGCAATACCCGCAGCAATTTCGCCACGATTGTTGCTAAGACTAGTTTCCACCCGGTTGATTAAGGAAATCGAATCAATATTTCAATATTTTAAATCAGCTACTAGCTTCTTCTTAACTCTGAGGCACACGTAACTCCCTCATATAAAGCTGTGGCATGACTGAATTGGAAAAAATGACCACAAAAGGCCGATTTCTCTAAAATAAGACCCAAAATTCTACTAAACATAAAATTGCTCTTAAAATGGAAAATAGGAAAAATTTATGCAAAAAGAGGCTAAATGAAAATGACATATTGGACAACGGGATAGCCCGTCCGGAGTTTCTATGTACTTAAGCATTGTTTTAGACAGCTCAGTAAATAGATGACATGTCATCAACATCCGGGCCCTAATTATAACTAACGTTCGGATGTTTAGGACCTACAGAAACGAGGAATATGCAGGCAAATATGCCCTAAAAACACTGATATAGGATCTCAAAAAGGTACAATAGCACCTAATGGATTTACATGCTTTCTAAAAACAAGTGTCATTGATATCCCGCCAGGAGATGACAGTTCGACGGGGTGCGGGGTGTCTTGCAGTACGCATGCGCGGCCCGTCTATTCCAAATCTAAATATAACGGCTACCCGCATGTCTATGGTTGTCAATGCAGCAGACGACACGCAGCCAGCAGAAGAAGGAATTTTCTGAATGAGTGAAGCAAGTAGTGACCAACTTTGTTTTTGGAATGCGCGATACGCAGTGAGCGGGAAGAACTTGGCAGTTCAAACCCAACTGCCATCTCCTGGCGGGATATCAATACTAATATAGTAGGCCTAAAATGTTATTCTTCTTATTAATTCTAGATTCAAACCTAAAGAAAAAAAGACAGCTACATTGATTTCATGAATAAGTGTACGTTAAAAAGGTTCTCAAATTTTTATCGCTGAATGTTTCAAGAGACTCGTAGAAAGCATTTTCTCGCATTAAGAACTGAACAGAAATCACATTTCCTGTAAAAGAGAAAGAAAATGCCCCAAGTTAAATAAAATACCACCAAGTTTAGTTACAGTTAAATATTTTCTTATAGTCTTACAACAATAGACAAGTTTTTAAATATTAGCGCCACTAACGCATACAAACCTCGCAGCGGCCAGCGGATACTATATTTTAAGTCCACTACCTACCCCTAAAATATTACCAAGATATGATCTTTTTATCATTTCAGATGATCTTGTCGACTTCATCGTTATGCTTGAGTCTAACGTTATGCGTTACGGAGACTGCGACCGCGTGACGTCATGCAGCCGCGTGGGAAGTCTTAAGTTAATGGGTAACGGACGGCGAGTGCGTGACGTCATGCGGCCACGCGGGAAGCCTAAGTTAATGGGTAATGGAGTCCGTTGAAAGAGTCCTAGGGCGTCGAGTGACCTGGGGCTTCGAGCGAAGCGAGAAGGCAGTTGTAGCATGCGTCATTTGAAATGATATAAAGTCTAGTCTTTCTGAATGACTGTAACTATTTTTATGACTTACCTTGGTTTGCAGGTGACGTGGTGGCTGCTGATCTCGTCATCCGCTTTATATTGTTACGAATGCTAGACAGCTTCGTCGCCCCGCGCGTGACTCAGGCCGCCCCAGACTATCCTGACTGTGTGTTACCAGCGATTTGCGCAACAAGAAGACAGGCAGTACAAACAGACCGTCTCGTATATTCGTGGCCCTACTGGTGTTGGAATTCTCGAGAAGGTGTGAACCCCGGTCAATTCTGGAAATATCCATCGAGTCACCAGCCTCGCTATATAAAGCGACTTGGCCAGCGAGGGAGGAACAGTGTTCTTGAGCGAGTGCGACAGTAGTTGGTGACGTGACGTGCGAAATTACGAAACCCAAGTGAGGCTGATTCTCTTGACAGCGAAGGAGTGTGAATCATACGGAGGGACTGTGTATTTGAAGAGTGTGTGTTTTCCAGTGCGACAGAGGTCATTGTGGTGAATTGCGAAACAGTGTGTAGTATGGTATTCAGAAACAGTGAGTGACAGACTGAGTGCAGTTATTTCCAGTCAGGACTCGGGTCCACCTCATTAGCGAGAGGATTAACTGCAAGACCGAGTGAAAGGGTGGGTCGAGCTCCATAAATGAGGTAGCTTCTGTAAGACAGCTAATTGTTTCTATTGGCTTATTGTACGGTGTATATTTCTGACCTGCAATAAAGCAAGCGTTTCTTTAAAGAAACAATTGTGTTGTGCTTCTACCCACCGTAATCCAGTTAACGAACTTGCCACTAGGGGCAACACGTATCAATATTCGGGAGAGTGGGTTAGGGCCAACAATCTAAATTTTAAAGTGATCATTGACTCAAAAGACTTAGTTCTTTTTTGAATTCTGAATGTTTGCTTTCCGCATGTCTTTTTTAAAAATTAATATTATATAATTTTTGTTTTATTATTACTGTAGGTCATTACCGTATTTAGACATCCACCTTTAAAATTTAAAGTTATCTACATTTGTATCAACCTACTTATCTGCGTTAAAAGGGGCAGATGGCCTCGTTGTTCCACCCCTTTAAAACCGCAACAAGTAGAACGATGTTGGTTCTCCATCATAGTATTAGTTGATGAAGATTTTATTGCACAACAGAAAGGGGATGTCAAATGAAAGGGAAGGATGGAAGGAGTATTATGTGAGAGAGTTCCTTTAAATCTTATCTTGTGGTTGAACTGAATACAGATCAGTCAGTCACTTGTTAAATACCATGTAAACATGGAGGAGTGGAGAGCTGTCAACAGAGTTGTGATAAGCTGATATCATTGATTGTCACAATACTGGTGACGTAACTGGTGAGACTACTTTAGAGCTATCTGTTGCCCAAGACAGACAACAGAATTGGCGAGCGGATGCGGATGCGGGGCGGGTGCGGATAACACTCGTGCGGATGCGGGGCGGGTGCGGATAACACTCGTGCGGATGCGGGGCGGGTGCGGATAACAGTCGTGCGGATGCGGGGCGGGTGCGGATAACACTCGTGCGGATGCGGGGCGGGTGCGGATAACACTCGTGCGGATGCGGGGCGGGTGCGGATAACACTCGTGCGGATGCGGGGCGGGTGCGGATAACACTCGTGCGGATGCGGGGCGGGTGCGGATAAAGTTTTGATTATTCGCGCAGGGCTCTGTATAGCAACACTGCTGCTGTGAGACCAAAGACATGTGTGAATGCGAGTTCTTTGTGTCACTCAAGTGCCCCTCGCTCATCACGGATGCTGCTCTGACCTAGTTCCATCTCTTAGCACCCAGTCGTTGCTAGGACACATTCATTGCTGTGATGAGCACACGATACTGGCTCCAAGGTCAGCAATGGATTGGATTTCATTTAAGACTTTGTTGTTTCCATGACCGAACTTTGATGATTATTATTATTAATATTCAGACCCCAAGACTCAGAGAATAGTTGTTGTTAATTCATTATGCTTGTGACTTCTTGGTTTTCAGGCCCGTGCTCTGTTAACTTGCGGAGTGAGGGGAAGGGGCAAGCGTGAAGAAAAGGGCCTTTTCACGAATTGATTGCCGGCGGTTGAGATGAGAACTATTGTTTGTTTACTTGTGTCACACGTCAGTCTGCTTCTTTGACAGGTATAGTTGCGCGAGTAGGATATGACTCAGCTCCAGTAGCCTCAGTCATCGTTTAACTGTCTGTGGTGACATGAGCTCTTGTGACGCGCAATGCTGCTTGACTTATGTGCAGAATGCACCCTGTCATCGCTGTGTTCGCCGCTTCGCCCCGCGGGGCAGCTGCTACAATAAACAACAACCACTGGTGCAGCCACGCTCAGCGGCAATCAAATCTTAAATTGGGTAATATCTGCCATTCCTGAGTATTCCAATAGGGCCCTTGTCTAAACCACTGTGGTATTGCGAATGAGTGAGTGAATCACCAACCAATGCTTGCCACGGTGGGTGAGTAGTTATCGTGACGGACTATCAACCCCTAGCTTGCAGGTTCGCTCTTGGCCATGGTAAGTGTTTTTTGAAAGGCGACAAAAATCCCGACGCGCATGTCATACGTTGTTGGTACCGTATGTTAAAGAACCCATTTGAATTCAGTAGGCCGTGTTCATAATGGCAAAATTAATCTCGGAATTTTCTGCCAACACAAAAGAAAGTTCCTCCTTTCTCTACTAGAAAGCGCTATAGTATCAAGGAGCTTAGATATTGGCTTTCATAGCGCTCCAAGGAACAACAAAATTCGACATGCAAGCTGCCCTCTGGGCGTCAAAACAACGCTTGCTCATGGCACCCGGGCACAGATGATATTATTATTATTATTATTATTATTATTATTATTATTATTATTATTATACCGACCAATGTATTTGGATCTGTTAATACGCACGGGCCGGGAACCCCGCACATCTGTCATTATATATCTTCATCATCTGCGTTCCACATTCCACTGGCGGCTTCGGTGGCGTAGTTGGTAGCATGCTGAGTTTCTATGCCCAAGATAGCGGGTTCAAACCCGGCCGAAGCCATCGGATTTTTTAAGAGCGTTAATAATCCCTCAGTATGCCTTCCTTCGGATGGGAAGTAAAGCCGGCGGTCCCATGTCATAGATTTATGGCATGTTAAAGAACCTTCCACTAATTGCACCTGTGTGAGGCTAAATTGGATAGGTTAAGAATGTAAACAACGCTCCTAGGTTTCTACGTTCGTTGCCAAGAGGCGACTGCGGTGGCGTCTAGTAGCTGAGTTCTGAACTTACGCTAGTAGTCGTTGACGGTGGCGCTTGGTGGCAAAAGTAGGAACTATTTGAAAAATTCTAAGTTGCAGTACTTAAATTAAAAAACAGATAACACACACTAATACAGTCATCACAATTAACACTGGTTATCAGACAGATTCTACACACACCCAAAGTACACGGGGCTACATGACCGCGTTATCGCAGCCCCTAAACTTAAGAACCAACCAACCACATTCCTCTGAGGTCCACTCCTCTGAGGTCCACGGAGCTTGAACCCGAATAGGTAGTTAGGTGTGTGCTGATCTTGTCTGATAACTAGGAGTGGTGTTTTTCGCAAATGCGATAACGCACCAAATACTCAGAATGCCTTGTAGACCTACTCTTGTATTTTCACTTTTCACGACCTATAGCCCACTTTTCAATATGTTTTCAGAAAGCGACAAAATCCGAAATAGACTCAAAATGCGGAAAATTGTACCAAAATGCTACATAAATGCAAAATCCATGATTTTTATTCTTTCTTTCCTTACGGAAACTTAGAGAGAGGAGTTTGTACACCCTTCTACGCCAGGATAATGCCGGAATGTTTCCTAGCTCAATGCCACGGCCACCTCTTCCAAATCCTAGTCTTCGTTACATAATTTTCAGATAGGCTACGTCATCTCACAATGGCACAATTTATCAAATGTATTCCATTCACACCCAAATACATGGGGCTATATGACCACGATGTCGCAGCTTCTGAAATAAGCAACAAGAACTAGACTTCTACGACACAGGAATACAACAGTTGATCACATGATATGACTGGTGTCTCAATTCTGGTGGTGATGAAATAGCTCAAACATTGCTCTATCTGGTGCCAATGAAGTCTTTTATGCAGCTATGTTTTCTTTTTACAACCGAAGTTCATTCCAGATGAAATGGAACAGTAAAATTAGATCGATATGGAAAATTTAACTATTGATATTGTAACTTTGTCGGTAAACACAAAAATAATTCTAATTACTGGAATAAGTAAAACAAGTAACCTGGCAGCTGCTCTCTGGTGACGAACAGAGGAATTTATCTAAATTTTTTGTAATTTTTGTAATCTCATTGATATACTAAACCCTTTGGAAAATAGCATGTAGACAAGATTCAAAATTTCGGGGTCGTAATGGATTCTTGTGAATGTGATTTAGAGGTTTTGCTATCAACATAACTTCCAGGGTTCATAAGGTTAACTTATTATTATTATAAAGCCAAGAAAAACAACAGGATCTACTAACAAATGAAATTTATTAACTGAATCAAACATAAAAAAAGAAAACTATAACCACCCTTTTATTGTTCACTCGCGTGAACAGATCTAACACTGACCAGCCTGACGTACCGTGACGACACGGCATGACAGCTGTCAACAAGCATTGTGACTGAAATGTCACTTAAGTCAGAGTAACAAAAGAAAACGGATCACAAGATCCAAATATAACAAACAAATAAAATAGTACAAAAATTTAATATTTATGAGCGACACGGGTTTTAAGACTAGTTCAAGTAATGAGCATTTTGACGGGCGCTCGTTTCCGACCAAAACAGTTGGTTCGGGAACGGACTCCGTACTGCGAAGGACGAATTACGGAAATGTGGGAACAACAATTACATAATTATATACACTACTGACATGCTCTAACCTTAGATTACCACAACCAAATACACGTGTGTATTATTTAAAATAAGGGCTGCGGAATTACCGACTTATACCTTAAACACTAGGAAGGCATAACATGACATGAACAGGTTTGGCCGGTTGCCAAATTATATTTATATGAATACAATGGCCTTGAAAATAAGAGCCAACAACAACAAAATATAACTTTTAATTTTCACGCCGGAAAGTTTGGCGTTTTAAAACAATGAACAAATAAGTCGTAGTAATGATAAAAGAAACTTGGATCGACAACATGGCAACTTCCCAAATTAAACCAAATGAAATAACCTTAACTCATTAGGCTTTAAAGCAAACATAACGTGTCATAACGAGCTGGAGACAACCGGGCCTGTTATCGCATCACCGAGAGAGTGGCTGATTTCTTCCCCCAAGTAGTAATTAGTGCCATGCTAAATATAGATTCTGGCCCATAGCCAGCGTACAGCACCTTTGCTAATCGCCACCTGTTAAACGCGTACAAATAAATAACACATTATCTCAAAACATCCTCTCAGGGATTTTTAAGAATACATTCCCAGGTCAAACTTATCCCCACGGATAACTAGTTTGCCGGAATAATATCGCAGTCATGGACAGGCTTTACCTCTCCTCATCATCATCACTTACACCCAAAAACACGTGGCACATTTCTCGAAGATCTCGTCGTAGCATTAATCAGCACACCCCTCAGATAATGACACACAACATGTCCAAATGACAATAAAGAATAAATAACAGGATCAGTCCTAGCCCGAGTTATCAAAGCAACAAAACACTAATTTTCCCCCCACGTAATAATTAGTTTAACATATCATTAAATCAGTCCATTTATCATTGTCGTTCCTAGGTTCTCATTCATGGCTACACTTTTTATAGATACGTTAATCGATGCGGCCATTTCGCTATAAGAATTACGTAACATAAGGACCACATTTAAATTACAAAATTTACTGTACAACATAATTGTCACGCAATGCCAAAATTTACTACACGCATGTCAGTTAAGAAATCAAACCCTAAAATTTAAATTAAATCACACAAATAAAATCTATACAAAGTTCCACACATCTCTCGCGATTCCCCTCGTCCAAAATCAATAAATCAATTTTTTAATACTCATCACTTAAACTGCTTTCCAGAGGCCTCCCGCCTCGTCAATTCCCATCATTAGGCCGTTAGCCCATAACACTGATGGTAATGGAGGATGAAGCTTGCTGTCTTCTCTCCATGGTCGACATTTTGCTGCTGTTAAAACACAATTAAATCAAAGTTTTTAAACTGTTCTATCTGCGTTCTAAGTATTTTATTTCCTCAGATCGTCCTATGCAGAATCGTCGACTTTCCCTATTCTATGGCTAATTGCCATCTCACAATTTATGAAAATTTCCAACTTCGTTGCCGACACACAACTATAATTTTAAAACCATATCGTCTTAAGGACGTCTTAAATGACTGTCGAAGAATAATTAGGAGTGCCCCGGTTCATCTCAGACATTTGTATATATACAGAAAGCCTAAAGTTTCAATGGTGGGAGTAAAACAGCTCCTCAATATTTTAAGTAATGGGCCTATAATTATGTGTGACCTCTCAAAATTCTTGTATTTTCTCACAGGTCGCGAATCTGCCGTCGAACAAGCAAACCGATCGCTAGATCTTTTTATATCCGATTGCCGCGCAAAACACACTGACGCTATGTTCTGGCGTCATGTTTTCTTATTGGTCCGATAAGTTGGCGTTGGAGCTCTGACCTTACAAATCCCGCCCTTATTTTCACGTCACGACTATTCTCCTCTCTCTCACTCCTTGCCTTGTACGCAGCATTGTGGCCTTTTATGGTCACGTACGCCACAGCGTCATATCTGATTTTCTCAGAAATCCAAGAATAACATTGGTTGTGAAACTATTGGTCATTTCCAGCCAGCACGTAGCATGTCTTACCAAGTCCAGATTTCTTGCTACATCAATATTACTCAAATATCCAGCATATCATGTATTTAGTATTTCCATCGTTTTTATTAATATGAAACATTATTATTGGACACAATGATAAGGGTTCATCTGACCCCTAGTTGATGAAATTCGAACTCAAATGAAGTCGAATTTCACATCCCCTACTTTTCTGGCTCAAATTTGAAGTTGCTGGTCACCCTCAAATATAATGACTGTCCGCCTCTGTCTGTTTCAGTAGCCGTCTCGTTCCAAACTCATTAGGAAATTCCTGTATACTTATGCCCTCCGGCCTCTTTCCTTGCTACTCGTCTCCCCTCTCACTCTTTCAAAACATCAACATATTCATTAACGACTTCCGCCTGAACTTGTAAACACGTCAGAGCTGTCTTTTGAGCGCTTTCACCACTCGAGTACCCCCGTATCTTATGTTGTATGTTATCACGCGAATGTTTAATTTGCTGCAGTAACATTATTTCTCGGTTCGTATGGCTCTCTCTGATGATACAATTTTAAATGAGATATTATACACTGCCATGTTTCCTGTGCTCACCTTTCGGACTCTGTAGGCGTTGTTACCTAAGTTCGTAACCCCTAGTTGAACTTCCTTAAGCCGCTCCTGTCTCTTCTCCATTTTACCGTGATGTCATCTCCTTCTTCTCCCCCGCGTTGCCATCTTCTTCCTTCTCCCTTCTTCTTCTCCGATTCCCGTACAATAACTTTTTTTTACCATATTTCGAGACCCTTGCCTGACACGGTCTGCGAATCTCTCCTGCTATTCTTCTGTTTCCTATTGTCGGCTGCTCTATTTTCTTCTTCTCCATGCAGCTCCTCCAAATATCTCAGGGTTTCTACATGCATGGCCTCCAACATTTGATGTGTTCCGTTTTCCTCCTCGTGGGTGTCGGGATTCTTCCGCCGATCTATCGCTCTTTCCCATTTATCATTATTTCCTTCCATGTTACGTGGCTCCTCCAGGTACTGTTGCGGGTCAGCGTGTCTCTCGTTCCCATTTCTCTGATCATCCCTTGGATCCGATTGCTCGTTAAACCGCTGGTTATTTTGTGCGTTATATTGTTGATTGTAACGCCTATTGTCTCTGGGCCTATATTGTTGATTATAGTGTCCTCCACGCCATCCTTGATTGTAAGGTGCGTTATTATTATTATTCCTATTGTATGACGTTTGGTATCTCCTATTATCTCGCCACTGCTGATTGTTTGTGTTCCGGTAGCGGTTAGTTCCTTCCTGATTGTTATGGTTTCTGTCCCTATCTTCGTATCTCGGTTGAGATCTCGGCTCATATTCTTCGGTGCTCTGCCGTCTTTGGTTATCCCCAGTGTTTGTAGCTTGCGACCTCGTGTTATTGTTCGGTGTCTTGACTACTTCGACTGCATTAACTAACTCTATCTGTCTCTTCTCTCTCGGGTTGATGTAATTAGTGGTTTCATCTATCTTCCTTAATACCTCTTCTGCCTGGACCACGGTCGTAATATTTGCCGCCACCAAGAATTGCTGAACGCTAATAGGCATCTGCTTTCCTATAGTAGTTATTAGCTCCATTTCGCTCGGTGGATTATCAAGATCCTGCAATTTGACAAGTTGCATGGCGAAAAAATCTGCATATTTCGTCTGATGCGTGGAATGGTATTTGCGCGAATATAAGTCCATTCGCAAGCTTTGTTGATACGACCCACTCCAGTATTTGCTTAGGAAGGCCTTGTGGAAACCTTCCATTGATTTAAATGTGTTCTTAAATCCAAGATACCAGGTAAGTGCTGAGCCCGCCAAAAATTTTTCAACCATTCTTAATTGTCGCGTTGAGCTAACATTTTGGTCCGAAAAATATTCTGTCAGTTCCCTTAAGAAAGCTTTAGGTGTCCCTCCGCTCTCTGGTAAAAACTTATTCGGTTTAAATTCGTTCCCACGGATGACTTGTATAACTTGCGTGGGAAGTTGTGTGTTTTGAGGTGTCGAGCTACGACCCTCATAATTCTGGAATGCTTGCGTGTCTACCGTTCTTGGACTTTGCCCAAGCTCGTGGCTGTCTATTGTGTGCTCTCTTTCCGCATTCTCCCCTTTCCCCTTTTCCATTAGTGTCGCAAACATCGTATTATGTCCAAGTGACTGCAACTCCGATTTTATCATGCGGTCCTCTTGAATTTGAAATCTTAACTTCATATTTTCTTCTAACGCCTGTATTTTCGCGTTATTTTCCCCTAGCTTCTTGCTTACTGCGAGCCGTTCATCTTTCGAATCAGCGCTCATCTTGGTCCAATCTTTCCTACTAGTATCCTTCAATTTAACAAAGCGTTTTTCGACTTCCTGTTGATTAGCCTCCTGATTATCTTCAAGTTTATCTATCCTTTCTCCCAGAGAAATGTTGTTCTGTTCTAATGTTTGTTTAATTTCTTCCTGGTCAATTTCTAACTTTTTCCATTTCTTAATTGATTGTATTTCTAATTTGTTGAGTTCCGTCACTAAGCCCGTGATATTGTTATCTACTGTAATTATCTGATCTTGCATACCCTGTGTCCCTCGTTCGATATTCTCAAACCTTTTTTTTAAGTTTGTGTGTGCTTCTTTAATCTCAGATGAGCTGGTCAAACACGCTTGCTCGATTTGTGCTAGTTTTGCCATAACAGTCTCATCCATTCCTTTTATTTCCTTTTTAAACGAATCTTCGATACCTTTTATTATTCCTAATTGTTTGGTATTGTTAGTGCTAACGTCCTTTGCTAATTGGATTAGCTGTTCTTTTGTGTGCTCTTTGATTTCTACCGTTAGCGCAGCTAGATTTTGAGTGTTCCTTTCGTCTTGTGCGTTTAACATTTCATTGTTTTTCTCAGACTGCCTATGTAATTGTTCACTAACCAGAATGTTTTGTGTAGCGATTTTCTGATTTATATTCTCGTTAACTTCAGATAGTTTTGTGTTTAACTGTGTCTGTATTTCTTCCGATTGTTTATTTATAGCAGCTAACTGTGTCTGCGTTTCTTCACTATTCGCCGCTAACTGTGTCTGCATTTCTACACTATTTGCCGCTAACTGTGTCTGCGTTTCTTCACTATTTGCCGCTAACTGTGTCTGTATTTCATTGGTTATGTCCTTTCTCATCTCACTAAGTTGTTCTCGCGTACGAGCGGATGCTAATTCAATCACTTCGCGGATTTCTCCCAGAGTTGCCATCACAACAATAATATATTTGAGACATAGGGAAATGACATAAGGGCGGAGCCCTGGATACGCGCGCTCACATATATTAAATATACACACATTAACCCCTTACATACTCTGTTCATTTACTTTAAATTACTCCCACAAACTATAGCATCACTGAGTATAATTTACTTATTATTCCATTTAATTTTAACCCTTTGATTCAGTTATAATCTTCCTGACTTTACTTTACTTACAAATTTTTACCAATTAATAGAGTATTAATTAGTTTTTAAGGTCTAACCTTCCTGTCAAACAATTCTTTGAGTTTGGCTTTTCTACACAAAGCTAATTTAATTTTATTGGGCGCCTGGAACAGTTTGTTCTAATTTTAATCAAAGTTCAAACCCTTAACTTGTTCCACATTTACTTTATTGCAAACTCCATGACTTTATATTTTCAAACATTTGGCGGTATTATCTTCGCCTAACTTACGTTAATAAACTTATCACATGCCGGTGATCTATTTTTTTACTCTAAAACACAAATGCCACACGTTCGGAAGCCAAAGTAACTCTTATAAACCCTTTGGAAAATAGCATGTAGACAAGATTCAAAATTTCGGGGTCGTAATGGATTCTTGTGAATGTGATTTAGAGGTTTTGCTATCAACATAACTTCCAGGGTTCATAAGGTTAACTTATTATTATTATAAAGCCAAGAAAAACAACAGGATCTACTAACAAATGAAATTTATTAACTGAATCAAACATAAAAAAAGAAAACTATAACCACCCTTTTATTGTTCACTCGCGTGAACAGATCTAACACTGACCAGCCTGACGTACCGTGACGACACGGCATGACAGCTGTCAACAAGCATTGTGACTGAAATGTCACTTAAGTCAGAGTAACAAAAGAAAACGGATCACAAGATCCAAATATAACAAACAAATAAAATAGTACAAAAATTTAATATTTATGAGCGACACGGGTTTTAAGACTAGTTCAAGTAATGAGCATTTTGACGGGCGCTCGTTTCCGACCAAAACAGTTGGTTCGGGAACGGACTCCGTACTGCGAAGGACGAATTACGGAAATGTGGGAACAACAATTACATAATTATATACACTACTGACATGCTCTAACCTTAGATTACCACAACCAAATACACGTGTGTATTATTTAAAATAAGGGCTGCGGAATTACCGACTTATACCTTAAACACTAGGAAGGCATAACATGACATGAACAGGTTTGGCCGGTTGCCAAATTATATTTATATGAATACAATGGCCTTGAAAATAAGAGCCAACAACAACAAAATATAACTTTTAATTTTCACGCCGGAAAGTTTGGCGTTTTAAAACAATGAACAAATAAGTCGTAGTAATGATAAAAGAAACTTGGATCGACAACATGGCAACTTCCCAAATTAAACCAAATGAAATAACCTTAACTCATTAGGCTTTAAAGCAAACATAACGTGTCATAACGAGCTGGAGACAACCGGGCCTGTTATCGCATCACCGAGAGAGTGGCTGATTTCTTCCCCCAAGTAGTAATTAGTGCCATGCTAAATATAGATTCTGGCCCATAGCCAGCGTACAGCACCTTTGCTAATCGCCACCTGTTAAACGCGTACAAATAAATAACACATTATCTCAAAACATCCTCTCAGGGATTTTTAAGAATACATTCCCAGGTCAAACTTATCCCCACGGATAACTAGTTTGCCGGAATAATATCGCAGTCATGGACAGGCTTTACCTCTCCTCATCATCATCACTTACACCCAAAAACACGTGGCACATTTCTCGAAGATCTCGTCGTAGCATTAATCAGCACACCCCTCAGATAATGACACACAACATGTCCAAATGACAATAAAGAATAAATAACAGGATCAGTCCTAGCCCGAGTTATCAAAGCAACAAAACACTAATTTTCCCCCCACGTAATAATTAGTTTAACATATCATTAAATCAGTCCATTTATCATTGTCGTTCCTAGGTTCTCATTCATGGCTACACTTTTTATAGATACGTTAATCGATGCGGCCATTTCGCTATAAGAATTACGTAACATAAGGACCACATTTAAATTACAAAATTTACTGTACAACATAATTGTCACGCAATGCCAAAATTTACTACACGCATGTCAGTTAAGAAATCAAACCCTAAAATTTAAATTAAATCACACAAATAAAATCTATACAAAGTTCCACACATCTCTCGCGATTCCCCTCGTCCAAAATCAATAAATCAATTTTTTAATACTCATCACTTAAACTGCTTTCCAGAGGCCTCCCGCCTCGTCAATTCCCATCATTAGGCCGTTAGCCCATAACACTGATGGTAATGGAGGATGAAGCTTGCTGTCTTCTCTCCATGGTCGACATTTTGCTGCTGTTAAAACACAATTAAATCAAAGTTTTTAAACTGTTCTATCTGCGTTCTAAGTATTTTATTTCCTCAGATCGTCCTATGCAGAATCGTCGACTTTCCCTATTCTATGGCTAATTGCCATCTCACAATTTATGAAAATTTCCAACTTCGTTGCCGACACACAACTATAATTTTAAAACCATATCGTCTTAAGGACGTCTTAAATGACTGTCGAAGAATAATTAGGAGTGCCCCGGTTCATCTCAGACATTTGTATATATACAGAAAGCCTAAAGTTTCAATGGTGGGAGTAAAACAGCTCCTCAATATTTTAAGTAATGGGCCTATAATTATGTGTGACCTCTCAAAATTCTTGTATTTTCTCACAGGTCGCGAATCTGCCGTCGAACAAGCAAACCGATCGCTAGATCTTTTTATATCCGATTGCCGCGCAAAACACACTGACGCTATGTTCTGGCGTCATGTTTTCTTATTGGTCCGATAAGTTGGCGTTGGAGCTCTGACCTTACAAATCCCGCCCTTATTTTCACGTCACGACTATTCTCCTCTCTCTCACTCCTTGCCTTGTACGCAGCATTGTGGCCTTTTATGGTCACGTACGCCACAGCGTCATATCTGATTTTCTCAGAAATCCAAGAATAACATTGGTTGTGAAACTATTGGTCATTTCCAGCCAGCACGTAGCATGTCTTACCAAGTCCAGATTTCTTGCTACATCAATATTACTCAAATATCCAGCATATCATGTATTTAGTATTTCCATCGTTTTTATTAATATGAAACATTATTATTGGACACAATGATAAGGGTTCAATACTTTCTTTGGCCACATTGTTTGATTTCCATTGAAAAAGGAGGCAAGTTTTCTCCGAAACGTATGGTTCTAATCTAAATACACACGACATTAGCCCAAAAAACATGAATTATTTATATAATCCGGGCCGTGAAAACCTTAATATACAAATTGCATGTAATTAATTGTATTCCATGTGCAAACAGGAGGCCTTACGGGATGTCTATAGGCTATTTTATTTATTATTATTATTATTATTATTATTATTATTACATTAAGCGAACCGGCCAAAATTAAGAACCACGCAAATATCATTTCGTTTCCTTCTCATAGTTCTTTCTTCTTCCTCTTCCTACACACTACCTTCATTCTTTCAGAGTGTTGCACCTTTCTTGTTGTGATGCATCTTCCTCCCCTGCGTTCTCTCTTTTCTCCCACAAGAACCTTTATGTTCGAAAGTACTGTATTTCCCTGAATTGTGTTCTGTCTCGACAGTCGTCATTATTTTGTAATTCCTAGCCTTCGGAGTTCTTCCTTCATTTGAGATTTTATATTATATTATTATTATTATTATTATTATTATTATTATTATTATTATTATTATTATTATTATTATAAAGTGTTAAGGTACAAAACAAATGGCTCCACAAAACTCTACCAAACCTACAGTCATACCCACAGACAGTCTCTACACCGCAAAACAAAAAATAAAATAAAAAATCTGTCAGAAACTTAGTAAGAAGTGGTAATTATTACTAATCTATGAAGGTGAAACTACTATTTCTGTGATTCACTAAAGCAATAAGCCCTAAACTAAAACACTACGGAATTGTAAACTAATATGGGGGAATGACCTACGAGTAGGCCTACTCTACTGTGATTTCTAATTTAACTTTATAAATGCATGATTGGTCATCGATCTGCTGACCTCGTAGGGACGTGTGCTGGCGCGTGTCTTGGACTGGACGAGGTCGTGAAATGGTGCAGATGTTGCAGCGAGAATCTGTAAGAAGTGGGCGCCAGGGATACAACACGTCCGGCAGGTGAACTGTACTCCCGCTGCTGTGATTGGTCAGGTCGAGCAGCTGCTGTTGAATCGGACAGCTGACTAGGAGCTACCTTGGCAGGCTTTGGTTTAAACTGCTCGCCACAGGTTGTTCCAAAAACACTGTCTCATCAGCTTGTGGTATCGACCTCGAGCTGTCAAGATCCGAGGTTCGTATCGCTGCGCTGATATTTCGATGTTAGGATTTAGAGCCCTACCAATCAAACGTTCGTTGATGATGATAATTGTTGTTTTAAGGGGCCTAACAACTAGGTTATCGACCCCTAATGGTTTGGGTGATAGTGAAAAATGGGATGGGATGGGAATGAAAACTATAACCACAGACTTACATACCAGAAGAAGAAATGGTAAACAAATAAAGGATAAGGCAAATAAAGGACAGGAAGAAAAGAAATGTCCTCAACCCTCGAAGAATGAGGATTGAGGAACTTGGAAGGAAGGAGAGCCACGAAAGGCAGATAGGAAAGGGAAAGAGGAGAGGGCCCGCCCCAGAGTCAGAGGAAAAAGGGAACAAAACGGACCCAGCTCAGGATCCCTCGGGGTCGCCAACTCCCAAACTCACCAACCGTGAGCCTTTGAGGGTGTAGCAATATCCAGGGTGCACCAGAAGTGGTGGGGCTACATACACCCTGCCTCCTTGAGGGCCTTGTGCAGAAGGCAGCAGATAACAGGAAAAGAAAAAGAAGGCTGACCCCCTCGAAGAATGAGAGTATCAGGAAAGATGAGACGAGGGTCAATTAAGGCGGAAAAGTGAAATACTCCCTAGGCCTTGGATAACCTGATACCGTCGGGGTTGGAAGAGAACAAGAGTTGACCAACAAAGGTCGACACAAGTGGAAGCAATGCCGGATTCAGCTGGGGTCCCGTGGTCGCCAACCCACGTCCCACTAGATGTGAGCCCCTGGGGGTGTAGACGTTGTGTTGAATACTTTATGCCTGGATCTTCTTTGTGAATCAATTAATTTGGTTCCTGTTGTTCATTTCTGTCTCGAGTACATTTTGAATCAGGCTCTCCTGATGGCGATTCGACTGCCTGAAGAATGAAGATCTTGTATAGCCCTTGGAGGAGCTCTGGATTTGAGCCAATTCAATGTCTTCTCACGTTCTTTTCCCACAATTGTCTTTTCCCAGACTGCCTACTTCTTTATTTTTAGCCTATTTTCAATTTTGAAAAAATAGGCTTATGAGATCACCTTTTGTCCGTGTGTGTGTGCGTGCGTGCGTGTGTGTGTGTGTGTGTGTGTGTGTGATTCGTGTGTGTGCCCCCCCCTAATAAAATCTAAACGACAAGAGCGATTTCAATGAAACTCGGAAAGTTCATAGCACTATTCCCGGCGACCTCGACCGTGCCCTTCAAATTTTGTTACGTCTCACCAATCCAACATGGCGGCTGTGCGAAATATTTCACCAGCATTCAATATCTCAGAAACTATTACCGATATTACCCTGACATTTTCTATGGTGATAGAAGGAACTACTATAAGTTCACTTATGTGACTTTTGAAAACCTGGTAACTACAAAACCAACATGGAGGCCAAGCGAATTTGCGACTTTTAAATAGACGTTTCTCGTAATTTGACCAACCAAACGCAATGAAACTTGGTACAGTATATGTTTATATACATTGTAATGCACCGACATCTAACTTTGTTCAATTGTTTACATAATCACAAGATGGCGGATGTGCGAAATATTTCACCGGTATTCTATATCTCTGAAACTATTAGCGGTATCTCCATAAAATTTTGTACGGAGATAAAGGGCACTACTGGAAGTCCATCTATAAGACTTTCAAAACCCGGTTAACTACAAAACGAACATGGCGGCCAAGCGAATTTGAAAAGTTTAAATAGACCTTTCTCGCGATTTAATGTTCCAAGCGCACTGAAACCTGGTACAGGAAATATTTATACACATTGTAATCCACTGGTATCTAATTTAGTTCAATTGTTTACATAACTTCAAGATGGCGGCAGTGCGAATTTTAAAATTAAGTTTTTATTTCTTGTGATGTAGTCATGCGATCGAAGTGAAAGTTTGAATAATGAACCTACGTAATAATTTTCCTTTAATGCAACATGACTCTATGGCCTATACATTTAACAATCCAACATGGCGACCATCCGAAATATTTAGACGATACTGAATATCTACGAATCTATTTTAGCAATCAAACTGCATTTTTTTTAATGTTCATAGGGGCTATGAACTTAAGTTCACCTATAGGACTTTAAATAACCTGGTGATCACAAATCCAACATGGCGGTGACGCGAATTATAAATATTCACATGGACGTTTCTCGCAATTTAACCATCCGCGTGCAGTGAAACTTGGTACAGTAAATCCTTATACGAATGTTAATCCACTGGCATCTAATTTATTTCAGTTGTTTCCATAACCTCAAGATGGCAGCTGTGAAAAATTTTAAAATCTCCTTGTTTTTTCTTGTGTCCTAATTATGCGATTGAAGTTTGAATACTACACGTTCACAATAATCTGCATGTAACAGTACATAACTCTAGGACCTACATATATAAAATCCAACATGGCGACCATCCGAAATATTTAGTCGGTTCTTAATATCTACGAATCTATTACAGCAATCAAACAGAAATTGTGTATGTTGATAGTGGCAATTAACATAAGTAGGATATATGAAAATAGGCTGTATAGTTCTTCACGGAACTACTTGTTTTTTATCGGCATCTGCGTGTCTGTTCAGAGGGAGATTGATTAATTTAAGGCAGTTGCCCCACAGATGTGAAGCGCAATTAGTAATTGAATAATGAGAGTGTAATGGAGGGTCTGACGAGGGTGTAGCTCGCAGTCGGATGGTGAATAATGGAACAGGATATGGTTATATTCACGAGTCATTAGTAAACTTCATTTGCGTAGCACACTGGTGTTCAATATGACAAAATTAATATGAAATAATCACATGCACAATTGAAATGGTCCCAGTAAATATTGCACTCTAATCCCGAGACATCCAGGAAGTGTCGATGAAGTTCGATGGTTGAACGATCCACAACATGTATTTGGACCCCTCATTGGTCCAAAATTATGTAATAATTGAAGAGCACATACACTAAGTGGACGTGTATATTATTTTTTTATAAATTAACTTAAGTTTATTTTTAGTTCAATTATTTATTTGTAAATTATTTCTTTCTTTCTTTCTTTCTTTCTTTCTTTCTTTCTTTCTTTATTTATTTATTTATTTATTTATTTATTTATTTATTTATTCATTTATTTATTTCTTGGTTGATCAATTTATTCATTCATTTGTTTTATTTATATATTGATTTATTTATTTATTCTTGACGCATACATTTATTTATTTATTCTTGACTCATTCATTTGTTTATTTATTTATTCCTAACTGCTTTATTTATTTATTTATTCTTGACTCATTTATTTATTTATTTATTTATTTATTCTTGACTCATTTATTTGTTTATTTATTTATTTATTCTTGACTCATTCATTTGTTTATTTATGTATTTATTTATTTATTTATTTATTCTTGACTCATTTATTTGTTTATTTATTTATTTATTCTTTACTCATTTGTTTGTTTGTTTGTTTGTTTATTTATTTATTTATTTATTCTTGAAACATTCATTTATTTTTATTTGTTTATTTAATTAACAATTAATATTGTAACTTTCAGTCGGTCAATACAAAACAATTCAAATTACTGGAACATGTGAAGAAATAACCTGAAATATATCTGTATCTTAATATCTTAATCACATGTAATTTATATATATAATTCGTTGAGGCCATCTAGGACCACGTTAAGTCTTGCTACACTTGGCGATTTGTTTCGCTTTCCTCTGAGCCCAGAATTCCCTCATTCTCTGTGAGTGGGCCATCTTGCGCTCCACTGTCCAGGTGGTACCTTGTCTTCTTTTCGGGTTCGGTGTCTCGTCTCGGGTTAGCCCATTAGTCAGTATCTTTTTGCGGAAGAGATCTCTATTGAAGGCGTCGTCGGGTTTTAGATGCAGTATTTTGATGTCGTCTTCGGTATTCATAAACCAAGGCACTGTGGTTTTGGGTTTGGAGTCAAAGAAATGAAAAATCTGTTTACTCAGCCTGTTTCCGTCCATTCGTTTCAGATAACCGTAAAACCCGCGCCCGCCTTTTACGGATCGTTTCTGAAATTTTCTCTATTTCACTGTAGACTTCTTTGTTGTTGTTTTTTTAATATATATTTATATCTTATATTTATATTGTTACGTGCCACCCCCTAGTGGCACTTTTGTTAACTGGATTACGGTGGGGGTACAAAGCACAACACCAATTACTGCTTAAAGAAATAATTAACTTTATTGTGGCCAGAAAATTACACTAATCAGCAAATACAAGCAATTAGGAGCCTTACTCCAGTTTCCTCAAGTCTCTTCCTTGAGCGCTCTTGGCCCTTCCACTTGTCAACAGATCACAGAAGTTAATCCGTCCTAATGAGTACGGTGGCCTTGACAGAAACTACCTGCTCCTCTCCTTTATGTTCACCGACCACAATTACTTACGATCACTTGCTGCAGGCTATTTCGCTGTCCACAAGCTGGAGAAACAATGTCACTGGATTTCGTAACTCGCACAGCACTTCGTCACCACACTTCTGTCGCACAAGATAATCGCTCGCACTAGCTCGTAAAACACAACAACCACCACTGCTTCACGGGTCACTCTTATATAGCAGGCCGGTGACTCAATAAATGCTTCTAGATCCATCCAGGGTCCACGGCTTCTCGAGGTTTCCATCGCTGGTCCAGTCACGAATATTCTGGACTATCCCTTTGTCTTAGTAGCCCTGTTGCATAAGGCGCGCGCAATACAGGAGGCAGGACACAGCCCAGCCCTGGGGCAGTTGTCACTCATGCGGCGAGTGATGACACAAACTCACAGCCGTAACACCACCCCCTTCCTAAAAAGGCTGATCGTCCCGATCAATCATTGGTCCGTCTGTGTCCCTCCGTAGGCTGCCAGGCGATCTCGATGCACGATCTTCATCTTCGCCCTCGGGCTCCGCTGGATCCTGTAGACGACATCGTTGATCCGTTTCACGACTCGGTACGGGCCCTCCCAGGACTTCTGCAGTTTGGGTGACAGGCCTTTCTTCCGTAATGGGTTGAAGAGCCAGACCAGGTCGTCCTCGTGGAATCCGCCGGCATCCGTCTGCTGGTCGTATCGGGTCTTCATTCGGTCGGTCTCGATCCGTAGTTTCCTCCTCGTGAACGCGTGTTCGTCCTCCAGTTGGTCGACCAGTTCTTGACAATACTGGCTTACCGGGATCGGATCATTCCCAGGTCGGCCGAAGGCAAGATCGACAGGTAGACGGAGCTCCCTCCCAAACATGGCCCGGGCTGGTGTGCACCCGGTGGCTTCATGCACGGCGGCGCGGTAGGCCAGGAGAAATAGTGGAAGATGTTTGTCCCAATCCCTCTGGTGCTCGCTGACGACAATTCGGAGATGGTTCTCGATGGTGCGATTGAATCGCTCTACCATCCCGTCGGACTGAGGGTGTAGCGGCGTTGTCCTTCTCTTCCGGATTCCCAGCAGCTGGCATAGGTTCTGGAACACCTGCGACTCGAAGTTCCTCCCTTGGTCGGAGTGCAGCTCCAGGGGTACTCCGTACCGGCTGACGAATTCCTTCACCAGGGTCTCTGCAATCGTCGCGGCTTCTTGGTTAGGGAGCCCATACGCCTCCGGCCATTTGGTAAAGTAGTCGCTGACGACTAATATGTAGCGGTTCCCTGCCTCGCTTAACGGGAATGGCCCAGCAACATCGATGGCCACTCTCTCCATGGGGCCACCCACGTTGTAGGTCTTCAGTGGACCCCGTCGTCTTCGTCCTGGGCCCTTGCTGGCTGCGCAATCGTGGCACCTCGCGCAGTGGTTCTCCACGTCTGTTCGGCATCCGATCCAGTAGAACCGCTCTCTCAGCTTCTCCAGGGTCTTCTTTATCCCTAGGTGTCCACCAGATGAGCCTCCATGAACTTCCTTCAGGACTTCCTCCGTCATAGCCTTTGGAACGACGACTTGTTCCCGAGATGTCTTCCCGTCGGTGCTCTCCCAGACGCGGCAGATGAGGCCATCCCTTACAATCAGCGAGTCCCACTGTGCCCAGTAGGACTTAAACTTTGGGCTGCAGCCACTCACAATGTTCCACCCGGGTCTGGGGACACAGGCCCTCTTCCATTCGGCTATCAGTCCCAGGTCATCATCTTCTGCTTGTGCCCGCGTGAAAGATTCGCGGCTCCAGTTCCCCTGAAGTTCCACAGTAGTCCGTCGGCACTGTATCCCGGTGTTCTCCTCCCTTCGGGCACAGAAGGTGCAGTCTTCGGGGCACGGTCTTCGTGACAGGGCGTCGGCGTTAGAATGCAGTTGGCCTTTCCTGTGCTGAATCTCAAAGTTGTACTGTTGAAGCCTCTCTAACCACCGCGCGAGTTGACCCTCGGGCTGCTTGAAGTTCAGGAGCCACCGCAGGGATGCATGGTCGGTCCTGATGAGAAATTCTTGCCCGTACAGGTACTTGTGGAAGTGTTCAATGGTCTTCACGATGGCGAGCAGCTCCTTCCTGGTGACGCAGTAGTTCCTTTCTGGTTTTGACAGGGCCTTGCTGAAGTAGGCCACTACTCTCTCCTCGCCGTCCACTACTTGCGACAGGATTCCCCCTATGCCAAAGTCGCTGGCATCGGTATCGACGATGAACCTTGTTCCAGGTCTGGGGTAGGCCAGAATAGGTGCGGTGCACAGAGCCTGCTTGAGTTGTTCGAAGGCACTGTGGCATTCTGCTGTCCACGTGAAGAGTTGGTCCTTCTCAGTCAGTCGATGTAAAGGTTTGGCGATGTCGGCGAATCCTCTCACGAAGCGACGGTAATAGTGCAGAGTCCCAGGAAGCTTCGAAGTTGGGACTTGTCCTTCGGAACTGGCCACTCCCTCACAGCTGCGGTCTTCTCTGGGTCGGTGCGCACCCCTTCCTCGGAGACGATATGCCCAAGGTACTGGACCCTCTTCTGGAAGAGCTGACACTTCTTGGGGCTCAACTTCAGCTGGGCAGCCCGTAGCTTCAACAAGATCTCCTTCAGGTTGCTGTAGTGCTCCTCGAAGCTCCTCCCCAGAACGATGACGTCGTCTAGGTATACCAGGCAGGTCTTCCAGTGTAGTCCCCTCAGAATGGACTCCATTAGCCTTTCGAAGGTGGCAGGGGCGTTGCACAGACCGAATGGCATGACGGTGAACTGCCAGATCCCGCTGCCCACAGAGAACGCCGTTTTCTCGCGGTCCTTAGGGTGGACTTCCACCTGCCAGTAGCCACTCTTCAAATCCAAGGTGGAGAACCATCTTGATCCTGATATGGTGTCCAGCGTGTCGTCGATCCGGGGTAGAGGGTAGCTGTCCTTCTTCGTGACGTCGTTCACCCGCCTGTAGTCCACGCAGAACCTGGTGGAACCGTCCTTCTTCTTCACTAGCACGACCGGAGAACTCCAAGGACTATGTGATGGCTCGATCACCCCTTGCTCCTTCATCTCTTCTACCATCCGGTCGGCTTCGGCTTGCTTGGCGAGCGGGACTCGTCGGAATGTGGCCCTAATCGGTGTGCTGTCCCCAACGTCGATTCTGTGCTGGACCAAGCTTGTCCTGCCGAAGTCTTTGCTCCCCACGGAGAAGACATCCTGGAATTCGCGTAGCAGGTCCTGAAGTTGGCGTGATTGCTCCTCGTCTAAATGGTCCTGGGATCCTTGGTACAGCTTCTGTAGTTCTTCTGGCAGGGCGCGTCTTCTTCGGTTGTCCGTCTGCAGGTGTCCGTCCGTCGTATCTGTGATGCGGGCAATCCAGGTAACGGGCTCGCAGACTCCTAGGTTGGTGTCCCGGTGAACCGTAATGTCGTAGTCGTTCAGGTTGGACAGGCGGACGTACGGCCGAGATGTCGTGTTGATGAGAGTCTTGGCAACTAGCAATCCTTTTGTCTGGATGTCCTCATATTTTGGCTCGATGACAGCCGCCACTCCCTCAGCAGTTCCGTCGACAATTACGGCAGCGCTGACCTCAGTCCTGGCGGGAACGATGACGTCTTCTCTCAGCCTTACTCGTCGTGCGGTGATGGACTCGTGCGCAGGTTGCAAAGCAAGTTCCTCACCTCCGAAGTGCAGAGTGTTGGTACTCAGATCCAAGATGATGTTGTTCTGGTCCAGGAAGTCCAGTCCAATGATCACTTCATTTGATACGTCGGCCACAAGCACTGGATGCTTTATCGCCCGTCGACCAATGACGAACTCCAGTGATGCTTCGCCATGTACCGGTGCGGTCTCTCCGGTCGCGGTTATTAGCTGGAGGTTCCTTTGTGTGGGTTGCACTCTCCACTTCGGGATCACGGTGGGACTGACGATGGTCCTCGATGCTCCCGTGTCGATTAGCATGGGCCAGCTCTCTCCGTTGACGACTCCGTCGACCATCAGGCTGCTATTATCCCTCCGTATCTGCGTCACACGAACTTGGACTGCCGGGACTTGACGACTGCCACAAGCCAACCTTTGCCCCCCTAGGCTGGCTGATACTTGCTTTCCTGGGCCGCGCGCTTTCCCTACGACTGACTGTCCCGACGGAAACCCTTGGCGGCGGCGATCACCGCAGTCCTTGCTCAGGTGGCCTCTCTTACGGCAGGTCCAGCAGGTCGGTAGTCCTCTTCCGGGCCGCCTCTCCGGATGTCCTTCGGCTACGTTTTTGCTGGTGGTACCGCGACTATCGAAGAAACGGCTTAGCGCCTCGCCTCCATTAATTCGTCGGCCAGGGGCTTGGTCTCGTTGGTTTTTACTGGTTCGTCGACGTCCACTTGACGCACCCGCGCGTGCATTCTGGATGCCTGTTCTGTCGTCTCGAACTCAAGTGCGTGACTCAGCGCATCTGCCAGGGTCTTATTGCGCGCGAGTCGCAGCGCCTGTTGAGTGTCCGAGTCCCGTAGCCCGTCGGTGAAGGTCTGCGTCGCTATCTGCTCCAGAAAGTCGGCCGGCGCTGTTGGGTAGGCGAGCCTTACGAGGCGTGCGATGTCCATCTCGAACTCCTGCAGGGTTTCCGCGTTCTTCTGTACCCGGGTCCGGAGCTGCATCTGGTAGGCCTGCTGAAGATGGCTATCTCCATATCGGGACTCCATATGGGCGATCAGTGCAGCGTAGTCCTGGGATCCAGTCGGGATGGCCTGAAGGACGTTAAGGGCGTCGCCTCTCAGCGCTACAAGGAGAGCTGTAGCCTTTTCTGTGTTGTTCCAGTAATTTATGGAACAGGCTGCCTCGAACTGACGTAAGTAGGTGCTCCACGGGACCTTTCCGTTGAAGGTTGGGGGCGTCACTCTGCTATGTCCCGTTCCTGATATTCCCGGTGTAACGGTGGGCGGGCGTTGGCGCAGCTCGGCAACTTCCTCTCGTAGAGCGTTGAATTCCTCCTTCACCCCCGTCAGTGGGCGTTGGCGCAGCTCGGCAACTTCCTTTTGTAAGGCGTTGAATTTCTTCTCCACCCCCATCAGCGGGCGTTGGCACAGCTCGGCAACTTCCACTTGTAAGGCGTTGAATTTCTCCTCCACCCCCATCAGCGGGCGTTGGCGCAGCTCGGCAACTTCCACTAGTAAGGCGTCGAACTTCTTTTCCACTGCCGTGACTTCCTCACGCAGACCCAGTTCTAATTTCTTCAGGTCCTGTGTCAACTTATTCTGACCGTCTTCCATCTTCTTCTGGCCGTCCTCTATCCTCTTCAGGTCCTCCGCTGGCTTCTTCTGGCCGTCTTCTAGTTTGGCAGTTAGGTCCTCGGCTAACTTCTTCTGTCCGTCCTCCATCTTCTTCTGGCCGTCCTCCATCTTCTTCAGGTCCTCCGCTAACTTATTTTGGCTGTCCTTCAGGTCCTCTGCTAACTTCTTCTGGCCGTCTTCTAGTTTGGCAGTTAGGTCCTCGGCTAACTTCTTCTGGCCGTCCTCCATCTTCTTCAGGTCCTCCGCTAACTTATTTTGACAGTCTTCCATCTTCTTCTGGCCGTCTTCTAATTTGGCAGTTAGCTCCTTGGTTAAATTCTTCTGGCCGTCCTCCATCTTGGTTTCCATGCCATTTAACTTTTCTAGCAATGCTGCCAATTTCTCCTCCATTTTAGTTGTTTGTCTTGTAAAGGGCATGCACTCACAGGAAAATTAGAGAAAATGACCTGCTCGGGTTTTGAAACCAGGACCGTCAGGTGTTGTGCTTGAGTTCGTAATCCCACTTCTGACACCAGTTGTTACGTGCCACCCCCTAGTGGCACTTTTGTTAACTGGATTACGGTGGGGGTACAAAGCACAACACCAATTACTGCTTAAAGAACTAATTACCTTTATTGTGGCCAGAAAATTACACTAATCAGCAAATACAAGCAATTAGGAGCCTTACTCCAGTTTCCTCAAGTCTCTTCCTTGAGCGCTCTTGGCCCTTCCACTTGTCAACAGATCACAGAAGTTAATCCGTCCTAATGAGTACGGTGGCCTTGACAGAAACTACCTGCTCCTCTCCTTTATGTTCACCGACCACAATTACTTACGATCACTTGCTGCAGGCTATTTCGCTGTCCACAAGCTGGAGAAACAATGTCACTGGATTTCGTAACTCGCACAGCACTTCGTCACCACACTTCTGTCGCACAAGATAATCGCTCGCACTAGCTCGTAAAACACAACAACCACCACTGCTTCACGGGTCACTCTTATATAGCAGGCCGGTGACTCAATAAATGCTTCTAGATCCATCCAGGGTCCACGGCTTCTCGAGGTTTCCATCGCTGGTCCAGTCACGAATATTCTGGACTATCCCTTTGTCTTAGTAGCCCTGTTGCATAAGGCGGGCGCAATACAGGAGGCAGGACACAGCCCAGCCCTGGGGCAGTTGTGACTCATGCGGCGAGTGATGACACAAACTCACAGCCGTAACACCATATATACATAGTTTCTTCTTCTTTGGTCGTTTGGGCCACCTATGTACTACGGTGATTGTGCTTGAGCTGTTGTCTGCCACTTCTGGTGTTTTTGGTGGATTGTTTGGCCGCTGCTTTTTTCCTGAAATTTTGATCCTTTCTATTGGACCAGTAATCGTTCATTTTCTTGCTGAAGTCTATCTTACGTCCCTCGGACCATTTCCCGAACGCGTTGTGGTGAACTTCTGTAATGGATGTGAGGAAAGGCCTGGTTTCAACTGTCAGACTGTAGAGATTCCTGTCATTTATTGTGTCTTGCTGAATATTAAGTTCAGCAAGATGCTCCTCAATTTGTTTGATCCACAAGAACCCAGTGGCTTTACCCTTCTTGGCTACCTTGAAGATCTTATAAGACAGCCTGTGGTGGTCCATTCTGTACAGGTAGCCGTAGAAAGCCAGGCGTCTCCTGATGGCATCGGTCAGGTTTTCCTGGTGTTCGTTAAGTTCACAATTTGGATATCGTAAGCTTATTTTCATTTATGAAAAAAAAAAAATAGGCTTATAAGATCACCTTTTGTCCGCGCGCGTGTGTGTGTGCGTATATGTAATAATAAAATCTAAACGGCTGGAACGATTTCAATAAAATTAAGGAAGGTCCTAGTACTATTGTCCGACCCCGACCATACTCTTCAAATTTTACTTAGGCGACTTTCAAAAACCTGTTGACTACAAAACCAACATGACGACCAAGCGAAGTTGAAACATTTATATTGATTTTTCTTACGATTTAACCATCCGAACGCAGTGAAACTTGGCACAACAAATGTTTATACACATTGTAATGAACTGATATGTAATTGAGTTCAATTGTTTACAGAACCTCAAGATGGCAGCTGTGCGAGATTATAAAATTAAGTTTGTATTTCTTGTGTCCTAATCATGCGATCGAAGTCAACATTTGAATAATCGTATTCTAAAGGTACATAACTCTATGGCCTACATAGTCCAACATGGCGACCATCCGAAATAATGAGACGGTTCTCAATATCTACGAATCTATTAAATCAATCAAACTGATTTTTTTATGTTGACAAAGTCAATTAACATAAGTAGGATATATGAAAATAGGCTGTTTTGTTTTTCACGGAACTACGTTTTTTTTATTTTTTAGTCAATTTAATTTTTATTTTATTTTATTCGATGTCGACAGATTCCTTTCCTGTAGAAATGCTTTCCTTGCCTGAGCCAACCTACCTTTTATATCCTCTTTGCTTCGTCCATCACTGGTTATTTTGCTTCCTAAGTAAAGGTACGGTTTGACTACGGCGATGATCGCCGGGCGCACATCGCTGGCGATCTTCGTTGCTTTATGAACGCATGTAAACAAATGGGACTGGTTTCCCTACAGCGATCTGCGCTGGCGTCAATTCATTGCATTTAGGCTGCGATGATCGCTGGCCATTTTGTGAACAAAAGAATAACTATAAAGCACTCATCTCTTTGGGAAACAGTATCATGGCTTCCATACAGACAGTAATTTGTAATTTCTCAAAATAAACTCATGAATTTATGTTGCTTGTCACAGAAGTAAGTGTGCTTATTTGTTCACCTGTATTTTAATACATGTTATTTAGAACACACACACGGTAACACAGGTTTCCATGTAACAAATGGTATGATTATTTCGTAGCCCTTATTCATAGATGACATCAATCCAAAGGTTGGTTCTATTCAAAGTTAAAAACTTCATAAGTTTAATGTTTACATTAATTAGTTCTGGGGGCGATTGATACCACTGATCACCCCCCGTAGTTACGCCACTGGCCATTTGGTCATTAAGTAGGTGTCTATGAATCAGTGCATTAAAACATCCTTCTGTACGTCTGGTTTTGTACATGTTATTATTTATTTATTTATTTATTGGGTACAAAATGTGGCTCAAGGGGAGGACACTACCCTTTACAAACATCGCTCTCCACTATTAGTTTGGAGTCTCTTTCTCTCCATGTACATATACTTAATTCGATCAGCATCTCTTCTTCCTTTTCTAAAAAGATGCAATATTGACGCTGATGTAATTCTGCTTAAGGTCATTCTGGCAACGTTATATTATTTCAGACTATAATCAGCTGATTATTATTTATCCCCAAACCTGTATAAGCAAAGAGTAGGCTACTGTGCTGTTGAGAAGTGAAAGTGATCCTGTTGTAGGAGGCAGTGGACGAAGGACGATGATCGCCGGCTAGGGAAACCGCTTTTCTGACTTCGTGCGCCGAGCGATCATCGCCAACAATGCACAGTGTGTCGAATCCCAATTCTAGGTGGCAAAAATTAATAACTTCGTTAATAGTGGTGGGATTCTATTAAAAGTTGGCAATATACCGTTTTCGAGGTCGCTGAATTCATTTCTGGCTTCGTCTAAAGTGTACTATCTTCGGGGGGTAAATATTTAGGGGTGAGGGGTAAGGTGAGGTGTAAAAAATGACCGAATGCAACACAAGAATCATCCATTTTTGGTAGTAAAAATCAGGATTCGGATGTGTATATGATAGTTTATGACAGTGGTAAGCATACTATTTAAAACTGGATAAAATATGAATAACAATGAGACTTTCAGTTAAGTATTCTTGTTACACCGTATTTGAGGGTATAGACGAAGTCACTGTATCCAGTTGGCAATCAACCTGATTTAAAAAAGTATATTAAATTGTTATTAAACATAGAACAACGAAATATGCACCAAAATAACATTTATTTTCTAAAAATAAAAATAAACATATTCGTCAAAAATCATACAAACAATTTCTTTATAATAAAATGTAATTTTACAGTCCTGTTAATGACGTAGTTTAGTAAACATACTTCACACACGAAAACGATATTATTTCTCTAGAAAAGCATGGAAATAAAGACAACATATATTGAATATTAGGCCTATTTCTCCTATTGCAAATAAATAGAAAACGTCCATTCGTCAAGTAATGTTCTCATTAATCTCACTCCCCTTAATAATAACAAAATGTCTAATGTTCATTCGTCACCTGATTCTTCTGTAGAGTCCAGAGCATCGTAGTCATTCCTATACTGGTCTTCATCATTTGATATCAACGTTCCTTGGGGGTCATTAAATAACTCAATAGCTTCCATAGGTAGATTACCTATGTACGTGGCATTGTTCTTCCTGCACTCTCCCATTTTTGTCAATATTATGAGATATCAACTAAATTTTGTTTCTTAGCTCCTGCACCTGAGTGTCAGTAAGAGTTGTAGGATCAAATTTATTCGTAATATATTGAAATATGACGTCTGTACGCCCTTATTTACGACATGACCGCCACGCGTTGAAAAATTCTTCTCACGGCAATGCCCTCATAGTCACTGAAAATAAGAAAATAAACCATCATGCACATTCTTGCGCAACCAAACCACTACAGATCCTGAATCTACATTAAATTTCCTATCGAATGACGTTTAAAGTAAAGTGGCACTATGAGGCACTCATAAAGTAAATAATTTATTTAGTGCAGAATGCTTGCATTACGCATAAAAGTGCGAACATATAGGGCCTACCTCTTTTCACTATTCCTTGAGCCGCAGAAGACAACACCTCGTTGAACTCACTAGAATCACAACGTTCGGTTCACTCCGACACCTCCTATCTAATGACCTGATAACTGCCAGGAAGACGTTTCAGCACCTATACTATAACCTCCCTCCTACGCACCAGAGAGCGGAAAGGAAGACCGAAGGTCACCATCTGGTTTGTTCACTATCGAATGAGCCAGTTTTCGCTTTCATTTGCGACAGTGAATTTTTTCCACCTAGATATGGGATTCGACACACTGTGCGATGTGCGCCGGCGATCATCGCTGTAGCCAAACAGTACCTTAACAGAAGCTTCCCACTTACTTTAGCTTTTCACCTCCCAATTTGACGTACATAGGGGTTACTGATTTCTTTCGGCTGCATTCCATTAGTTTTGTTAATATGTTTCTATGATTGAGCGTAAATAATTGTTAGCCGATTGATAAATTATGCATTAATTGTTAACGGTTTATTTTTGTATTCCCAGATTAAAATACAAACACAAACATTTTCATTTTTCACAATTATTTTATATTATCAAATTAAAGCCCACATTTGTGACAGATCTGTCTTTTTTAGTGGCTTCGATGGCGTAGCTGAGCTTCTATGCCCAAGCTCAACAACAACAACCAACAACCCCTGGCACTATCCAGCCCATGACGGGCTAAGGCCGACCAAGCGACCGCTGCCCAGCCATTTGGCCTGCAGATATTGGGGTGACGCGTGATCAGCGCGTCGGGTCCCCTCGGCCGTTAATCTTGGTATTCGTGATCGGGGCGCTGTCTCACTGTCAGACAGCTACTCAATTGTCCTCACGAGGCTGAGTGCACCCCGTTCCAACCCTCACGTCAGTTTTAAAATCCCTGACGGAGCCGGGGAAAGAACCCGGGGCCTCCGGGTGAGAGGCAGGCGCGCTACCCCAACACCACGGGGCCGGCAAGCCCAAGATCGCGGGTTCAAACCCGACCGTAGTCATCGGATTTTTTAAGAGCGTAGAAATTCCCTCAGTATGCCTTCCTTCGGTGGCCCCATGTCATAGATTTATGGCATGTAAAAGAACCTTCAACTAACTTCCACTAACTACGCTTGTGGAAGCTAAAATTTGTAGGTTAGTTTGATAACACTATATTAGTTCCAACGTTCGCGATGGCATTTAGTAGCCACGTCCGCAGCTAGGTGTCGTGGACAGCAGCATTTGGTAGAAAAAGTAGGAACTACTGTACATGAAAAAATTAATTGTCTGCAGTCCTTCCACCTGAATCACAGATACACACACTAATACAGCTATCACAATTAACACCGGTTATTATACAAATTCTACACACACCCCAAGTACACGGGGATACATGACCGCGTTGTCGCAGCCCCTAAACTATGGAACCAACCAACCATGTGTTATTTTTAATATATTTTTTTTCCAATTTCTTATAGGAAAGACCAAATTTACCGTTAAATGTTGTTTTCAAAAGCTTTGCTCGTAGTTTTCCATAAGTTTTTTTTCTTTTATTCTTTGATAAACTAAAGTCCATAATGTGGTCGAAACTAATATTTAATTAAAAAAATATTAATTTAAAGATTTTATTGACTAAGGTGTAGACTATTAGATTTATTAAATGCCTGTGCTCATTTCTTTTTAGATTGAAATAAAAAATACTAGCATTACCCATCGCGGTTTTGCCCGCGAATATTCTAGTTGTAAAGAGTACACTTAGCAAAATCTCAATCATGAATGCTATGGCTGATTTATCCTTGGTATGAATAATCAGACTTTATCAATTCAGCTACTGGTGCAGTGGTTAGGGGTTTGTCATTCCTTCATAGGTATATCAGAGCGAAGTTGGTTTTTTAGGAATATCACAGTCTCTGTTAATTTAAGGGCCTTTAAATGTGGTTTTCGGAGACCCTTTATAGTCGGGTGAAAAGTACCTTGCGTACCACACTCACACGTGAAAATTGCGTGAAAAAAATCTAGAGTGCCCCTTGACCCCCTTAAGGGCATTATACTGTATGTATTGATGAATTTTACAGCTTAAGTTGGTTTAGTGATAACCTCATAACCGTCTGGAAACTTTCACAGTAATGTAATAATTGGAATTGCATTGCGTCTTACAGAAATAGATGGACCTGTGAGATTCTGTTACCATGGTTACCGTGTTGCATGCTTTCATTATTTCATTGTAAATATACATGTTTTAAGGTATTTATTTAATTGTGAGGCGTTTAAAGAGTAAGCGAGTGCGTTTCGCATACGCATTGGGCTATGCTGAACCTGTAGGTACCCCATATGTGTAGGTTGGCGTTAATGGGACCTTATTTTCGGTACAAAACTGGAATGGGACCTTAGGAGAATAATGTAGGGAGGGATGATTAAGTTCATTTCAGTACGTTTGTTTTTTCGTAGATTCCTGAGGGGCTAAGTGCAGGTCTTTCTAGTAGACGCCCGTGGGCGACCTGCGCGTCGGGATGAGAGATGTAATTGATGAAGATGAATGAAACTGGGCAAGGAAGTGGAAGGAAGCGGCCGTGGCCTGTCGGAAGGTACCGTCTCACCATTTGCCTGGTTTTGACACTGGGAATCCGTGGAAACCATTTCAAGGACGGCCGACGGTGGGGCGCGAACCCACGCGTCTTCCGAGTCAGCAGCTTGGCCCCATGACCTAACGCTGTCGGTATATCAAAGGAAGATTGTGGTTTAACATGACCGTTAATCTCGCGATCATGAGCTACGGGACCTCCTTTTTACGTGGAATACGAACCACAGGACATGGCATTTCACTTCGAAAATCTCACATGCATTGACCGGGAATCAAACCCAGTTCGCCTTGGTGAGAGGCATACAGCTTGACCGCTGCGCCACCACGCCCCTTTGTCGGTATATCATTAAATGATAACCAGTAATAAAATATTTCTAGATTTAGTTACTTTCTCCTCATATTGACAACACTGCGGTAAGGTGATATATACACTGGAAACCAGACCGCGCCACTCACGGAGATGATATCATGGCCTCCTGTGGCCCAAAGCCATCTGCTGAATTATGTTTGCGCCCGCTATTATAATACAGGGAGGGCGGGGTGGCATGTGATGTCATTAATATGGCGGGTGGGAAGGGAGAGTGAATAGTTTTACTGTGGTGGCATTATGGAATGTAACCCAGTAGTGAGCGTTAAGATTTCATGGCCCTCGAGAAGCTGATAAATATGCAATGGCGTGCCGCGCTCCCAGCAACCCTCTGGGGAGGCTGAGGAATTGCCGGGGAGCAGGTGATTCAGGATACAGAGTGTCAGAAGGAGATTCACTGCTAATCGCCAACACTGCTCCTTTGCGGACTACTAAGTAGTGCTTCTTCGAGCGTAAACACGAAGATTAATTACGCTAGAGTTAACTGCTTTTGTTATTCCTCAGTGAACACTAAGACTAAAGACGACCACATGGGCCTACAAAGTGTAGCAAAAATCTAGCGATAGGTTCAAGGTTAATTCTCTGCAAATCAGGCGTGGATTCAAAGAACGGACCAGAATGGGGGCAGAGTTGTAGATTACCTGCCTCTTGGGAACATTCTCGCCGAATATTACTGTTATTATTATTATTATTATTATTATTATTATTATTATTATTATTATTATTATTATTATTATTATTATTATTGCTGTCGTGTCGGCCATCTACGGACCACGCTACTTCAACTGCCCTTTTCCATGTCTTTGCGCCTGGGCCTTAACGTTCGCCCAGTATTCCCGCATTCGTTTCCTATGTTGTTCCTTCCTCGCTTCAGTCAATGTCTTGCCAGTTTTTAGTTTTGTCTTTTCTTGGGATACATGATATTCTTGGAGTTTCGACTTTAGTGGAACACGTTTCTGGATATCCTCCTGGGTTATTACCACTTCACGCAAGTCTTTTCTACCTCGGTGAACCACGCCGCCTTGGTTGTCTTGCCCAGGCGCAAAGACATGGAAAAGGGCAGTTGAAAGGTGCTGGTATTGATGCTGGTGTTGATGTTGATGCTGATGTTGATGTTGAAGCTGATTATAATGTTGATGTTGATGCCGATGATGATTCTGATGCTGATTATGATGTTGATGATGATGATGATGATGCTTATGCTGATTATAATGTTGATGTTGATTATATTGTTGATGATGATAGGATCTGCTTTTCTCTTATTTCTAGCTTCTCGATCATACCCTTTCTACACATAGCAAGGCATTCGATACCATATAAAGCCTCTGGTCATATTCGTATTCTTCTTCTTATATCGGGCGTGGTGGCTCAGCGGTCTAGCTGTGTGCCTCTCACCAAGGCGGTCCGGGTTCGATTCCCGGTCAATGCATGTGAGATTTTCGAAGTGAAATGCCATGTCCTGTGGTTCGGATTCCACGTAAAAAGGAGGTCCCGTGGCTCATAATCACAAGATTCACGGTCACGTAAAACTACAATCTTCCTTCCTTTTTTTCTTCTTCTTCTTATTATTATTCCTTCGTTACGGCCAACTAAGGACCACGTCATGTCAACTGTTTTTTCTGCATTTTAATGTTGGCCCAGTACTCATTCATTCGCAATCGATGTTGCACCTTTCTCTCTGTCGTCCACGCCTTCCCGGTTTTTAGCTTCGGCTTAAGTTAAAAACTCCGATGTTTCTGAAGTTTTTCCCTAAGTGGACCACGCTCCTGGATATCTTCACGTGTTATCCCAGTCTCCAACAGATCTCTCTATAGTTCACTGAACCAGGCCCCCTTTGTCTTTTTCTCACGGAGGAAAGCAAAAGTTCTGTTGGATAGCCGTGTTGATTTCATTCGGGTTGTATGTCCATAAAGAGAAATCCTCCTTTTCCTAATCACGTCAGTTATTTTCTCTACGTGAGTGTACAACTCGTGGTTGTGGCGTCTACGGAACTCTCCGTGTTCTTTGACTGGACCCAGGATTTTCATCAATATTTTCCTTTCCTTGGTCTCCAGTTTTTTCCATTATGCCTTTTCTATTCATGGAGAGACATTCCGCTGCATACAAAACTTCTGGTCGGATGACCGTGCAGTAGTGCTTCAGTTGTACACATTCTTAGTTAGATGGTATGCCATTTCAATTTTATTCAAACGTGACGCAAAAGCCTCGTTTTCGGACATTGTAGGGTCTATCCATTCCCCCAAGATACTTAAATTTCACAACCCGCTTGATTTTCCCATGATTCACTTCAATATTATTATTATTATTATTATTTATTTATTTATTTATTTATTTATTTATTTATTTATTTATTTATTTATTTAGTCATTCCAGCAACACTCTCCACTATCATTTCATTTCATCTGTCATTCATTTAATCATTGCCCCAGAGGAGTGCGTCAGGCCTCGGCAGCCGGCACAGTTCATATCCTCGCCGCTAGATAGGGGGCTTCATTCATTCCATTCCTGACCCGGTCGGAGACTGGAAGCAGGCTGTGGATTTTCATTTCATTTATTTATTTAGTATGTTTCGACCCATACAGGATCACATAAAGTAAGTTATGATCTGTTGCTGTTATTTTTCTTGTTCTTCCAGAATTCTTTCATCATGTCGCTATGTTTAGCTCGACGTTCGTCAGTCCATTATCCCCTAGGTCTGCTGGGCTTATCTTCTGATGCAGCTTCCCAAGTGTAGATCTTATGTCTGAAAGTTTTGCGGTCTTCGATATCTGTGGGTGTGATGTTGGCGTTATTGAGATCAGTTTGGACTTGTTTAATCCAAACCGTTGTCATCTTTAATTTTTCTGAGTACATCAATATCTTCTTTGTTAATCTGTTGTCATCTAGCCTCATAATGTGTCCATAAAATTTCAAGCGTCGTTTACGGAAATCTGTTTCAATATTTGAATATTTTTCTGTGATCTTGTGCGATTGTAAACGATATCCTTCATCTGTAAGTCTTGGGCCAAGATTTTTTCGGATGATTTTCCTTTCAGCTTTCAAGATCCCCTTTATAATTGAGGTTTAAGGTCTCACTGGCGTAGAGTGTTTCGGGTTTGATGGCCGTCGCGTAATGTCGAATTTTAGTGTTAATGCTCATGCATTTTTTGTTGTAGCATTCCCATATGCTTTCCGAATTTTGAGTTCACGTGTTCTTTGTGCTATTCTTTCTGTGCCTGTAGGTTCAATAATTTCACCTAAGTATTTGAAATGATTAACCTTGTTGATTGAACCGTATTTTGTTACCAAAGTTTGGGTTTCAATGTGTTTTGTAGCCATGAATTCAGTTTTTGTGAAGGAGATTTGCATTCCTACTTTCCCAGCACATTCTTTGAGGACTTCAATCTGGTGAACTGCCGTTCGTTCATCTCCGGAGAGGATTGCCAAATCATCAGCAAAAGCTAAGCATGTAACATTGATATTATCCTTCTGTCTTCCTAACACGACAGGTTTCCATATGTTGCGACTTTTTAATTCTTTTTCCCATTCTTTGATGACCTTATCGAGAACGATGTTGAACAGCAATGGAGAAAGTCCATCACCCTGCCTAACACCAGTTTTAATGGAAAAAGGTTGGGAGATCTCTCCAATGAATTTGACCTTGGAAATTGTGTCGGTTAAGGTTTGTTGGATGAGTCGTCTCGTCTTCGGATCGAGATGGTTTTCTTCGAGTACATTAAAAAGAGATTTTCGATCAATGGAGTCATAAGCCTTCTGAAAGTCGACAAATGTACAGATGGTTGGGAGATTTCGTGTGGCTCGAAGTTTCAAGGTGGATTTCAGATTGAAGATTTGTTCGACGGCTGATCTGTTTGGTCTGAAGCCAGCCTGATATTCATCGACGAGTGGCTCGAGTTGTTCTTGCGTGCGTTGTAAAAGACAGGCGGAGAGGATTTTATAAGCGATGGGTAAGAGGGAAATTCCTCTGTAGTTATTTACATCAGATTTAACCCCTTTCTTGTGGAGTGGGTGGATGAGTGCGCATTTCCATTCGTCCGGTAGTTTTTCACTTCGCCAAATGTCCTGAATGATCTGTGTGATTTCCAGTAGTGATCGTGATCCTAGATTTTTCAATAGTTCTGCGATGATTCCATCTTCTCCTGATGTCTCTCCGTTCTTGAGTTTTTTTGATGTGGTGATGGATTTCTTCTTGCGTTGGTGGTTTGGCTTCGGGTCGTATGTGTTCCGGGACTGTGTGTATAAATCGCTCAGGTGGTTCAGGACAATTGAGGAGGTCAGAAAAATAACGAGCTAGTTCTTCAGTTTTCTTGGTTACTGAGTGCGAGACTTCCGTCTTGTTTCTTGAAATTCAAATTTTGCGGTGCGTAACCTTTAAATCTGTTCCCGAAGGTTTTATAAAAATCTCGACTGTTGTGATTCCTGAAGTCATCCTCGATTGACTGAAGTTGCTTAGTTATAAAATTACGTTTAGTTGTCCTGATAATTTTGGTTGCCTGTTTGCGGACGCCGAGAAAGTGTTGTAAAGTTTCTGGAGATTTGTGGCTATTGTATTTTTGGAATGCGATTCGGCGATCAATAATGACTTGATCACAGTTGGAATCCCACCAGGGGTGTTTTGCTTTCTTTTTTAGTGGAATCAGTTCTTTGGCTTTTCTGATAATTTTGCTGCAGAAGTCCGTCCAATTGTTCACTGGTTCTTTATCCCATTCCTCTGCGATTTTTGTTTCTTGAATTTTGGATGTGTCAAATTTTGGGATGTAATGTATTTTTTTATGAATCCTCTAAGGTGAAAATTTCATTTTGATTCTTGTGAGATAGTGGTCTGAATCAATGTTTGCCCCTCGTCGGACTTGAACGTCATGGATGGTTCTATAGTGTGCATGGGAGATGGCAACATGATCAATTTGGTATTCACCGAGATGTTGAATGGGAGATCTCCAAGTTGTCTGTTTGTGTGCAGGTTTCCTGAAATGCGTAGACATAACTTTGAGATTTAATTGATGACAAATGTCTACCAATCGTGTGCCATTGCTGTTTGTATTTTGGTGTGCAGAATTTTTGCCAATGATTTTTCGATAGATTTTTTCTTTGCCAAGTTGGGCATTGAAATCTCCCATCAGGATTTTCACGTCATCTTATCATCATTATTATTATTATTATTATTATTATTATTATTATTATTATTATTATTACTAACTAGCGGACCCATGCTGGGACTCTCGCATGTTGATAAACCACCCGCGGCTTTATTGGCAAGCAGGCTCGCCGCGAGACAGTTCTGGCAGGTGCTATCGTCTTGTGTATAAACGTTATAAACAAATATATCTCCGTTGACGTTTAAAGGAATGCGCAAAATTTTCTTTTGTACTATGAAATGATTTGGATGATTTTGGCACAAACCGCACCTTCTAACTCCCACTGGTTTAAGAGCTTGAGTTTGTGAAACATTCGCCTAAGCGTTATATATATGTATACTAGCAACCCCGACTTCGCCCGGTATCTTTAACGCTTTATCCAACATAAGCTTAAAAGTCGTTTTTTTTTTCGATTTCAATAAACTACGACCTTGGTCCTCAGATGGCTTAGGTGGGAATTTGGCTGTGTTGAATTTGTCAGATAACATGCATTACTGTCGTGACTATAGTAATGCGTGTAGCTGTAATATTAGGGTCGAGAGTTGGGTTGATGCCATCGGGGACTGAAAATAAGGTACTGGAGCAAGTGTGGAATAGATACCCACCGGGAATCGAACCTCCGATCTCCGGACTTGCTGCAGCTCCCCATCACGGTCATGCAGAGCGATTTAGCACGCACGGCTGCGTCTCAGGGCGTGAGTTGCAGTATGGTAGTTGTGTGGTTGTTCACCTAAGTTCCATATATAACGTGCAAGTTCTGTAAGCGTTACTAAATATAGCAGAAACCGGCTGTGGGCATTCATAAAATTTTAATAAACGAAAAGTGTAACTTTCTAGGCTTCCTTTGTGCCGCGCGACTTGGCAAAGGCTTGCTGGGTAATGAGGAAGCATTATAGGGAACCTTTTGTCTCTGTGTGGACAGAGCCGACTACACCACGCGTGTAACGTCAATACGGAATACGTTTACTTTATGCTCTCGGGGAATTCCCCAACCAAGTTTCCACCGGCCTCAAGAACATGCCTATGCCTTCCTTAGTTTTGGTTTTACGAGGGAAGTTCAGAAAGTAAGTTTCGTCATTTTTATTGTACGACAGATGGTTCACCAGGTGACACAATCGCCAAAAGAATCAACTCCCGTAGCTGGACTGAAGGAGCGTCAGTGGAGGGGCAATGACGCATGCGCGAAGAGAGAGGAGCAACAGATCGGCGTGCCCGATATCATTCGAGTACAACACACGATGGCAGACAGACGTGTACTGACAACGTGGTTGCCAATGGAACTGCGTACTGTTATCCGATGTGAATGGGCTCGTGGGAATAGTGTGTCAGTCACCTACAGACCGTGTATTGTGAAGCGGTCATGTCTCGTCAAATGGTCGGTCGCTGGTGATGCATGTTCAGCGAAGGACGGCAGAGTGTGGGCGTCCCTCTACATCCACGAATGAAAACAACATTGGTTGTTGGCTTCTTAGTTTAAGGGCTGCGACTACGCGGGCATGTATCCCCGTGTACTTTGGGTGTGAGTAGAATCTGTCTGATAACCGGTGTTAATTGTGATGGCTGTATTAGTGTGTGTTATCTTTTTTAAATTCAAGTAAGGACTGCAGACAGTAATTTCAAGTAGTTCCTACTTTTGCTACCAAATGCTACCGTCCACGACACCTAGCTTGTGGACTTGGCTACTAGATGGCATCGCAGTCAGCACCTGGTGGCGAACGTTGGAACTAATAGAACGTTATCAATTCTAACCTACACATTTTGGCTTCACACAAGTGTAGTTAGTGGAAGGTGCAATGTTTTGGGGAAGGCAGATATCGCTAAGCTTCAGTCAGACTACGGGGCGCATTCCTCTTCGTAGCATTCAAAATCAGCTCCCTACAGTACACGGGGCTGATGGCCAATATTTTCCCAGCGCCTAAATGAAACAGCAACTCGTTGACAATATTAATGAATAACATCTGTCCCCTCCCTCTGTCCCTGCACAGTATCAATATTATTAGGTTTGTTCCAACACGATGTTCTGAACGCGTTCCGAACTGATGCCAACTTTGTGTAATGCACCAGCGCCAGCTGAGAACGAGTACGGAACTATTGTAGTTCGTGATTTTGATTGTTGGAACCATTTATTGGTCTCGATAATATTGTATTTTAAAAAGAGCGCACTACTGTCGACCAAAATATTATGTGCACTCGAGTTTGAAGGTTGATTGTGAAGTAACCAATAGACCTACATACAATCCAATAACATCATCATTTTCGTCGTTCTATTTTACGTTAGTTCATGTAGGTTTGGAATTTTTAATTTATATTTTAATATTTTTTATCGCAGTTGGAACACAAAACGTGCCCGTTTTTTAAGCGTGTTTCAACCATGCGTCACATTTAAAAATTATCTCACAAACCCGTCATCAGATCGAATCCAAATTTTAACACAATATACATTGGAATGTTATATAACTGGTATATAAATTTCAAAATTTTGTGTTTTCAAGAAACAAAGTTATTAATTTTTGTAAGGTAACTTTTTCTCGGCTCGGGGTGGTTTGGAAATGTAGTTCTTGGTCGCGTTGTAATCCTTATACATCAAAAAGGTATACTGTATGATTGTGAAATACGTAAATTTATTCACTTATTTTATATCTGTTTGTATTTGTACGGGGAATTAAAACATGGTTCACCAGCTAGCCGCTCCAGTGAAAGCTGTACAACGTTGCCAAGATGGGCTCCATCACGCGTCATGGCGCACCTCGCTCGGAAGTGATGGGCTCCATATCAGCAACACTGTACAGCATTTCCCGGAGCGGCTAGCTGGTGAACCATGTCTTAATTCCCCGTACAAATACAAATCGATATAAAATAAGTTAATTAATTTACGTATTTCACAGTCAAACAGCATAACCTTTTGATGTATAGGGATTAGAACGCAACCAAGAACTACATTTTCCAATGACCCCGAGCCGAGAAAAGTTACTTTACAAAAATTGTAACAACTTTTGTTCTTGAACACACACAATTTTGAAATTAATAAACCAGTTATACAACGTTCCATTGTATATTGTCAAAATTTGGATTCGATCTGATGACGGGTGTGTGAGATAATAATTCTTAAATGTGACGCATGGTTGAAACACGCTTAAAAACGGGCCCGTTTTGTGTTCAAACTGCGATAAAAAATATTAAAATATAAATTAATAATTCCAAACCTACATGAACTAAGGTAAAATAGAACGATGGATATTATGATGTTATTGGATTTTATGTAGGTCTATTGATTACTTCACAAACAACCTTCAAACTCGAGTGCACATAATATTTTGGTCGACAGTAGGGTTATGTTCTTTCTTGTAGCATTCATCAATGGAAGCAGCTGTGAAAAAGGCTCGTGCGCATTGGTTATGTGAAGAACAGCCCAAGTTCGTTCTCATAAACGGGAGAAAGCATCAGGCAAATGCCTGGACAAAATAACTACTGTGAAAGGAGCTATTAGACTGAATATTTTGGGCTAGGGGAGTGCGGCCTGGTTCTTTATCCTCAACTTTAAGTCTAAATTTAACACTGAACATTTAAGCATTAATATAATATAAACTTTATTTGTTGTTTGAAACAAGTGATAAATACTATACATTACTAGAAACCCCTTGGGTTTAAAAATTAGTAGGTTGGCACAACTTGGTGCTATTTACAAGAGTTCATTTGAAAGACACACTATTTGGAAATAATTGCACTTGCAAGCAATATTAAAACCATTAAAACATAGAAGATAAGTGATAAAAATAGAGAATAAAAGAATGTAACTTATCTTCCGTTGCTATTTATGTTGACTAGAGAGGTTTCAGTGCTGCAGGTCGGCCGTGGCCAGAGCTTGCTGTTTTGGCTGTTGTAGTTTGTAGTTTACGAACACTATACTTTGTGATTGCGATGTCCAGCATCTCGAAATAAAGTATCGGCTTGAAGAAGGTTTCTTCTTTAGAACCAAAGTACACTGAAGAGCGAAAGTAACAAGCAAGCTTTCATCTTGCGTAGCGGTGAGAACTGTAATCTGAGCCTTGCAACAGCTCATCTAGTTGTGACATTGATGCGTAGTAATCTCCAGCGTATCGGTGTGACGTGCTGAGTACACCGTCTTACTGTAGAAGCATACCGTCAGGTATTTGCCCCATGGAACGAAGCTTTGGAAGACACCATGAGGTGGTGCGGTAATGCGGTACTGGCGTACTGGATCTGGCTGTACTGGATCTGAATCTTGAAGGGGAGAACCGCTTCTTAAATAGGGCGTAGAACAATCGAGAAATCCCACTGGCTGGCAGCGCCTGATTGGCCAAAGCGGAGATGTGACGACAGTCCTTCACGTAGCGGCTAGCGAGGAGCAACACCTTGCAGTAGTGAACTTGTGGCTCGAAGAGTCAACATCTATGAACAGGCTGAGGTATGTGTCTTAGAAATTTTGTTTGTTACGAGTAATCACTCGAGAATTACATTATATATTATAAACATAAATGTGATTAAATACATTAATAGTCCGGTGGTCTCAAAGCATTGACCGACAAATGCGGCATAAGAAAAAAAACACATTAAAAACATCACGAAAGTGATCATGCTCCGAGACCCCCGAAAGAAAACAATCAAAGACTCATCTGGAAAAAACATGAACAACAATGAAAGAGGATGACACTAAGCCTCAACAGGCAAAATAGCAACCATAGAAATTGGTCTAGTATAGACTCCTTTACTAGTGAGAACATCTACAACTCTCACATGCCTATCACGACCTAGATGGCAGTGAGTTACCCTACCAATATTCCATACGAGAGGGGGACTTGGATCTCGCAAAAGAACCATATCTCCCACTCGCACATCAGGCTGGGAAAGCCGCCACCTCTCTCTCCTGTTAAGTGAGCCGAGATACTCCAGCTTCCAACGGCGCCAAAAGGAGTTTCGCAAAGATTCTAACTTTCTCCAGAAAATAGGCAACCCGAGATCACAACGTCGACTCAGCAAAGGAGGCGTAGAAGCTAAAGAACAGCCTATTAAAAAATGACCAGGTGTTAAGGGAAGAAGATCCTTAGGATCGTTAGACAAAGGCGTGAGCGGCCTAGAATTTACGATACCCTCAACCTGAATAATTAAGGAATTGAATTCCTCATAGGAAAGGATGGCTGAACCAAGGGTTTTCTTCAGCTGTCTCTTCGTGAGCTTTATGCAAGATTCCCAATGACCACCATGATGGGGGGCGTAAGGGGGAGTGAAATGCCATTTGAATCCCTTAGCATGAGAAAAATTAGAAAACTGTTCCTTAGCAGAAGGGGAGGTAAGCGCAGTTTTCCAAAGATCAAAAGTACTAACAAAAATTTTTGCGTTATCTGAAAAAACCTCGGAGGGAACACCCCTTCTAGTGGCATATCTAGAAAAGGCTGCTATAAAATAAGGAGTAGAAGCACTTGTAACCAACTCAAGGTGAATGGCTCCTGTCACCATGCACACAAAGAAATATAAAGTTTACATAACAACTTTCGCTTAGATAAGGGGGAATTAACTTGATAGACATAAGGCCCAGCATAATCGATACCCGTAAGGGCGAAATGCTTACTAGGTTCGGAAAGAAAATATGGCAAGTTTCCCATAATTTGCGTGATTGGCGGGGGCTTAGATTTGAAACAAGGTATACATTTCCGAATAACAGAAGAAACTTCATGAACACCGTTAATGAGCCAATATTGCTCGCGAATTAAACAAAGCAAAGTGCGGTTGCCAGCGTGCAAATTCTGATAATGAAATTTCTTTACGATGAGAGTAGTAATAGGATGTCTAGAAGGGAGAATAATGGGATGTTTTTTCTCATCTGAGTAACTAGAATATTCTAGCCTGCCCCCCACTCTTATTAATCCATCTTGGTCCAAAAAAGGGGTGAGAGGTAACAGCCTACGAGACTTTGGTAAAGCTTTTTTGCTTAAAAGCGTCTGATACTCAAGAAAGAATACTTCTTGTTGCATAAGAAACAAGATTCTACGAGTAGCAAATTCCAATTCCATTTTAGTGAGAAAGGGTTGCGGTTTCACAGGCTGATCAAGAACAAGAAATTTCCATCGAAATAAATATGCTACCACACGAATTAATTTATTAAATGAAGAGTACCGCTGAAAAAGACTAGTAGCAATAGAAGTTAGGAAAAGGGAAGCGGTAACAATGCGAGCATCAGGAACATCTTCTGCGAGTGGATTAGATGAACGAGGCCAACAAGAGAAATCCTGACTGAGCCACGCCGGACCATTCCAGTATAATTTAAGAGAAATTAATTTCTTGGGCAAGCAGCCACGTGAAATTATATCAGCGGGGTTTTCTTTCCCCGGAACATGATTCCATTGGTCAAAATGAGACAACTATTGTATTTTAGAAACGCGATTAGCCACAAAAGTGGTCCAATGTGAAGAAGGTTTTGAAAGCCAAGCTAACACGATGGAAGAATCACTCCAAAACCATGTGCTCGAAAATTTCAAATTTAAACTGATTTTTAATTTACTGGCTAATTCCACAGCCATTACAGCAGAACATAATTCCAATCTAGGCAAAGATATGGATTTGAGTGGGGCTACCTTTGATTTTGCGCAAATTAAATTGGAAAATCCGGGTAAAGTATTGGAAGAGCGGCCTACTAAGTAGGCGCAGCAACCGTATGCCTTTTCAGAACTATCTGCAAATACGTGCAAATCGAAATACTGACATGAAAGGTCCGAAATTAAAGTGCGGGGAATAGAAATTTGAGAAAGATCTAACAAACTCTTGCGGTATTTCAACCACTCATCCAAAAGGGGGGAGGGTACCTTATCATCCCAACCAACTTTCAATGACCAAAGTTTTTGTAAGAAAATTTTTTCAGTAATAACCACCGGAGCAATGTACTGCAAGGGATCAAAAACTTTCGCTATTTCTGATAATAATTGCCTTTTCGTTTGAGGGTGAAACTCAGATAAGTGTACCTGATAGGAAAAGGTATCTGAAGAAGGAGACCAAAAAACACCCAAGGTTTTAATAGCTGATTCCTCAGTAGGAAGCGCAACACATTGGTCAACAGGAGTTACTTGTGAAAAGTTAGATAAAAATTCGGTTGAGTTCGAGTTCCACTTATGAAGGGTAAACCCACCACCAGAAAGAAGAGAGTTTAAATCTTCACAAACAAGAAGTGCGTCAGAGATACTAGGAAAGGAGTACAGAAAATCATCTACATAAAATGCAGTTTTCAAAACTTCAGAAGCTAGAGGATGAAAAAGATGACCATCTTGTTCGGCCAACATGTGAAGAGATCGTATTGCGAGAAAGGCAGACGGCTTAAGACCGTATGTCACTGTTCTTAAACGAAATATTTTTATAGGTTTTGCATTGTCGTCTCGCCACAAAATTCTTTGCAAATCACGTTGTTCTGAATTTACTAGAATTTGCCTATACATTTGCTTGATGTCGGCAAGGACAGCAATGGGGAATAGACGAAAGTTAAGTAAAACCGAAGTAAGATCTGTCTGAATAGCGGGTCCAGAATGCAGAGTGTCATTGAGAGAAACACCATTAGCATCTGGAGATGACCCATTAAAAACCACTCTTATCTGTTCTCGGGTGGAAGAATTTTTCCAAACCGGATGATGATTAAGATATACTATTTCTTTAGGAGGATTACTAATTTCTCCAGATTTTGGAACTACTTCCATGTGATTCGCTGATTCGTATTCTTCCATGAAGGAAGTATACTGAGTTTTTAAGAGAGCATCCTTTTTAAAGCGATTTTCAATTGCGAATAAGGCTTTGAGAGCTCTGGAATGTGATTCTGTAATAACAGGGGGGTTAAAAATGCGAGGAAGAGTAACCACGAATCTGCCTTCAGTAGTGCGAACAGTGGTTTCTACATAGTGTGTTTCACAGATCTCATTATTGCGAGAATGAGGTGAGGTGACGAATATCCTCAATGTCCCAGAACTTAATTAATTCTTGATTTAAATCAGCACCAACAAAATAACAATGAGATTTTTGTTGAACGGGGTTGCGGTATATTTGCCCAGTGGCAATCCAACCGAAATCAGTTCTACGAAAGAAAACATCACGGGCAACTTTAACCTTTTCCGGATGTAAACATTGCCAAAAAATGCTGGCACTTAAAAGAATTTCTACAGATGAAGCTCTGTTGAAATTCGGATCTGCAAGTTGCAAATGATGCGGAATATTCCAACCCTGGACTTGAAAAGAAGTAATGGGGGTGTCATTACCTATGGAATTGATAATTAAAAAATCTAAATTTAAATGAATGCCGAGATTATTGGAATCTTTTACATCCACTTTAGCATAACTCAGAGATTGCGATTTGGAACCATTAATTCCTGTAACTTCTATAGAAGTAGGGCATATTTGTAGACCTAACTTGCGAACTAGCGATTCACTGATAAAATTGTTAGTTGCAGCATTATCTAACAATCCCCTTACAGAAACCCATTTTCCGTGAACATTCTTCACTAGAATTTGGACAGTGGACAATAAAACTTGAGTTTTACTGAACGAAACCGAGCTTTGAGTAAAAGACTGAGCGTTATTCGGCAAAGTCTCAGAATGAGATTTAGCGGATGAACTATTGGTTGCTGATGACCGCGATCTTTCATGCCTATGCAGGAGAGTATGATGCTTTGCTTTACAGTGAAAACATAACCGTTCAGAATGACAATTGCTTATCATATGTGTCCCTGATAGACAATTGAAGCAGTGCTTGTGGGTGGTAATTAATTTGCGTCTTTCATCCACAGATAAAGATTTGAATTGAGCGCATTGGTACAAGTTATGTGGTTGTTGACACAAAACACAAGCTTGTGCTTGATTGGAAGACCGAATATTGGTAGAAAAGGCATGTGACCTTAGTACTCTCTGAGTGGGGCTGATGTCCTTACTATTAGAGGAAGGTTTGAAGGTAGAGCTACTCTTTTGGCTGGCTACAGCAGAGAGAATTTGGCATTTCGTCTTTAAGAATTTAATAATAGCTTCATAGGTACACAATGAATGTTGCGACAGATCTGCTTCCCAATCTTTTAAAGTTTTAGTGTCTAATTTAACAGAAATGAGATGAATCAAAAATAGATCCCAATGGTCAACTGGTTGGTCCAAATTGGCAAGCGCACGAATATGAAGTTCTGCAGCATCGATCAAATTACGAAGCGAGGCAAGATTATCAGCTTGAACAATAGGTAAATTGAATAAACCCTGTATGTGACGTTGAGTTTTTAAACGAGTGTTCCCAAACCGATCTCTGAGAAGTGCCAAAGCTACTTCATAATTTTCATTTGTCAACGTAAGCTCTTGGATGAGTTTAAGTGCGTTGCCTTGCAAGGACAAACGCAAATAATGAAACTACTGTATTGAAGGAAGAGAATCGTTTTCGTGAATCAATGAATTGAATAATTCAAAAAATGGTTCCCATGTAGCTTCATCTCCGGTAAATTTAGGTAATTCTATTTTTGGTAATATAACACGGGAAGGAAAAGAAGAAGATTCTGAAGGAGTTTTCTCCTGCTTTTCCCGCAATGTTAAACTTCTTAAAAGCTGCTTTGCGTCTGCAAACCGCTTATAATATAAATTTTCAACCTCGGAGCGGTCACTTTGCTGGTCGGGATATTGTGTCTCAATATTACTTTGGATCTCATCATATTTCTCAAAGGCCTGTTCATAACCTTTCAGTCTTTGAGAAATTATGTCACTATTACGTTCTTTTTCCGTGAGCTCATATAGAAAAGTGCGAAAACGCGTGAGTTTGCCCTTGACCGAAGCCCTCGCATTAATGAGTTTTTCGTCAATTGGCATTGTGAAAGTTTGTTGTGAAGGTACTCACGACTTCCCTGTGAACTCGTACAACAGCCTGCCAGAAGAGAGAGAAAGCAGCCCCTCCAACGGTTAAATGTGGAACTTGTTTTTGTGTCTCCTCTTCCAGTGCCAAGCATGAACTCCGAGCTGAAACTTTCCAAAAGAATTAGAAATCACAATTTTTGAACAATTTATACACTTAATGTTCAGTATGAGAGATAAATTTTTTAATTAGTTCAAATATTAATTTCTGAGAAAGGTTCAATATACAGACTTGCTTCAACAAATGTTTACAAAACGCACTCCCGGTTATCGGCTCCATATGGTTATGTGAAGAACAGCCCAAGTTCGTTCTCATAAACGGGAGAAAGCATCAGGCAAATGCCTGGACAAAATAACTACTGTGAAAGGAGCTATTAGACTGAATATTTTGGGCTAGGGGAGTGCGGCCTGGTTCTTTATCCTCAACTTTAAGTCTAAATTTAACACTGAACATTTAAGCATTAATATAATATAAACTTTATTTGTTGTTTGAAACAAGTGATAAATACTATACATTACTAGAAACCCCTTGGGTTTAAAAATTAGTAGGTTGGCACAACTTGGTGCTATTTACAAGAGTTCATTTGAAAGACACACTATTTGGAAATAATTGCACTTGCAAGCAATATTAAAACCATTAAAACATAGAAGATAAGTGATAAAAATAGAGAATAAAAGAATGTAACTTATCTTCCGTTGCTATTTATGTTGACTAGAGAGGTTTCAGTGCTGCAGGTCGGCCGTGGCCAGAGCTTGCTGTTTTGGCTGTTGTAGTTTGTAGTTTACGAACACTATACTTTGTGATTGCGATGTCCAGCATCTCGAAATAAAGTATCGGCTTGAAGAAGGTTTCTTCTTTAGAACCAAAGTACACTGAAGAGCGAAAGTAACAAGCAAGCTTTCATCTTGCGTAGCGGTGAGAACTGTAATCTGAGCCTTGCAACAGCTCATCTAGTTGTGACATTGATGCGTAGTAATCTCCAGCGTATCGGTGTGACGTGCTGAGTACACCGTCTTACTGTAGAAGCATACCGTCAGGTATTTGCCCCATGGAACGAAGCTTTGGAAGACACCATGAGGTGGTGCGGTAATGCGGTACTGGCGTACTGGATCTGGCTGTACTGGATCTGAATCTTGAAGGGGAGAACCGCTTCTTAAATAGGGCGTAGAACAATCGAGAAATCCCACTGGCTGGCAGCGCCTGATTGGCCAAAGCGGAGATGTGACGACAGTCCTTCACGTAGCGGCTAGCGAGGAGCAACACCTTGCAGTAGTGAACTTGTGGCTCGAAGAGTCAACATCTATGAACAGGCTGAGGTATGTGTCTTAGAAATTTTGTTTGTTACGAGTAATCACTCGAGAATTACATTATATATTATAAACATAAATGTGATTAAATACATTAATAGTTCGGTGGTCTCAAAGCATTTGACCGACAAATGCGGCATAAGAAATAAAACACATTAAAAACATCACGAAAGTGATCACGCATGATCTGAACTCCCAGTTCCTGCTCTTGACTGAGAACTGATTTCACTCGTTCAGAACGAGATCCGGAACATGTTGGAACGGAGCAAATAGAGAACTAGCAGTTGAGAACTCGTTCGTTAAGTTTGTTGGAACGGTCCTTGTGCTACTAAGCACGCGTCGACAGTTCTCCATAGATTGTTCCCTGTGTTGGAACAAACCTATTGTATGTCGGCCTTGATGAAGAAGTGGGCAGTCATTTGGAAAGTTCGCCATTGAAGAGTATCCATTACACGATCCAATAGCCCTAACGTGTGGTCACGTAACCTTATACCACAGTGTAAACTGAACGGGGATTGAACCAATGGCCTTCGAATTCCAATTACGTTTGGAGTAACCACGTATCAGTGGGAATTGCGTTTCCTGGGGATATCCGGTGCTGATGATACTGCATTAGTCGACTCCGTGTGATTCATTCATTTCATTGATCGGTACAGTTTGCAACCCTTTCTTCTTCCTCTCTTCCCAGGGACTCATGACTAGTGGGACGTGGGTTGGCAACCACGGGACCCCAGCTGAGTCCGGCATTGCTTTCACTTGTGCCGGGCTCCTCATCGACATCTTTTCTATCAGCCTCCCTTGGTCAACTCTTGTTCTCTTCCGACCCCAACGGTATCTGAGGCCTATGGAGTCTTTCACTTTCCCGCCTTAATTGGCCCTTCTCTCATCTTTCCTGATCGCTCAGTCTTCGAGGGGTCAGACTTCTTGTTTTTGTTTTTCATGATATCTTCTGCCTTCTGCTCAAGGCTAAAGGAGATAGGGTGTGTGTAGCCCCACCACTTATGGTGCATCTTGGATCAAATCAACATTTTGCTTCAAACAAGTGTAATTAGTGGAAGGTTCTTTATCATGCCATAAATCTACGAAGTGGACCCACCGGCTTCACTTCTCCTCCGAAGGAAGACATAATGAGGGATTTATAACGCTCTTAACCGACTACTTCGGCCGGGTTTGAACCCGCGATCTTGGGCATAGAAGCTCGGCATGCTACCAACTACGCCACCGAAGCCGCCAGGGTTAAAGGGTCCTGGTATTAGCCTGAAATTGTCTTTGCTGCTTCTCAGTCGGTGAACACGGTTGTGCCCAATGAATTGGGCGGGGTACAACAATATGTAAACACACTCCTGGAAACAAATTAAATGGGCAATAATTAATGGGTGATAATTAACTAATTTATTTCCAGGAATGTGTTTACATGTCTGTAACTTGTACCCCGCCCAATTCATCGGGCACAATCGTGTTGACCGACTGAAAAGCAGCAAAGGCAATTTGTATAGGCAACACTAAAAAAAGAATGGCTTCAAATTTCCACATTAGCCTAAAAGACTGTTAGGTAGTCAGCCCGAAGGCTGGTTGGATCCTCAAAAAGTATCGCCGTTACGTTATGAGTAGATACCCACAAAAACCCAAGGCAGCACTATTTTGAGGCGTTCTAGGCAAGAAGAGGAGTGAGGTAGTTTGCCATTGCTTTCCTCACTGAGTCAGAACAGTAGTCCTAACCCTATAAGTTGAACCTTTCACAGCATCCACAGGCACTGACTGTGACCCGAATGTCATTACTAAGCACCACCCATACCTCAGTAGCTTCCATATAATCACAGCCATGAGCGAGACTGAGACATCGATGAAAAGCCACCTTTTACTCTAGCCTGTGCCAACTGACAAATGCAAAAGTACTGTATTCATCAAGAGATGGCGAACAGGCCAAGCCTAAAAGTAAAAAGTGGAATATGGATGAACACACTATTTCAAGGGCGTGTGATAATGAGGTTCTAACCAACCTTCGATCTAACTGACGGACTTCTTGTCCGTCTAACTTCTGACGACTGCCAGTTGTTTCTCCCTCATCCTTCGCCCACTGCTCAATTCCGATAATGAGCTCTCGTTAGAGTGCGCCACGTGCAGTCCTTCCTGCTCCCCACACCAGATCACTTTTTCTGACCAATTTCTTATCGTAGCTTGTCGTGTATAAAGACAGCTCCGGAACACGCGTTGTTGCCGCCTCAAAGCCAATTTATTTTCTTCCTTCAGTAACTATTTGTTGACATGCATGGCCCTTAAATTCCAAGTCTCTTGGTGGTGCATAAATATATTCATAATTCCTTCAGAAGCCACGTAAGGGAAAGGTACTTGGCAGCTATCAGAAACATATCCTACTAAATTGTCTCTAAGAACAGCAATGACACTATTCTATGTAAAGGTTCTTATGGGTTGGAACTGATATGGGATTGCCTAACTCTATCCGACCTCAGAGTTGTAGAAAATGTCAAGACGAGATTCTTAAAAGAACTTTGGGAATCTCAAAAATGTCACCCGCCATGCTAACATATGAATTAGCTGGAGAAACTTTTCTTATTGATGATTTAAGAATTAAACTACAATTACCTTCTACAAGTCAAGAACAGGAGTTCTTAAGGTTGAGACGAAGAAAGCGAGCGGAAATCGACCTGGAATTCTATGGGACTGATGCTATGTCTAATAGAAATCGTGTCGTCTCAAAACTCACGAGTCTCAAAATTCACGAATATCAAGATGAGGGTTAGTATAAGTAGGTTCTAACCGTTTTTTTTTTTACCTGTGACAGTCTCAAAACTTACGAACCAAGCCACCTATAAGGTTATAGGTAGCCCCGGCCAAGCCAGTTCATTGGGAAAAGGTCCATTGTTAGAGCCAGCCAGAACTGCTTGCCCTCTTGTAATTGGCACCTCTCTCATCAAGATGTTGTTGATTCTTTTAGGGTCTCGGTGACATCGTGGTCATGTACTTGGGTGGGCATAGAATTTGTCTGATAACCTGCGTCACTGTGACGTCTGTACAATACAAACGAAGTCCCATTCTAAAACTGGGTGGACAAACATGGATTGAAGGGCAGTGTGCTATCCGGAGTCGTGAGTTTTGAGACTATTGGTTACTATTTTTAGCTCGTGAGTTTTGAGACTATTGGTTACTATTTTTAGCTCGTGAGTTTTGAGACTATTGGTTACTATTTTTAGCTCGTGAGTTTTGAGACGTAACCATAGAAATTGGACCGGCCCTAACAATGAAACGAGGAGTACTTTGAATAGACTTGCTGTACACGGCTGTGCGTGTGACGTGGCTTTCATGAACCTTCTGTGCAGTGTGTGTATTATATGCTAAACAGTGCGGTCGATAGCATTTTAGTGAAAGTTCTAAGAGAACACTTTCCTTAATGGATTACTCCAAATATAATGCTCATTTGTGCGCAGTTCCTTTATTGATTATGATTATGTATATAACTGGCCATTTGGCTGTATTAAATTGTTATAAATATATTCATATGCAGGATGTCTGAAACACGATGGTGATATGCTGTGAAGCACGGGTTCAATCCCTGGCTCTGTCAAGAACGTTCCTGGTCTAAGGGCGTTCACTTATTCCTCGTGAGATAGAACAGAGAAGAGGTGGGTTCAATTTCTACCTCCTAGAAGTACGTTTGCCCACTTCTACTTGTAGCAAGTTTCGAGATGCGCCATGGACGCCTCCTAGCCAAAACTTCGATCTAATAACACTTGCACAGCCATCACAATGACACGGGCTATCACACATTCGTATTTCACACACACCCACCCAAGTACATAGAGCTCGTGACCAATATTTCCCCAGGGGCTTACGACTAGTGGGACGTGGGTTAGCGATCACGGGATTCCCAGTTGAGCCCGACATTATTTCCACTTGTGTCGGGCTCCTCTCTGTCATATTTCCTGTCGACCTCCCTTGGCCAACTCTTGTTCTCTTCTGACCCGACGGTATTAGGGTATCCAAGACCTAGGGAGTCTTTCACTTTCCCGCCTTAATTGGCCCTTGTCTCATGTTTACTGATACCCTCATTCTTCGAGGGGTTAGACCTTTTCTTGTTGTATTTTCATGGTATCTCCTGCCTTTTGCTCAAGGCCCTCAAGGAGGCAGGGTGTGTGTGGCCCCACCCTAGATAGTGCTACATCCTCAAGGGCTCACAGTATCTCCTGCCCTCTGTACAAGGCCATAAAGGAGGCAGGGTGTGTGTAGCCTCACCACTTATGGTGCATCTTGGATTGTGCTACACTCTCAAGGGCTTACAGTATCTCCTGCCCTCTTCTCAAAGCCCTGAAGGAGGCAGGGTGTGTGTATCCCCACCACTTATGGTGCACTCTGGATAGTGCTACACCCTCAAGAGCTCACAGTATCTCCTGCCTTCTGCTCAAGGCCCTAAAGGAGGCAGGGTGTGTTTATCCCCACCACTTTACGGTGCACCCTGGATAGTGCTACACCCTCAAGAGCTCCCAGTATCTCCGGCCTTTGCTCAAGGCCCTCAAGGAGGCAGGGTGTATGTAGCCCCACCACTTTACGGTGCACCCTGGATAGTGCTACACCCTCAAGGGCTCACAGTATCTCCTGCCTTCTGCTCAAGTCCCTCAAGGAGGCAGGGTGTGTGTAACCCCACCACTTCTGGTGCACCCTGGATAGTGCTACACCCTCAAGGGCTCACAGTATCTCCTGCCTTCTGCTCAAGGCCCTCAAGGAGGCAGGGTGTGTGTAGCCCCACCACTTCTGGTGCACCCTGGATAGTGCTACACCCTCAAGAGCTCACAGTATCTCCTGCCTTCTGCTCAAGGCCCTCAAGGAGGCAGGGTGTGTGTAACCCACCACTTACGGTGCACCCTGGATGCCCCTTAAAACAACAGTTATAATCTTGACCAATATGTTGCAATGACCCTAAATGAATCAACAAATACTGTAGAATTGTGTTAGAAAATCGACTCCGCAGCACCGTCGCATGGGGGGGAACTGGAGATCCGGAGTGTGGCTTTCACCCTCAGTTTGTTCCGCATTTCCTTTAAAAAGGAATACCTTGTGGCTACGCACGCTACTACAGACAGCAGAGAAGCACAGGCTATCAGACAAAGTTAACACACATTCAAATATTCAGGGCTGAAATCAGGATGTCTCAAGCCACTCACGTTATTACAAAGGGAGAATGGTTCCTCACGGTAATATAATTACTGGGGATATGTGCCCTGCTAAACAACAGAGGGGTGTGTCTCTCCACGTGTCGGGTCAAACCAGCTTGGCGCCTGTGTGTATCCCTGGGGACATTGGCTCCTGGATTACCGCCAACCAGGAGGTGCGTGTGTAGGCGCGGCTGCGTGCCTTTAGGGGATAAATCCAGCCAATTGTGCGACACTCCAAAGCGGCTTGGAACTTCGGGGGGAGAATTTGCGTGTATTTTGTGATATATTGTTCAGAGTAGGAGGGAAACTGAAAGCAGGATATCTACTCAGTGCAAGGATGGGGTTTGAAACAAGGATTTTGTCGATTGTGGTAGGAAGCAACACTGGGATTTTTAAAATTACAAATTATACATCAAAAGAGCACTAGGGATGTCAAAGACTACACGTTCCAGACTCGTCTACCTCCTCGCAAGAGAAACATTCCTTATCTAGGACCTAAGGACACTTTTGACTCTTCCCAGCACTCGAGCCTCCGAAAATCTTTCATCAACATTAAAAGCATAAAGAGAGGAAATACCCGCAGAGTTTTATGGAACGGGAGCCATGATAGAGGAATTACAAGTGAATTTTCTTGGAAACTCGATGAACTCTTTGAAAATTGTAAAGTTCTGGAAATGCACCAAAAGTCCGAGCATTATACTGTGCTATGTCACATCTTTTTTAAATTCTCCGAGGTCTGTAGATTTCATCCCAAGGCCCGGTGGTTTAGAAAGATTACATAAAGGGTGCTGAGGTGATGGAAAGCGGTGCCATCACGTCTCTGTAGCCCCCGTGTTTTGACCTCTACGGTGCCATCTGCGCTGGGGAGGTGTGGGTGTAATTAGCCCCTCTCGGGACGTGCCGCTGTTACTAAGAGCCTGTGTCTGCTCTCGGAGTGATCACGTGCGGTATGGGAGCTTAACAGAAGAGGGAATGCCATGTAAAACGGATGTAATGCACATTGTGCTATAAAAGAATTCAGACGAAGCTGCCAGTATCCCTTACCCTCATCTCTACTTACTGTCGACCAAAGTATTATGTGTACTCGAGTTTGAAGGTTGTTTGTTAAGTAACCAATAGACCTACATAAGATCCAATACCATCAACATTTTTGTCGTTCTATTTTACGTTAGTTCATGTAGGTTTGTATTTTTAATTTATATTTTAATATTTTTTATCGCAGTTGGAACACAAAAAGTGCACGTTTTTAAGCGTGTTTCAACCATGCGTCACATTTAAGAATTATTATCTCAAAAGCCCGTCATCAGATTGAATCCAAATTTTAACACAATATACATTGGAATGTTGTATAACTGGTTTATTAATTTCACAATTTTGTGTGTCCAAGAAACAAAGTTGTTATCATTGTTGTAAGGTAACTTTTTCTCGGCTCGGGGTGGTTGGAAAATGTAGTTCTTGGTTGCGTTGTAATCGTTATACATCAAAAAGTTATGCTGTATGACTGTGAAATACGTAAATTAATTCACTTATTATATATCGGTTTGTATTTGTACGAGGAAATAACACATGGTTGACCAGCTAGCCGCTCCTGCAAAAGCTGTACAGCGTTGCTGAGATGGAGCCAATCACCGCCGAGCGAGACGCGCCATGATGCATGTGGGCACTACGAGGTTTTTTTTAAAGTTCCGATGGACTGTGTGAAAATAACAGATTGACATTACCAAACTGATATTACTACTAAATGTTTGCTTGTTTTATTCTTATGTCTCAACATAATCGCCAAAAACGATTGAAATATTTGTCGTATCGTTACACCAGCTTTCCAATGCCCTCAGCAAAATATTCTGCCGCCACTGAGGTGGGTGCGTCTGGACAGTCTCCTGAAGTTTTACCTTTTTGGCGAGGCGTTGCCGCCCAACCATACCTTCAATTCTCGTAAAAGATGAAAATCATTCACGACCGCACTGTGCCAACGTTAAGATAGATTTTTTTTCAAAGAATTCAAGTATGAAGTTTTGGACCATCTGCCGTTTAGTCCAAACCAGCACTGAATGCTTTTCACCTTTTTCGAAAATTGAAGGTATGGTCAGGCGCGGATCTAGAGTTTGACTTTGGGGGGTCAGAGAATCGAAATTGTTAAGAAAAATGGTATCACTAAAAACGCAATCACAAAATAACCAAACGTACAAAACCAGACCAATTTTTTTTGCAAGCTACATGGATAGAAATTTGATGCGTTTAGCGCACCAAAAATATTCGTACAAATTGCAACGACGTGTTTTGCGACTATTACATCGAGCTTCGAGAAAAGTATCATGGTACGTTACAGTTTCGGCAAGTCGAGTTAGTACCGATAAAGGGAGAAAGTCACAGCTGAAATTGCCAACCAAGCTTGCAGTTTGGACGTCAGCAAAATTTTTTGGCGCGAAAAAAGTCCCAAATTCCTATCCGTGCATTGCTGCACATTCATCGTGACATCGCTATAAACATCGATTCGGTAATCACAAGGTTTGCTAAACAAAATAGACGAGTTGATTTTGTTATATAAATAATCGTTTTTATATAACAGGTATGAAGTCGTTAATATGTACAGTTGTAACAGAACATAATAATTGCAATAAAGATATTTTCAATACTGAATAAAATAAAATTAAAAAACTGTTTTTCAGTTAAAATTCGTTAAGTTTTATTTGTCTGGTTATTGTGTTTTCGTGTTTTGAGTTTGCAAAAAAATTTGGTCTCCGTTGGGAGGGGGGCGGGGTCATTATCCCCGTGACGACGACCCCCCCCCCCCCCCTTTGAATCCGCGCCTGGGTATGGTTGGGCGGCAACGCCTTGTCAAAAAGGAAATACTTCTGGAGACTGTCCAGACGCACCCACCTCAGTGGCGGCAGAAGTTTTTGCCGAGGGCATTGGAAAGCTGGTGTAGCGATACAACAAATGTTTCAATCGTTTTGGCGATTATGTTGAGACATAAGAATAAAACAAGCAAACATTTAGTAGTAAAATCAGTTTGGTAATGTCAATCTGTTATTTTTATACAGTCCATCGGAACATTGGAAAAAAAAACCAGCCCTCGTACTTACAGGACACAACCTGCCTGAGTCTCTTCGTCACTTCGTGGAAAGGTGCGGCGGATGGTGTATTATCCATGGGTACAGTAACTGCCGTCTTTCCTGAAACGACTAGGATTTTCTTTAAGTTCCGGATTTCAGTATCAGTCTACGGCATGTATGATTGACTTGATTAATCTGGATTTGATGACGCTTGCTTGACGAACGAAAAGGGTCATCTCTGTAAACGCACAGACTATACATGAACACGATGTCGCAGGGCCTTTAAGTGAATCAGCAACAACTACAAAACTGGTAGCGTGTTGTGGCGTTACACTTCCTGCGTCTACTTTGGACAGGGTGAGAATCAAGTTAAAGGTCTGATTGTGCTGTCCAGGTAAATAAGTTCAGTGTGTGGGATCGCCCGAGTTGACCCCTGAGGTCATATTTAAACAGGTAATTAGGCAGACGGGCATTGTGTTTAGAGTCCGGACATTGACTCTTGAGACATGGGTCGCCGGAAGTGCTGAAGGTCTTGCTTGTACTGCCACTGGAAGGGCAACTCTTATACAGGAAGCAGCTGTCTTGAGAGACCAATTGGTGTTCTTAGCTCAGCTGTGATAATGTTCACCCCGACTGTCTTTAAAACTCTCTCTGACTTGTTGAAAGAGCAAGTATATGCTTTTACTGCCCGCATTCTTTTAGAAACAAGAGATTGTTTGGCCGTAACTAGGGTGTTTTGAACCTTTGTACAGTTGGTAGAGGACCCTGAACTAAGTATCAATAAAGGCAGCCAATGGTCGAGGATGAATTTTGCGTAGTAACAAACAGTACATACACATTATATTCTTATAGGCTTTTGCCGTGCTGAATCTAATTGGGATATACCATACAGTAGGTTTCGCCAGTGACCGTGCCTGTTTTGTCAATACAAGAACGTGATCAACAATCTGTCAGTGAGGTTATAACATTGATAGTCACAGGCCTGTATGACGTTACGTGTGGGTAATTGATAGTCGCATGCCTTTATGACGTCACGTGTGGGTAATTGAGTCACAGGCCTGTATGACGTCACGTGTGGGTAATTGAGTCACAGGCCTGTATGACGTCACGTGTGGGTAATTGAGTCACAGGCCTGTATGACGTCACGTGTGGGTAATTGAGTCACAGGCCTGTATGACGTCACGTGTGGGTAATTAAGTCACAGGCCTGTATGACGTCACGTGTGGGTAATTGTTAGTCACAGGCCTGTATGACGTCACGTGTGGCAATTGTCAGTCACAGGCCTGTATGACGTCACGTGTGGCAATTGTCAGTCACATGCCTTTATGACGTCACGTGTGGCAATTGTCAGTCACATCCCTTTATGACGTCACGTGTGGGTAATTGAGTCACAGGTATGTATGACGTCACGTGTGGAGAGTCAACAGGCCTGCAAGACGTAACATGTGGAGTCGCGGGCATGTATGACGTCACGTGTGGAGAGTCGCGGGCATGTATGACGTCACGTGTGTAGAGTCGCGGGCATGTATGACGTCACGTGTGGAGAGTCGCGGGCATGTATGACGTCACGTGTGGAGAGTCGCGGGCATGTATGACGTCACGTGTGGAGAGTCGCGGGCATGTATGACGTCACGTGTGGAGAGTCGCGGGCATGTATGACGTCACGTGTGGAGAGTCGCGGGCATGTATGACGTCACGTGTGGAGAGTGGCGGGTCTGTATGACGTCACGTGTGGAGAGTGGCGGGTCTGTATGACGTCACGTGTGGAGAGTGGCGGGTCTGTATGACGTCACGTGTGGAGAGTGGCGGGTCTGTATGACGTCACGTGTGGAGAGTGGCGGGTCTGTATGACGTCACGTGTGGAGAGTCGCGGGTCTGTATGACGTCACGTGTGGAGAGTCGCGGGTCTGTATGACGTCACGTGTGGAGTAACTGGCCTGTATGACGTCACGTGTGGAGTAACTGGCCTGTATGACGTCACATTTGAAGTCACAGGCCTGCATGACGCCGCGTGTGGAGTCACAGGCCTGCATGACGCCGCGTGTGGAGTCACAGGCCCGTATGACGTCACGTGTGGAGTCACAGGCCCGTATGACGTCACGTGTGGAGTCACAGGCCCGTATGACGTCACGTGTGGAGTCACATGCCCGTATGACGTCACGTGTGGAGTCACATGCCCGTATGACGTCACATGCCTGTATGACTTCTCCTTTGGGTAATTCAGTCTCAAGTCTGTATGATGTAGATGAAAGCTACATCCGACAGCAAGAGAGGTTTGTTTCCAACTTAGACTGACTTGTTCTCTATTCCTCCTATAAATTGAATTACATCTGGAAAGCAGAGCGCTCAGTTACAATCTAATATTACAGCATAGCATGCGTCTTCTAAAGAAGATTCACTCTGTGTATACCCACCCCATTCCTTTACTCTTCATCGATATCTGGTAAGCCTACCAGACAAAACATCACCCAGTCCTTTGGAAGAGCACACTAGTTGCTTTAGTGTTGAACTGGTACCAGGCGGTCATGTGATCGTACACTACAGTGAAGTGTGAGTTCCAGTGTTCCAGCTTCACGTCTTCAGTGGACAGGAGCTGACTGCAAGAGTATAGTGTGGTTATTCTTGTTGCAAATGTTGCAAGGCATCAAGTGTGACCGCCCAATGAGACGTTTTAACTATCAGTATGTGGAGGATGTAGTTCAGGCCCGGCCTGGAGGTCCGGAATCGATTTCCGGTTCTGCCAAGAAATTCTATTCTGGTCTGAGTGTTGGAACGGGATGCAGTCGGCCTCATGAGACAACCCTGAGAAGAGGTGGGTTTGATTTCCATCTCGGTCATTCTTGAAGTGATTTTCCGTGGTTTCACACTTCTCCTCCAGGCAAGTGCCGGAATGATTCCTAACTTAAACGCTGGCACTACTGAATTGAGCTAACTGGACCATTTTTTTTAAATCTTTTACATTTGATGATGTGACAATAGCACACGCTATCAGACAGATTACATGCACCCAAGTACACGGGGCTTCATGGCCACGATATCGCAAAGCTCCTAAATAGAACAACACCAACTATACGGGGCTAACAATCGTATTTGCCCAAGCCTCTGAAAAATGAAACAATTGAACCAGTCCGTCGATAAACGTAATTAAGAATGAACGTACTGATGGTTTGACTTCTCTCAGTATTGTGACTACCGTGGTGTACTGGCTAGCATTCTTGTCTGTCGCCCCGTAGGTCCGGGTTCGATTCCCGACTCTAACAAGAAATTTAGTTCTGGAGTGGGAGCTGGAACGGGCCTCGTGACACAAACCTGAGAAAAGGTGGGTTCGATTCCTACATCAGCCATCCTGGAAATGGTATTCCGTGGTTTTACACTTCTACTCCAGGCAAATGTCGGGATGGTTCCTCCACGGCCACCACCTTCCTAATCCTGACCTGAATTACAAATACACACACGAATACAACCACCACAATAACACAGATTATCATACAAAATTCCACACTGCTTGGCTGTCACCGCGGAGGCCCGGGTTCGATTCCCAGCTCTGCCAAGAAATTAAATTCTTGTCTGAGGGCTGGAACGGGGTACACTCAGCTTCACGAGGCAAAAACAGAGAAGGTGTAGGTTCGATCCCTACCTCAGCAATCCTAGAAGTGGTTTTCCGTGGCTTCCCACTTCTACTCCATGCAAATGCCGGGATGGTTCCAACTGGCCACGGCCACCTCCTTTCCAATCCTCGTCTGAATTGGAAATACACACACTAATACAGACATCACAATAACACAGGTTACCAGACAAATTCCACTCTCACACATATATACAAACAAGTGCACGGGGCTACATGACCTCAATATCGCAAAACCTCTAAATAACAATCTACAACAACAACAACAACAAACATTCCACACACACTTAAGTACACGGGGCTGAATGTCCTGGATGTTCAAGCCCCTCAAATTAAACAACTCCTCCCCTCTCACTATTGGATTGTGGAAGTAGATAATAGCTTGGACTTCAACTGATGGCGTACAACGGCATGAAAGCGTTGACTGTAGCTCATTCCTCCACGTGCCTCTGGTGTGAAGTGCAGGCGGATTGGCGGCATTTTTCGTTTGATCTACTTCCCTAAAACACAGCATTCCTAGTGTACAACCGCTCACTTAACGACCTAATGCAAGACACGCAGTAACATCCTCATCGTATCTCACCGCCTTCTCTGACCACCGCCCGCTTCGAAACACTCAGACACGCTGAAACTTACGTTTTGCTTCCTTGGCTTCCTCGATTCGATTATTACGAAATTTTAGGAATTTATTTTCACCATCACATTGATGATCAAGGAGGCTTTGAAACACTCAGCCACGCTGGAACTTATGTTTTTCTTCCTTGGCTTTCTCGACTCGATAATAATTATTACGAAATTTTAGGGATGTATTTCCACCATCACATTGATGATCAGGGAGGATTTGAATGCCACTAATAATCCAGTTTCACACAACACTATTATTAACGCAAAACGGTCATGAAACTTGCTTTAAGTAAATTTGTAAACATGCCAGGTATCAGTATTTAGGACCTAACTGTAATAATTGGATATTTAACCATACGCGATCAGTTGTGCAACAATGAACTCCGAAGACCGTTTGTAAAAGTGTGCGAGTGGTAACGCGCCTGTTTACTGATTTATAGATTCTGGTTGAAGGCTATCGAACGACGGAAGATTTTACTTCTTTTTAATTATTTTATTATATCCTCCCTACCTCGTACAGCAAGTTTTCAACTTAGTTCTATTCACATGAGCTATGGGGACAATCTAAATGATAGGCCTAAACGTTGGTAGGGAAAATTATTTTCTTCTTTCATTTAACTTTGTATGTTCCCTACTTCCTGTTCAAACCCGTGGATGGATACTATTCGTGACGACCTGATGACTGTTAGAAGTTTAATAGCTCAGTATTTGCCCTAGAATAATAATAATAATAATAATAATAATAATAGACTAATAATAATAATAATATGACACGTTCTGTATTTTCTGCATATATCAAGGACTTTTCGCACATACGCCATTTAAGGGGACTCGGTACCTCCTATAACGCCAATGTTAAATGTAAGGAAGATCTTTGCCGAAACTATTAGCTCTGATGCGTTGATTTTTTTTACAGTAGTACATGCCATGTATTTGATCCCGATTTTAATATACACACATCAAAAAAAGTTTTGCATCACCTCGGTTCCAAGAGTTCCGGAACCGTTAAATACAAAGGGAATAGAGATCAACACAAACAACATTTCAGCTCGTTTTATTGCTCATGAGACCCACACATTGCATGTTGTACCATCATACAGCTAGACTTTCAGCATTTGTGGTCCAGATTGCAGTACACACCACTACCTCTAATACCCAGTAGCACGTCCTCTTGCATTGATGCATGCCTGTATTCGCCGTGGCATACTATCCACAAGTTCATCAAGACACTGTTGGTCCAAATTGTCCCACTCCTCAACGACAATTCGGCGTAAATCTCTCAGAGTGGTTGGTGGGTCAAGACGTCCATAAACAGCCCTTTTCAACATATCCCAGGCATGTTCGATAGGGTTCATGTCTGGCGAACATGCTGGCCACTGTAGTCGAGCGATGTCGTTATCTTGAAGGAACGCATTCACAAGATGTGCACGATGAGGTCGAGAATTGTCGTCCATGAAGACAAATGCCTCTCCAATATTCTGCCGATATGGTTGCACTATGGGTCGGAGGATGTCATTCAGGTATCGTAAAGCCGTTTCGGAGCCTTCCATGACCACCAGTGGCGTACGTCGGCCCCACATAATGCCACCCCAAAACATCAGGGAACCACCACCTTGCTGCACTCGCTGGACAGTGTGTCTAAGACGTTCAGCCTGACCAGGGTGCCTCCAAACACGTCTCCGACGATTGTCTGGTTGAAGGCATATGCGACACTCATCGGTGAAGAGAACGTGATGCCAATTCCGTGGGGTCCATTCAGCATGTTGTTGGGCCCATCTGTACCGGGCTGCATGGTGTCGGGGTTGCAAAGCTGGACCTCGCCATGGACGTCGGGAGTGAAGTTGCGCATCATGCAGCCTATTGCGCACAGTTTGAGTTGAAACACGACGTCCTGTGGCTGAACGAAACGCATTATTCAACATGGTGGCATTGCTGTCAGGGTTCCTCCGAGCGGCAATCCGTAAGTAGCGGTCATCCACTACAGTAGTAGCCCTTGGGCGGCCTGAGCGAGGCCTGTCATCGACAGTTCCTGTATCTCTGTACCTCCTCCATGTCCGAACAACATCGCTTTGGTTCACTCTGAGACGCCTGGAAACTTCCCTTGTTGAGAGCCCTTCTTGACACAAAGTAACAATGCGGACGCGATCGAACTGCGGTATTGACCTTCTAGGCATGGTAGAACTACAGACAACATGAGCAGCGTACCTTCGTCCTGGTGGAATGACTGGAACTGATCGGCTGTCGTACCCCCTCCGTCTAATAGGCCCTGCTCATGCATGGTTGTTTACATCTTTGAGCAGTTTTAGTGACATCTATGAACAGTCAAAGGGACTGTATCTTGGATACAATATACACAGTCAACGTCTATATGCCGGAGATCTGGGAACCGAGGTGATGCAAAACTTTTTTTGATGTGTGTATTTGCATTTGGACTTAAGATAACATACAATTTGTGTTATAATCTGACAAATGAGTAATCTATTTTGAAATGGAATTAATGTGAAACTAAAATTATATGTGTAAAAGTTTAATAGCGAGATAAGAGTGCATTAAGTGCTGTAATTGTGTGTTTATTTTAAATTGATTATGTTGGTGTAACACGGGGGAAAAATAGGAAAATATACTGATGCAAAACCAGAAGAATGCAGAGTAAATACACTTGTTTCAATATCCGCCACAGTGGCCAAGAGCATTAAAGTTCATGAAACCTTGGAGCTGATTTATAGACATATATTCGGTCCCACCATCTTAGCACTTGTCGACTTTACATACGCGAAGGGAATGAAAGCGACGGGCGGGCAACGAGGTGCAGGAGAGACGACTTTTCGCATTCCAGACTGGTGTTCAAGCAGTCATAAACATGTCAAGGGTGTACAAACTTCTCACTTGAAGTTTCCATAAGAAACGAAAGAATTTGAAAAAAATCGTGGAATTCACATGTATGTAGCGCAGGTGAATAATGGTATTTGTAATGTCTAGCGGACCCGTGCGAGAACTCGCGCATAATGGGTTGTGTGCGCCACATACCCGCCCGGTTCTAGTGCTATGCGGGCTTTACGCGACACAGTTCTGCCAGGGGCTATCGTCTTGTTTATTTGTTTAAAAGCTCTTTATAAATAAATAAATTTATTTCCGTTGACTTTCAAGAAATGCAAGATTTTTCCTGTACTATTGGGACGATTTGGAAGATTTTGGTACAAACCACACCGTCTAAGTCCCTCTGGTTTAGGAGCTTGAGTTTTGTGAAACATACACCTTAGCGTATTATATAATAAGATTTTACAGAAACGCCATTTACTTGGATTTGGAAGGTGTCTTGGCAGGTAGTTATTGTCCATGAGGGAGTTGTCGAGACTGAGACAGCTGGCCTCAGGCAGGGGCTCCTGTCAAGGGGAGATGTGTTATTATACTCCGGTAGCTGAGTACAATCCAACAGCTTGTCAAAATGGCAACAATATTCAGTTATCAAAAGTGCTCGTTGTATGGCAGGGTTGTCCAACTTATTTTGGGAGCGTGATGGCACGGTTGCTCGCTATTCAGCAAGGTGAACCAGGCTCGATTCTAGATTATTGCATGTAAAGATTTTTGAGGTGACATTTCACGTTCGGGGTTTCGTGTTCCATGTAGAGAAACAGTCACGACGCTGCTGATTGCGAGATTTCGAGTAAAGTAAAACTACAAAATTCCTTCCTTTTTACATTTCTTTGTCTCTTTCTTTATCTCTTCATTTCTTTCTTTCCTCCTTTCTTTCTTTCTTTCTTTCTTTCTTTCTTCATTTATTTATTTATTTATTTATTTTCTTCATTTCTTCCATTGTTTGTTTGTTTGTTTTTCTTCGTTTGCTTGTTTGTTTCTTTCTATCTTCCTACGTTTCTTTTTCTCATTTCTTCCTTTGATTTTATTTTCTTTCTTGAATGTTTCAGTCTTTCTTTCTTTCTTTCTTTCTTTCTTTGTTTGTTTTTATTGCTTTGTTTCATTGTTTGTATGTTTCTTTCTTTCTTTCTTTCTTTCTTTCTTTCTTTCTTCGTTTTTCTTCCTTCCTTTGTTTGTTTGTTTCTTTCTTTCTTTCTTTCTCTCTTTCTTTGTTTTTCTTCCTTTGTTTCTTTTTTCTTTTTCTTACTTTGTTTTATATTTGTTTCTGTCTTTCTTTCTCAGTTTGTTTGTTTTTCCTTTCTTTCTTCCCTTGATTTTATTTTCTTGTTGGTATCTTTCTTTCTTTCTTTCTTTCTTTCTTTCTTTGTTTTTCTTGCTTTGTTTGCTTGATTCATTGCTTGTATGTTACGTTCTTTCTTTCTTTCTTTCTTTCTTTCTTTCTTTCTTCGTTTTTCTTCCTTCCTTCCTTTGTTTGTTTGTTTGTTTGTTTCTTTCTCTCTTTCTTTGTTTTTCTTCCTTTGTTTGTTTCTGTCTTTCTTTCTCAATTTGTTTGTTTTTCCTTTCTTTCTACCTCTGTTTTTTTCTTTTCTTTTCTTTCTTTCAACTTGTTTTTAGAGTGGGACTGGCTGCGTGGTTCAGCGATAACGTTCTCGCTTGCTGTCCCCAAAGTTGCAGGATCGATTCCTAGTGCAATCAGCTGGCATTTGAGAGTGCACAAATGCGAGGGAGCCGTGTCAGTAGATTTACTGGCATGTTATAGATCCCCTTCGGGGCAAAATTCCGGCACCCCGGCGTCTCTAGATGCCGCAGTAGTTAAAAGGGACGTAAAACCAACTACAGTATTATTATTATTATTATTATTATTATTATTATTATTATTATTATTATTATTATTATTCAGTTTTTAGGGCGACTGACTACGGCTGCTTAACGCACTCCTCCCGTCGTACCCCCAAATGTTCTAATAGGGAATCGTGAACCTGCCTACTTGAAATATAATGGATTCGGGCTCGATTCCTGGTTGTGATCTTATTTTCAGGTCTTATTGCTCTCTCTTACCAGACGCCACGCCGGAGTGTAGGAAATGTGATCAACGACATGTCAGCAAATCTGACTCGAGGTTGTCGCATTTTAACATTCTTAAATGCCATAGGACTGCGCCATTCAGACCAACTAACGTTGTTGTTAGTTCGTCTTGGGGATTTGGGACATATTGGTCATCAGCCCCCTATTTTTGTGATAACGTGTATTACTGTGATGACTGTAATGGTGGGTATTACAGTAGTGTAATTATTAACGACAGGGTTGAGGTAGGTGCTCCAGGGGCATACAATAAGGTACTATCCCAGCATTTGCCTGGAGGAAGTGCAGAGATAAATCACACTCCTGATGACCATCGTCAGCTTAAAATTACTGTGCATGGTATTTGAAGTGTGGTGAGGTAGTTACAGTGAAATGTAACACTTTAACAGTAGATACAAATCAACCCAGCAGATGGCATTGAATGCACGCCACTGATATAGTCTTACCTCGATATCTCGAACCTATATTACTTGAATTTTCGATAACTCGTAGTAGTAATTTCCCAAACAAACTTCCTAGAATTTACATGTATTTTTTGTCTCTTTAATTCGAATTTCTGTAACTCAAATTTTTCAATATCTTAAAATTCTTATGACTTCGGCCGGGTTTGAACCCGCGATCTAGGACATAGCAGTTCGGCATGCTACCGACTACGCCACCGAAGCTGCTTTAATTCGTTCATGTGTGTAGGTCCACAGCATTGACAATGACGCTTGTCACGGTGGGTGAGTGGTTATCGTGTCTGACTACCAACCCCCCCCCCCCCCGCTTACAGGTTCGCTCCTGGCCGTGGTGTTTTTGTTGTCGTTGAAGGGTGACAAAATCACGGCACGCATTTCGTACGTTGTTGGCATGTTAAATAACCCATTTGAATTCCGTCGAACGTGTTCATAATGGCAAAATCAATCTCGGGATTTTTCGCCAACACAAAGTTACGCCTTTCTCTACTAGAAAGCGCTACAGTGTCAAGGAGGTTAGATATCTAACCTCCTTGACTTTAGCGCTCCAGGAGCGACAAAATTCGACATGCAAGCTGCCCTCTGTTCATCAAATAACAAAGCTTGCACCTGGCACCGGAGTCCATACGATATTATTATTATTATTATTATTATTATTATTATTATTATTATTATTATTATTGACAATGACTTCTAAAACCTACTGTACAAAATTGTCTTTACTCTAGTACTTATACAAAAGGCAGCAATTTATTGTGTAATGTTTTGAAAGCACACATCTCTCGAGTTGAAGGCTGACGGCATAAGTTAACTGCCCCGTGTCACGCCATTCTAGTCCTCATGTCGTGCTGTGGACATTCCTTGCAGTGCCTGTTTGTCTCGAGTTAGCATGAATCATTTGCAAGGAATCTACTAGGCGCAGGTTTCGTCTTGTCCAGCAGGAGAATCGCCACACGGAAAACGTTTTGTGTGTGTGTGTGTGTGTGTGTGTGTGTGTGTGTGTGTGATGCTGCATACCGATCATATGGCGTGGGAAAGGGGCTTTGATATCCACGGCGACAACTCATGACCGGAGTACCTAATCGAGTAACGGGGAGTAGCTTCTGAGACCTTTGACCAGTTGAAAAAGACTTTCAGGAAAGACAATTTCAAGTGATACCCTAGTCCAGAGGTCCTTAAAGTGGGTGGGTGAGGGTTAGGAGGAGAGGGGGGGGGGGGCTCGGAGAGTGATAGGGGGGGGGGGGGGGGGGGGGGCGGGGACGACGACGACTCTGATTGAAATATTTATACATCATATTATGTACAAAAATATTACTATCCTCATATCAATGAACCTATCATAGACAGGAAGCTCCCACCACCATTCAAGACTAAAAAACTCGTACTTTTGCTGTCTTATTTCACAAGAACTGACCAGTAGATCCTACCAGCAGGAATTCTGAGGAAAGGTATAGAGTAACATTTCCCACACAGCACCCTTTCACCCGCCACTCCCCCCCCCCAAACAACCACTATTGACAATAAGCCGATTGACAATGTGACCGCTACTTCCTTACACGAATATATTCTTCTATTTCTCTCATTGTCGACTTGAATTCAGCCAGGCCTTTACAGTCAGTTCAATGACAGTGTGTGAACAGGTGAATTCTAGTGTGTGTTTAGTGGAAGTGGTTAGCCCGATTTAAACTGATAAATGTAAAACAACAACATTGGAATGCAGCCGAAATAAATCAGAAACCTCTATGGACATCAAATTGGCGGTGAAAAGCTAAAGGAAGTAGAAGTCTTCTGTTAGTTAGGACGAAGCAAAGAGGATATAAAAAGTAGGTTGGCTCAGCCAAGGAAAGCATTTCTACAGAAAAGGAATCTGTTGACATCGAATATAGATTTAGGTGTTAGGAAGTCATTTTGAAAGCCATTGTCTGGAGCGTGGCATTTTATGGAAGTGAAACTTGTGGACTATTGGTACAGTAGAAAAGAGGAGAATTGATACGTTTGAAATGTTGTGTTACAGGAGAATGATGAAGATCAGATGGGTAGATAGGGTAACAAGTGAAGAGTAGGACAGGAGATATGTTTCCGGCGACTGCTAATGAAGAGAAGAGATGGGTTGGTAAGGCACGTACTAAGACACCCAGGGATAGCAAGCTTAGTTATGGAAGGAAGGGTCGAGGACAAGAAATGTAGGGGTAGACCAATGTTAGAATATGTTAAACCGATTGCCTCGGAGATGAAACGATTAGCTCAAGACAGGGAAGCATGGAGGGCTGCATCAAACCAGTCAAAAGACTGAAGACTCAGACAACAACAAAATGATGGAAATATTCAGTCCTAATAAGGAACCAGAAGAATAAGCCCCTCCCCCTGACCCTTGATATTTTATGTTTCAGAAGGGGGACGCGACAGGAAAACTTGGAAAGCCCCTGTCCTAGTCGGCAAGACTAAATTCAGAAACCTAACTGAAGTTAGTTAGTTATTGTTGTTTTAAGGGGCGGAACTACTAGGTCATCTGCCCCTAAACCTAACTGACAATCATCAATTTTCAGACCACTCAAACATTGAATCGAACAGAACCTGCACGGAGGAGCGAAGAAAGAGCCATAGCGAGAAAATGAACAGATTTTGGGAGGACAAGAAAGTGAAATCAGCTAGATTGCGCACCTTAGACGGCATAACGAGGTAAAGAAATCGTGAATTAATATCTCTCTAAAACTACTGCGGTTCTAGAGAGACCGGGGTTTCAGAATTTCGGTTGGGATTTTAAAAGTGTCTGTAGATTTGCGGACACGAGTATCGTGTACAGTCAAATGCTAGCTGATTGCACCGGGATTCGATCTCGTAACCTTGGAAATATCACGTGGCTAGCTCACTTATGACATACACTAGATGAGCATAGGGGTTTGGAGACAATACATAGCAGAATGTCTCGTTACATTATTTGATTTACACTCTGTACAGTTGCCCGGTGAAATCTCAAGAGAGCCGCGCCCTGCCCTGCCCCGCCTTGGCTGCAGCGCACTGCTGCCACCCTTACAACACCTACATTTTACAAACTTGGTTTGAATACTCTGAACTAATGTACGAGCCTCCCTGCCGGGTCAGACATTGCTTCCAAAGGAAGATTGTAGTTTTACGTGACCGTGAATCTTGTGATTATGAGCCACGGGACCTCCTTTTTACGTGGAATCCGAACCACAGGACATGGCATTTCACTTCGAAAATCTCACGTGCATAGACCGGGAATCGAACCCGGACCGCCTTGGTGAGAGGCATACAGCTAGACCGCTGAGCCACCATGCCCCCAGACATTGCTTCCACTTGTGCCGGGTACCTCACTGTCACCTCTCCTGTCGTCCTTCCTTGGGCAACTCTTGTTCTCCTCCGACCCAGATGGTATTAGGGTATCCGAGGCCTAGGGAGTCATTCACCTTCCCGCTTTAAATGGCCCTCGTCTCATCATTACTGATACCCTCATTCTTTTCTTTTCACGCTATTTCCCGCCTTCTGCTCAAGGCCGTAAAGGAGGCAGGGTGTGTGTAACCCCTCCCTGGATAGTGCCACACCCTCAAGGGCTCACGGCTAATGAGCTTGGGAGTTGACGATACCAAGGGATTCCTGACCTGTATCTGTTTTTTTTTTTTCCTTTTTCCAGTGACTTTGGGTTGAACCGTCTCATATTTCCCTTTCCTATCTGCCTTTCATGGCTCTCATTCCTTCCAAGCCTTCCATTCTTCCAGGGTTGAGGCCATTTCTTTTCCTCCTGTTCTTCATATGTGCGTGGAATCTGCCTGATAACCTGTGCCATTGTGATGGTTGATAGTGTGTGTGTATTTTCATTTGGGGACAGGATCGACTATCGTAACCTTATGTTTGCTACCATCCTAGTAGAAGTGGGGAAGCTATCGGAAATGGCTGAGGTGGGAATCCAACCCGCCTTTTCTCAGTTCTGCCTTACGAGACTGAATGTACCTAGTTCTAGCCCTCAGACTGATAAAGGATAACAGCCAAGAATGCTAACCACTACACCACGATGTGGTTAAGTAGTAGTACAACCAAATCTGTCTTCAATGTGACTCGCAAATATTTCCGTTAAATATAGGTTTCCGGTTAATGGAGGTAGGCCTCTGCTAAAATAATATAACACGAGGACTGGCGCCGGGTCATTTTGACCCCTTTTTGTCGTACTCGTACGGATTTTAATGAAGTAATTTTACACCTGGTGTCTTCCTATGAACTATTCCCAATATAAAATGAGGTTTATTTATATTCTTCAAATTTAACATGCAGAAAAATGAAAAAAAAAATCGCAACAGTATAATTGGCCTTCATAGTGGCGGCAAATCAGTCATCTTATTTTTTTTTGAACAATGGAACTGAGGATCAAGGTGTCACTAGACCCTAAATATAGTTCAACAAGAATGTAGAGCTATTTGATTGTGTTGAACTAAAATAGGTAGATGTCTCCCCTTATTCTTTGACAGATTGTCCCAACTAACGTAAGCCGAAAATTGTCACGCGAGAACTGGCGCCATGGGTAAATCTGACCCCACCGTAAATAATATAGAAATAACTTGAGTGTTCAGAAAGCTATGGACATGTTTCTTTTGCAGGGTGAAGTTCAAGGCAAGGAAGGAAGATACAGTAAGCGACGGGAAATAGGGCTGACCAAAACAAAACAAAACAGAGCATTAATTAAGACCCGGGACAAAAATACCCATGCGCCAGGCCTCGCGGGTTAAACCATGGGCATACTTAGAAAGAATAAAATGGTGTACAAACCTTATTCAGTGTTGTACTTATATATTTCTGCTACTGTATCACTTCTACTCCCGTGATAAGATCAACCACAACTCTTGCCATAAATACCACTGTCCAGCTATGTCAGTAATGTAAGTTGTGAAGTGCAGAGTTAAAAGCTGATTGACAATGAGGCGGCTTCGGTGGCGTAGTTGGTAGCATGCTGTGCTTCTATGCCCAAGATCGCGAGTTCAAACCCGGCCAAAGTCGTCGGATTATTTAAGTGCGTTAAGTATCCCTCAGTATGCCTTCTTTCAGAGGGGAAGTAAAGTAGGTGGGCCCATGTCATAGATTTATGGCATGTAAAGGAACCTTCCACTGACTACAATTATGTGAAGCTAAATTTATAGGTAAGATTTGATTAACGCTCTATTAAGTTCCAACGTTCGTCGCCAGGTGCCGGTTGTGGTGGCATCTAGTAGACACGTTGACGGTAGCATTTGGTAGTAAAAATAGGAAACTACTTGAAATTGATCGTCTGCAGTCCTTACCTTAATCATAGATAACACACACTAATACAGCCATCACAATTAACACAGGTTATCAGACAGATTCTACACCCCCCCGCCCCCCAAAGTACACAGGGCTACATTACCTCGTTGTCGCAGCCCCTAAATTGAGGAACCAACCGAAACGAACCTCTATAAGCCCACTTGTAGCCTTCGCGGCACGAAGCAAACTATCCTTCAGTAATCGTTGTGCTGTGGTCCGTTATCAGTGTTTCTATATGTATATGTTGTCTCGAAAATAAAGGCTGATGCTTTAAAATAGTCGACGCGAAATGTGGCAGCTATGCCATTCTTCGACATGTTTACAGCCTCTTCAAACCACGTGGAAATGCTGAAGACATCATTCTGTTGTCCAAACAAAGGGCGCTGACACCGAACCCTTATGTTATAACTATTTGGGCGGGTCTGATGGTTGGTTCCTCAGTTTAGGGACTGCGACAACGTGGTCATGTAGCCCCGTGTACTTTGGGTGTGTGTAGAACCGTCTGATAACGCGTGCTAATGGTGATGGCTGTATTAGTGTGTGTTATCGTTTTTAATTCAAGTAAGGACTGCAGATATTCAATTTTCAAGTAGTTCCTACTTTTGCTACCAAATGCCACCGCCAAAGACAACTATTTCTGAACTTGGTTACTAGATGCCACCGCAGTCGGCTCCTGGCAACGAACGTTGGAACCTAAGAGCGTTAGTCAAAGCAAACCTGTTATTTAGCTTCACGCAAGTGTAATTAATGGAAGGTTCTTTTACATGTCATAAATCTATGACATGTGACCACCGGCTTTACTTCCCCTCCGATGGAAGGCACACTGAGAGATTTTTAACGCTCTTAAAAATCGCACGACCTCGGCCGGGTTTGAACCCGCGATCTTAGGCATAGAAGCTCAGCATGCTACCAGCTACGCCACTGAAGCCGCTTGGGCGGATCTGAGTGGCAAATTTTTGGAGACGAAAGGATATCGGCTGGATGGTATTTTACCTCCCGGGACACCTCACCAATGACTTCAGCCCCTGTACTGGATGAACAACCTTGAGGATGTTGAGCTGATGTTTGCGACATGGCAGGCAGATGCAGAGAGCGAGCTTGGGAGATGTAGCAGGTCAACTCCCGCTCAGCTCCACGATCAATAAGAACATCCCTTTCCCTCCACGCGGCCCGGTTATCACAAGCTCCAAGAGCGCTCCTGTCGTCTGCAGCAACATCATCAGCAGTAGGCACTTCAGATAGCACTGAAAGACGCGAGAAAGTATACACCAAACGTCAGGTTTAGTGTCATAACTTCGAGAAATGATCAGGGGGGTCAATAAACTCCCCTCTCTCTCCCTCCACCCCCCCCCCCCCCCCACCTCACCAGAACCAAATAACAAGTAGTTCCGTGACGAACTCAAGACCTTACTTTTCTTAAAATTATAGAGACATATATCAACAGTTGGCAGACCTGGCGACTCTAAATACTGTATATTCTTAGTTATATCTCTTGAGGTACACAATGCAGATACAAAATTTGTTTGAGGTCCAAAAGAAAGTATGCACGTTGCATGTATTTAAATATTGAATTTTGTCAGCATGCGTAGATATAGGTTGGCGACGCTGCCATAGATGGGATGCTCAAACTAAAATTGAAATATTATGATCTATGTATGTGCCAATTTTGAAACAACTTCATTTATTAGTATGGAAGTTACATGTGATTCAACATTAAACCTATCAGCACGCGTAGAATCATGTCGGCAGCACTGTCGTACATCGATCATTGAAAATTAACCTACATTGTGATATATTGAGATTAGGATAAAACTGTATAGAGTGCATTTTTCAACAGTTGACAGCCCTGTTGACACTAAAAGAATGCATATTCATATCTGTTCCTGTGCGCAAATCACATACCAAATTTGGTTGAAGTCCAATAGATAGTATGGAAGTTACATGCATTTAAAGATTGGACCTATCACCGGGCATAGAATCATGTTGGCAACACTCTCATGTATGGACTCCTGTAAATTAGTCTGATGTAATATTACCTATATGTGTCAATTTTGGAACAATTCATATCTTCGAGATATCCAACATAGACCTCAATTTTCAATTGTGATTTTTCAGCAATTGGTAGCACTGACGTCATAGCTATATGTCTTTACTCATACCAAATTTGGTTTCGATAGCCGCAGCCGTTTAGGAGTTGATAGGGGAGGGACACATACACTCAGATTGACGGACATACACACATTTCCCCGGATCGATCTCATGAGTCTACTTTTTCCTCGTTTAAAAAAATGAGAAACGTAGGCTAAAAATACATAATTCATTGAAATGTTTATTTGGAATGCAACTAATCTTGGGATTGATGTACGTTTATACTCACTAATTCGAAAACATTCTCTTTTCTCGTGTACAAAAGAAATTTACCAAAAGGACAATTTGCTGAACGATTAATCGGGCGACGGAGAATCGGGGTTGTATTGTAATTAAAATTGCAGAATCAGCAACCGTGGGCTGCTTATCTAAATCCTTACCATTCTCTTCTGCCGATCCCATTCGGCGCATGATCTCATAATTTTGAAAAGTCTCTTTCATCTTCTAATGCTTATCGTAGGCTCACAGCTCCTTTGTCTTCAGTGATCTGAAGCTGTTATCTGCTGTAATACGTCGGAAGCATTGGGGAGGGAGATAGCGAGAATAATCTCATCTTGTCTGTCAAGGGAGTGGAAGAAGAAATGGGGCTGTTTCACGATCAGTCTCCAGAAGAAGTCATTATTGAGTTTAATCACAGCTCTGTGGAGACAAGCGGAAGAGAGATGTCCTTTGGAGCTTGCGAAATTGTATTTCCACTACAAGTAATATTGAAGACATTTCAGTGGCAATTAAATTGAGATTGTTTTGTGAAACAGTTGTGCTATCTAAGAAGAATGGTGGCATTGATGAAGATATTTTAAAGCGAATGAATTACTTTCTAAAGATTGTTTTTCAGTCCATAAATACGTGGACGAATGGACGAATGCCCAATTATCTTAGGCGGTAAATGTTAATATAAATCTGCTCAATACAAAATTTAAAATAGACCTCACTGAAATAAATTAATAATGTTAATAATTAATAAAAAATGTCGCCTCTGTGGTGTAGTGGTCAGCGTGCTTAGCTACCACCCCGGAGGTCCGAGGTTTGATTCCCGGCTATGCCACGAAATTTAAGAAGTGATATGAGGACTGGAACGGGGTCTACTCAGCCTCGGGTGGCCCAAATGAGTAGAGGGGGATCCATTCCCACCTCAGACATCCTCGAAGTAGTTTCCCGTGGTTTCCCCACTTCGAATCCGGGCAAATGCTGGGATGGTACCTCACGTAAGGCCACGGACGCCTCCTTCCCTCTCCATTGCCTATCCCTCCCAATCTTCCCACATCTTCCCATCCCCTCCCATCCCCCACTTTGCAGGTGAGGCCGCCAGGGCATGGTGCACGTCCCACCTACCCAGTTGTATCCCCCGACTCGATGTTTCAAGCACCAGGACACTGCCCTGGGGTAAAGGTAAAGGTGGGATCCCTCGCCGAGTCTGAGGGAAAAGCCAACCCTGGAGGGTAAACAGACTAAAAAATAAAATTAAAAACCAACCGATTAGCGTACAAGGGATCGTCTTTCCTTTGTTCTGTCCACAACGTTCCCGTCTTGTTCTTTTCAGGTACTACAAATTTTATAGTGGCTTCACTGGCGTAGTCGGTAGCATGATGAGCTTCTATGCCCAAGATCGCGGGTTCAAACCCGGCCGAAGTCGTCGGACTTTTTAAGAGCGTTAAAAATCCCTTAGTATGCCTTCCTTGGGAGGGGAAGTAAAGCCGGCGATCCCATGTCATAGGTGTGTGGCATGCTAAAGAACCTTCCACTAGTTACACCTGTGTGAAGTTAAATTATATAGGCTAAGAATGTAAACAACGCTCTTAGGTTCCTACGTTCGTCGCCTGGAGCCTACTGCGGTGCCGTCTAGTAGCAAAGTTCTGAACTATTAGTCGTTAATGGTGGCGTTTGGCGGCAAAAGTAGGAATTATTTGAAAAATTCAAAGTCTGCAGTTCTTACTTGAATTTAAAATAGATAACACACACACTAATACAGTAATCACAATTAACACCGGTTTTCAGACAGATTCTACACACACCCAAGTACACGGGGCTACATGGCCGCGTTGTCGCAGCCCCTAAACTAAGGAACCAACCAACCAACTACATCAAAGTTCTTCTTTGTAAGCTATTGTTGTTCATTCTCTGTATGTAGTCTGCGTTTTCTAATCATATCTGTGAGCCTATCTCTGTGCTCGTATAACTCTGTGGTATGCAATCTCTGTATAATGATCCAAATATTTTGTTGAGAATTTTACGTTCTACATTTTTTTCCTGTTACGATGCCTGATGCTCCGATTGTGGTTGTTTCTGGCGCATACAATGCTTCTGGTAGTACGACTGTTTTGTAGTGTCTTAAGTTTGGCCTGTCGTGATATGTATTTCTTGTTATAATGTGACCATGTGAGTTTGTATACTTTCTGGAGTTTTACCATTCGGTCTATGTTACATGCCTTGTTCGATCCCCCTATTTGGATTATATTCCCCTAATTATTTAATTTTTTGAATCTTGTTATGGATCCATATATTGTATTGTTACTTTTATTATTATTTACTAGCTGAAGTACCCGTGCTTCGCTACGGGTCATAAATAAATTAAAATGTGAATGTGGCAGTTAAAACAAGGGATTGGCGAGGTGCTGCGCGGGGTTATAGGACATAACGTACCACGGACATAACGTACCACGGACATAACGTACCACGGACATAACGTACCACGGACATAACGTACCACGGACATAACGTACCACGGACATAACGTACCACGGACATAACGTACCACGGACATAACGTACCACGGACATAACGTACCACGGACATAACGTACCACGGACATAACGTACCACTTGAAAGAGTGGGAAGTATTTAGAGTGCATGAAACCCTAACCGCACGGCCACTTGCTCGGTATTGCTCAACTAGTCCTGGTAATAAATACGTGGGCAATAACATAACATAAACCAATATAAAATATGATAAGTTTTGGGGTTCTCATCACAGTTTATCCAGGCTTTGGACTGTTGAAAAACAGGTGTGGTTAAGCTCTGGTCATTTTTCGTTTTCTTTACTTTGTTTTTTAAAATTGTAAAATTGTTTTTTGTGGGTTTTATATCCTAGCGAATTGCAAGTTCGCCATGTGAAGTTTCATTCCAAGTTCTGCGAATATGAGAGAGCTCTCAAGCAAGATTTCAAGTTTCCATTCTCTTCATACCGCTTCATTATTCTGTCAAGCCGTTCATCATACTTGACATATTTCTTCTTTCTCTTTGAACTTTCAATGTACAATTCGTACTTCATCCGTCGAAGTGCGTACATAAACCACCCTTATTCGTTGTACACAACTCCATGTTACAATACCAAAATGTTTAACGCCACACAGTGTGATCGCCACTGATGTTTATGTGGTAATGAACCTGTAACTGGAATGCCCGTCTGACATCAAGTGGTACGTTATGTCCTAGAGTAAATATTTGGGGATTACGGGAAAGCTGTTGTTAGGTAGATAACGCCCTAGGTGGTCCGTTATGTCCTCGAAAATCAAGTGGTACGTTTTGTCCGTGGTACGTTATGTCCGGACACCGCTGCGCGGAGGGAGAGTAAGGATGGAACATTTTGTCCAACAACACCGCTCGGCGTTGACCGTGTTTTATAGCACACATTTAGGTTTTACTCGCTAACCGTTGGAGATACACGAAAAGTGATAAGGACCTTTCGGATAGAAAATAAAATTTTAAACTCGTATATACCATCAAACTTTTGCTATTTCTTAGCGTTCTCTTTTTATTTGAAATGGAAATATGAAAGTTTGAAACCAAAGGGAGTAAATCAGCTATTTCCATGTACAATTTTATGTAAATCGGACCAGTGGTTCTTGCGTGATTGAGTAATACAGACACACACACACACACCATCTCATTTTTAGCCTTTTTTCATTTTATGAAAGAATAGGCTTATGAGATCACCTTTTGTCCAAGTGTGTGTGCGTGTGTGTGCGCGTGTGAGGTGTGTGCGTGTCCCCCTAATAACTTCTAAACGACTGGAGCGATTACAATGAAACTCGGTAAGATCATAGCACTATTCTGGCCGACCCCGACCGTGCCCTTCAAATTTTATTGTCTCTCACCAATCGAACATGGCGGCTGTGCGAAATATTTCACCAGCATTCAGTATCACCGAAACTATTTCCGATATTGCCCTGAAATTTTGTACGGTGATAAAGGGCACTACTAAAAGTTCACCTATGAGACTTTCAAAAACCTGGTGACTACAAAACCAACATGGCGGCCAAGCGAAGTTGATACTTTTAAATAGACTTTTCTCGCGATTTAAACATCCAAACGTAATGAAACTTGGTACAGCAAATGTTTATACTCATTGTAATGCATTGGAGTCTAATTTAGTTCAATTGTTTACATAACCTCAAAATGGCGGCTGTGCGAAATATTTCACTGACATTCTATATCTCCGAAACTATTACAGATATCACCCTGAAATTTTGTACAGTGATAAAGGATACTGATACAAGTTTATTTATGTTACTTTCAAAAACCTGTAAAGTACAAAACAAACATGGCGGCCAAGCGAAGTTGAAGCATTTTAATAGACTTTTCTCGTGATTTAACCATCTGAGCGTAGTGAAATGTGGTACATTGAATGATTATACATATTGTAATGCACTGTCATCTAATTTAGTTCAATTGTTAAAATAACCTCAAGATTGCGGCTGTGCGAAATATTAAAATTAAGTTTTTATTTCTTGTATCCTAATCATGCGATTGAAGTCTGAATACCACACGTACACAATAATCTTCATGTAATAGTACATACTGTAAATAAAAATCCAACCTGGCGACCATCTGAAATATTTAGACGGTTCTCAATATCTACGAATCTATCACAACAATCAAACTGAAATTTTGTATGTTGATAGAGGCAATTAATATGAGTAGGATATATGAAAATAGTCTGTATGTTCTTCACGGCACTACTCGTTATATATTAGTATAGACTATTATTTTAGCAAATTAAATATGAACTCAGGTGTATAAGTTGAAGGATTGTTGTGAAAGCAGCACATGGAGTCCATGAGTAGCACAGTGCTCCCTCTCTGTAGACAAGAAGCTATGTTTTGTGATTTATGTTTGTACTCATTAGAGATTCCGGTCTGACCGCGTGGTTCCTCTCCTGAATGGCAACATGTGCACGAGTTGCAGGGTCTGCTATTGTCTGGCTTACAAGAGCGCTATTGTGTGCAGCTGCACTACTCGGTATTACACTCAGATGAGGATTGGGAAAGAGGTGGCCGTGGCTTGAAGTTAGAAACCATCCCGGAATTCACCTGGAGTAGAAATGGGAAACCACGTAAGACCACTTCCAAGATGACTGAGGTGTAAATCGAACCCACCTCTTCTCAGTTTTACCTCGTTCAGTCCTCAGACGTGCATTACATTTCTTGCCACGGTGGGTGAGTGGTTAACGTGTCGGACTACCAACCACAAGTTTGCAGGTTCACTCCTGGCCATGGAAAGTGTTTTTTGAAAGGCGACAAAAATCACGACACACATGGTATACGTTGTTGGCATGTTAAAGAACCATTTGAATTCAGTAGGCCGTGTTCATAATGGCAAAATTAATCTCTGGATTTTCCGCCAACACAAAAGTTTCTCCTTGCTCTACTAGAAAGCGCTATAGTGTCAAGGAGATTAGATATATAACCTCCTTGGCTTTCATAGCGCTCCAAGGAACAACAAAAAATCGACATGGCAAGCTGCCCTCTGGGTGTCAAATAACAAAGCTTGCACCCAGAGCCATACGATATTAAACTATTATCATTCTTGACAGGGACGGGAAATACGGTGAGTAGATACTGACATGATACCTATTTTATTTAAGTCCATAGTCATCTACTTCCAAATCCTTTCTGCACTTGTACAGATATCACAGTAACACCTTTAATCAGACGCATTCTATTCGCACATCAAAGAAGTTTAAGACACTGATGACCTTGCTGTGCAAGCCCCTGAATGAAGAAAACGACAAACAAATTGATTCAGCGCTTCAAATACGGTACATCAGAATTAAAGAGAACTCTATTGACAAATTGCTTTGTAAATCGAGGTACGAAATTTATATTGATCAATACTTCCATTTTTGCTTTTTGGATTTGAGTTTTCTTCGTCTTCATGTTATTCCGCTTCAAACGGGGTCGATGTTTCTGGCCGTTCTTTTCCACTTTTTCCTGTCCCACATTTCATCTTCCTCTAAATTTTTCTCCTTCAGGTTTTCTCGGATATTGTCAGTCCATCTTCTTCAGAGTCTGCCCCTATTTCTCGTTCCATCTACAACCAGATCCATTACTCTCCTCCCTACATACCTTTCGTCCTTTTGCATAATATGCCCATACCACAACAGTCTTTTCTCATGGATTTTCTTTGATGCTTCTGTCACTTTAACAGTTCCTCTGATAATCTCATTTTTGATGCGGTCCTTCTTAGTGACACCACTCATCCATCCATCCATCTCCATCGCATCCAGTTTATTACATTTTGTAGCCCGAGTCTCAGCTCCGTATAACATGGCTGGCCTTACTGCTGTCTTGTAGGCTTTTCCTTTCACTTTTATGTCAAGTCTCATGTCACACACAATTCCAGAAATCCTTTTCCAGTTCATCCAGGCCGACTGTAGCCTACTCTGTGGTTGATTTCCGCATTGATGTTGCCATCGTCCGACACCAATGACCCTAAATACTTGAAGCTTTTTGGATTTGAGCACCTGAATATATTCCCTAATTAAAATTGTAAGGATGTTCATTTCAAAATTTGTTAATTTTTATTGTAATTCTGTTCACCTACACTTAATGTTTTTGGTTGGTTCCTTAGTTTAGGGGCTGCGACAACGCGGTCATGTAGCCCCGTGTACTTTGGGTGTGTGCGGAATTTTGTCTGATAACCGGTGTTAATTTTGATGACTGTATTAGTGTGTGTTTTCTGTTTTTAATTCAAGCAAGACTGCAGACGGTAATTTCAAGTAGTTCCTACTTTCGCCACCAAATGCTACCGTCCACGACACCTAGCTGTGAATTTGGCTACTGCTAGATATCATCGCAACCAGCGCCTGGTGTCGAACGTTGGAACTTAAGAGTATTAATGAAACCTAACCTACAAATTTTGCTTCACAAAAGTTTAGTTAGTGGAAGGTTCTTTTACATGCCCTAAATAAATATATATATGACATGTGACGGCCGGCTTTATTTCCCCTTCCGAAGGAAGGCATACTGTGGGATTTTTAACGCTCTTACCAACGACTTCGGTCGGGTTTGAACCCACGACCTTCACACTTAATGTAGTGTTAAGCTAAATTAACAAGCTGAAGAAGGCCCCCACTAAAGGGCCGAAAATATGTTCCTATAAGTAATATATTAACAGGTGTTCAAGCGAATTTAGTTAGTTAAATGCTGTAGTACTGCTTTACAGCGAGCGAATACTGAATTTTGTAAGATTGTGGATAACATGGAGTGGTTCCCGTGCGGTTCGGGGACATGGTACGAGCAGGACATGTCACGCGCCGTCTATCTGTCTTCTCCATCTCCTGCATGGCTCACATATCAACTTGAGCGTTCCCTTAACTTATCGCTAACAATCAACTATATTATTAGTAGACTTCAGAAGTTTAAGACCTATAAAGGAAGTACAAAATATGCAGGCTAATATGCCCTAAAACTAGCTAAATTTGACCTAAAAATAGGGGGAGAATAAGTAGGAAGTATAGTAGCCTAGTAATATAAGACGTGATTATACAGCAGACACATTTTAATCATACAAACTGTTAGAGCTACATTTAACCTTCCAATATTAATTCAGTACTCTAGTACTTGGGACGGAGTTCTCACTCGCTTTTTCCTAAAAAGAGAACAAAAAAAACCGAAGTATTGGCATATTTTTTGGTATCTGTTGGTGTAAGTTAAAAGATACTACGTTACAAGAACCATACTTCACTGCAATGTGACCAAACTGTTCAAATACGCTTTTTGAGAAAGGGGAAGAGAGTTGTAACGTGACCCATCAAGGCCGAATTCGGCGTGTGAGAAGATACTTCTTCCTATGAGATATCCGTACAGGAGCTTTTCCTCGGACAGGTCTTACAATCCTGCGATCTGCCTGTTCCGGGAATACAGAGAAAAATATATCTGCTGCACCATTTGCAAATCCCGTGTTTGAAACTCCACCCCGATAACATGCACATAGTGTTGTTTTTTTTTGGCTCAAAATATAACCAATTTTTTTTATCACTAAAATGAGAAAAACCAAAGCTATTAAAATAGCTGAAAATATGCATCTATAGGTGAAATATTCTTTAAACAAATTCTAGTTATTAGTTATTGTTGTTTTAAGGGGCGGAACTACGAGGTCATCTGCCCCTAAAACAAAGTCTGATACCCTCAAGATAGTATATTGGCTTTCACGGCCAGTGAATTAAAACTCAGCAATTTCGCTAAGTTTGTGCCCAGTCTTGTGTGGGGTTTTAATTCACTGGCCGTGAAAGCCAATACACCATCTTTTTTGAAAGAATTCCTAGGGAGGTTATGGCTGCTTAAACTTTTAGTTCTCGCTGTAAAGAGGCGCAGGTACGCTTCATAAAAAGGGAGGTAGCGCGCAGTTCGCTACTCCTGTGGGGGTCCAGGTGGGGACACCTAGAACCCACTGATGAGCCAGCTTGATGTCCTAGGCGAAACCCCACACAAGACACGGCACAAACCTAGAAAAATTGCTGAGTTCTGATACCCTTCATTTGCACTTATTTTTTTTTCAAATTTCGGTAGAAATAGATGAACTTCGGTATTGATGATCAGATATTTTTTGAATGTTCGTTGTATATGAATTTCTCGTGTACTCAGTGAATATTTTAAATGTTCAGTTGTAGTTCTTGAGCGGTAAATTTAGATGGAGTTGGGCGAGGCGGGACATATGAGCTAAACTATGGTGATAAATGTTGAATTGACATTGCCTATCTCGTCTGCTGTTAGGTTCGCTTCTCTTTCATTGATTCCAATCTAAAAAAGTATTATTATTATTTTCATTAATTGATACTATTTAATATTGAACATCCGATTACTGGAAAACTCTTCACTAGCGCGATTATATTTTGTAATCAAATTCAATAGATCTAGTGACTTTTCGCTGAAGTTGGCGCCATTGGGACGGTATAAGGGTAACTTGGCGTGACATAGGGGAGTTTAAAGTTGCACTTTTTAGCCTACTTTCGATTTTTGCAAAAAATGAAAGTAGACTGATGAGATCAACACAGGGCGAAAAATTGTATGCCAGTCTGTGTGCGTGTGTCTGTCTGTGAGTGTGTGTACTCTGAATGTCTCTCCCCCCTATCAATTCGAACACGGTGAAACCAAATTGAACGAAATTTGGTACAGAGGTAGCACTAGCAAAGGGCACCTCTGTCATGTTTTATATCGCCGCCATCTTGACGTAAACGTAATGGCGGCCACCCAAATGTTCAAAGCTTAAATCAAATTACGACCAACCTATTCATCTGATCTCTACCAAATATTGTAAAATTATACCTTTATGTATGAAGAATCTTTTGACCAAATTACGAGGTCATCTACCTAATAATTTGCGGATGGCGGCCATGTATGTGTGCCAATCGATTCCCCCTATCTATTGAAACACGGTGAATCCGAATTGAACATAATTTGGTACACAGGTAGCACTAGCAAAGGGCATCTCAGTCTCATGTTTTATATCGCCGCCATCTTGACTGAAACGGAATGGCGACCACCCAAATGTTAAAAGCTTAAATCAAATTACGACCAACCTAATCATTTGATCTCTACCAAATTTTGCAACAACATACCTTTGTGTTCTGAAGCATCTTTTGACTGAACTACAAGGTCATCAGCCCAATAGTTTGCAGATAGCGGCCGTGTATGTGTGCAAATCGATTCATCATATCAATTCAAACACGGTGAAACCGAATTGAATGAAATTTTGTACAGAGGTAGCACTAGCAAAGGGTACCTCATATTCATGTTTAATATCCGTATAACATGTATTTCAACAAGCTACTACAACCAACGTTCAATTATACTACTTGAAAAGGACAAAGTGTTATAACAGTACCCATGCATTTAGGAGAAAGTAGGCTATATGTTCTTTACTGAACATCTTGTTTATATTCTTAACTAGTCAATACTGCGTGAAGTGAAGGTATGAAAATTAGGTTGCGAACAATCTCACCGGTGTCATGGCCTCGACACGCTATGTTGTGTGAGACTTGTACATTCCTCTCGAGAGAACAAGGGATGTTATCTGACATGTAAATTGTTATTGTGATATTTATTTACGAAAAAATTAGCTTGTGGGGTGTTGTTCTCCAACGCAATGTCTAGACAGTCATGATTTTATTTGGGGTAAAATAGAAAACTCTTTCTGCATTGAATGTTCATTATTATTATTATTATTATTATTATTATTATTATTATTATTATTATTATCATACAATTTTAGTGTGAATATTTGTAGTCGAGATTGGGATTGGGCACTAGTCTTTATCTCGCGATCTTGAGCCACGGGACCTCCATATTTACGTAGAATCCGAACCACAGGATGTAATATTTCACTTCGAAAATCTCACAGGCATTGACCGGGAATTCAACCAAATACGCATGGTGAGATGCAAGCAGCTTGACCACCGAACCACCATGCGCCTGGGAAGGAAGCGCCCGTGGCCTTGAGATCGGAGTCATCCTGGAGTTATATTTATTTATTTAGTACAAAAGTAAAAATCATACAAGCACACACATATCATATCAAAGCAGCCGAAATAAATCAAAAACCTCTATGGACATCAAATATGCAAGTGAAAAGCTAATGGAAGTAGGAGACCAGTGATGGACGAAGCAAGGAGGATATAAAAAGTAGGTTGGCTCAGGCAAGGAAAGCATTTCTATAGAAAAGGAATCTGTTGACATGGAATATAGATTTAGGTATTTGGAAGTCATTTTTGAAAGCCTTTGTCTGGAGCGTGGCACTCTATGGAAGTGAAACTTGGCTATGGGTGCAGCAGAAAAGAGGAGAATTGATGTGTTTGAAATGTGGTGTTACAGGAGAATGATGATCAGATGGGTAGATAGGGTTACAAACGAAGAGGTATTAAGACGAGTGGGAGAGGACAGATGTCTCTGGCGACTGCTAATGAAGGGAAGAGATAGGAAGGAAGGGTCGAGGACAAGAACTGTAGGGGTAGACCAAGGTTAGAATATGTTAAACACATTGCTTCGGATGTAAGGTTTGGTAGCTATGTAGAGATGACATCATTAGCTCAGGACAGGGAGGCATGGAAAGCTGCATCAAACCAGTCAAAATACTGAAGACTCAAACAGCAACAACAACAACAACACGACATTACACAATTCCTGCCCTTACCAGCTCGTGATGTAGTGGCTACCATCCTTGGCTGTCACCTCAGAGATCCGAGTTCGATAACAATCTCAGCAGTTGTAGAAGTGGAATGCACCACAATAGCACAGGTTATCAAACAAACCCACGTTAAGTTACACGAGACTAAATGATCAAGACCCTCAAATAAAACAACTATTCCTGCGCAATTCTTTGCCATCATCTGCAGTAGAAATCATTGAAAACCAATTATAAGATGGCCGAGCCGGGAGTCTAACCCGTACCTCAGGGGTGACAGTCAAGCATGCTTAGTGTGCCATGGGGCGGACTAGGTTCAATGAATCTGACAGCTTAGGTACAGTTCACCTATTAACACGGAAGCGTTGAAGTCAAAGTAGTACTCTTTTTATTCTGGGTGTGAACCTGTACATGACAATGGAATCTAGTCCATGAATAACAGTGAAATTGGGATAAGGGTTCGAATCCTAGCGGCAAGTGTATTTGAAAGACAACTTATCTAAACCCACGTGCGATCCAATCACTATGCACTGTAGATAACACTATTTAAACATCCCCATGAGATCAGTGGTTTGCACTAAATCTGAATGCAGTGCAATAAAATGCTTCTGGTTGCAGCTGTTGGCAGACATTCGCCAAGTGGTACACGCTAATCTTTATTTTATTTATCTGTGTTAACTTTATTCTTCCGCCAGTCGCTAAGTATCTCGCGCAGAATAAACAAGAAACTCCGCTATAAATGTTTGTGGAGTTCGTCTTGGCAAACATGTTCGAGATTTTAAATCTCTGGCTCCTGTTTCTGTTGCTACGAAAGTCGCCTATAGCGACGGTTCCCAGCGTTTTAAATGTCACGGCCTTCTAGAGTTCACACTTTTTGGCAGACCGCTATAAAATATTTTCATTTTGTCTGGTATCGCTAACGTTTTGTAAGTACGGTTCCGATGGCAGTGAAGATGTCATTCTTTACCTGACTTTGAATTAGGGTTGGTGGTTTGAATAGAATAATTTCAGTTATTGAATAATTCGAAACAAAAAATCGATTAATTGTTAATAACGATTAATCGATTGTTCGTTTTGTCGATCAATGTACGCCGCTCCTTTCACTACACTCGCACCAGGCGCGGATTCAAGGAGGGGGAGGGGGGATCACGGGGTTCATGGACACCCCCCTCCCTCCCCCCCCCCCCAAACGGAGACCCATTTTTTTTTGCAAACTCAAAAAATGAAAACACAAGAACCAGACAAATAAAACTTACCGAATTTTAACTGAAAAATAGTTCTTTTCATTTTATTCAATACTGAAAGTATCTTTATTGCAATTATTATGTTCTGTTACAACTGTACATACTGTATTTACAACTTCATACCTGTTATATAAAAACGATTCTTTATATAACAAAATCAACTCTTCTATTTTGTTTAGCAAACCTTGTAATTACCGAATCGATGTCTGTAGTGATGTAACGATGAATGTGCAGCAATGCACGGATAGGAATTTGGGGCTTTTTTCGCACCAAAAATTTTTGCCGACGTCCAAACTACAAGCTTGGTTGGCAATTTAAGCCGTGACTTTCTCCCTTTGTCGGTACCAACTCGACTTGCCGAAACTGTAACGTACCTTGATACTTTTCTCGAAGCTCGATGTAAAAGTCGCAAAACACGCCGTTACAATTTGTACGAATATTTTTGGTGCGCTAAACGCATCAAATTTCTATCCGTGTAGCTTGCAAAAAATTGGTCTGGTTTTGTACGTTTGGTTATTTTGTGATTGCGATGTTAGTGATACCATTTTTCTTAACAATTTCGATTCTGTGACCCCCCCCCCCCCCCCCCCCCCCCAAGCCGAACTCTAGATCCGCGTCTGACTCTCACAAGAGAAAAACAGATATTTATTTATTTAATTAAAATATATTGTGTAATATATTTATAAATAATGTACCTCCTTTGTTAAAACTAGGTTAAAACAAAGTAAAACAAAAATTTTCCTGTCCTAAATATTGTAAACATTGATCATGCATTTAAAATCTTAGCTTAAAACGTTTGTGATTTTTGAAACCTTTCCCAATTTGATTGGATGTTCCTCCTTCCACTGTCACTGACTCTTAATTGGTTGTTAACATAAACAAGGACTCTTGTATATTTAGGCAAAAAGTAACTTATATACATTTCTATATAACATTCCGAAAAATAAGCATAGCCTAACTCAACTTTTCATTTAAGCTTCTTTTCTTATCTCGTGCCTACCAAATATCAATTAACCGATTAATCGGTTTAATCGATTATTAAATGATTACCCGAACGTCGCTTATTACCAACGCTAATTGAAAACAATTTGAACGTTTCCGGTTAAATTTAGATATATTTTGCACATATATTAGCATATTTAGGTCATTTTCACAATTAAGACTTTATTTCCGACTTTGGCCAACTGAGGACCGCATTGAACCTAAGGCTTTCTGGTAATTTTAGGTAGATTTCATTAGAAAGCTAACTATTGCAATGGGTCCCATGTTTCGACTTCCGGAAAATTTCGACATATCTTCGCGTTTCACATCCCCCAAACCCCAAAACCACCGTCAGTTCTAAAGTTTATATATAATTTATGTATATATATATATATATATATATATATGTGTATATCAGTTTCTTGTGGACACGATAACTGCCGTAATTTTGCACCAATCACTTTGAATTTTTTACCGAATATGTATACCTATAAAATCTCGGTCGAGTTCGTTACTGGGCTAAATCGGGGGGGGGGGGGCTTTTTTCGAAAAAGTGAAATATTGCTATAACTCTCTTAATATGTGAAATATCGAATCCGTTCAACGTTCATACTATGTGTCGGATAAAGCCCAAAAATTTATGTTTGAAGAGTTTTTTTATAGCACCAACCATTGACCAAAGGGGTGGGAAAAAGTGGGTTTTTCGGGAAACATCAATCATATCTCTCTTAATAGGCACAATATCAAAACCGTACAAAATGGACTAGATTCCCCTAATAATTACCTAAAACTTTTGTCTGAAAGAATTTTTGATATGACCCACCATTACGCCAAGGGACGAGAAAAATGATTTCGGAATTATAAGAACATGTCAAGAGCTATCAGTGGTTGCCATGGCAACACTACTAAATTGATGAGGCATCAGCCATCAGACGTTGCCATGACAACGCACTTGCACGAGATCAGATTCAGTATTTCCATCTGAATAAGTGGTTGGTTGGTTGGTTCTTAAGTTTAGGGGCTGCGACAACGCGGTCATGTAGCCCCGTGTACTTTGGGTGTGTGTAGAATCTGTCTGATAACCGGTGTTAATTGTGATGACTGTATTAGTGTGTGTTATCTGTTTGTTAATTTAAGTACTGCAACTAACAATTTTTCAGATTGTTCCTACTTTTGCCGCCAAGCGACACTGTCAACGACTACGAGGCCAAGTTCAGAACTGAGCTACTAGACGCCGCCGCAGTCGGCTCTTGGCAACGAACATAGAAACCTAAGAGCGTTGTATACATTCTTAACCTATCCAATTTAGCTTCACACAGGTGCAATTAGTGGAAGGATCTTTAACATGCCATAAATCTATGCCATGGGACCGCCGGCTTTACTTCCCCTCCGAAGGAAGGCTTATTGAGGGATTTTTAACGCTCTTAAAAATCCGACGGCTTCGGCCGGGTTTGAACCCGTTACCTTGGGCATAGAAGCTCAGCATGCTACCGACTACGCCACCGAAGCAGCCTGACAAAGAGGGAAGCGGCTTCGGTGACGTAACTGGTAGCATGCTGAATGTCTATGCCCAACGTCGCGGTTTCAAAGCCGGCCGAAGTCGTCGGATTTTCTAAGAGCGCTAGAATCCCTCAGTATGCTTTCCTTTGGAGGGGAAGTTCCAACGTTCGTTGCGAGCTGCTGGTTGGGGTGGCATCTAGTAGCCAAGTTCACAGCTAGGTGTCGTTGACGGTAGTACCTGGTAGCAACATTAGGAACTACTGCTTGAAATTGACCGTCTGCAGTCCTTACCTGAATTAAGACTAATACAGCCATTACAATTCACACCGTGTATCAGACAGATTATACACTCACCCAAAGTACACGGGGTTAGATGACCGCGTTGTCGCAGCCCCTAAATTGAGGAACCAACCAGAGGTAGATTTCATTAGAAAGCTAACAATTGCAATGGGTACCATGTTTCGACTTCCGGAAAATTTCGACATATCTTCAAGTTTCACATCCCCCATACCCCAAAACCACCGTCAGTTCAAAAGTTATATATAATTTATGTATGTATGTATATATATATACGTATATCAGTTTATTGTGGACACGATAACTGCCGTAATTGTGCACTAATCACTTTGAATTTTTTACCGAATATGTATACCTATAAAATCTCCGTCGAGTTCGTTACTGGGCTAAATCGGTCGAAGGGGGTGAAAATGGGGGGCCTTTTTTTTTTTCGAAAAAGTGAAATATTGCTATAACTCTCTTAATATGTGAAATATTGAATCCGTTCAACGTTCATACTATGTGTCGGATAAAGCCCAAAAATTTATGTTTGAAGAGTTTTTTTTATAGCACCAACCATTGACCAAAGGGGTGGGAAAAAGTTGGTTTTTCGGGAAACATTAATCATATCTCTCTTAATAGGCACAATATCAAAACCGTACAGAATGGACAATATTACCCTAATAATTACCTAAAACTTTTGTCTGAAAGAATTTTTGATATAACCCACCATTATGCCAAGGGATGAGAAAAATGATTTCGGAATTATAAGAAAATGCCAAGACCTATCAGTGGTTGCCATGGCAACACTACTAAATTGATGAGGGATGAGCCATCAGACGTTGCCAAGATAACGCACTTGCACGAGATCAGATTCAGATTTCCATCTAAGTGTGAAGCGGCTTCGGTGACGTAACTGGTAGCATGCTGAATGTCTATGCCCAAGGTCGCGAGTTCAAAGCCGGCCGAAGTCGTGGGATTTTCTAAGAGCGCTAAAAATCCCTCAGTATGCTTTCCTTTGGAGGGGAAGTTCCAACGTTCGTTGCGAGTTGCTGGTTGCGGTGGCATCTAGTAGCCAAGTTCACAGCTAGGTGTCGTTGACGGTAGTACCTGGTAGCAACATTAGGAACTACTGCTTGAAATTGACCGTCTGCAGTCCTTACCTGAATTACAGACTAATACAGCCATCCCAAAGTACACGGGGTTACATGACCGCGTTGTCGCAGCCCCTAAACTGAGGAACCAACCAAAATCTCTGCGGGAGATATAATTTTGCGTGAAGAAGTAACAGACCGTTACATAGTTACACATCAGTGTCGAAACCTTGCATAAGGACAGTGTGACCACAAGTATAAAAATGGACCCCAAATGACAAGAAGGTGACCGTTCCCATAAGACAATAAAATGTTTAAAATAAGCATAAAATGACGAAAAACAAAGTTAATTAAGCTCCAATTATAAAATACCTTCTCGCAATAAATGAGGTCTGATCCTTCTACGAAAATCTGCATATTCTGCCTATTTTCGCCTATCCCCAAGTTTGTCCGGTGAAATCTACCTCCGCCTTCCGGCGTGCCGAGAGGACTTTTTTTTTCTTCTTTTCTTCCCAGAACCTCTTCATTCTTTCACTTCTAATCTTTCTCTGCTCCTCTGTTTTTACCAAATTTGGCCTGTGTTGTGGTGGTTTTTCTTTGAACGTCTTGATATTGTCAACTCGGCTTCGAAACGTTTTCCTATCGTGAATGACAAGTTCAGTTAGTCCAACTTCAATGGCGTCTCTTTTGACCTGTCCTACCCATTTTGTAGTAGCTTTCAACCCTGTGATGTATTTAAAAAATTTCTTTGTCAGCCGGTTCCCGTCCATTCTCATCAAATGCCCGTAAATTTTAGCCTTCTTTTACGCATTGCGACAACAATGGTTTCGGTCTGCATATACAGATCTTCATTTTTCCTTTTCTTCCATGATCCGTCATCATCTTTCCGTGGTCCGAGAATTTTCCACAGGATCCTCCTTTCCTTTATCTCAAGTTCCTTCAGCTCCCCTTTTTTGTTCAGGGTTAGACACTCGAGGCACACAGACCCTCTGGCTTTACCACTGTACTGTAATGCCTGAGTTTTGCTTTGTATGATATCGCTCGTTTGATATACCTGTTCTGGGTTAATCTATAGACCAGGTCCAATTTTCTTGCTCTTGCCTTGTTTGACAATATTGCACATATATTTTGGATTTAATGTCATATTTTTGTTATATTTGTGAACATGACTTTATATTTAGACGTTGTTGATTCTTTTAGAGGCTTTGCGGCATCGTGGTCATGTAGCCCCATGTACTTGGGTGTGCGTGTGTGTGTTGAATTCGTCTGATAAACTATGTCACTGTGATGTATGTAGCCTACTAATGTGTGTACTTGTATTCGAGCTAGGATTTGGGTAGGAAGCGACCGTGGCCATAAGATAAGTACCATCCCGGCATTTGCCTGGATAGAAGAGGGGAAAACCACGTCCAGCCTCTTCTCAGTTTCGCCTCACGGGGCTGAGTGTATCCTGTTCTAGCCCTCAGACCAAATTTAATTTCTTGGTAGAGCCGGGAATCGAACCTGGACCTCTGGGGCTACAGCCATGAACGCTAGCCACTACAAAGATATTTAATTACGGTACTTCAAATAATTCCTTTTCTCCAACCCTGGCTTTCACCTAGGAGTACAGAAAGAATAACTCATGTTACCACTTAGCAGTGTCTTTGGGGTGAACGTGTGATTTTAGATTAAACGGATATCTAGGCGCCTGGATACAGGTGACCTCTGATCGATTCTCGTTACAAGTATTTGAGAATGACGCCACCGTGTGTTACCGGGAAAATCAGGGTATAATAATTATGAATTTTGTCCCTAAGGAAATCATTTGCGTGTCATAAATCTAAGATAGTACCTGCTCCGGTGGCCGAGAGTGCTAACGCGCTTGCCCGGAAGAGCGTGCGTTCGAACCCCACCTTATCCGTCCTGAAAATGGTTTTCGTGGTTTCCCATTTTCACCACCAGGCATTTGTCAGGATGGTTCCTTTCAGCAAGTCCACGGGCTATTTCCTTCCAAAATCCCTTCCCTGAACCATTTAGGCCCAAGTTAGCGGTCGCCTGTCACCATCCCCAGTTAAGTGTGTTCAGTTCTCTGACACCGTCCTTACGACGGTAGAGGAATGATACCTCACAGATTCCGTTGGTGAAGCCGAACTGGGTGGATTACCGATGAAACGGTCTGTATTATTAAACTAGCAACCCACCCCGGCTTCACCCGGTATCTTTAAAGGTTTACTCAGCGTAAGCTTAAAAGGCGCACGGACTGCAGGTCCCAGACGCAATTAAGAAAAGCCGAGGTGAACAGCGGAACTCCAAACTTACATACTCTTCTCTAAAGTCTTAACTCGACGGTTTGCTGCTGGCGGAAGCTGAGGGATAGGCTCGATCGCTAGCCTGTAAACTCGCTCCGAAGCTAGGAATTTAAATTTTCAATGAATGGAGAATGTTGGAGGAACTGGGAACTGGATGAACCCTTATAGTGGGCGATGCATTAAAATAGAGATATGCTGTCGTGGACTTTTATTGTAAAACTTTTCATGCTGAACAATTCTTGCACTCATAGTGTATAGATATTTTTAACGGTTTACCCAGCGTAAGCTTAAAAGGCGCACGGACGGCAGGTTTATCTTCAACTCGAATCACTGAAATAGTTACTGCTCGGCTTCCTTTGGACATAAATGAATGCTTTTCTTACATAATACTTCATCGAGAAATCTTTTACAGAATGGTGAACACCGCATCAAAATCCATCCTGTGGTTCTCGAGAATACTCGTTACATCCAAGAATCGGGGACTTTATTTTATACTATGTAGAGGTCACAGTACAAATTAGTTTTTACACTAGCACTGGATTTCACTATTCCCTTCATATCAGGGACAGATGAGCTCACTGTTCCGCCCCTTAAAACTCCAATAACTAACTAATCCTTCAAATCAAGCAAAGCTACTAATTAAGCTACCAATTTGTACAAAATTAACGGTGCTTTACTTTGGCAATATTGTAATTGTATGTAACGCTCACGGCATTATTATTTTGGTAACGGTAACTATAAGGATGTTACTTTTAAAAATCCAACCCTGAACGACATTATTTAGCTTTGTAATATGCCGCTGTTTGCGTGATATGGAAGAATCCATCATGTCCTCCCTGTAATGTATTCGGTGGTGTTGGATACACGATTGTGTATTCAGATAAATCCCCACGATGTACATTAAACCTGCCCCTGTGTATCCATTGGACCGTGATGGCTGCGCCACGGTGCTAGATAAGCCCCGTATCCAGTGGGCCGTGAAGCTGTATTCGATAGTGCTGCTGCTACTGGACGCTAAATATAGCGGGGCGCTTGCAAAGCCTCCTGTTTTCTGCGTGGAAGCATGTGCAACGTTAACACGGCCATTGACATTAAGATGGACCCAGTTTAGGTATTAAAACGCTAGCATTTGGTCGTAAAAGAAGCAGAGCTAATCGGCTATTCCGAGAACTTAACTGCGTTAAAATTTCTACTTAGGCCTACGTACTTCACATCTGTTATTGGCTCTTTTTACGTGCTTAAAATAAGCTGCTTCATACCATCAAAATGGCATGAAGAGCTAAATAATGATGGTGAAAAAACAATACCTTTATTTCTGTCCAGCTCAGAAAAAATGTATTTCTGTCCAGGTCAGAAAAAATGTAGGCTATGTGGCGTAACCGGTAAGGATTAAACCTGATGTAAAAGTTGTGCGATCGAATCCTGTCTCTTAAAGTCACAGTAATTACATTATAGTAATAACTAAAAATGTTTTGAATAGGGCTATAACGTCCCTGTAATCTAATACTTCAGAGGCGCCGGTGTCGGGAATTTTACTAAGAACGGTATCTTTAACATGCCTACAAATTCACCGACACAAGTCTCTCACATGTAAGCTCCCTCATTCGGGATTCGGTCTCGTGATCTTTGTCACAGCCGTTAAACATTAAACCAGTCCAGTACAAATAATTTATAGATGTAGCTAGTCTTTTGACTTTGACTAGTAGCGAAAATGGATACCTCATTAAGAAAAGTTAATGTCCTGAAAAAAGGAGATGGTGCGGAGCACTGACTTCTTGCGCTTCAGTTTGGCACCGGCATGTAAACCTCAGAGTACAAGACTATGATGGAGGCCATGCTTCAAGCACACATGTTCCAAAGCTCCGTAGTGCGTTGCACTGCCTTCTTGAGCATCGGTTCGAAACCGGCATGTAAACTAGTGTGTTTCAGAACACAAGTCTATGATGGAGGCCTTGTTTCAAGCACACATGTTCCAATGCTCCGTAGTGCGTTGCACTGCCTTCTTGAGCATCGGTTTGAAACCGGCATGTAAACCTAGTGTGTTTCAGAACACAAGTCTATGATGGAGGTCTTGCTTCAAGCACACATGTTCCAAAGCTCCGTAGTGCGTTGCACTGCCTTCTTGAGCATCGGTTTGTCACCGGCATGTAAACCTAGTGTGTTTCAGAACACAAGTCTATGAAGGAGGCCTTTCTTCACGTATTCATGTTCCAAAGCTCCAGAGTGCGTTGCACTGCCTTCTTGAGCTTCGGCATGTAAACCTAGTGTGTTTCAGACCACAAATCCATGAAGGAGGCCTTGCTAAAAATGTTCGTGTTCCAAAGCTCCGTAGTGCGTGGTGCTTACAAGGGGACCGTGCCTACATATCCATCACTGATTTGGTCCAAATTTATGGTACATTCAGTGTTTGACAAGAAGTGGAAGCTCCAGATGGTGAAACGTTTCCGAAGCTCACACTTCTGTCACTTTAATTTCTGGCCAAACCTTGCATATAGTCAACTATACCATAAAGAATTATTGGTGATGACTGGTAGGCGCAGTCCCTTTGTAAGTAAGTAGTTGCTAGCAGCTTAGTTAATAGTAATCAACTTGAGCTTTGGGACACTTCCTAATTATTATAATATGAATAGCCGACAGAAGACATCTATGATTCTATGGTTTGGCTCAATAATTTAATCTTATTTTACATCGAATTTTTGGAGTTAACATTGAAGAAATGGCTTTTAGATGCTTTCTTCAGATTCAAAGTGGCTATTGTATGCGATCCAGGCACGAAGAATTAGTTCCACACGTAGCTTTTCGATATAACTAATACATGGTGTAATCTCATCAAAATGGTGGCCTTAAATTAATCTTGGGATTTGTAACCACGCCGAATTGAAAATGTATTTACTATTCGGAATTTGAACTTAGGGTTCCATAGGTTTGGTGGCGTTACCGAGGAATGGTCTTCTAGGGAAGGAAGAACTAGTCACAAAACCATAGCGTTCAAGGGAATGCCGCCGCGTATTTAAGTAACATTCAATGTGAAGCTTTAATGAATCTAGGAAGATCGATAGAATATCTGTGCAGTACTGCGTGTGTAAAATTATATCTACAGTGTCTTTTCCACTACCTTTTCAGAGACTTTTTAAATCACATTTTCATTGTTAATTAACATTAAATTTATGGGCTTCCAGCTTCATCTTACATTTACAATGTTTTTCCCTCCACATACTTAATCCAACATTAGTACATACGACATAACCTCCAAACATTTGTAACTAATTCATTATTTTAGAAACAAGTTTACCATTACATTTGTTTTCTCTTTTTTCGTTGACCCACAACCACATCACTACTACGTCTTGGTTTTTCCTTAGTTATCATATAGCTATATCTCTTGTTTATAAGATGATGATGATAATTGTTGTTTTAAGGGGCCTAACATCTAGGTTATCGGCAAGGTTTACCTCTCTTAGTTGAAATAAACTGACTGAACCTAAGTTCACAGACAGAATGACGAGTTGACACAGACAGAATATGAACCAGACTGAACCTGAGTGGCCAGACAGACAGAATGACGGGTTGAACCTAAGTTAAGCACAGACTGAATGACGAGTTATCAAACTAAATGTGTCCCACCGGCCCCACCATAGGGAGCTGTCACAATTAGTCAACATTCCGTCGCTAACGGGTGAAAACTCAAGACTATAAGAATGTATAGCTTGTCGCAAATGGTACACTTCATGATCCGTCGGAAATGGGAATCGTCGCAATCGGGAAGACGCCATTCCATGTCGAAGAGGAACTTGAAAGAATGATACACGCGGTGATTTTCTTGTGCGTACATGAAGCCATTGAGGAAATGTCAGGCATTCCAGTCATGTAGACACTTATTCGAACAAAGGGTGCTATAAAGAAGTCAACAGACATGTCTCAGGGGCTGAGGATGTACCACTTCCGGCAGCATCTGTATACCCGCAGTCGCTGGGCTAAATATGGCGCATTCCACACCTGAGCTTGCTTAGGGAATAGAGCAATTTCCCTTTACACGAGCAGGGTGTAGTGTAGCCCCAAGATCCAGGGTTTGAATACCGGCGCTGTCAGCTTTCCTCACTTCCTCCAGGCAAATGCCTAAGTCCCTGAGTTATCAGACAATGGGTCCCTAGGCCCTACAATGAATAATAATAACTAGAGGATTCGTGCGAGAAATCTCACATGTTCATAAACCTCACTTTCCCCAATAGGTTTATAATGAGTGACTTTGCAAATCGCACACTTCTTACAAAAATCTATATTTATGAAATTAGAATGCAATTCGTCACTGCTAATGTAATTTGTGTGCTCAGTCCATTGATTGACAGCGAACCTGTAAATGAATTAACGTTTAATAGTTTGGACATGAAACTGGCGTCCCTACGGGCAAAATGCGAAATGAACAACAATGATGTCGCGTATTTTCCTACAGCAACAGTATTTGCAAATCGCACACTTCTGACAAAAAATGATATTTTATGAAATTATAATACAATTCGTCACTGCTAATGTATTTTGTGTGTTGAGTCCATTGATTGACAGCTTAGCTATAACATTCACCGGTTATTCGATATTTATGAAATTATACAATTTGAGTGCTCATTCCTTTGATTTACTGTTTCTGAAATCCATGCAAAATGATAAAAGAAAGACCTCAGAACGTTAAAATGACATGAAACAGGTGTCACAGCGGCCAAAATGTGAAGTGGACAGTAATTATGGCGCGTATTTTCCCACAGCAACAGTATCTGCAAATCGCACACTTTGTACATTTTTTTAAAGTCATTTTATAAAGAAATTATAGATATTTATGAAATTAGAGTGCAATTCGTCACTGCTAATGTCCATTCTCTTTCATTTGAATGCTCATTTGCCACGATCGGTCGCTAGTGAGCGCCGCGGGAGGGATCTAGGCCTATACTACTGAAATAATATATATAATAATGATCGTGTGGCCTCCGGAGAGGCCGAGTGCAGGTCTTTCGAGTTAACGCCCTTGGGCGGCCTGCGCGTCGTAATGAGGATGGACTGATGATGAAGACGTCACATACACCCAGTCCCCGAGCCACGGGAATTAACCCCAGGAGATTAAAATTCCTGATGGCTCATCCGGGAATCGAACCCGAGGCACTTCGGGCCAAAGCCTAGCGCGCTAACCATTTAGCCACGGAGCCGGACAAAATGAATTAAAAGCAATGATTAAAATAAAATAGCATTCTTGGTTGTCACCAAGGAAATTTAATCGTGGTATGAGGACTGGAGAGCCTCCGTGGCTTAGGCGGCAGCACGCCGGCCTCTCACCGCTGGGTCCGTGGTTCAAATCCCGGTCACTCCATGTGAGATCTGTGCTGGACAAAACGGAGGCAGACAGGTTTTTCTCCGGGTACTCCGGTTTTCCCTGTCAAAAATTTCATTCCAGCAACACTCTCCACTATCATTTCATTTCATCTGTCATTCAATTAATCATTGCGCCAGAGGAGTGCGTCAGGCTTCGGCAGCCGGCACAGTTTACATCGTCGCCGCTAGATAGGGGCTTCATTCATTCCATTCCCTGACCCGGTCGGAGACTGGAAGCAGGCTGTGGATTTTCATTTTCATGAGGACTGGAACTTGGTTCACTCAGCTACGTGAGAAGGAACTGTAAAGAGGTGCGTACGATTCCCACCTGGGTCATTCTGGAAGTAGCTTTCCGTAGGTTCCCTCCACTTCTGTTCTAGGCAAATGCTGGGATGGTACCTAGATTAAAGCCACGGTCACTTCCTAACCGAATCTTGGCCCCAATAATAAATACACTTGTTAGTACTGCCATCACAATTACACAGGTTATACGTCATTTCACCCCCCTCCCCATCCCCTCATCATCATCTCCCTCCCCTCACCCCCACCCCCCCACCCCCAAGTAAACGAGGCTACATGGCCACGATGTCGCAAAGCCCAGAAAGAAAAAGAAAGGGATTGCAATAATGTGGATTTTTGGGAGAACTATTTGTCCGGACCTCCGCGGTGACATCCAAGAATGCTAGCCACTACGTAACGAAGCGGAAAGTTTAGAAACATGGAATAAATGAACTAAAAACTAACATATTTTACATATAATTCAACTAAAAACTAACATTTTGTACATATAATTAAACTAAGAACTAACATTTTTGACATAAAATTAAACCTAAAACTATCATTTTGACATATAATTAAACCAAAAGCGAACATTTTTGACATTTAAACTAAAAACTAACAATTTTACATACAATTAAACTAGAAACTGACATTTTGTACATATTATTAAACTAAAAACTCTTTTTTTTAAATATATACACTAAAACTATTATTCTTTTGACATACAATTCTTATCTTAGTTTTTAGCTTATTTTATTCCTGTTTCTAAATGTTCTATATTTTAAAATTAGCTGTAGCGTATAGTTTTTTAATATCATTTGTTATAAGGTTTATTTATGTGATGAACTAATCTAGTGCGAAACATGTCCAAATATATTTTATATTTTTCGATCATTAAACTAAATTGACCGACGGATGATTATCTATTTACTCGGATTGTAAGTCGATAAGAAATATTCATTATTTTACCAATGTGTTTATTATTCATGCTTACTATTTATAAGAGATGTACCATAAAACCACCAGCCCGGCGAGTAAGCTGACGCAGAGATGCGATAGGCTGATAGTGAAAGGCATGCAGACAGCAGTCTCGAATGAAAAGGAAATCTAATGAGAGCAAGTTGTAGCGCAACTAGATTATATCTCATAATGCTGGGAAGTCGCAGCCTCTAGAGAGAGCTGGAGCCAGAGTGCTCGCTGCTCGTGAATGCTTATTGATCGAGACCCAAGTGAGTTTGCTCGGAACCTTAGATTAAATGTTTTATAGCCATTATTAATCATCATCATAATCATCATCATCATCATCAACAACAATTTCCGTCCAATTTCTTTCCTTAACCACTGAACTCCACTACGGGTTCCGTTCTCTCACACTGTCCTTCATGAAATCCATTCTCCGTACTCTAGGTCTTTCTCGTTTTCTCTTTCCAGTCATCCGTCTCTCCATCACTCGTTTTGGCATTCTTTCATCATTCATCCTTATCACCATCTCAATGTGTTCTGCCCCAGCTTATCATTCGGCTTCTGTAAATGTGAATATCTTCATTTCTCACTCCCTCTCTTCTAGTCCTCTGCACCATACTCCTCAGGAATTCCATTTCGGCTGTCTGTATTCTACTTTCATCTCTCCTCGTCATCGACCAAGTTTCTGCTCCATACGTCATTATTGGTAATAGGTCTTGTACATCACTTATTTAGCCTTCAGTGGTATGTCTTTATCCCAAATTATGCTCCGGACCTGATGATAGAAAACACTCCCACAATTTATCTTGCTGATCTCCATATCCAATCTTGCATTTTCCATCAATTGACTACCTAAATATTTGTTGTGCTCTACTACTTCCAGATCTACATCTCCAATTTCAACACTCCCTTTTCCTTCTTTCTTTCCTCTTATCATTACCATTGTCATACTTCTCTCTACACTGATTTTCATTTCCTTCAGTAAGATCCAGCTGTTTTTAGACCACATTCACATTCTTCCCCATTATATAGCCATTGGCTCACAATAATTACGGAGATTTATAATATACCCAACGTCAATTTTCTAGTGTCCCGGGTTCGATTTCCGGCTCAGTCAAGAAATCTAATTCTGGTCTGAGGGCTGGAACGGGGTACAGTCAGCCTCCTCAGATTCCCACCTCGGACATCATGGAAGTGGTTTACTGTGGTTTTCCCACTTCTCCATTCAAATGGCGGGATTCTTTATTTATTTATTGTATGGCTTTTAGTGCCGGGAGTATCAGAGGACATGTTCGGCTCGCCTGAGTTTGTAGCTGCTTCCAGCGGACACCCTAAGGTGAGCTAAAAGTTCCGTTCAATTTCAAGTAGTTCCAACTTTCGCTACCAGATATCAATGATACCTAGTGCTGAACGTTGGAACTTTGATAGAGCGTTCCGACGAAATCTAACCTAACAATTTAGCTTCACACAAGTTTAGTCTGTGGAAGGGTCTTTTACATGCCATAAATTTATGACATGGAATCGCCAGCTTTACTCCTCTCCGAAGGAAGGCATACTGAAGGATTTTTAACGCTATTGGGCACAGCAGTTCAGCATGCTACCAACTACGCCGCTAAATGGCGGGATGATTCCAAACTTAGGCCACGGCCGCTCTTTTCCGAATCCTCACCTAAAGGTCTCATTTGTATGCCATCCGTGTCTCATAAGCTGCAAGGGAGGAGTAGGCTGGCAAGTGGAGTGAAGTGCTGGAAGTGTTCGCCATAAACTTGTTAATGAACACCATTGTATGTAAAGTGTTCGTAACGTGTGTTTCTCTTGTTTTAGGTGAGTACCTGCTCTATAACGACTGAGCTCGACGTGTGCATGGACTGCAGATCCAACTGTGAGTAATTCTCAGCATCTGCAATGTTCATTTTTGTTAGTCTCTTCATTTATTGATGTGGCTTGCGTGTATAGTCACTTAAACAAAACTTAGGACACTCTCATCGGCGGCTTTATAAGGAGAGCCCTGCGCGGATAAACAAAACGTTATCTGCATCCACCCCCCCATCCACACAGTTACCCGTATCCGCCCCACATCCGCACACTGTTACCCGTATCCGCCCCACATCCGCACACTGTTACCCGTATCCGCCCCCCATCCGCACACTGTTACCCGTATCCACCCCCCATCCGCACACTGTTACCCGTATCCACCCCCCATCCGCACTGTTACCCGTATCCGCCCCCCATCCGCACACTGTTACCCGTATCCACCCCCCATCCGCACACTGTTACCCGTATCCACCCCCCATCCGCACACTGTTACCCGTATCCGCCCCCCATCCGCACACTGTTACCCGTATCCACCCCCATCCGCACTGTTACCCGTATCCGCCCCCCATCCGCACTGTTACCCGTATCCACCCCCCATCCGCACACTGTTACCCGTATCCGCCCCACATCCGCACACTGTTACCCGTATCCACCCCCCATCCGCACTGTTACCCGTATCCGCCCCCCATCCGCACTGTTACCCGTATCCGCCCCACATCCGCACTGTTACCCGTATCCACCCCCCATCCGCACACTGTTACCCGTATCCGCCCCACATCCGCACTGTTACCCGTATCCGCCCCCCATCCGCACGACGTTTTTCCACATCCCCACGTTTGTATTGCGAATCTACTGGTATTACAATCATCATCATCATCATCAAGTTTCCAGCAGTTTCCCGGGTGTGGTTTACTAGTGCTCTCCATTATAGTCGATTCATGTACCACTGCTCCTTCAACTTCATCCCAGTTGATTCCCTTGGATGTGATATCTTCCTTCACTTGTTCCAGCCATCTCCTCCTAGGTCTCCCAACAGGTCTCTTTCCAGTAATCTCAGTATGTAACCATTGTTTTGCAAATCTTCCTTCTGTCATATGTTTGACGTGACCAAACCATCGCAAACGTGTCCCAGTTATGGCCTCCTGCAGGGACTGTGTTTATTTTGTTGTTACTTATTCCAGCTTGTTCTCTTATCTTCTCCTTTCTTACTTTGTCCTTCCTAGTTTTTTGAAGCATGCTTCTTAGAAACTTAATTTCTGAAGCCTGAAGTCTGCTGGCATCTTATTTTGGGTAGTTGTGCGTGCAGGGGCGGTTCGACCTTACATCTAGGGGGGGGGGGGGGTGAGAATTTAAAAAATGCCGACTGGCTGTTTAACATTGCCGACTATACGCTTAAAAACTGAGCAACGGGAGGGGAATTGGAGGGGGGGATGGCGGAAAACGATACACAAGACAAATATACTTAATTAACGGCTTTCATTTAAAATGTATTTTATTAGTTCCAGAATTTTGAATTGCAGGGAAATTTGATAAATGAACAACATAAGTGTTTAAATATTACAAGAATAACAAAAAATCTAGTTATTCTTTCTAAATCCCTACTCTACGATGTTTTAACAAGGACCACTTCTCCACTATCTCCGTAATTTCAATGTCGACGACATTATGTTTCGTTGAAAACAACATCATGAGGGAGTCTAAGCGGTCGTCACCCATCGATGTCCACAAATGATTGAAAATGAGCTTCAACTTGCTGAAGGACCGTTCGGAAGAAGCAGAAGACACTGGGGATGTTAAAATCAGTCGAACTACTTGATGACCACACGGGATAATCCTCTTTAATTTAAAAGCAACTTTTGCGATTTCTTTGAAAGATGAGCACTGTTTACTGGCATCAAGTTCAGCTAGCACAATCTCTTCATCTTGAAGGATTATTTTCGGGTGTGATTGCTTTATAGATCGGACGGGCTCGATGGTGCAGTTTTTTCTGCCAGCGGGTATCTTGAAAATTATGTGGAATGGCTCTAGCAAAGAAATTAGTTTTGCGAGATTGTCTTGCACACTTGTGGTAAATACATCCACAAGTATTCGTAACTCCTTTCTGTAGAATATAAGGAAATAAATTTCTGCTGTCGTTTCAGCGTGCGCGTCATACTTCTTTGCAAGTCGCCGGGTCCCGTGGTGCTTCAAGAAGTCTTCCTACGCATTTACGTGCATACTTTTTGCAAATGACGATGCACACACTATCCAAGCCGTCATCTTGCCATCGTCTTTGATATCTTCAAAATACTTCAAAGCGCTCTGGATCAGCTGCATCGCGTCTACTACATTCAGCTCTTCCGCTTCTAAATGCTCGGTTACGTTCTTAATTTTAAACATGGTGTTTTTGGTAAAGTACATGCCGCAGAAAAAAATCAAAGTCTAGAAGCTTTTTGTGTAAGCCTGGCGCAAAAGTTCGGGTTTTACTGTCAAATTCAGAATCGAATGAGGTTTTCATTGTTTCCAATGCTGTGACTATCTCTTCATAAGACGTAGAAACAGCTCTCCCCGATTCGGCGCGCGCAGTCCACCTTATTTTTGATAAATTCTTAAGTTGAAGTGAATTTTCAATTTTATCCAGCTCTTTCTGCAAGCTTAAATGTCGTTTCGTGCTACCCGTGAAAAAAAAACGAACAATGCTTCAAGAGTGTCAAAAAAAACTCTCGGATAAGCGCGGTAGCATAAGCTATCTCTACGAAAATGTTTAACCTGTGAGCTTGGCATGGAACGTACGGAATATCTATTTCGTACTTTTCTGATAGCTTTCTTGAGTGCCGTTGTGTATATACCAGACATGTTACTAGCAATGCAGTACGATTGAAACGCTAGTTTATCGAGTGGAAGTAAAAGATCTTCTGAATTTAAAATTAAAAATATTTTTTCAGCCAACTCCTCTCCAGTCTTTTTTTTTGTGTTAAAACAACGTCTATTTTTAAAAAGACACTCCACAGGAACGAGCTCTTCATCTTTTTCGACAACATATTGGATATTCAACGCGAGGCGGTCTTTATGTGACATATCGGGAGTAGTATCTGCTATCACGGAGAACATACAACCGTCCTCGATCTCTTCTGAAATTATTTCACGAGTTTTCTCACCAAGTAGATGGATGAATTCATTTTGAGAGTCCTTCCTCATACACGTAACGTTGTGCTTCCGCGTATTCATTTCTTCAAACCACCTATTCATGACCGGAATATGCCGTAAGAGTAACTTCACAATTTGCGTGAAGTTTCCATTATCTTGAGTGATTCCATCCTCGTGACCTCGGAAAGCCAAACCTTGCCGACAAACGGTTCTTGCTCTGTCAATAAGTATCTGGATAACTTTTTTGTGTAACTCCTTTTCTTGTTCTTCCTCAATTCTGATCATCCGTAAAAGTTTATCAAAGAGAACGTCTTCGTGGCCTTTTCCATTGACAAAGTGGCACAAATCTGCCATCGCTGCTTGATGAGCTTCTGAAGTGAAGTAGTGTTGTAATTTGCCCTTTTTCTTCTTTCCGCGACTTTTCAATTTGTGCCACTGACGTACTCCAGTGTGCGATCATTCTTCACTTTTATCTTGTTAACACCATTAAACATAAACATGGCTGACAATACGCATGTATTTATTGTATTGTTATTACTTACGTTTGATGGGTACGCGATGCTCCGTGAAAATGTTCCGTGTAGGCGAAAACTCACGTCCCACTGCCACTGTAATTGCACCCAGTTATCACTGTAAAAGTTGCTGGTTCAGGAACGATTGCTTTCTGTCATTCTCGGTGACCACTGCACTGACCATAGTGAGCACCCTACCCCTTGAGGAACCTTGGAACAATAAATCTGTCAATTTTATCACAATAGCACGGATATCTGAGGGCGCGCCGAGACAAGCGGTAGCAGGTCATAACATTCCTCCAACAACATCTCAATGAGTCGGGTTGACCTGAAGTTATCAGTGCGCTCACCAACACCTTTTGTCTAGCCACATGGCACAGATGTTGGGCTCGCTTCGCTGTGAAGCTGAGTCGCTCTGCATAATGAACGCGGGATGTTACAGCCACCTAGGAACGTGCCGATGAGTTCATCCCTTGTCCTTGGTCCCACATTGCTCATCTGTCATTCTTTCTTCAGTTTCCAGACAAAGAAACGAAATGGCAAGTGGCAGCCGTTGCACCGAGAACTGGAAGTGAAACTTTTAAAATGGATATTTTGCCGACTCTTCCCCTTGCCGCACTGGGCTATTGCCTGGCCGTACGAAATTATTGCAGCGTCCGTTTTTGCCGACTGTCTGTATTTTTTTTTTTTTATTCGGACCAAATCGTATATGGCCATGTCCCGTTTTGCTTTTTTAAATGCTGTTTTGGGAAATGTTACGACTTCTTCAGGATTTGCCGACTGCCGACTGAGAAAATACCTGAGGGGGGGGGGGGGTTGTGAGAAACCCCCCCACTCGAACCGCCCCTGTGTGCATGTTTCCAACCCATAAGTCAATATAGGGACAAAGTATGTTCGAAACAGAGTTTGTTTTGATATGAGTGGCACTTGCTTATTCCAGAGTAGATATTACAATAATATTCTAATTACATGAAGCATAAATTACATATTTAGACATTTGAGGAAAAAGTCGTTCCCCTAGGATATGTATATCATGTGCTATGTTATGTTAAAAATGAATGTTATACAGCAAGAATTGCAACCCTTTCCTGTTCGGAGTGTTAATTATGCTTAATGACATAATTTGAATGAGATTAGCTTAAATCAGAATCTTGCATTTGTCATGGAAAAAATACAACGGAAAAATATGATATTTCATAAACATCTGGGTCCTAATAATTATGATATTAAACAAGTTCGCATTCGCATTGTATTCTAAGAACTACCCGCAAATTTTCTCCAAGCATTATCCGCTATCCGCACAGCCATGTAAACTATATCCATATGGCGAAACATTTTGCGGATATCCGCATTCCCGCAGGGCTTTATTTATAAGCATATATGGCAAGATTACTCGACTCATTCCTTTTGAGTTTTGGCTGTTGGCTTTAGTACTACCTACTAATTTTTTGAGCGACTACAGAAGGTTAAATGTGCAGGTACTCAGGGAAGAGGGTAGTAACAAAAGAACCGTAACAGTTTAGTGAATTCAGATAATAAGTTATATGAGATTACAATTTGAAGATTTAACGAAGAGAGAAATGAAATGAAAATCCACAGCCTGCTTCCAGTCTCCGACCGGGTCAGGAATGGAATGAATGAAGCCCCCATCTAGCGGCGAGGATATGAACTGTGCCGGCTGCCGAGGCCTGACGCACTCATCTGGGTCAATGTTAAATGAATGACAGATGAAATGAACTGATAGTGGAGAGTGTTGCTGGAATGAAATTTTGACAGGGAAAACCGGAGTACCCGGAGAAAAACCTGTCTGCCTCCGTTTTGTCCAGCACAGATCTCACACGGAGTGACCGGGATCTGACCCACGGACCCAGCGGTGAGAGGCCGGCGTGCTACCGCCTAAGCCACGGAGGCTACGAAGAGAGAAATAAGAGGGATAATTTGGTGATTATGCTGAACTGTTATGTCCAAGATCGCGGGTTCAAATCCGGCCGAAATCGTCGGATTTTTAAGAGCATTAAAATCCTTCAGTATGCCTTCCTTCGAAGGGGAAGAAAAACTAGTGGGCCCATGTCATAGATTTATGGCACGTAAAAGAACCTACCACAAGAATTGTTAGTGTGTAGCAAAATTTGTAGGTTATATTTGGCTGGTTAGAAACGTTGTATCAAGTTCCAACGTTCGCCGCTAGGTGTTAGTGGTAATAGCATTCGTCTTCTTAAGTATTCGATCCATGGATTGGTCTGCGGCAGTTCTCCAGTCGGCTCTATTTATAGCTTTCCTCTTCATCTCTACATAGTTTCTGCATCCTACATCAGACATGATTTGCTGTACTTATTGTAGGCGTGGTCTTCCTCGACATCATTTGCCTCCAACCATTCCCTCCAATACCGTTTTCAGCAGGCTATCGTGTCTCAAAATATGTCCTATCAGTCTAGTCCTCCTCCTCTTAATGCTTCTCCATAAGTGTAATTTTCCTCCACCTTTTTAAATACTTTAGCATTCGTTATTTTTTATATCCAGCTAATTTTTAGCACTTCTATAACACCATTGTTCAGAAGAATTTAACCTCCTTTTTCTTCTTTTCCAATTGTCCACGTTTCGCAACCATAAAGGGCAATACTCCAAACATACGCTTTTAATAATCTTTTTCTGGTTTTAAGATTAATGGAATTTGTAGTGAATAAACGTTTCTTTTTATGAAATGCTAATTTGGCTTGTAAAATTCTACATTTGATTCCTTTCTTGCTTCTTCCATCTTTGGTAATTTTTCTTGGCTGTACCATCTGGTAGCCAAAGTTGGAACTACTTGAAATTGAACTTGGGTGTTCAATCAAAATACCCTGCTATGGCCATAAATAAATAATCTCAATATTCCTTCCATTTCAGGGGTGTGATAGCATAGCTGTCTTATCTAGTTGCTCCCCATCTGCGTTGAATTACTGGTCATTGTATGTGAGATTTTTGAAATAGTCCCGTGGCTTATGAGTGCCGGACATACGGCTTGCTCGTTTCAACAGTGTGTATAAAACCAACCCTGGGAGATTAATCAGGCATGGCATACAAAACATCACATACCAGTATAAAAGCTGGGAGTGAGTGACATGTGGCCGTTGACCTCGTGGATCGAGCGCGTGTTTTGTGTTCTACATTGCTGTTCCAACTGAGACCGCGGCGCTTAAAGACAAACTAAACCTACAGACTAGCACTATTGTTAGCATTTTGAAATCAGAAATTTAGCATTTTGATTTGAACATTGGATATTTTGTAGCTTTTTTACATTTTCAATTTAGCATTTTATAGGATTTTGGAAGGAGAAAACATGTAATTTGGGTTAAATCTGATTCTGAGTTGAGAGTAGATAGTGACCAAGATAACTACTCTCAATAGGACAGCGCAAGACACCATCAGAGAAGTGGCAGGTACAATACAACCTGTGTTGACCATTTAAGCACAATCACATATTCACTCTAAACTATCAAATTTGGAGGTCAATCACCAACTCCAGTATTTTAACAAAACATCACATAGGCTATAACTAACAAATATTGACGAGTTGCGTTATCTCAACTCATAATGCAACTAAATATGTGTACACATTGTAAATATTTTCACCCATACTTTCCGACATAAATGTTAGGGCCTACTGTCGACCAAAGTATTATGTGCAATCGAGTTTGAAGGTTGATTGTGAAGAAACCAATAGACCTACATAATATCCAACATCATCATTTTCGTCGTTCTATTTTACGTTAGTTCATGTAGGTTTGGAGTTTTTAATTTATATTTTAATATTTTTTATCGCAGTTGGAACACAAAAACGGCCCGTTTTTAAGCGTGTTTGAAACATGCGTCACATTTAAGAATTATTATCTCAAAAACCCGCCATCAGATCGAATCCAAATTTTAACACAATGTACATTGGAATGTTGTATAACTGGTATATTAATTTCAAAATTTTGCGTGTCAAAGAAACAAAGTTATCATTTTTGTAAGGTAACCCCGGGGTGGTTGGAAAATGTAGTTCTTGATCGCGTTGCAATCCTTATACATCAAAAAGGAATGATGTATGAATGTGGAATACGTAAATTAATTCACTTATTTTATATAGGTTTGTATTTGTACGGAGAAATAGGACATGGTACAACAGCTAGCCGCTTCGGGGAAAGCTGTACAGCGTTGCCGAGATGGAGCCCATCACGCGTCATGACGCGCCTCGCTCGAAAGTGTTTTTGTCATTGATATGGACGTGTATCTGCAAAGCTTACACGTTAGTGTTGCACGTTTAGTGAGTATTGTGGTGATTGTTGGTCATGCCTAGACACCGATTCACATTGCGCGAACTTGTGTACATCCATAATTCGTATATGAAAAGCAGAAAGTTTTGTTCTGAAACAAGACGAAAATTTCCAATCAAGTTTCCAGGAAGACCCTGTGCCTAATGCCAGTGCAATTAGGAGGCTCGCTAAACGATTCAAGAAAACAGGCTCCGTAAATAATAAAAAACAAGTAGTTCCGTGAAGCACTATACAGCCTATTTTCATACAGTATATCCTACTCATGTTAATTGCCTCTAACAACATACAACATTTCAGTTTGATTATTGTGATAGATTCGTAGATATTGAGAACCATCTAAATATTTCAGATGGTCGCCAGGTTGGATTTTTATTTATGTATTATTACAAGAAGATTATTGTGTACGTGTGGTATTCAAATTTCAATCGCCTGATTAGGACACAAGAAGTAAAAAAAGATTTTAAAATTTCGCACAGCTGCCATCTTGTGGTTATGAAAACAATTGTAATAAATTAGATGCCAGTGGATTAACATTTGTATAAGCATGTAACGTGCAAAATTTCACTGCACTTGGATGGTTAAATCGCGAGAAACGTCCATTTAAATATTTATACTTCGCGTCGCCGCCATGTTGGATTTGTGCTCACCAGGATACTAACAGTCCCATAGGTGAACTTATGTTCATAGCTTCTATGAACATAAAAACGTTCAGTTTGATTGCTGTAAAAGATTCGTAGTTATTGAGAACCGTCAAAATATTTCGGATGCTCGCCATTTTGGATTGTTATATGCATAGGCCATAGAGTTATGTAACATTAAAGGAAAATTATTGCATAGCTTCATTATTCAAACTTGCACTTCGATCGCATGATTACGACACAAGAAATAAAAACTTAATTTTAAAATTTCGCACAGCCGCCATCTTGAGGTTATGTAAACAATTGAACTAAATTAGATACCAGTGCATTACAATGTGTATAAACGTTTCCTGTACCAAGTTTCATTTCGTTTGGACCATTAAATCGCGAGAAAGTATATTCAAATGTTTCAACTTCGCATGGCCGCCATGTTCGTTTTGTACTTTACAGGATTTTGAAAGTTACATAGATAACCTTGTAGCAGTGCCCTTTTATCACCGTACAAACTTTCAGGGTGATAACTGTAACAGTTTCGTGGATATAGAATGTTAGTGAAATATTTCGCACAGCCGTTATTTTGAGGTTATGTAAACAATTGAACTAAATTGCACGCCAGTGCATTACAATGTGTATAAACATTTGCTGTACCGAGTTTCATTACGTTTGGATGGTTAACGTTTGGATGGTTAAATCGCGAGAAAAGTCTATTTAAGTCTCAAATTCGCTTGGCCGCCATGTTACTATTGTAGTTACCAGGTTTTTGAAAGTCTCATAGGTGAACTTCTAGTAGTTTCCTTTATCACCGTACAAAATTTCAGGGTGATATCTGTAATAGTTAGGAGATACTGAATGCTGGTGAAATATTTCGCACAGCTGCCATGTTGGATTGGTGAGACACAATAAGATTTGAAGGGCACGGTCGGGATCGGCCAGAATGGTGCTATGATCTTACCGAGTTTCATTAAAATCACTCCAGCCGTTTAGAATTTATTAGGGACTCACCCCCCCCCCCCCCACACACACACCAACACACACACGGACAAAAGGTGACGTCATAAGCCTTTTTTTCTTCATAAAATGAAAATAGGCTAAAAATTAGATAAGATTGTTTTCCATTCTTTCTACAGAAGATATCAGGTGTGTGTTACAGGAGAGGGAGGGCATTTTCAGCATCGAGTATGAGCCCTGTAAGTTCACATTATTCAACATGTTTGGTAAAAGTGTAGAAATGCGCGCCACCACCGACTGAACCGTGTACGCGCGACCACGATCTGCGCTAGTCACAGCCGGCTTAGCGTGCCGTGTTTACCAGGACGCACAAAGATAATGACCTTGTATAATTGTGTTATGACTATATAAACAAGTTCATAGCACAATGCTTTTGGTATATGTGGGATATTTAAATGGCCTAACAAAATTATAAGACCAGGAAGTTTTTGTTGGAAATAAGCAAGTGATCTTAAACTATCGGTAGGCACAGTAAGTCTTTAGGTGACGTGGACTACCAGTATAAGGGCCTTTCAAATATTTGTCAATGTTCACGATGAAAATAAAGTTGGTAATACTGTGTTGCTGAGAAGGGGACCGAATGATCTCACCCTGCCTTTGTCTCCAGTGCGCGAGGAGGCTGAAGGCCACCTCGAGTGTTTTGTGACTGTTTTATACCGAGGACCTATTGAATAAACCGACCCACGTCTTTAACAGCTTCCGGTCATTCTGCAGCATAACGTCACGTGTTCAGAGATATCCGTCTCTTGGCGTGCATCTTGCTTCCTGGTCGAGTTTACTCTTACTCTGGTAGAGCGAAGAGCATTTCTTCACCTTCATCATCATCATCATCATCATCATCATCATCATCAATTTCCGTTTTTCAGCCTAAACCGGGTCAGAGCAAATATGTCACCCCTCCCCTTTACTCTGTCCACCAACCTTCCTCAACCACTGAACTCCACACCAGGTTCCGTTCTCTCACACTCTCCTTCACCAAATCCATCCACCATACTTTAGGTCTCTCTCATCTTCTCTTTCCAGTCATCCATTTCTCCATCACTTGTTTTGTCATTCTCTCATCATTCATCCTTTTCACATGTCCGTACCATCTCAATCTGTTCTGCTCCAGCTTATCATTCAGCTTCTGTACAATCGAATATCTTCATTACTCACTCTCTCTATCTCTCCTAGTCTTCTGTACCATACTCCTCAGGAATTTCATTTCGACTGCCTATATTCTACTTTCATCTCACCTCGTCATTGACCGAGTTTCTGCTCCATACGTCATTATTGGTAAGTACAGTAATAGGTCTTGTACATCACTTATTTAGCCTTCAGTGGTATGCCTTTATCCCAAATTATGCTCCGAACCTGATGGTAGAAAACACTCCCACATTGTACAAATATAGAGGTATTACTAGTGGGAGAGGAGAGATGTTTTTTTTTGTCGTGTGGCCTTCTGAGAGGCCGAGTGCAGGTCTTTGTAGTCGACGCCCGTGGGCGACCTGCGCGTCGGAATGAGAGATGGAATATAAATGAAGATGAATGAAACTGGGCAAGGATGTGGAAGGAAGCGGCCGTGGCCTGTCAGAAGGTACCGTCCCAGCATTTGCCTGGTGTTGAAAATGGAGGAAACCACGGAAAACCATTTCAAGGACGGCTGACGGTTGGGCTCGAACCCACGCGTCTACCGAGTCAGCAGAGAGCTTGGTCCCATGACCTAATGCTGCGCTTTAGCCAGCGTAGCCATTGCTGTCGGTATGTTTGTGGTGTCTGCTAATGGAGAGATGGGTCGGTAGGACACAGACCAAGACACCCAGGAATAGCAAGGAAGGGTATAGGACAAGAACTGTAGGGGTTGAGCAAGGTTAGAATACAGGTATGTTAAACAGATTGTCCCGGATGTAAGGTGTGGTTAGCCTTTCAAGATTTGATTGCCGCTGAACGTGGCTCCGCCAGCGTTAGTTGTTTATAGCAGCAGGCGCCTTGCGGGACGAGCAGACGTGGACACAGCGCTGCATTCCGCGCGCTACTTGTATTAGACAGAAGTGATTTTGTGAATTAATAATGATGGACGAATTAAAGGTGGTAGGTTATTCAAATATTGTTTCATGAAGGAATTTGGGAAATCACGTCACTGGAGCATATGTCACCACGGACAGTTGAACGATGACTGAGGCTAGTGGTGCTGAGTGATATCGAGGGAGCGGATTCTTAGGTTTTTACCTTTTTTCCTTACGTCTAAATACAAAGATACTTCAATACTTTATCGAATCACACTCAATAGAGCCATATTCAAAAATTCTGTTGTGAAAAAAAAAAAACAAAACAAAAAAAAAAAAACCTAATCGCAGTTTTGTTCCATTTATTGTAGTATATTGGAATTTATAGTCCATAATTTTTTGAAGTAAACCACAAGACAGAGTTCATTCCTAGCTCTAGTTGATTGAGAAAAAAAAACCTACCTGCAAGAAAATTTAAATAAGGCTTACAGTATATCATATTGTTTGGTCATTTACCGTCAGGAAAGTGGGAATAATTCTCTTATTATTTCCAAGAATCCTATATTCTAAATAAACAAAGTTAAATAAACTGGCTGAAAATCACCTCTGACATCTTTCGTTTTATTGAATTTGAGTAATTAACACATTTAAGGAGATAAAATATTGCCTAAAAGTGTGAAGTTCTTGGTGATAATTTGATAAAAGACGTATCATTATGTAAAATATTTACACTCTCGTTGCAATTAGATTTTCTACTGACAAGTTTATGTCAACTTTTACTACACTTTAAAGACCTATAAAGACCTATTGAAAACCTATTCTGCTTATTAAACACCTTAAGAAAACCTATTTTATATTTTTGAAAATCTAAAATTACAATTTTAAAAGCCTGAAAATCCGCGTCCTAGTCATATCATCTGTACCTGCCAACCAAGCAGGCTGACGGTGTTACACGAGTAAAGAAAGCAGAGTTCCCATTTCAACCACCGGCTTCCAAATCCTGAAAGGCTAATATAACTATGTAGAGATGAAACGATTAGCTCAGGACAGGGAGACCTGTATCAAACCAGTCAAAAGACTGAAGACTCTAAACGTAACAAATTAAGTAAAATAATTCTCAGGTAATAATCGCAATTAAGAAATCAAGTGATGACAAGAAACAAGAGAGAAGGAAGACAGAATATTGAAGTCAATGGAAATCCATTGAAATGGTAAAAAGCTTTTAAGTATTTGGGGAGCATACTCACAGAAGACGGTACAATAAACGAAGAAATTGGAAAGAGAATCCAACAAGCTAATGTGTTTTTTACCAGTGTGTGAGAGATTTAGTATGGAACCAGGAAGTCCCCGAGAAATGCAAGAAAATTCTATTCTCAATGTATTACCCACCAATTTTTACATATGCTTGGACCACAACAAAACGCAATGAAAGCCGAATCCAAGCAGTCGAGATGAAGTTCCTTAGATGAATAATTGGGCAGACACGGAGGGATAAAATCCCTGTGGACGTTAGGGAGAGAACTGGGTTCCAAAAACTGCAAGACAAGATAGAGACCAGTAAGCTGAAGTGGTACGGACATATGAGAATGGAAGAATATCGAGTACCAAAAAGAATATTTATAGAAAAAATACCAGGAAGAAGACTACGAGGAAGGCCCAGAAAGAGGTGGATAGAACGGTGAAGGAAAGCATAGAGGAAAGCGGAGTAAAAGAAAAAGAAGTATTGAAAGAAGGACATGAATGGTGGAGGGATAGACAACTATGGAGGTCCTTGATTCGCAACCCGACTCAGGGAATTGGAAATGAAGAGGAAGAAGAAGAAGAAGAAGAAGAAGACCTTTGGAACTCTGGTTGCAAAGCACATTTTCACGGAGAAAGCTAAAGAGGCCACTGGAAAACAATTGAGTGAAGAACGCAAGAAACAACATAGCGAGTTAATGAATAGATTCTGGGAGGAGAAGGAAGAAGGAAAAGGCATCAACCCAAGTTAACAAGTTCAAACTCGCTCTTTAAGTGGGCATAACGAAGAAAGAAGAATGAGATGGAGATTGTACTTTTACGTGACCGATAATCCCGAGATCATGAACCACGGGACTTCCTTTTTACGTGGAATCCGAACCACAGGACATGGCATTTCACTTTGAAAATCTCACATGCATTGACCGAGAATCAAATCTGGTCTGCCGTGGTGAGAGGTCAGCAGCTTGTCCGTTGCGCCACCACGCTCCCCACCTTCACCCTCCTCCTCCTCCACCTCCTCTCCTCCTCCCCCCCCCAGGTGAAGGTGAAGAATAATTCATCCCACTTTTCTTTGGTACTTCTCCCATCACTGATAATAATAGCTTTATTATTCGGTGCAGTGTAATAAGAATTGCGGGGAGAGGAGAGGAGAGGAGAGGAGGAAATAGAACGGCCCCGGCACGCTACAGGTTGCCAGTGAACCCAGCACTTCCTGTCGGGAGAAGCGAACAGAAAGTTGATTACCCTTCCTCTCCTCATAAAAGAGAAGGGCTGCAAGGGCTCGGTGAGTGCCCTCCATATCCGCTTGTGACGTCACAGTTTACTTGCCTTAAATCCTACACAAACCCTCAGGCTTCAACACAACAGCGCCGTCGGGAATGTTAACTACCTTATGTCTGCAATAAGTTGAACGTGCTAGACTGGGATATTATTTTGGCTAGTAATAATAATAATAATAATAATAATAATGGGATGAAAATAAATGAGAAAAAAAAACCAAAAGGTATGATCATAGGTGGAAAAGGTGAAAACATTTCAATAAGATTAGAAGATGAAATCGAACAATTGTAAACACCTAGGAAGTTAGGTTACACAAGAAATGATATGCACTAAAGAAATAAAAACAAGGATTGCGATAGCAAAAGAAGCCTTCAGTAAGAAGAGAGAATTATTTTGTGGAGCAATGAAAGTAAGCCTAAGGAAGAGATTAGAGAAATGTTATTCGTGAAACGTGATTCGCTGTCTTGCCAGGAACTTCTTCAGCTGACCATGACAACGCGAGACAACATGTGGCAACCAGAACCGCCAACAAGCTCCGGTCATTTCACTGGGAGAGTCTGGACCACCCACCATACAGTACGGACCTCACCCGTAGTGATTTCCACGTTTTTGGTCCGCTGAAGAAGTTCCTGGCAGGACAGCGATTCACGTGCAACGATGGCGCCAAGACAGCAGTCCAACGATGGTTCCACAGTCAGCCGGCTGAATTCTACCTCAGGGGCATCTGAAATTTAGTGCTGCGATGGAACAAATGTCTGAACAAATGTGGAGACTATGTGGAAAAAGGTACGTAGAATAGTACGGTGTATTTGTAACTAGCAGCAGCGCCCGGCTTCGCCCGGTAGATTTTTTTTATGGATGGTAATGAATACTACTACAGAACTCGTGCGCTTATTGCAGCTGATAACCTCAGTATACTGCACCAACACCATCGCCCTTATACAGAGGCATACTATTGTCATGATTAGGGCGTGGCTTTTTAGGTGCAAAAAATCTGAAAAATAATTTTTATGTATTATAAAAACCTGAAATATGTGACAAAAAGTAAAAATATTTAATTATAATTTAGTTTATTATTGTGAATATAAACAATATGCAGTACTCACGAATGCAATTTATGCTATGGCTCACTAACTGCTGAAGAATTAAAATACACAACGAGATACATCTTCAGATTGTCTATCACAAATGACCGATGATTATCGCGAAACACTTCTTCTGAAGGCTCGAAACTGCGGCAATATGTTTCTTGCCCTCGAGGTGTGGTGTAACTTGAGATCGCTGTTCTGCCTTGGTTGCTTTACCACATGGTTGGCAGAATAGACCAACCCCCCCCAACCAGAAGTAAAATTACCTTTAAATTCTGCAATATACGATAACTTGTAGTCGTTTTTACTTTTGGCATCGTAGAACTGCCTTACACTTCACAGTGCCAGAAATTAACTGCATATGAGTGATAGCTGGGGAGGAGGGGTCTAGCACCTAGTGCAATATGGCACATATGGCTTCCACAGTGAGCGGTACGGGGCCACAAGTTAAGAATAACACAGTTGCAAGCTGACATACGCTCTGCATGAAGATTAGATAGCAGACAGGTTCTTCCCCGTTGAGGTAACACAGAACAAAAATGCAATAAACTGAATGATCTAGCATACTGATTTCAAAAAATTGTTAATATTACCGTATGTCTTTTTATGGGCTAATAAATTAAAAGTAGGAATTTATGTATTTAAAGAAAAAAAAACGCTTAAAATAGGTATTTACATAAAAATCCGAGCCCTAGTCATGATGATAACTGTTTTAAGGGGCCTATGAAATCATTTTGCACTAATTACTCCCCGTGACTGCAATTTATAAGCAGCTCGCAATTCTGCACCAGAACACTGGTAGGGGCGACGTGATGCAGCCCGCATTGTCAGGCAACAATAGACTTAGGTATTATTGAAGCTGTTCGGGAGCGCTTGTTCTTCCGACTTACTGAACAAAAATCAATCTTTAAGGATACCTAAGAGGTGTAGCCTAATGCTACATAGCCTAAAGTATTCCTCTTGAATCTGGCATTTTTCGAATCCGATTGGTAGTTCCAGAGATTAGCGCGTTTAAACACACAAACTCACTCTTCAGCTTGTATTATATTGGTATAGATTACCTGTGTGTATTTCGTTTGCTAAAAAAAATAATAGGGAAAAGACTTCGATCCACTCTCGTACAATGCTAAAGAAAGGAATCAATTAGGAAAAACAATGTAGATGGAGGTATTGCTTTCATTGATTATGTCTCATTATGTCCGAACCCCACCCCAAGGTCATCCCCCTCCAAAAGCAAACCCTAGTTACGCCACTGATCTAATGTTTCATCATAATCATCATTTATTGTACCCAGCAGGCCATTAAGGCCCATGACATAAAGCAAAGAAACATAACACACAACATTGCAATCATTCCATTGTTGACAACCATTTGATCAGTCAGATATTTTCCTTTACCTTTCTCTTTGATCTTGTAATTTAAGACTGGTAGGTTATTAGCAGAGCCCGGATTCTGATGACATGTCATCTTTTAAATGGTTCACCACAGACATTGCTAACTTATATCCAACTCCTGTTCATGGCCCCCACATTACAGAAATGCATATTTATTTTTTCGTCAGTTTTATAAGTATTTTATTTTTAGGTAATTTTCTCGTGTATTGTGTCATTATTATGTCATTTTATGGAATTTATTAGATAATTGTATACGTTTTGAGTCACTTTCTCTCATGTTTAATGGTTTATGGTGCTTTTTTTTTGCGTATGGTACTGGATATTAACGGAACTGAACGTGGGGATGAATATGAAGACATGAGAATATTCACAACTTTGTTCAACCCTTATTTCTTGGAATATCCACATTTCAGGAGACACACAAAAGACTAAAAGAATAACCAATATTTGTGTGCAAATAATTCGTATTTGTCAAATAATAATTGAATTATATTAGGTAGCTATTAAAATCATTTCAACATACAATGACGTAGTCTGATTACACTTTTGTGTGATGAAATTATGTCAGTTCCATTCAAATTTTTAGGTCATTTTGTGGGATTTTGCCGTCATTTTATAGGTATTTTTTTAAACATTTTAGGTCATCAACTTCCGGGCCCTGATTATCAGCCTTCAGAGCCCGAGATCAGTGATGTGACTTCCATCTAAGGTTCTGAGCCACCCGGCTCATAGTCTTACCTACCCTTACCCATACCTATTGGTCCTGGTCCTATGCCGTTGTCCATCTGCTATATCATCCGCCTTTAGGGAAGATTTCTCATCCCAAGGACATAGGGTGCCCTTTTTCTCACCTCAAACGAGGTCATTGTCATGGTAAAGAACTCCTTATCCCGGGAGTTATTTGGACGCCAGAGCCTCGTCAGTTTACAGCAGGGTGCACCACGTGTGAGAAAAAGATCACATTTGGAAGAGATTTCTCTCACCAGTCATTAAAATATACCTACTAAAAATAACTATCAAAAGGATCATATAGACAAAAGAAGAAAAGGGCAGAATATAAAAGGTATGGATCACCAAACACTATATAGGAGTGCGTGAGTTGAATCTTTATTAAGAAAAGAAATACAAAAATCTTGAGGTAATGTAATATCTTATATAGAACTGCAGGATTGTGTACATAAGCTTACATATTCAAACGATGATTGCGTTCTGGTAAGATCTATCCCCATATAAAAGAGCACGGGTATATTTCGTTATTCATTAGTAGGGCCAAATAGCTTATAAAGATAAGCTATTTGGTAGGGCACGGATGTTGATGCCGGAACAAAATCAGTCAGTCTGAAAGACTAGACGTTGTATCATTTCAAATGACGCATGCTACAAAGGACTCTTTCAACAGACTGCGTTACCCATTAACTTAGGCACCTCTTTAAGGGTCACGGGAAGAAATGTGTTTCTTGTACTTGTATTAGAGATGTGTTTGGTTGAATAAAGCGTAAATTGTGTACTTTTTGATAGCGGTTTTGTGGCCCATCATCCCAGGCAAGCCGGCGGAAACCTTTGCCTCCCTGTCAGAAGGATCATTTGGCCGTAAATTTGAATTAGTGTAAGGATGTAGTATGAGTGTCCAGATTTAGACAATAGCCTACTCCATGAAGGGCTCATGACTATGCCTTATATGTTTGTTTAATGAATAGTGTATCTGAAATAAGGGAAGAATACTGATTTACAGATTTGTGGAGTGAGTTTCTGATTTTTAAATAGAGTTTATGAAATTTATGGTAAAGTTGAAGGAGAGGTGAACATGATTAGACAATAGCCTACTCCATGAAGGAGTCATAACTATGCCTTCTGTGTCTGTTTAAAGTATAGAGTAACTTAAATGAGGTAAGTTTACCGAATTTGGTCTTTGTAGAATGGAATTTTCGATTTAAATTTGGGTTTTCGTGAAGCTTGCTGCGGAGTTGTTTTGTTTCTCTGAAAAGGAGTGTTTTTGCCCCAGGCAGGCCTGTGTTCGATCTGGCTAAACTAGTGTAACGGTAGAGAGTTGGGAGATGAGTTTTAGAACCTGGGAGCGAGCAGTGGTGGGCTGAACAGTGGGGGGGGGGGGGGGGGGCATTTTTTTTTTAGTGAGAGTAGGGATGGAATATTGGGACTGGTTCGATGCTTTGCTCTGACATCCTGCACACCTCTTTAGGAGGCACCCTGTATTCTTATATGGCATATTGTATGTCTCTTTAGAAGTCACCCTGTATTCTTGTGTTCGCTTCGCTCAAAGCCCCAGGAAGCTCGACGCCAGGCCTCTTTCAACAGACTCCAATAATCATTAGCGTCTGCTTCTCGCTCCCCGCGTGAGCATGACGTCACGTTACCGCGCAGCTGCATGACGTCACTTCCCGCGCGGCTGCATGACGTCACCTCCGTCTCCGTGTCCGTAACGCATAACGATGGACCCCAACCATAACGACGAAATCGACAAGATCATTTGAAATGATAAAATGCACTTAAAATTTTCAAAAATGACTGTAATAAATGTCCTAAAAATTCGAAAAATGCACTATAAAAGGGAGATAATAATCTTATAATAATAAACTCACCAATATTTCAAAAATGACATCTTAAGCTGAAACTGAAGTCAATCAAAATAGATTTCTAGCACTTAACTAAAGTTTATCTTCACATTAGTTTTGAGTTGCACTGCACTATGAATGTAATTCTGATGTTGTCAAATGTAAATGATCTGCGGTTATCAGCCAACAAGTTATTATATCTCGAAAAGCTGCGTTCAACATCAACGGATGTGATCGGAGCGTACTTGAAGTGAGGAAGGTCGTTGCTGCTAAATCCTCCTCAATCCCATCCATGCAGAAAGAATGTCTGAGATTTTGCATAATGTTTTATACCCGTTTTTTTTGTACGGCAATTTTTCCAGTTTTGATGCAGTACCCGCAGCAATTTCGCCACGATTGTTGCTAAGACTAGTTTCCACCCGGTTGATTAAGAAAATGGAATCAATATTTCAATATTTTAAATTATCTTGTATCAGATACTAACTTCTTCTGAGAGACGTAACTCCGTCATATAAAGATGTGACATTACTAAATTGTAAAAAAAAGAGACCGCAAAAGGCCGATTTCTCTAAAATAAGACCAAAAAATCTACCAAACTTAAAAAAATGCTCTTAAAATGGAAAAATAGCAAAAAAAATGCAAAAAGATGCAAAATAAAAAATACATTTGAAGACACCGGCCCGTCCTGTGTGTCTATGTACTTCAGCATTGTTTCAGACAGCTCAGTAAAAAGATGACATGTCATCGACATCCGGACCCTATTCATTACAGTCGCTAATATTTCACTATATTAAATAAAAATAGAAATGGAGAAACAAAATTAAACTAGTACTGAATGTGGTATTAAAGGTTAGAGATCATGCTTCCTGCCCATTGTCCCGTGTTTGCTAGACGTCTTCCAAGAAGGCTCTTTCGTTTTCATTCAAGCTTGCCATGTATCCCGGAGCAAGTTTTATTATTCAGCGAATCTTAAGACTCCACTTTGTTGTTCGCACAAAAGACACTCATTTGGTGGTCTCAAGACGTCTTAATCTAGATTTCCTTTTCTTTCAAATCTCTCGGTAACTTCACTTCAAAGTTAACTAGGGTTGACTCTCTTGTGCCAATCCTGTGCGGAATAATCTGTCCTGATGGAGTGAGTGGAGGTCACGCCGGATTTCGCCTCAGCCCTTTCAGGAAAAAAGTATGCATACTTGCCAGCTTTTACGGGTTTTAAGTAAAATTTACGGAATTGCAGTGTGTTTTGCGGATGAACTAAACTATTTTACGAATTTCAATTCGCGGCAGAACGAGCTTCTACAGGCCGCCAATAGATGGCGTGTGACCGCCGAATATTCGATTCATTGCTCTGATTTGTATCTTGTCGAACGATCTTCGTTGCGAATACGGTGCTCCCTGATGATTGCCTCTCAATTCTAGTCGTTCGGTGTAAGTTTGTTTTTAAATATATATATTTTTTTTTTAATGAAAGTTCGATTTATATGATAGTCCTTTTCGTTCTTCACCACGAGTTGTGGCAGTTTCGAAGCTGATGTCGTGTGCATAAGTACGAATTGCATTGTGTGAATTGATTTCATTTGTAAATTATTATTTGTGGTAGTTAAATTGAGGTGAAATGCTTTCTCCCTTAGAATGCCTTAAGTTACATGTAGCGTTTTATTGCAGGTTTGTACAAACCTTGGGTCAGCTGATTCGAACGCCGTGCACTTTCTTATTCCTAAACCCCAGATCATTCACAACTACGGTTACCGACGACTTACTACCATAGAAAAGATGCATTCTACTAACCTTTCTGCTGACCAACGTCCGCCAGCGCGCTGGCAATGGTGTCCGGACATAACGTACCACGGACAAAACGTACCACTTGATTTTCGAGGACATAACGTACCACCTAGGTCGTTATCTACCTAAGAACGATTTTCCCGTAATCCCCAAATATTTACGCTAGGACATAACGTACCACTTGATGTCAGACGGGCATTCCAGTTACAGGTTCATTACCACATAAACATCAGTGGCGATCACACTGTGTGGCGTTAAACATTTTGGTATTGTAACATGGAGTTGTGTACAACGAATAAGGGTGGTTTATGTACGCACTTCGACGGATGAAGTACGAATTGTACATTGAAAGTTCAAAGAGAAAGAAGAAATATGCCAAGTATGATGAACGGCTTGACAGAATAATGAAGCGGTATGAAGAGAATGGAAATTGAAATCTTGCTTGAGAGCTCTCTTATATTCGCAGAACTTGGAATGAAACTTCACATGGCGAACTTGCTATTCGCGGGGATAAAAAATCCACAAAAAACAATTTTACAATTTTAAAAAAAGTAAAGAAAATGAAAATTGACCAGAGCTTAACCACAGCTGATTTTGAACACGCCAAAATGTTTTTAAACATTTTTCCAGTCCAAAGCCTGGATAAAGTGTTATGGGAATCCAAAAACTTATCATATTTTATATTAGTTTATGTTATGTTATTGCCCACGTATTTATTACCAGGATTAATTGAGCAATACCGAGCAAGTGGCCGTGCGGTTAGGGTTTCATGCACTCTAAATACTTCCCACTCTTTCAAGTGGTACGTTATGTCCTATAAGCGCTGCAATACTGCCAAGCTGATCGGAGAACTGTCAAGTTGGAAGGTATAACCGGCAGAGTATAATAAGAAGAAGCAGCAGCAACAACAACAAGGCTGAACGTTGTTCGGTGGCTGAGACCGGATCTTTCACAACGCGCATGAACTGTTGTCCGACCTCGTGGCTGATTGGTTAGCGTGCTAGGCTTTGACCTGAAGGGTCCCGGTTTTGATTCTCGGCTGGGCCAGGGGGATTTTAATCTCCTGTGGTTAATTCCCGTGGTTTGGGGCCTGGGTGTTTGTGACGTCTTAAATACCGGAAGTAAAAGTAAAAGAGAAAAACGAAATATGTGCAGTAAAACAAAAGTGAAAAATATAAGAATTCTTTGGAGGTCGAATCTGGAGGTCAAGTTTTTAAGGGATGTGTGCAATGTCGTTAGTAACATCTTGGGCATACGGCAACACCGCAGCAGCTGTAGCTCGCTCTTCCTCATCTGAACTCACTGTGGATCTGCTTTTTTGATGTACCCGTTATCTTCGCATGGTCCACTCGCCTTCTGATCCTGTTCATTTGAGAGAAATTAATTGAAGAACGCTTTCCAGTCGGTCAACACGGGAAACAAGTATTTACTTACAATATGGGCTACATAAAAGCGTGTTAGTTTTGTATAATAATATCTCGGTTTTTTTTTTCACGTTAGGGTATGTGGTATGTATGTTGACGATGATAATTGTTGTTTTAAGGGGCCTAACATCTAGGTTATCGGTCCCTAATGGTCTGGGTGATAGCGAAAATGACAATGAATGGGAAACCTTAACGAAAACTAACGATAAGTTAGATTAAAAATACTTACAAAATGGAACTTTTATTGAAAAGACTCACAAAAGTAATTTAGATGGAACAATTCGCAGAAAATACAATGTAGATTCGAAATACTCACGAAATGCTATTGAAATTCAAAATACTGACAAAATGCAATTGAAACTGAGAATGTTTACAAAATGCAATTTAGATTGAAAATACTTGCAAAATGCAATTTAAATTGATAATACTTACAAAATGCAATTTAGATTGAAAATACTTAATGCAATTTAGATTGAAAATGTCTGCCAAACAGATTCAAGATACTCGCAAAATGCAATTGAAATTCAAAATACTCGCAAAATGCAATTGAAATTGAAAATACTTACAAAATATAATTTAGATTCAAAATACTCACAAAATGTAATTTAGATACAAGGGGAGCCAATTAACAAAAACCGTGCCGGAATCTTAAAAGAGAGAAGGAAATATAATGAAAAGAAAAACAAGGCTGATCCCTAGAAGAAGGGAGGATCGGGAAAGATGAGAGAAGGGCCAATTATTGAGGCGGGAAAGGAAGAGACTCCCTAGGCCTCGGATACCCTAATACCGTCGGGATTGGAAGAGAACAAGAGTTGACCAAGAGAGGAGAAGACGGAGAGGAGCCCGGCGGAAGTAAGTGGAAGTTATGCCGGACTCAGCTGGGGTCCTGTGGTCGCCAACCCATGTGCCACTAGATGTGAGCCCCTGGGGGGGGGGGGGGTAGTGTATGTAAATACTTGTTTCCCGCCTAATTTAAGTGGGCACCACTTGAGTTGACCGACCGGAAAGCTTTGTTTAACAAAATTAGGCAACGCTGAATAATGGCTTCTATCACTTCAAGAAATTAATTGTGCGAGTAAACCCAATTGAAAAGAGCAAATTTACTCGTTCTTACGAACTTTCTCAATCACCGTTAAATTACAGCTTCATAATTTCTTGAGCACCCTCTCTCCATTAAGAAGCCAACCATACCCTGTTTTAATTTTGAACTGATTTCCGTTTCGCTCTTCATTTAGCTCTTGTAAGACCTTTCCCCTTCACCCGAGTCGAGTCGTCAACTCAACTATTTATAACTAAACAGGAAATTTAATGGCATTTCCAAACTCATTCCCAACTTGCGTCGTACGTCTAAAAGCTTTCGGTCGAAGGTAAATTGGATTGACGATGAATCGATTGCTGCGCTAGGCCTGGTCCATTGTCTGTTGGCTGGAAGCTGCCTGGGGGAAGTTCCACGTGTCACACATCTAACGCTAACCATAATCAGGAGCTTAGTGAACGTGCTCATCTTTAACTTCTCTTTTCGCAGATTACTGTGCTGTTCCGCCTCTTAAACCAGCATTCATTGATGCATTTATTTATTTATTTATTTATTCATTCATGAAATGAAAATCCACAGCCTGCTTCCAGGCTCCGACCGGGTCAGGAATGGAATGAATGAAGCCCCCATCTAGCGGCGAGGATATGAACTGTGCCGGCTGCCGAGGCCTGACGCACTCCACTGGGGCAATGATTAAATGAATGACAGATGAAATGAAATGATAGTGGAGAGTGTTGCCGGAATGAAATTTTGACAGGGAAAACCGGAGTGCCCGGAGAAAAACCTGTCTGCCTCCGTTTTGTCCAGCACAGATCTCACATGGAGTAACCGGGATTTGAACGACGGACCCAGCGGTGAGAGGCCGGCGTGCAGCCGCCTAAGCCACGGAGGCTACTATTCATTCATTCATACATTTCTCTATTTTAGTTCTTCCTTCCTTTCTTTCTTTCTTTCTTTCTTTCTTTCTTTCTTTATTTATTTATTTATTCATTTATTTCTGTATTTATTTATTTATTTAGTCCTTTCTTTCTTTCTTTCTTTCTTTCTTTCTTTCTTTCTTTCTTTCTTTCTTTCTTTCTTTCTTTGTTTATTCGTTTATTTATTTCTTTATATTTATTTATGTTTGCTTTATTTATTTATTTATTTATTTATTTATTTATTTATTTATACAATATAATAAAAGAATAAAGTTCAAATAGAAAGCAGGTATGAAAAATTACATATTACCTATAATAAAAGAAGCTGGGAAACATAGAATCATAGACGTGTTATTATTAATATTATTATTATTAGACTATTATTTTATTTATTTAAGCGAAAATTCCCCTACAGGAGAGCGATTAAACTTGGATCACATGATGTCATTTGGAGGTGTGTCTCCTCCGCTCCTCCCAAAATGTCTTCATTCTCGCGGAATGCTCCCTCTTCCTCCCATCCGTCCACTTTTTTCCAGGTTGTCGTAATGATCTTGGTTCGAACTTAACATTCTTGATTTTCGTCTGGCACTCAGTTCGGTCTTCGAAAGTTTGTATACTGATAATTTGTAAGTCTCTTTGTACCTCTTTAAGCCATTCTGTGCCGCATTTGCTCTGTGTTATGATACTGAGTAGTTTCTTGGGCAATCTGAAGGTGGCCATCCTGTGGATGTGAGTGTAAAATTTGGCTCTGCGTTTTCTTATTTCGTCTGTTATCGTAATGGTGTTTTGATGGAGTTCAGTACTAGGTCTCTTCATCCAAATGCCGTTTCTGTTGATTGCTCCGTAGATCTTCCGGAGAATTTTTCGTTCCTGCTTTTCCGGTTCCCTAATCTTGGAATGACCATCGATTACTATTGTTTCAGCCGCATATGTTGCTTCTGGAAGAATAACTGTTTTATTATTATTATTATTATTATTATTATTATTATTATTAATAATAATAATAATAAAATTGTTATTTTACGGCTTACAAATTAAATATCCATTATCAATGTTACGCTCTGGAATGAGATCATCTTTGCTAATATTTGAGGTGGTGTATTTTCGTATAGTATCCAAGATTCTGCTGCATGTTTTATATACAGTGCTTCTTTGTTACTACGTAATCGGTATGTGTCAGCACATTTTTTGGTCCGAGAATTTTTCTTAATTTCTTTTTTGAGCTTTATTGACAAATTTTGACTATTTTTATTTTTTTATTTTGACTAGTTAGCTTTGTATTTTATGACTCTCAAACACTGGTGGGGATTGGACAACAGGGAGAAGTGGGGGAAATTTCGTCGCGGAGACGAACGCTACCATTCTAGGGTTAAGATTCACGATTAGCATGGAGTTTACAAGCGTTGTCTGTAACAATGACAGAGAAAATTTGTTGAATATTGTTGTAATTGCCCCAGTTTCCCCTACAGCACGACTTGGCGTTTAGTCTCTGCAGGGGAGAATGTGCTCTCGGCTAGTGTTAATGTGTCTTGACTATTCTGCCGTCCTCACACGGCTGATAAGATGGCGGGCGGCGAGCCCTTTGGTGTGTTGTTAGATAACCTCCCAGGGTCAACAAGACCAAACAGCTTCATTGTACTCGGATCACCACCATCACCAGTGTTCAAATTTTTCACGGTCCAACTCGGTTAAGTGTGTACAGTACTGGCAGAAATGTTAGGGACTTCCAACAGAACATGGCAAACGGTAAATTTCCGATCCCGCTGAAATATTGTACGAATGTTGGCCAGATCACAAGGAAAACTTATGTAATGATATGTCTTTCCCAAATTCACTCAGAGCGGGGGGAATACTTTAATAGAAATAGTAATAAAAATAATGCTATTTGTGTTGGCGGACATTGCAGAGATTAATTTTGCCATTATGAACACGGCCTACTGAATTCAAATAGGTTCTTTAACATGCCAACAACGTATGACATACGTGTCGTGATTATTGTCACCTTTCAAAAATCACTTACCACGGCCAGGGGTGAACCTGCAAGCTTGGGGTTGGTAGTACGACACGATAACCACTCACCCACCGTGGCAAGCAGATGACGATTATTGCGTAAGTTCATTATTCAAATGTTGACTTTGATTGCATGATTCGGACACATGAAATAAAGACATAATTTTAAAATGTTGCTCAGCCGCCATCTTGAGGGTATGCAGACAATTAGAAGTCAGTGCATTACAATGTGCATAAACGTTTTCTGTACCATGTTTCACTGCGCTCGCCCCGCAGGGGCTCATACCTTGTGGGACGTGGGTTGGCGACCACGGGACCCCAGCTGAGTCCGGCATTGCTTCCACTTATTTGTGCCGGGCTCCTCTCTGTCTTCTTACCTGTCGACCTCCCTTGGTCAACTCTTGTTCTTTTCCGACCCCGACGGTATTAGGGTATCTGAGGCCTGGGGAGTCTTTCACTTTCCGGCCTTAACTGGCCCTTGTCTCATCTTTCCTGATACCCTCAATTCTTCGAGGGGTCAGACCTCCTGTTTTGTTTTCTTTTCTTTCTATATCCTTTTCTCCTTAAGTTTCCCGCACTGTTTTTGTTAATTTGCTCCCCGTGTATCTTCCCTTTATCGATTTTTTAATGTATCTACACTCCATTTTGTAGGTTTTTTCAATCTACGTTTCATTTTGTAAGTTTTTCGATCTAAATTGCATTTTGCGAGTGTTTTCAACCTCAATTGCATTTTGTAAGGATGGACAATCTAAATTGCTTTTTAGTAGGCCTAAGTCTTTCACTATAGGGGTGGAATTTTTGTGAGTATTTTGAATTTCAATTGCATTTTGTAAGTATTTTCAAACTAAACAGCTTTTTGCAAGTATTTTCAATCTACATTGCATTTTGTATGGTGCGCAGTTTGCAATTATTTTGATTGTCAATTGCATTTTTGTGGGTATTTTCAATCTAAATTTCATTTTGCAAGTATTGTACATTCAAATGAGTAGTTTGAATCTACCGTGAATTTTGTAAGCATTTTCAATTTCAATTGCATTTTGTAAGCATTTTGAATATCAATTGCACTTTGTGAGTATTTTGGATCTGAAATGGGAGTTTTTCAATCTGAATTGCATTGTGTATTTTCAATTTCAATTGCATTTTTTAAGTATTTTGAACCTAAATTGCATTTTGTACGTATTTTCAATCTCATTTGCATTTTGTAAGTATTTTGAATATCAGTTTCATTTTGTAAGTATTTCGACTCTACATTGCATTTTGTACGTTTTTTGAACCTAACCTACATTTTGTGCGTATTTTTCAATCTATTTCTTTTGTGAGTATTTTCGTTCTAAATTCCCTTTTGTAAGTATTACCGCTCTTCATTTTGTGAGTAGTTTCAATCTGAGTTCTTTTTTGTAAGTATTTTTCCGGCTCACTTAATTTTCATTCTGATTTCCATTTCATTGTCATTTTCGCTATCACCCAGATCATTAGGGGCCGATAACCTAGATGTTAGGCCCCTTAAAACAACAACAATGATGATGATGATGATGATGATGATGATGATGATCATTATCATCACTGCGCTCGGATGGTTAAATCGGGAGAAACTTCTAATTAAACGTTTCAACTTCGCTTGGGAGCCATGTTCGTTTTTTACTTACCAGGTTTATGAAAGTCACATATGTGAACTTCTAGTAGTGTCCTTTAACCTTGTGCAAAATTTCAGGGTGATATCAGTAGTAGTTTTGGAGATATAGAATGCCGGTGAAATATTTCGCACAGCCGCCATGTTGGATTGGTGAGACGTATTAAAATTTGAAGGGCACGGTCGGTGTCTGACAAAATAGTGCTATATCCTTACCGAGTGTCATTGTTTTGAAATCTCTCCAACCGCTGAGATGTTATTAGAGGGGAACACACACACAAACTGTGATCTCTTAAGCCGTTTTTTTTTTCATAAATGAAAATAGGCTAAAATAAAGTAAAATGGATAAGTGTATTATCCGTAGGCAATTTCTGATATATTTCAAGTTCAAAGTATAAGGTGCGTTCAAAAAGTAACAAGCCGGAGGCTGGAATGCGCAAACCGGTGACGACATCGGCTAATCGTGGCGTGTGTAACGAGGTGTGGTTCCAACCAGAGCGTGGAAGGTCACAGCCCGTCGCTAGAGGGCACGCGTGCACGTCACGTGACGATACAAAGCGAGCAGCAGCATGCATCAATCGTCCAACGCTGCCAGTGGCATTGCAAACAGTGACACGGAGGCGTCAACCGAAGAGCAAAGTGGTGTTGTTTGGTTTCTGACAGCGGAAGGAGTAGGGGGAACGGACATTCATCGCCGAATGTCACAAGTGTACGGCGAACACTGCATGTCCCTTGCAAGGGTCAAGGCGTGGCACAAGCGCTTCAGGGAATGACGGGTGTCGTTAGCCGATGATGCCCGGTCTGGGGCACCCCCCTGCATTACCGATGACAACGTCCAGCTGGTTGATGCACTCATTACCCAGGACCGCCGAGTGACAGTGAACGCCATAGCCGCCGTGGTCGCTCCACGACAATGCACGACCTCTTACGGCCAACACAGTCGCGGCACTCCGGCAGGTTCTCGGCCACCCTCCATACAGTCTAGACCTCTCCCCCTGTGATTACGCCATGTTTAGTCCTCTGAAAAGGGCTCTGCGGGGCCAACGATTCACCTCGGACGCCGACGTCCAGCTGTACGTGCGGAACTGGTTCACATCGCAGCCCAGGGAATTTTATGAGACAGCCATTCACCGCCTCGTGTCACAGTGGGACAAGTGCCTCAACAGCCAGGGCCAATACTTCTAACATGTACTGGTTTCTGTAGTTATGCCTCCAGCTCGTTACTTTTTGAACGCACCTTGTAGTTCCAACAATGTGGAAGTTATGAAAATTCTGCAAACAAGAAATTCATTAAATGGGCTATTTACAAGAGCTCTGTGTATAATGTAAAACATGTTACGATTTTACTAATGGCAATGCTCGTGGACTTAGTGCTTCAGTTGTTCCCATCGGCTGACTATACTGCGATGTCGTTATGTTCTATTATGGTGGCGCTATACTGTGCAGGATCCCTCTCGCCTCGGTTGGATAATACATGTATGACATAAGTACAGTATTCATACAGATGGGTTGATATAGAAACAACAGTTTCTCAGAGAACAAGAGAACGTAATTAATTAACCAACATCTGTTTATTAACATCTCGACTTAAGCATATACATACAGAAAATCAACACAAAATGACTCCTTACAAAAAAAATCCATTGGAATATCATTTTTTCGTAGGACATAAGTATTCATAAGTTACAAGGCCATTGTAACACCACCACAAAATTGTTTTAATATTTGGTATGCAATCCTTTGTTATCGACGTCTTGTATAAGCCCTTTTGGCATGGAATACTGTATACCAATTTCCTTGTTATTTCGGCACCAATTGCATTCCATTCTTGTAGCAACCTTTGTTTGCTGGTAATCTCATGCTTCCTTCTCTTTTCCCCAGTTCCTTCCACAAATGCTCGATTGAATTGAGGTCTGGGGACTGAGCTGGGGTTTTCAGGGTGTGTGGTGTATGATAGAGCAGCCAGAGACGGACAATTTCCGCAGTATGTCATTATCTTGCTGGAAATGGAAATTATCCCCAATGCTCAGTGTCGGCACTCTTCTGCAAATGCCCCCAGGAACTCACATCTGGTGGGACGTGGGTTGGTAACCAGGGGACCCTAGCTGAGTCCGGCATTGCTTCCACTTGTGCCGGGCTCCTCTCCGTCTTCTTTCCTGTCGACCTCCCTTGGTCAACTCTTGTTCTTTTCCGACTCCGACGGTATTAAGAGTATCCGGGGCCTAGGGAGTCTTTCACTTTTCCGCCATAATTGGCCCTTGTCTCTTCTTTCCTGATCCCTCATTCTTCATTGTATTTCCTTTCCTCTTTAAGATTCCCGCACTGTTTTTGTTAATTGGCTCCCCGTGTATCTAAATTCCCTTTAGCAAATTTTTGCATCCACACTCAATTTTGTTGGTATTTTCAATCTACGTTGCATTTTGTAAATCTTTTTCATATAAATTGCATTTTCAACCTCAATTGCATTTCGTAATGATTGCCAATCTAAATTGCTTTTTAGTAAGTCTTTCAACATTTTGTGAGTCATTTCAATCTGAGTTCCATTTTGTAAGTATTTTTCTTGTTCTACGTGCCATCTCCTCTCAGGAGGTTGGCAACCATCATATGATAGACTCTTGCTTCAGATGATGCAGCACGAAACAGCTCAATAGTGGAACAATTGAACCAAGTTTTCAGATTATCGATCCAAGAAATGTGTCTTCTTCCTGGTCTTCTTTTGCCTTGTAGCTTCCCTTGAATGACCAGCTGCAGCAGATGATATTTCTCTTCTCTCATCACATGACCCAGATACTGCAGTTTTCTCATTTTGGCAGTATTCAATATTTCCTTTCTCTTTCCCATCCGCCTCATCGTTGGTGACCTTATCTTTCCAACTCAGCCTCAGTATGCTTCTGTACGTCCATAGCTCAAATGCCTCCAATCTGTCCCATTTCTCTTTTCTTTGCGGTCCAGGTATCAACTCCATAGAACAAGGTGAAGACATAGCATCTCAGAAGTCCAGCTTAATTTTCGTTCTGGTTTCCATTTCATTGTCATTTTTGCTATCACCCAGATCATTAGGGGCCGATAACCTAGATGTTTGGCCCCTTAAAAAACAATTATCATCATCATCATCTTCTGCAAATTTTCCTGGAGTATTACCAGGTAACCAAATCTGTCAATAATTCCATCAATGAAAACGAGTTCTCCTACCCCTGAAGCTGCCTTGCAACCCCATACCATTACTCCACCTCCTCCATTTTTCACAGTAGCCTGAAGATTGTTGATGTCCAGCTCAGTATTAGGCTTTCTCCAGACGAACACTCGTCCGTTATTGTGAAAAATATTAAATTTACTTTCGTCACTAAATAAAACAGGGTCCCGAATTCCATTATCTTTTCCTACATACTCGCTGGCAAACTTCAATCTGGCTACTTGATTCTTCTTACTAATGTAGGATTTTCTCCTGGGGATCCTAGCTTTATACTCCGCGCGATGGAGGATTCTTCTGATGGTTCTACTTGTGACTTATTTACCATAATATTCTTCTACATGGGCTTTTATTTCTGTCGTACGTCTTTTGGACTTTTCATGACAGTTTTCACTGGCATCCTCCGTTCTCGAGTCTTCAGTTTGTCTAGTCGGCCTGATCTTTTCCTGTTTACAAGGGTACTGATTGTCTTAGATCGATGTATGACACTTTGGACAGTAGCACGGCTACTACAGTACATACTACATTTGCGATTTCGGAATGTGACTTATTTTGATTATGTAACCGTACGATCTCTCTCTCTGGAACAGTAGTTTCTTGGCCTTGCGCACTATTTGGATAACAATACCACCTAGTACTCGTTGCTGGTGCAATGCACTGCTCATCGACGTCTAGTCAACAACCGATGGGCACTGAGTAGGGAGGGCGAAGTATCCCCTGCCTGTATATTTGAAGGACAAACCAGCTGTATGAATACTTATATCACTGGGTTAATCCAGACTTAAGATGTAATTCGTTAGTATTTACAAAAAATCTGTTTATTCACGTTGTGTTCGTTACGATGTTTAGTGATGAAGCATCTCCATTATGTTTTTGTGATCTGAATGATGTGTACACAAGGCAAGTAGTAATTTCGTGTCTATATCCGTCTGTATGAATACTTATGTCCCCCACTGTACATATCCATACATACATACATATATGCTACTGTACATGCATGCTTAAATACACACGATCCCCACCGCCATGATGGCGATCATTACGTCTTGACTGTTGTGTTTTATCTGTTTTGCCCCAGTAGGAATGACTCATATCCTCCCTTCCTCTGTAGATGTCTGCACGGAACACAGACATTAAAGGAATTCCGTGACTCAACATCTTTTGTTCCCCTTTGCGTGCTTTTTGATGAGCCTCCTACAAAAGTTAACGTTGGAAAAACACAAGAATGGCATGTTTCCAACTACAGACTATTCATACATAAATTACTTGGGTACATTTACTCAAAATACTTTACTCAAAATACTCTTGAGTCTTTGAATTGAAATATGTATAGATTACTGTAGTTAAAACTCAGCATTCTTCTAGGTTTGTGCCATGTCTTGTGTGGGGTTTCGCCTAGGACAGCAAGAGCCTGCTGATGAGCCTATCGTGGTGTTCCTAGGTGAACCCCCGCACAAGACATGGCACAAACCTAAAAAAAATATGCTGAGTTTGAATTCACGGGCAGTGAAAACCAATACATCACTTATGGAGGTTATAAGACAACTTACACACACACACACTCCTAAGCTGTATTGCCAATTTGGTGTTTTTAGCACCAGATCTGGTGTTTCTGAAGTTCATCTGGTGCCAAAAATGTTCTAATAGCACCATAGCAAAATACTGGTGTTATTTCAATAAAACCAGAGCCAAATCTGGTGCTTAACGAATTTTTCCATGAAATTGTCTCCTATGACAAATAACTAAATCCTGGAAGCCATATAATAGTTTTAATAAAGTTAATCAATTAAGGTAGGCAATGTTCAACCTTACACGTGTCAAGATCAACACTCCAACAGGGGAAGTCCCTGAAATTTTCATTCGCGTGCATAAGTGCTAAGTAAGCGCAACATGCAGGACTCAGTGCAACTGCACTTGTACAAAGAATCGACCTATCATCTATTTTCTTCCCAGCTCCCAGGGGATTTCCCAGTTTCATGCGAAGGCAGTTTATGTACTTTCGCTCCCTCACTCTATGCAGATGTAGGGAGAGTCATAACGAATAGAATGAATAGAATATTATATTCGTTATGGGAGAGTGTTTGTTTAGCCAAGTTTATTTGGTGAAAACAAAGCAAAGAAATCGAATGAAAATTCAAATATTGCATTCCATTCTGTGTGTGCGATTTGGACTAAAAACAGAGGGAAAATGCTATCACGACTACGAACTTCCGAAGGATATGATAGTGGCCAAAATTGGAAGTATGCAGAGCTACAGCAGTACTACACCTTCCTCATCTAAAGATGTAATAGCGGTAGCAGGCTCCGCAAGTGAAGAAGACGTTTTTTAATGAAAGAAATGTAAGTAAAAAGCCGTTGATATATTGATAATTGTTGGTGTTTTTCTAGTGTTTTGAATCATAGAGTCCAGATGGTGCTTATCGGGTGTTTTAAAGCATAGGGTTTAGATCTTTCCCATTTGAAGATTTGGCAACAGTGCTCCTAAGTATACGGAGTCCGCATCGTTGCGTAGTAGCTGGCACTCTTGGCTGTCACCGTCGAGGTCCATGTTCGATTTCCATCTCCTGGAAGTGGTTTTCCGTGGTTTCTCCACACTTATACTCGAGGCAAATGCTGGGATAGTTCCTAACTTAAGGCTACGGTCGACTCCTTCCCGATCCTACACCCCCTCCCCAATTTACAAATACACTAACACGATATTTTGTTGATTCATTTGGAGGACATTGCGTTATCTTAGTCATGTAGTCCCGTGTACTTGGGTATGTGTAAGAATTTGTCAGATAACCTGTGTTACTGTGATGGCTGTATTAGTGTGTGTAGTTGTAATTCAGATGAGGATTGGGATGGATACGGCCATGGCCTTTAGTCCGGAACCACCCCGATATTCATCTGGAGTAGAAGTGGGAAACCACGGAAAACCACTGTCAGGATGGTTAAGATGGGAATCGAACCCGCCTGTTCACAGTTTTGTCTCACGAGCTGAGTGTACCCCATTCCAGCCTTCAGACCAGAATTCAATTTCTTGGCAGAGTCAGGAATCGAACCCGGGCCTCCGAGGTGACAGCCACAACGCAACGAGGCGGACACTTAACACAATAATACAAGCAATCACCCAAAGCACACACACCCAAATACACGGGGCTATATGACCACGATGCCACAGCCCTTAGAATAAGCAACAAGAACGTTTCTTTCTTAGAATAAATTATTTTCTGTGAGCTCATAGTGTGTCGGTGGCGTAGTAGGTAGCATGCTGAGCTTCTATGCCCAAGATCGCGGGTTCAAACCCGGCCAAAGTCGTTGGAGCTTTTAAGAGCGTTAAAATCTCTCAATATGACTTCCTTCGGAGGGGAAGTAAAACCGGTGGGCCCATGTCGTAGATTTATGGCATGTAAAAGAACCTTCCACTAACTGCAATTGTGTGAAGCTAAATTTTTAGATTAGATTTGATTTACGCTTTCTATGTTCCAATGTTCGCCGTCAGGTGCTGGTTGTGGTGGCATCTAGTTGAAAAGTTCACAGCTAGGTGTCGTTGACGGTAGCATTTGGTAGCAAAAGTAAGAACTACTTGAAATTGATCGTCTGCAGATCTTATCTGAATTATAGATAACACACCCTAATACAGCCATCACAATTATCACCGGTTATCAGACAGATTCTACACACACCCAAAGTACACGGGGTTACATGACCGCGTTGTCGCAGCCCCTAATCTAAGGAATCAACCAACCAACCTCATTGTGTGTCAAGTTATGATTCAGACTGTACTGGCGCGAAATGATCGTCAGTCCCCGAACACCAGCTGTTGTAAACTTGGGCGGAAGCTGTCAGCTCGACTTTATTCTCTGTTTACAGTCTCTCTCCCAAGTGCCGCGTGGAATTGTGGGTAATTATAGCCAAGTGCTGATGTGATGAATACAACTGGTTTGTATTGCAAACTACCTTTCATGTCTCGATCTTACGATACAATAGAACACCTTCCTGCCTTTCTCTTGTTTATCCAGTCCACTCTGTAGTTAGATTCTATGACACCCAGTTCTCAAACGTATGAATCAAACATACCGTTCTACGGCTTTGTCTTTCAGAAGTTGATTCATACCGGTACTACAGATGTGTTGTGCGTAATACACGTATTAGAATTTCAACGAGTCATTTTTAGACTATTTTCATTTTATGAAAAAAAAAAAAAAACAGGCTTATGAGATTACCTTTTGTCCAAGTGTCTGTCTGTCTGTCTGTCTGTGTGTGTGTTTGTGTGAGTGTATGTGTCCCTCCCTAATAAAATCTAAACGGCTGGAGTGATTTCAATGAAACTCGGTAAGATCATAGCACCATTCTGGCCGACCCCGACCGGGCCCTTCAATTTTTATTCTGTCGCACCAATCCAACATGGCGGCTGTGCGAAATATTTCACCAGCATTCAGTATCTCCGAAACTATTACCGATATCACCCTGAAATTTTGTACGGTGATATAGGCCACTACTAGAAGTTTACCTATGAGACGTTCAAAAACCTGGTAAATACGAAACCAACATGGCGGCCAAGTGAAGTTGACACTTTTAAATAGACTTTTCTCGCGATTTAATCATCCAAACGTAATGAAACTTGGTACAGCAAATGTTTATACACATTGTAATGCACTGGCGTCTAATTTAGTTAAATTGTATGCATAACCTCAAAATGGCGGCTGTGCGAAATATTTCACTGGCATTCTATATCTCCGAAACTATTACAGATATCACCCTGAAATTTTTTACGGTGATAAAGGGCACTACTATAAGTTTATCTATGTAACTTTCAAAAATCTGTAAAGTACAAAACTAACAGGGCGGCCAAGCTAAGTTGAAACATTCTTGATATATCCATCTGAGCGCAGTGAAATGTGGTACAGTAAATGATTATACATATTTTAATGCAATGGCTTCTTATTTAGTTCAATGTTTACATAACCTTAAGGTGGCGGCTGTGCGATATTTTAAATTTTAAGTTTTTATTTCTTGTGTCGTAATCATGTGATCGAAGTAAAAGTTTGAATAATGAAGCTACGCAATAATTTTCCTTTAATGGTACATAACTCTATGGCTTATACATATAACAATCCAAAATGGCGAGCATCCGAAATATTTTGACGGTTCTCAATATCTACGAATCTTTTACCGCAATCAAACTGAATTTTTTAATGTTCAAAGAGGCTATGAACATAAGTTCACCTATAGGTCTCAGTAACCTGGTGAGCACATATCCAACATGGCGGCGATGCGAAGTATAAATATTTAAATGGACGTTACTCGTGATTTAACCATCCGAGTGCAGTGAATCTTTGCACGTTCAATGCTTACACAAATGTTAATCCACTGGCATCTAATTTATTTCAATTGATTTCATGACCACAAGATGGCAGCTGTGCGAAATTTTAAAATCTCGTTTTTACGTCTTGTGTCCTAATCATGCGATTGAAGTTTGAATACCACACGTACACAATAATCTCCATGTATTAGCACATGAATAAAAATCCAACCTGGCGACCATCTGAAATATTTAGACGGTTCTCAATATCTACGAATCTATCACAACAATCAAACTGAAATTTTGTATGTTGATAGAGGCAATTAACATGAGTAGGATATATGAAAATAGGCTGTATAGTGCTTCACGGAATTACTTGTTTCTTTTAGATGCCCCAGGGGCTCACATATAATGGGACGTGGGTTGGCGACCACGGAACTCCAGCCGAGTCCGGCATTGCTTCCACTTACTTGCGCCGGGCTCCTCTCCGTCTTCTTTCCTGTCGACCTCCCTTGGTCAACTCTTGTTCTTTTCCGACCCCGGCGGTATTAGGGTATCCGAGGCCTAGGGAGTATTTCACTTTCCTGCCTTAATTGGCCCTTGTCTCATCTTTACTAATCCCTCCTTCTTCGAGAGATCAGACTTCTTGTTTTCATTTAATTATATTTCCTTTTCTCTTTAAGATTCCCGCACTGTTTTCGTTAATTGGCTCCCCGTGTGTCTAAATTCCCATTAGCATTTTTTTTTTTTTTTTTTGCATTTTGTAGGTATTTTCAATCTATGTTGCTTATTGTGAGTCTTTTCGATCTAAATTGCTTTTTGCGAGTATTTTTAACCTCAATTGCATTTTGTAAGAATTTCGACTTTACTGTACATTGCATTTTGTGCGTATTTTGTATCTACACTACATATTGTGCGTATTTTTCAATCTATTCCTTTTTGAGGCATTTTCCTTCTAAATTCCCTTTTGTGAGTATTACCGCTCTCCATTTTGTGAGTCGTTCAATCTGAGTTCCATTTTGTACGTATTTTCAGTCTCACTTAATTTTCGTTCTGGTTTCCATTTCATTGTCATTTTCGCAATCACCCAAACCATTAGGGGCCGATAACCTAGATGTTAGGCCCCTTAAAACAACAATCATCATAATCATCATTTTCTTTTCGAGTTTCGATAAACTGTATTCTGGAAAAGTAAAGGTGGCTTTTGAAGCCATATTTGAGTGTTGCCTTATTAAGATTTACAGAGGCGTGCAATTAGAATAGACACCAATTTCCCAAAATTGCCTTTATACTGTTCATGGCTTAATGCACTGAATATATTTGCAAGGCGGTGAAATTACTTCCAATGTTTTTAACCAAGGGTCATAATTATCTTTTCTTTAAGAAAGACAAAGAAAAGCTATTTTTTAGAATTTCCACTAACAGAGGATCCTTTCTAATGCAACATGCATCACGATTTGTTTTGATTAGGTCGCTCTACTTTTCGTGTGCATTTAGAGCTGAGAGATTTGGAGTCTTTTTACTGATGATTCGCTTTTGAACTATTCAAAGATTCATGAACTATGGATTGAAATAACCTGACTTAGAGGGTATATTCCAATATTCCCTCAGAATCCCCAATTCGGAAAAAATTCGGATGCAATTCATTGTGGGAAAAAGTTGTAAGTCCACGGGGGAGTATTTCCCTCCACAATAATTAGAAGATTATAGTTAGGCCTCTTGCAACTTCAGGATTGTTTCTAGTTATAAATATTCCTTATACATTGCTGATGGTCATAATGTGACCCAAAGCTGTACTTGAGAACATTAATAATACATTTATGGACTGAAAGTGTCTCAAAAGTTCTTTCTTTTTCTTTTTTGTATGTAAATGTGGTTAATCACAGTTAAAAAGAAATGATGGAGGTCTAAAATCTGAATGTACTCGTATTTAGTGGCAGCAGAACCACTGGCCTATTGAAGGGTGAGTCAACTCCCATGTTCCCCCGTGTGCTTTACGGTCCCTAGCACAGGAAATGAGTTCCTTCTCTTTAGATTGGATATGTAGAGCCCACGCTCACAGCCTCTGGAGATCCAGTTTAATAATCCGCGAGCCTCCACGTCATGTTCAGCGCTCTACTCGCGTTAGATTAGTTTTCGTGTTTAATGTGTGTGTCCGGCGAGGTGACTTATTAGAAAAAAAATGAACAGAAACCATTGTAGAAAGTTTTCATGGGTTGTACAACAGACTCGCTCATAATAACACATCGCCAGTGGCGAACAGCTTTTCTTGTCTTCATTGCAACAACAAAAACAGACTTTCGGACTCGCTGGACTGGACCACGTGACATATGAGGATGTTCGGAAGGCATTTCTTGTGGCCAAAATACGCGCGAGTCGTTTGCGATGGTTCTCCAAAAAATGGTTCTTCATTTGCGGTAAGCATTTATTTACTTATTTTCTTTCTTTCCTTCTTTGTTTCTTTCCCTTTCCTTCTTTCATTTCTTTCTTTCTTTCTTTCTTTCTTTCTTTCTTTCCTTCTTTCTTTCTTTCTTTCTTTCTCTCTTTCCTTCTATCATTTCCTTCTGTCCTTTCTTTCTTTCTTTCTTTCTTTCTTTCCTTCCCTTTCATTCTCTTTCCTTCTCTTTCTTTCTTTCTTTCTTTCTTTCATTCCTTCCCTTTCATTCTCTTTCCTTCTTTCCTTCTTTCTTTCCTTCCCTTTCATTCTCTTTCCTTCTTTCCTGCCCTTTCATTCTCTTTCCTTCTTTAATTACCTCCTTTATTTTTTCTTTCTTTCTTTCTTTCTTTCTTTCTTTCTTTCTTTCTTTCCTTCCCTTTCCTTCTTTCTTTCTTTCTTTCTTTCTTTCTTTCTTTCCTTCCCTTTCCTTCTATCATTTCCTTCTTTCTTTCTTTCTTTCTTTCTTTCCTTCTTTCTTTCTTCCCTTTCATTCTCTTTCTTTCTTTCTTTCTTCCCTTTCATTCTCTTTCCTTCTTTAATTTCCTCCTTTCTTTCTTTCTTTCTTTCTTCCCTTTCATTCTCTTTCCTTCTTTAATTTCCTCCTTTCATTCTCTTTCCTTCTTTAATTTCCTCCTTTCTTTCTTTCTTTCTTTCTTTCTTTCTTTCTTCCCTTTCATTCTCTTTCCTTCTTTAATTTCCTCCTTTCTTTCTTTGTTTCCTTCCCTTTCATTCTCTTTCCTTTAATTTCCTCCTCTCTTTTCTTTCTTTCTATCTTTCTTTCTTTCTTTCTTTCTTTCTTTCTTTCCTTCCCTTTCATTTTCTTCCCTTCTTTCATTTCCTTCTTTCCTTCCCTTTCATCATCTTGCCTTTTTTAATTTCCTCCTTTCTTTTCCTTCTGTCTTTCTTTCTTTCTTTCTTTCTTTCTTTCTTTCTTTCTTTAATTTCCTTCCTTCCCTTTCATTCTTTCTTTCTTTCTTTCTTTCTTTCCTTCCCTTTCATTCTCTTTCCTTCTTTCATTTCCTTCTTTCCTTCTTTCATTTCCTTTCATTCTCTTTCCTTCTTTAATTTCCTCCTTTCTTTTCCTTCTGTCTTTCTTTCTTTCTTTCTTTCTTTCTTTCTTTCCTTCCCTTTCATTTTCTTTCTTTCTTTGTTTCCTTCCCTTTCATTGTCTTTCCTTTAATTTCCTCCTTTCTTTCTTTCTTTCTTTCTTTCATTCCCTTTCTTTCATTTCCTTCTATCTTTCTTTCCCTTTCTTTCATTTCCTTCTTTATAATAAATAATATAACATCTGGCACTACAGCCTGTGAGGGCCTAGGCCTAGCAAGCGACCGCTGCCCAGCCATTTGGCCTGCAGAAGTTGGGGTGGCGCGTGATCATCGCATCGGGTCCCCTCGGTCGTTAATCTTGGTTTTCGTGATCGGGGCACTGCCTCACTGTCAGACAGCTACTCACGAGGCTGAGTGCACCCCGTTCCAGCCTTAACGTCAGTTTCTAAAATCCTTGACGGAGCCGGGAATCGAACCCGGGGCCTCCGGGTGAGAGGCAGGCACGCTACCCCAACACCACGGGGCCGGTGATACTTGCCTTCTTTATTTTCTTTCCTTCGTTTCCTTTTCTTTCCTATCTTTGTTTGTTTCTTCCCCGTGCTTTGCTGTACCGCGGTTAGCCAATATGAAGGGAAGCTTATGCTGCGCCTATGTTGCGGTGTGCCGGTCGCTTTATCGATGACGTCCTGTCAAGATGCTTCCTGAGAGTGGGCGACTGATTGTGAGTGGGCTGGGAGGATGTGACCTATGGCTGGGAAGGAAGGACATTCCTATTGTAGTAATAATAATAATCATTTTTTGCAGCTAATAGCCATGCCGAGATACGAAACTTATACTGATAACTTAAATCTTACTCATCAAAGTGTCTGATAGGTTCTGTTTGCTATATAGTTATTCGCAGCAGAAGCGTGTTAGCGATACTTTCCGCTGGGCGCAGGAAATGGCGTGATATCTGTCACAAGCACTACCACACAGAGAACAGGTGCATTGGGGGCCTGGGTCATGAAATCCTCTTGTTGAGCATATCTTAAAATGAAAACCGTGGACTGCAAAACGGGTGATCGTATGCCGTAGTTCAAAGTTGGCATTCATCCAGTCCGTCGACATACGAGCTTCTGTGGAGTAGAAATCAGGCCATATGTCATTACGCTTGAGGTTTAGTTCTTCGATCAGTCTCTGGTATTGCACTGTTGATGGTAGGGAGTTCTCCAAACGCAGGTCTTCTATGAAGAAAGTCTCCCTTGCTAGTACGTACGTTAGACGAGATGGCGTGTATTTTGATAAGTGTAGAATTTTCTTTAGAAAAGTAGACTTAACTCTTTCTATCTCTCGAAGGTTACTTGGTGTCAAATGATCCCAAGTTATTTGAATGCCGTTTGTCACTATTGGAGTTATTTTCGTTCTGAATAAATTAATTGCGGTTTGTAAAGATAGATTTCCCAGTTGCATGATGTCTTGCATTGCTTTTATGGCGGGTGTTGTTCTATCCCTGACATATCGCGTGAATACTTTCCCTTGCATTTGCATTACTTCTCCTGAGTATTTGAAATGATTTACGTTGACTAGGGGTTCTCCATTTAGTAGTATATGCTTATCTGCGGATAGTTTCCCGCCTTTACGGAATGCCTATTGTCTATACAAGTAAATATCTTTTGTTCATCCTCTTGCATTTACAATTTGTGGAAGTACAAACGATATCTCTACGTAGTATAAAAGAAAGTCCTCGATTCTTGGATGTTTCGGGTAATCTCAAGAAGCAGTGGTGCGGTTTTTACCATACTCTAAAGGATTTCTCGGTGGCGCAGTCTGTAGCATGCTGAGTTTCTATGCCCAAGATCGTGGGTTCAAACGCGGCCGAAGTCGTCGGACTTTTTAGGAGCGTTAAGATCCTTCAGTATGCCTTCCTTCGGAGGTGAAGTCAAGCCAGCGGTCCCATGTCATAGATTTATGGCATGTAACAGAACCTTCCACTAATTAAATTTGTGTGAAGCTAAATTTGCAGGTTAGATTTCGTTGTAACGCTCTATCAAAGTTCCCACGTTCACCACTAGGTGCCAGTGACATCTGGTAGCGAAAGTTGGAACTACTTGAAATTGAACCAACTTGTAGCTCACCCCATGAGTGTCCGCATTGAAGCAACTACAGCCTCTGGCGAGCCGAACATGTCCTCGGTCACTCCCGGCACTATACGATAAATGAATAAGTGTAATTTACTATCTCTATGCGTTATGCCGTTATATTCCCTGTCTGCTAATGAAAGTAGCGGAGATTGTTTTGACCTTGACTGACAACTGTTATAATACTTGTGTTAAGCAGCTCTGGCTCTAGAAACAATTAGGTTTATTTGTCTTGCGACCAGACCTTGAATGTTCCGCTGTAGTAACAATTAACGATGACCCTGTTTTCTTGGTGTTGATTGAATTAGACCAGTTCTCCACAATTCCAGATGTTGATCCGTTATCTCTATTGTGTACTCAGAGACTCAGCGAAGTCATAAATATGGTTATTGTCGGTGCGTGGTACGGCGTAACGTTTCAGTCGCCGGTCGGTAACGAGGAATTTGAGAGAACTATATTTAGAGTCCTGCGTGCATAAACAAAACGTTATCCGCAAGAGTGTTATCTGAATCTACTGATATTACAATGAAAATCCACAGCCTGCTTCCAGTCGACCGACCGGATCAGGGAATGGAATGAATGAAGCCCCCATGAACCCTCCCCCCCATCTTAGTAGCGGCGAGGATATGAACTGTGCCTGCTGCCGAAGCCTGTCGCACTCCCTGGGGCAATGATTAAATGAATGACAGATGAAATGAAATGATAGTGGAGAGTGTTGCTGGAATGAAATTGTGACAGCGAAAACCTGAGTATCCACAGAAAAAGCTGTCTGCCTCCGCTTTGTTCAGCACAAATCTCTCATGGAGTGACCGGGATTTGAACCACGGACCCAGCGGTGAGAGGCCGGCGTGCTGCCGCCTAAGCCACGGAGGCTCATACTGACATTACAATAATATTCTTAATTTATTAGATGAAGTATTAAAGCAACACACAGACATAAGCAGCGTGGCGGCGCAGGGGTCAAGCTGTTTGCCTCTCACTAACGTGCTGAGTTCGATTCCCGGCCAAAGCATGTGAGATTTTCGAAGTGAAATGCTATGCCCTGTGGTTGGGTTTCCACGTAAAAAGGAGGTCCCGTGGTGCATGATCGCAAGATTAACGGTCACGTTAAACTACAAGCTTCCTTCCATTTAGTAATTTGAGAAGACAGTCGTTCCTCTAGTCAGCGGTTCCCAACCTTTTTCGTCTCGCGAACCACTTCTACAACGTTCTGAGTTAGGTGAACCACTGACTGTTAAATATACAATGTTATTATATAATACGCTAAGGTGTATGTTTCACAAAACTCAAGCTCCTAAACCAGAGGGAGTTAGAAGGTGTGGTTTGTACCAAAATCTTCCAAAGCGTCTCAATAGTACAGGAAAAATCTTGCATTTCTGCACCGTAATGAGGCTGAAGTGATGATGAAGACGTCACATACACCCAGTCCCCACGCCCAGGAGATATCCCTGATGGTCCGGCCGGGAAGCGAACCCGGTACACTTCGGGCCAAAGTCTAGCACGCTAACCAATTCGCCATTGCGCAACCGGATCCTGGTGATGATAGACTACTCAGCAAATTCGGATTGTATTCTAAAAACTATCCGCAAATTTACTCCAAAAATTATCCGCAGCTTATCCGCCATCCGCACAGCCATGCAAACTTCATCCGCATGGCGAAAATTGTTGCGGATATCCACGGATATTGTAGGTGAGAAGGAGATAGTGGCGGGGAGGGGGTAAAATCGAGGGACTACCGGACGGCATTCATGGGTTATTTGGGGGAATATGATTAGCGATTACGTCAGTAGATTAATATTACTACACATTTGCTCCAACAGTACGCCATCTTAGCTCCTTTATTGCAATGAAAGGAACACCAAGGTACAAGACATTGCACTTACAATCACGGCCACCACGGCCATCATGGAAGATACATATATTCGCCATCAGGGAATACTACAGTTCCCCACATTCGATGGTGGGAGAGAATGGTCGGCACGATAAAGCGCTGCTTAAGGAAGACCATAGGACGCAGACAAGTGGACCATGAAACTTTGAACACCATCCTTACCAGTGTAGACGCCGCAATAAATTCACGCCCCTTGTTACATGATGAGGGTTCAGATACTTTGACACCTGTTTCCTGCACCTAGAACGACGCGTGACTACCATACCTACAGGTCCAGAACCACCCTCACCTACGAGCCTAAAAAGGGAATTTTGGCTCCAACAACAAGCTACACGGGATTTGTTGGCGAGATGGACAAAGGAGTACCTGTTACAGCTACGGAATTATCACCACGTCCGGCAAGTTACTGGGAAAGGAGCTGAACTACGGGTAGGAGACTTGGTACTCCTACAAGATGATGAACATAAACGTATCATGTGGGACAGGGCAGTCATCAAACAACTACGACCGGGTCGAGATGGTAAAATCAGGACAGTGATCCTTCGAAGACCCAACGGACACCAAATCACACGCCCCGTACAGCTGGTCATCCCCCTGGAGGTTGACCAGGGTGGGGAGAATGTGGGAAACTAGTATTCCCTGACGGCACTAGGCCTATATGTATGTTCCATGATGGCCGTGGTTATGTAAGTGTAATGTCCTGTACCTTGGTGTTCTTTGTTCTGTAATAAAGGATCGTATATGGCGTACTGTTGAAGCAAATGTGTAGTAATATTAATCTACTGACGTAAACGCTATATATTCCCCGAAATATAAGTACTGTAACCCCCACACTTTATATGGTAGTGCAATATCCAAGCCACTGTGTAACATTAGAATAGTTCTATTGTTTCCGTGCCTCCATGAGGAGAAGCACCCCCTTGCTACTGGATATGCTCACAAAAAGAGGCTGACCGAGCAACTTCCTGCGAGACACAAAGAAACTCCCCTTTCCTAGCGCAGCTGCTGAACGGACAGCTCACCACTGTCTGCTAGAGCGGCTTCGGTGGCGTAGTTGGTAGCATGCAGAGCTTCTATGCCCAAGGTCGCGAGTTCAAACCCGGCCTAAGTCGTCTAATTTTTTAAGAGCGTTAAAATCACTCTGTATGGCTTCCTTCGGTGGGGAAGTAAAGCCGGCGGTCCCATGTCATAGATTTAGGCTATGGCATGTAAAAGAACCTTCCACTAATTACACTCGTGTGAACTAGGATTTGCTTCTGGAGGGGGATGAGCGAAGTCAAATATCTACTAGTTGCGTTTTTTTCTTTGTGTTTGTTTTCTGCTTTTGTTTTTAGATTTTGCTTTTTTAATTTGTGTTTTTTGATTTCGGTTTTGTGTTTTCCTGCATATGCTTTTGTTTTTGAATTTTGCTTTTTAGTTTCTGTTTTTGATTTGTGTTTTATTTTGATTTTGTGATTCGTTTCTTCTTATGATTTTGTTTTTGCTTTTTGCCTTCTGTCTTGGTCATGTGTTGGTTTTCGCTTTGTGCGGGGGCAAAATAAGACCATCAATGAAAGCAACCCTACACGTTTGATCTCGATAACATTTCATACGTTTTATTTACACCTCTCAAAGTACAAATGCTCGGAAATGAACAGTTTTGGTATCACTAAATATTTTACACGAGGAATGATGGCTTTTTTTTCTTTAAATAACGTTTTCATCAAATTACGATTTTCTTTAAAATTATTTGGCCGGGATGGTTCCTAACATAAGGCTGCGGCCGCGTTCTTCCCAATCATCATCTGAATTACAAATACATACACACTAATACAACCATCACAATTGTGCACATGTGTCCATTTGACACCTCGACTCAGTTTTTACCAAATTTGTTCAACCAACTTCACGTCTTTGAATAATAGAAGGTCGATAATTTCATTGCAACTTCTGAGGAAAATTTTAACTGGAAAAATTGACTGTCAAGAGTTACTTAGATTCATCACTTTTCATGTACCACAAGCACTCTTTTACATCCCAAGATCTAAAAGTGTTCACCATTCTAATTCTCCATTAGTTAAAATATTAGCACTTTATAATTCAATCGATGTTCAAGTAGATTTATTCGCTGGCACTAACTCATTCAATAAATAAGTAATGCATTTTGTAAGTATTTCTACTCTACATTGCATTTTGTACGTATTTTTCAATCTATTCCTTTTGTGAGTATTTTCCATCTAAATTCCATTTTGTAAGTATTTTCAGTCTCACTTAATTTTCTCTATGGTTTTCATTTCATTGTCATTTCCGCTATCACCCAGACCATTAGGGGCCGATAACCTAGTTGTTAAGCCCCTTAAAACAACAATTATCATCACCATCAATAAACAAGTAAAAGCAGCTGTTCCTTGAATACTGGGTACTCTTTTCTCCTTTATTTTATATATTCTTTTTTCTATTTTATACAGTTTTTTCTACAGTGTATATTTTTCACAATTTCTTTAGTAACATAGTATTTCGTTTTTCGTTTTTCAAAATTGTGTACTCTTTTTTAATCTTACTTTTAACATTGATATTGTAATTTTTAACTAGATATGTCAAGAAGGAATGTAAGCCTACTTGGGCTATTGCATGTGTTTCTTCATATTGTTAAATGAATAACACAAGATATCAGACAAATTCCACACATACCCAAGTACACGTGGCTACATTAGAGACTTAAATAAATCGAGAACAACTTTGATATGCTGAAGCGCCACGTGTGTTACTTTTAGAACCTGAGCAGTGGTTTGTGTATAAACACAGTTTGTGTAAACAGACGGGGGAGAGAATTGTTTACCTAGCATTTCCACCGTTCATCGGAACTGGCACATTTTGCTGTTTGGAGAGGAAAGTTCTTTATCAACAGCGAGCGACGACAGCTTTATACTGTATTTCACCAGAACGGGAAGGTGGCAACATACCGGAGTATCCTTTGTTCGACGTGGATTTTTAAAGTACTCCAAAATCTTCTACGTAAAAAAAAACCTTGCGTCATATTAATTTACTGACTTAGCTGTGTAATGGTACATCATATCACATTCCTTAGGCCACGTTGCACAATCGTGCGTCATGTTAGGCATTAAGCGCAGAAAAGAAAAGTATTTATTTTAATACTCAGCAATTTTTCTAGGGTTATGCCGTGTCTTGTGCGAGGTTTCACCTAGGCTCATCAGCGGGTTCTCGATGACTGTGCCTGGACCCCCATAGGAGTAACTGTGCACTACCTCCCTTCTTATAAAGCGCACATGCGCTTCTTTACTGCGAGAGCTAGTTAGTTAGTTAGTTAGTTAGTTAGTTAGTTAGTTATTGCTGTTTTAAGGGGTGGAAATACGAGGTCATCTGCCCCTCTTGACACAAATTAAAGTATACAAATTTGGAATGGAATTTAAAATTTAGAGGTGGACACCTAAATTTGAAAAGACCGAAAATTAATAAAACAAAAAATTAAATAAAACTAATAATTAGAATATAAAAATAAACAAATTACGGAGAAACAAAAATCATCATTCAAAACGAACAAGTCGTTGAGTCAATGTTCACTGGAAAATTTAGATTGCTGGCCCTAACCCACTCTCACTTATAAAGCGGATGACGAGATCAGCAGCCACCGCGTCATCGACTAATATAAGTTTGAGTGTCATCTGCAAACCAGGCTTTCTTCGTAAGTCAGCATGATCTCACACTTGGTTAAAATGTGGGCCACGGTGAATACAGATCCTCAGGTACAATGTGGGGGGTCTTGTATGACCTATCCTTAGCCTACACAAAATGACTGACTCCCTCCGTGACCGGAAAGAGCTCCGCACTGCGAGAGCTAAGAGAATACTTGTAGTTCATTTCCATTGGCAAAATGAAACTGAAGTAAATTTTGGTAAACGGATGTGTTGAAATATAACAGTTTTGTATGTTAAAAAGTCCCGAAAAAAAGGAAAGAATTTAATGTCGTTACCGTAGAGAGTTACTAGTAACTCGTTCCTAGTCAACCGTGACTGGAACTGTCATTCGATTGGTAGATGATTTTCTGAGCCAAAAGAGCTTGTCTGTGTGTTCTCCTCGCAACAGACAAAGCGGATCCAATTCGGAAAATTGGCTCTTGATGAAGGGAATGGAAATACACAGTACGGTATCTGCATTGGGGTCTGGTTGTAATAACCGTGGCCAATGCACGCGCTGTGTGGACCCTCCTCGCCCATTAAGCCGCCGTTATTGAATTCCTCGTCCAGCGCGAGCTCAAACTCATACATCACAGAAGAGTAACCACCAGAAACCGAACACAGCATGTTGGACCAAATAACACTGACAGCATACAGATTTACTTTCGCGATCTAATTGCAATAGGCCAATAGAATTGTGTCAAGCAAATCACAGTAGTGGCAATTCTACACGAAGTAACTATTTAACTGAATTTTGTGAAACATACAGTACACCTTAGTGTTTTATGCGGGGTGTTTGATAAAGAACTCCCTAGTTTTAATGTGTCCTAGAATCTGTACAAAGTGACATGCAGTATTCTAGTTAGTGGTGTGTGATGACCTTGAGACGGCCCCAGTGCTGTTTGTTTCCTCTGCTCCCTCAGTTCAGACCAGGCGTGCGTCAGTGCAGTGCAACTCAATGGGTGATACCGAGCTCCGCTAATGAGTTCTCTCTACGGGGGGTCAATTAGGAAAATCCTAACAGGGGAAGTTGCCTGAGGAGTGTATCTCTGCCTCCCACTCCAAACTGGAAGTGGTAGTAAATATTTATTAACAAGAAATGAACATCTGACTGAATCAATACTATACAGATAAACTTAATTATTTAACTTATTTACAGTACATGTTTCGGGGAATAATTATATTTTATCCCCTTCATCAGCTGTTGAAAAAAACAAAATACAAAGCGTAGCACAGTAATAAGATGCGTATTTAAAACCTAATATGGTGCACCATAAAATTTAGGGTATAAGAATAGAATAAAATGAAGAGATACAGATGGTGACGGTAATCAGCTGCTCATGAGAAATAGTAGTTCCTTGAAATGGTAGATATGAAACACCAATACTTCACCAATCCGTGTAGCTCTATAACCAATGAAGAGCCTGTATGCTTCAAGATCCAAATATAGCATTTTCAAAACAAAGCGGCTTTAAGAAACCCGACGTGATGGAAAGTGATCATAGGTTATTTTAAAGCATATGGTGTATGTGGTTAGGACAACGTTACATTTAGAAAGTGACAACTCACACTTATGAAATTTATAGTTTATAATTCTCAATTCTGCACCTCTTTGACTGTACACGGATAACGTGTTAGCTGCACTGATTATATCTACGGTAACTCTAGGGGGTCCAGCTGTCAGTCAACTCATAGCTTAACCAACATTTCAGGGGAGGTTGCCTACCCCCACTCTCTTCCCGAACCCATTAGCGTGAGCTGACAGGACTGTTTGGGTTTAACTAATTAGCGGAGTTCGACCATCCCGAACTCAATAGCAATGTGTACTCCACAACAGAAAGCGCAGTGTGTTATTTGGCTTGTGCAAACTGAGTCGGTCATAACAGTGCAACGTAATTTTAGACGTCTGTTCACGGATCTGTTCAACAACAGCTTCAGAAGTTCTCGGTCTACTTGCTTTTAAAACACTAGCGGTTTCCCTGAACGACTTTGGCCAATGAAGGATAGTTTTTGCTGTAGGTAGTTCACCGCCATACTGACGTCAAAACTAGCGTTGCACTGTTATAACTGACTCAGTTTGCCCAAGCCAAATAACACAGTGCGTTTTCTGTTGCGGAGTACACATTGCTACTGTGTTGCTCTGCACGCCTGGACTGAACTGAGGGAGCAGAGGAAACAAACAGCACTGGGGCCGTCTCAAGGTCAAGCAGACCTGCCAACTTCAGGGGAGCCAAACTTGGAGAATTGGTAAATCACACACCACAAACTAGAATAGTGTGCCACTTTGTACAGATTCTAGGACACATTAAAACTAGGAAGTTCTTTATCAAACACCCCGTACGTATACAACTAGCAACACGCCCCGGCTTCGCCCGGGAACAGTTATGGATACATTACGTTCTAGCTCGTAAACTGTCACCTCAGTAATTGAATGGAGATTGTTGGAAGAAATGAAAACGTAGACGCACATAGTGGGCGATGTATTGACTTTTTTTTAGAACTTTTCATGCTGAACAATTCTTACTCATAGTATATTGATATTTTTAACGGGTTGCCCAGCGTAAGGTTAAAAAGCGCACGGACGCCAGATTTTGTTTCGACTTTTTCACTGAAATCGTTACTGCCTGACTTCCTTTGATCATAAATAAATTATTTTCTACGGAAACCTTCCTCGAGATATCCTTTTCAGATTGCTGAAAACCGCATCAAAATCCATCATCAAAAACCATCCAGTGGTTCTTGATATTATCCGTGGCATCTAAGAATCGGGGACTTGGTTTTATACTAAGTAGAGATAGTTTTAGGGCGTATTTACTTGCATATTTTGTACTTCAGTAATATTACCGTGAGGTGGTTTCCCTTGTTTTTAACTAGCAACCCACCTGGCTTCGCCCGGAATTTTTAATGATTTTCCAAGCGTAAGCTTAAAAGGCGTTCTTTTTTTCGATTTCAATGAACTACGACGTATATCGGTTTTACGTCTCGGCATGATGGGTTAAAATCACTAACTGTGCTATAAATTATATTATCATGGAGATAGCATGTGCAACGAATTCTTGCCAGACGTAAATTAAGAATGGCGAGGTGCATGAAACACCAACCCTCCCTTTCCTCCACTCTAAACTTGACTGTGTATTTTGCAGAGCGAGGGTTGAAACGGGATGATAGGTTCGTTCGCTAGCTAGCTCGCTCGTAAACTGTGTCTGAAGCTAGTAATTGAATGGAAATTGTTGGAAGAAATGAAAACTTATAAACACTTATAGTGGGCGATGTATTGAAGATAGATATATGCTGAACTATTCTTACACTCATAGTGTATAGATACTATTATAGGTTTGCCCAGCGTAAGCTTAAAAGGCTCATGGTCGGTAGTTCTTTTTTCCTTTGGTCATAAATGAATGTTTTTCTCCAGAAACCTTCCTCGAGAAATGCTTAGAGAATAGTGAAAACCGCATCAAAATCCATTCAGTGGTTCTCGAGATTCCCCGGAACATCCAAGAATCCAAGAATCAGATATACTATGTAGAGATTTGCTTTAAGAACCTGGGTGCAGTTCAAAACTAGCGAAAGGGAGGCCAATAATACCAGACGAGAGAGGATGGCTGCGACTTTCCGTAGAACATACACTTTATACAAGAAGAAAGCCATCTCGAAACGGGGTATATTATGGCACTACAATACAGTGATAAAAACGGTATGCCTTAGGCTAGTGAATGCCTCCACGTGACTGGGAAGGCTGGTTTGAGGGACGCTGAGAAATTTCGTTAAAAAAATCCTTCGCAAGTTAATGGGTCCAAATATTGTGGACAATATAGGTTACGAGGAAGGGAAGAACTCTACCAGGGCAATGAGAGGCTGATGGGATCGTTGAGAAAACGGAGACTCCAATTCGATGGGCATTTATTTCGAATGGATGAGCGGAGACTTTCGAAGAGGATGTTTAGAATACTCGTCAGTAGACCTAAGGTGTCTGACAAATAGTTCAGAGAGGTGCGGAAAGATCTTCCATCAGGTTGGACTAAAGTCGGAAGAAATTTAACCGCGCTAATTTTAGGTCAGTTCTCGACAAATTCCAAGGATTCCGCGACGAACCAAAAATTAACAGGAATTGGACGGAAGAACGAAGACAGGCTGCTGCCAGAGAAAGAATGCCCAGATTTTGGGCGGCGAAGAAGGCTTCCAATAATGTGTAATTGTTGCCTAACGTGGTCTTTAAAGGCCGTAAACGAATATAATATATATATTGCGCCCGTTGACGCATTTTGACGCATGTTTGCATAGCTAACATAGAACAAGATCCATGCTGAAAAGTAACTGAACATACCCTGCGAGCGGCGGGAAGAAGGTGAAGCAATATCACTTATAATTACATTTTAGACATTCCATAAATTAACCATAATTTAATCAACGTAATTCTGCTTATTTAAAATACGGTATACTTCGCTGGTGAGCGAAACCGTCAATTTACGCGGCTAACTCATGTCCAGAGTGAACGCCATATTTTGTGAAGCCAGTACTTACTAATCGCTTGATGAAGCAACATCTATGTGAATGTGAAGCACAAATAAGGACACGTTCCGTGAAGGGAATCCATGTGCTATGGATAAATCCGAGTATATTTGTCAAATGAAAAACCATCAGGGCATAAACTGATAATCGAATAATTGTGTACGATTAGTAATATTTAATTAGAGAAATATTTTGATTCACGGAGTGAAAATAATGGAAGCGTGCAACGCAAACTCTAAGACCACATGGTCGCATCCAAGTGTATTATAAACTGTGAATTGATAAACTGTGTAATTCTACAGGAATATTTTAATGTTTTGCCGGATGGGCAGTGGTTATGATTTTTATTTTGTGTAAATAATTCGTGAAAGTAACGAGTGAGCGTCGCACAAGCGATAACTTAACGCCACTGGCGGAGTGAAAATGGGCAATTTATTACCGCACCTTAGCATCAGTGAGTGCAAGTTTCCTTTAAACATGTGAAATACTATCACCAACGGCAACATTATAATCCTACTGAAATATCAAATCTTGGAATATAACCCCTACCACGCAATGCAGATGGATAGCTAAATCATGCGTGGGGAATTGGCAGCGGAAGGTGACCGGAAACAACGAGGAAATTATTTAAAACCGTAGAGGAGACCGCTTACAACATCTCATGACGGGTCTTGAACCGACGGTCGCTGCATCGTTAAGTCAGATCTTGTATCAGTGGCGTTATTGTAATGAGTTGGAAACAGTAGGTTTAATTTTAGTTTGGTTTCATTCGCTGCACAATGCAGGTAGCTATTATAAGAACACGTGTGGAAAGTTACAGTTTTGTTAAAAATTTATAAACGCCAGGAAAGCTGTATTTTCAATGTCCATTTCATATCTTTTCAAAACAGTTATTAACAACTTTTATTTTGTCAAGCTGATGAAAAAGAAACTAGTTTTGGCAGGTGTTAGAACAAGGCCAAGGTTAAGTCAAACCACTACACAGCACACTCGATTTTAGGTAGTGAATCTTTATTTATTTAGAAGGCTGTGAAATTCTTAGCATTATTATAAGCGGAATGCAGAGTTCCGTTAGTCACATTTGCTGGCCAGATCAATACTTGAAAACAGGTTTATTTATTTACGAGAAGCCAGACAAGCAATGAATGCAACATTATTTTGTAAGTAGAGAACATAGGTTCGACCTCATTCAGGGAAGAGGCAATTTAATAAATGCACAATCTCACACTTTAGTTTATATCAGAAGCCTTCATGTTAATTCATAGCTTTGTTTGAATTTGTTTTACACACACATAATCGTTATGACCAGTATTTAAAACGTGTATAACTTAGGAATCCACACTTATTGTAATTAACATTATTAGAGTATTATTGATATGAGTCGTGATGGTGGATCAATACCTCCGACATGTTATTGTGGTTATACCGGTGGTAACGAACTACTGCAGTCGTACCTAACCGAAGGGCGCCAGGATTGATGAATCCGTAACTGTAAGAGTGAGACACAGGGTGTCTAATAATAATGATGAAGTATTGGTGGAGACACAGGGTATCTATTAAGTTATTATGCATTAGTTGGATACACACGTTACCTAAGTACACTGAACGCTATTTAAAGGTCCATAAACTGAACAACTATATTGTGAGGAATAAATAATTATGTGAAGCTTTAATAATCAAAGATAGGTTTTGTAAAACTAAACAAATCTCATAATTCCCCCTGAGCCTAAATAAAGATAATAAATATTAAAAATAAAATATTTTCTGGACCAAATGTTGACACTTACTTATTGTTAAGTTATTTTAGATACATTTTGATACATTTTCACTTGAATAGTCGACAGCCAATTGGTGATGTGATAACTGTAGCACACACATCAGATTGGTAGCAATATGAGTCGATGTAATTGTTTAATTACCATCGCATTTGCAGGATTTCCTATTTTTCTACTTTCCTAACACTTAGAAACTACGACCGTTTGTTACAAACAGTAACAAATCGAGTACGCAGGCAGTGCCAATTGCACAACCATAGGAGTGCTGAATTATTGTATGCATTTGTGTTGTATTAGCATAGCTCTTTTTTTAATTCAGCAACATTGTGCACATAGCTTGATTTTCTTTGTAATAAACGCGCCTCGTTTATTAATTAACGATATTTAGAACTAGCTAAACACTTAAATCTAAAGATAAATGTTAGAGATGGCACCATCATAGCATAGGACAAATTTTCCCCTTGGTACTAAATGTAAATGTTTCTAGTATTTGTAAACAAGTAAATGTCTTGCTTTGCTGTAGATTCTTTTGATGTTTGATCCTCCCGTAGTCATTTCGATGTAATTGCTTAGGGCTGATCTTACGTGCCATTCTCTTAGCTTGTTCGTTCTTAGTCGAATTTTTTATTAGGAACATGAGAGTAATTTAGAACTTGATTAGGACTTTTTTTATATTTTCTTTCTGGGCAGAAAAGTATCGGACTAGCCGTTTGCAACTCTCATGCTAGGCTAGGGATCTATTCTGAATAAAATTTATTTGTGATTTTAACATAAGACTGACCTCTCTTTTCTTGTTTAGTTTTGTTATCGATGCATTCCTATGAGCTGGTTAAAGATCGAATCTCACTAATTCCCGATACCCCCGAGTGCAGACTTTGTGCTACACCAGCCTATGAATGAGTCGTCCCCTATACTTGTGTGTTAACTGGAAGAGGGTCTCAGAAGGGTCATTTGAAACCGGTGGCTCCCCGAAACCTTCGGCCAGCGGGCACAATATATATATATATACACTATGTAGAGATTTGAAGGACAGAAAAGGCCTTGCTCCACCCCCACTGCGTGTTCAACATGTATGAAACATGTTTGTGAGGATGTTAGGGATCATCGGGAGGAATTGTTGCGTGTGCTAATAACGGGTCAGTAGTGACCGGGAATTGAACCGCACAGCCTCCCCCAGCTGTCGCCATGGCAACGCGCAGCCGGCCGGACCCGCATGGCTCGGATCGATGAGGGCCCGTGCCAGGGCGAGCCACGCCTGCTCGCTCGTGCACATTCACTATTGGCTCTGTAAAACGTACAGAAACAGGATTTTATTTTCATGACTATTTTATTTTTAAAATAAATAATTGATTCAATAATCGTTCACGCCGACAGGATGGCTCTGCCTTATTTATTTAGTAAACGTACATGGAGACTACATACTGACGTAAATAGAGTTGAGCCAACCTCCTGCTCTGGACTTTTGTAGCTGGACGTAGTATTTTGATAGCGTAGAATTTATGCGTTTGCCGTGTGGTGGAGTTCGATTCATCGACTATGCCACCGGGTGATGTAAGGGGGAGTTTAATGTCCATAGGAATGGTCTCAAATGTGGACCTTGCAGGCAGCTGGCCAGGGCGTGCATTATTAATGTGTTGTGGGGAGCTGTGGAGATAAGAGTGTGAGGGGTAAGACAAATGGAGTGTTTGATATTAATATTATACACGTATCGACCAACATCGCGGTATAGATGGGCCGGTCATTCTTGGCCGGTCGTAAGGACATGAGAATTCTTCTTAAGGCTCGGCCACACAGAAAGTGGTCTGTCGCGGTGGTCTGCGATATGGGGACGTCACATACGACGCGATACCTTTGTGTGAGTGGTCCAGTCTGGTCGCTTCCTTCTAGAGAATATGTGGTGTGTTTTCGTATTAAGTATTGTTTGATATTATTATTGAGTATGAGCTCGGACGAAGAACAACTCCTTCCCCTATTGCCTTTGCAAAACACAAAGAAGTAAAGACAATGTCGGGTGCATGACATCAATAAGAAGAGAGAGCAATTACGAGAATACCACATGAAGATAGAATTTTCAAGTATTTTCGTATGTCGCGAGAATGTTTCGAGGAATTGCACGATTCCATGCTTCAGTCTTCTTTAAAACATTTTTATAATGTTCGTGTGAACTGTTGAACAAATATGTGTATTTACGCACAGTTTCAATAAATACTTTAGTTTGGTAACTCGCCACAATCGAAGGCGGCATGGCGGTCAGGCCGGCAATCAGTAAATGTGTACAACCGTCGCAACAAAGACAAGCGGGTGACGGAAGACCGCGTTCTGTGTGACTGAACCTTTAAAGCTCGAGTAGAACGCTGAGACCACTGAATATACACATGCGCTGACGAGAACACATTGTGTACTTTATTTGCATTGATCACAAAGATATGAAGGCTCACTGTGCACGGAGACACCACTGCGCATGTTATATGTACCGGTCAAGAAGGAACGGCCCACTTATACACTGTGCGTGGAGACACCACTGCGCATGTTATATGTACCGGTCGAGACGGAACGGCCCACTTATACACTGTGCGTGGAGACACCACTGCGCATGTTATATGTACCGGTCAAGAAGGAACGGCCCACTTATACACTGCGTGGAGACACCACTGCGCATGTTAAGTGTACCGGTCAAGAAGGAATGGGCCAATTATACACTGTGCGTGGAGACACCACTGCGCATGTTATATGTACCGGTCAAGAAGGAACGGCCCACTTGTACACTGTGCGTGGAGACACCACTGCGCATGTTATATGTACCGGTCAAGAAGGAACGGCCCACTTATACACTGTGCGTGGAGACACCACTGCGCATGTTATATGTACCGGTCAAGAAGGAACGGCCCACTTATACACTGTGCGTGGAGACACCACTGCGCATGCTATATGTACCGGTCAAGAAGGAACGGCCTACTTATTCACTGTGCGTGGAGACACCATTGCGCATGTTAAGTGTACCGGTCAAGAAGGAATGGGCCAATTATACATTGTGCGTGGAGACACCACTGCGCATGTTATATGTACCGGTCAAGAAGGAACGGCCCACTTGTACACTGTGCGTGGAGACACCACTGCGCATGTTATATGTACCGGTCAAGAAGGAACGGCCCACTTATACACTGTGCGTGGAGACACCACTGCGCATGTTATATGTACCGGTCAAGAAGGAACGGCCCACTTATACACTGTGCGTGGAGACACCACTGCGCATGTTATATGTACTGGTCAAGAAGAAATGGCCCACTTATACACTGTGCGTGGAGACACCACTGCGCATGTTATATGTACCGGTCAAGAAGGAACGGCCCACTTATACGCTATGCGAGGAGACACCACTGCGCATGTTATATGTACTGGTCAAGAAGGAATGGCCCACTTATACACTGTGCGTGGAGACACCACTGCGCATGCTATATGTACCGGTCAAGAAGGAACGGCCTACTTATACACTGTGCGTGGAGACACCACTGCGCATGTTATATGTACCGGTCAAGAAGGAACGGCCCACTTATACACTGTGCGTGGAGACACCACTGCGCATGTTATATGTACTGGTCAAGAAGGAATGGCCCACTTATACACTGTGCGTGGAGACACCACTGCGCATGTTATATGTACCGATCAAGAAGGAACGGCCCATTTATACCGTGAGCTGAAACGGAAAGTTAACTTGTGTGGTAGGAATGATTGGTGACGATCCGAATATATGTATATGTTTTTACTTCACTCATTTCAGGCGAAATATTTAATAGTGTTTTTTGAGTCTTCAGTCTTTGGACTGGTTTGAGGCAGCTTTCCATGCCTCCCTGTCCTGTGCTAATATTTTCATCTCTACATAGCTACCCCAATATCGTGGGTTCGATTCCCGATCATGGAGGTCAGAATTAAAAAGGTCGGGAAATATCTAAACCACTCTGAGGGCCGATTTCATCAACCTTTTTTAAAAAAGATTTAACGGCGTGTTAAAGTAATTTTGTTAGCAGTAACGTTGGTTAATGGAACACAATTTTGCTAACTTTAATAATTTAAATTACTTTAACTTGCCGTTAAATCTTTAATAAAGATTGATTAAACTTGCTCTTAGTTAAAGATCTCTCGTATCACATTTGTTGATCAAAACAGAATTAATTTTCAACCACTTGTCACCAAGTATAGTTCCGGTTTCACTGCAAGATGGCAGTACAACGCAGAGTTGCAATTGGAGAATAGTTAGCGCGAACGCCTCTAAATCAAAAGATCCACATCATGGTCCATAGATTATTATTATTATTATTATTATTATTATTATTATTATTATTATTACCAACCGAACTAACTTTCCACGCGGGCTTTTCATCCATGATATTCACTAAGAGACCATAAATATATCCATATTAATAATATTCCACATAATCGAATCTTGTTCGAGTAAAACGAGAGTTTTGTTTGCGTTAAGCTAATGACTCGATTCATGACTGCTGTAGTTTTGCCAGCCCATTTGCACACGACTCCTTTAGTTGATGAACGGGTATCCTAAATCCTTCACCTTCCAAGCGGAAGGTGGCACTTGTCCGCCCAATCAAACACCCACGCCCGGCGATTCATGGTTACCATCCCGCACACACAAACAGAGGATTGTCACTGCACTGTATAATTCACACTGGCCAGCAGCATTGCATTACCCGGCAGCCTTTCAGCAGAGAATACCGCGCCTATCAGATTCCGGAATTACTCATCCGCGTCTGCTATTTCATTCTGTATTCTGTACTGCTCAATGAATGAATGAATGAATGAATGAATGAATGAATGAACAGATGTTCTACACTTTAACAAATGCAGCATGTTTTCCCGCTAGTAAAAGTGAGACTCAGAATCTCCATGGGGAAGATAGCTTTCGGGAGAGTGAAAGAATTATTAACAGGCAGAAGCATACCGATCAAACCTAGGAAGAGGTTTGAAAAATGTTTTTTGTGGAGTGTGGTGTTTTATGGTTCAGAAATATGGACAGTCAGACAGAAAGAACGAAAATATTTAGAAAGTTCTGAAATGTGGTTAAGGAGAAGAATGGTTGGATGGTTGGTTCCTTAGTTTGGGGCTGCGACAACGCGGTCATATAGCCCCGTGTACTTTGGGTGTGTGTAGAATTTGTCTGATAACCGGTTTTAATTGTGATGACTGTATTGGTGTGAGTTATCTGTGTCTCGGATAGAAGGACTGCAGACGATTTTTTTCAAGTGTTCCTATTTTTGTTACCAAATGCTACCGTCTCCACGACACCTAGCTGCGGACGTGGCTACTAAATGCCATCGCAGTCACCATCTGGCGGCGAACGTTGGAACTAATAAAAGTTATAAAACTAACTTACAAATTTTAGTTTCCACAACTTTAATGGAAGGTTCTTTTTCATGCCATAAATCTATGACATGGGACCACCGGCCTTACTTCCCCTCCGGAGGAAGGCATACTCATCATCATCATTGGTTTGCAGTCCTAAGACTAGTCAGTTGCCATAAAAAGATGTCCAGTTCGTCCTGTCATTTGCCGCTTCCTTCATTGAATTATAATTCTGTGCTTGGGTGTCGTTTAGAATTTGTTTAAGGAAGGTATTTCTAGGTCTTCCTCGTGTATTTTTCCCTCAATGAACCCTTGTGCCACAGTTCTCATTAAATTGGAGTGGCGCATTGTGTGACCCCACCATGCGAGACGACGTTTACGGATTGTGCGTAGGATTAATCTCCGTTGGTTCACGGTGTCGAGAACCCTTGTGTTCGATATCCTGTCTCTCCACGTCACATTTATCATCTTACGATAGCACCACATCTCAAAGGCTTCAAGACGGTGTTTTTCATTTTTATTTAGTGTCCACGTTTCACAGGCATACAACGCAACTGTCCATACAAAAGCATGTAGCATTCTCATTCGGAGGGAAAGCTTAAGCCGACTGGTACACAGTAATCTCCTCTTTTGCATAAAAGCTTGTTTTGCCTGAGCAATGCGGCATTTAACTTCAGTGGTGCACCTTCCGTCCTCTGTAATCTTTTGACCTAGGTAAGTGAAGGATTTGGCTTGTTGTATGTCCGAGTTATGAGCGATATTTAACGCTCTTAAAAATCCGACGACTTCGGCCGGTTTTGAACCCGCGATCTTGGGCATAGAAGCTCAGCATGCTACCAACGGAGAAGAAAGGATAAAGTTAAATGGACCGATAGAATGAGGAATGAGGAGGTGCTAAGAAGGGTAGGAGAGGAGAGGAGTTTTATGAGGATGAAACAGAAGAGGAAAACATATTTGAAGCGTCACCTGCTACGTAGCAATATTGTCAAGCACAATGAATCACGGACGGATAAGTAGAAGGAAAAGGACGGTGAGGAGGGTTTGGAATGTTAACTGATGTGAAGAGGGGGAAGAAAATGCTCAGGACAGAGAGAAATGGAGGACGTCCAGTTTCGGACAGATTTACTGAAAGAGAGAGAGATAAAATTTAAAGCTAGGGTTGACCAAATTGCCGTTCTAGAGACGGAGAGGTTCAATTCCGAACAGTAATAAATTTTAAACGACTGTTGTTCTGTTGGCATTTATTCACTACTTTGTACGGGTAAAACTGTACTTGTGCGTGCATCTCATACTTAAGCCCTACGCGGATGCGGATATTCGCGGATAAACCCGCGGATATCCACAAAAATTTTCGCCATGCGGATATAGTTTGCCTGGCTGTGCGGATAGCGGATAAACTGCGGATAGTGTTTGGAGTAAATTTGCGGATATTTTTTGGATTACAATCCGATTTTAGAACTTAAAAGGTTCATTGTGGTTCCATATTGATAAACTAATTAGTATAAACAGGTTAAAGGTTCCGCCTGATCAATACTTTTATTAAATATGATCACTATGTGGTCATTAGTGGGACATGTTTCGAGGCCTAATTAATAGTTTTGGCCCCTTCATCAGCCGATATGACAGAACGATACAAGAATATTTTTTGCGTAGCACTTAAAATTCCCTTAAAATTGAATCTTGTATGGTGCACAATAAAGAGAGATTGAAATATTTACGCCTAATATGAGTTACGGTATGTCAAAAGTCTTGTATCGTTCTGTCATATCGGCTGATGAAGAGGCCAATAATATTATTTAGGCCTCGAAACATGTCCCACTAATGACCACACAGTGATCTTTATTAATAAAAGTATTGATTAGGTGGAACCTTTAACCTGTTTGGACTAATTACAATCCGAACTTGTTCAATATCATTACTATGACCCGGATTTTATTAAAACATTTTTCCGTTATGTTTTTTTTTTTCATGACAAATGTAAGATGATGATTTAAGCTTATATCATTCAAATTATGCCATTAAGCATATTTAACAATCCGAGCTTGAAAGGATTGCAATTCTGGCTGTAATAACATTAATTTTAAATATAGCACATGACATACATAGCCTAGGGGAACGACTTCTCCTCAAATGTGTTGCTTTAAGCTTTGTCTAGTTAAAATATTATTGTAATGCCAGTAAATTCGGATAACAAACGTGTGGATGCGGGGCGGATGTGGATAACAGTCGTACGGATGCGGAGCGGATGTGGATAACATCGGACATCCCTGTATTGTGAGCAACACGAAAGATGCTGATTCCACTCGACTCGACGTACAAAATCAAGTATTCCCATTATATCTCGCCCGGTGAGGGCCGTGAACTCCTCTACTCCCATTCATAAGACATTACCCCACAGTGTGGGGAGTTCTGACGGCCGACTTAGCATAATGCTCTCGGCACACTCATTAGTGCTTGCCACACGATTGTTTGTGGGCCAATTTGAGAAATGTGTTTGGTGAGGCTTGTGGAGTCGGTGTACCTTTCCTGGAAGTAATGACTTAGCTCACCGGCAGAGATATAACGTGGGTCTAAGCTCTGTGAACTTGCGGGATGAAGGGCTGAGGCAGGGTAGGAACAGGCGAGAATTGACAAACTTGTCGACAGCCCGCCGTGTTACCTGACATTCTCGTCTATTCCAATACTGCTAACATAGGGTAATTTTTGAAAACAGTGTGGCGTTAGGAATGAGTGAGTGAGTCACCGACGAATGTATTTGCTTCTGTTACTACGCAAGGACCGCGAAACCTCATCACTCGTCACCACCACTACTCATAGTCTGCAATGCACATTCCTCTCAGGTCCGCGCAGCTTAGACCCGAGCTTACCTGCATAATTTATGCAAGCATTTGCAGCATGCTTCGTGAGCGGTGAATCCCTAGCTATTCCAGCACTTCTGATAGACGGAGATGATAATAATAATAATAATAATAATTAGATTAATAATGATAATAATAACAATAATAATAATAATGATGATGATTCGGATGTTCAGGACTAACAGAAACGAGAAATATGCAGGCAAATATGCCCTAAAATACTGAAATATGATTTTTTTTAAAGGTACAATATGACCTAATATATTTACATGCTTTCTAAAAAAACATGTGTTAATAATGTAGTGAGATGTTATTTTTATTATAAATTCTACATTCAAACCTTAAAAAAACTACTAAAATCTACGCTGATTTCATGAATAGGCCTACGATCAAAATGTTTTCCTCTAATTTTTATCGCAGAATGTTGCAAGAGACTCGCAGTAAGCAGCATATTCTTCACCTTTTCATGGGTTAAAAACTGCGACACAAGTGACATCGACTGTAAAAGAGAGAGAAAATGCCCTAAATTAAATTTAAAATACAACCAAGTTTACTTACAGTTGAATATTTTCTGATAGTCTGCAACAATTGGCAAGTTTTTTTTTTCGCCGCTAATGCACAGAAACCTTGCAGCGGCCAGCGGATACCATATTTTAAATCCACCACCTAGGCTACCCCTAAACTATTACCGAAATATGACCTTAAAACATTAATATTGATGAAATATGTCAATAGCTATGGAAATGAGCCAAATATGCATATATATGCTCTACAAAATCCACCTAAATAGAATCAGGAACATTCCTGCTTAGTTACATTTTTTAATGAAAATGTATTCAAGGAAAGAAATGACATTTCCTAATCATCCAAACCTTTAATAAGAATCATTTTCATGAGAAACGTTTCTCTGGACTTTGCCCCACGTATCTTTTGTGTTTGTTGTTTTCTACTTTTTGCTTTTCTTTCTTGGTTTTGTGTTTGTTTTCTGCTTTTGCTTTTTTGAATTTGGTTTTTGCTTTATGTTTTCTGCTTTTGATTTTTCCTTCGTCTGTTTTGTTTTTGGTTTCGTGTTTGTTTTCTGCTTTTGGTGTTTTTGAATTTGGCTTTTTGCTTTGTGTTTGTCTTATTTTTGGTTTTTGCTTTTGTGTTTGAATTTTGCTCTTTGCATAGTCTTTTTTGTTTTGGTTTTGTTTTTGTTTTCTGCTTTTGCTGTTTTTGAATTTTGCTTTTCGCTTTGTGTTTCTTTTTTGTTTTGTTTTCTGCTTTTGCTTTTGTGTTTGAATTTTGCTTTTTGTTTTGTGTTTGTTTTCGGGAAAATCAAAATAAAACAAAACAAAATAACATAGAACAAAATAAACAAAATAAAACAAAATAAAATAAAGTAAAATAATTAAATAAATAAATTTTACGACATGATTCTTATTCACAAATGGATTAAACGAGTTTAGCAACTAGACGACTCATATAATAAATAAATAAAATAGTGTTATTGGTTTTACGTCCCTTTCAACTACTGCGTTTTTTAGGTCCTATAGACGGAATTTCGCCCCCGACTCCTTCGCATTTGGGCACCCTCAAATACCGACTGACAGTGACAGGATTGGATCCTGCAACGTTGGGAACAGCAGGCGAGAACACCATGCAGCCAGTGAATAAATGGGGAAGTTAATGCTAAGTTAAACAAGGAATTATTCTTGTAGGGGTTTTAGTGTTTGTATCCGGGGTCATTGGCACTGTAAAGTGAGGAACACTGAGTAGCAGGCGTCGTAAAGTGCGAAACGCTGCCGGGCCATTTGGTCTAGACAGCGTGGCTCTGCTGAGCTCAGTGTTCAATTTGTAGTCCCCAGTGCTGCCAACTTAGGGGTCAGTGACGGCAGTAGCTTATGCATGTTATAGCGCGATGCCACGGGACCAAGTGAGCTTCTAATGTTCAACTCAGGCAAATGCTCAGACGGTACCTTACAAACTTTGGGACCGTATATTGTTGTTGTTGTTGTTTGAGTGTCTTTTGACTGGTTTGTTGCAGCTCTCATGCCTTCCTGTCCTGAGCCAATCGTCTCCTCTAGCTACCACACCCTACATCCGAAGCAATCTGTTTAAAATATTCTAACCTTGGTCTACCCCTACAGTTCTTATCCTCGACCTTTCCTTCTATAACTAAGTTTGCTATTCCTGGGTGTCTTAGTATGTGACCTACCAACCTATCTCTTCTCTTCATTAGCAGTCACCACAAACATTTCTCCTCTTCCACTCGTTTTAATACCTCTTCATTTGTAACCCTATCTACCCATCTGATCTTCATCATTCTCCTGTAACACCACATTTCAAACGCTTCATATCTCATCTTTTCTGCTGCTCTAACAGTCCAAGTTTCACTTCCATAGAGCGCCATGCTCCAGACAAAGGCCTTCATAAATGACTTCCCGATACCTAAATCTACGATGTCAACAAATTTTATTTTCTGTAGAAATGCTTTCCTTGCCTGTGCTAACCGACATTTTATATCTTCTTTGCTTCGTCCATCACTGGTTATTTTGCTTCCTGTCCCCTACGTTCCTTAGATTTTCCCCTGCCAATTTGACGTCCATAGTGGTTTCTGATTTCTTTCGACTACAATCCAATATTTTTGTTTTACATTTATTAATTTTCATCATGATTTCTAACCGTATACTATCTTCCAATTTAATTTTCAAATAGCTCATCCCCCTCCTGAAGCAAATCCTTGTTACGCCACTGGTTACAGATTTCACAATACCAGAATGTTGTCTTCGTCAAGATAGTTAACGTGCTGGTAAATCTACTGATAGGAGTCCGAGAGCTGTCCAACACAATAAGCTACCGGGATTAGAAACAGTACAGAGAGTTCAAAGTTTCATTTCCATGCAAAACAACCATAATTCAAAGCATCGTATTACAGTCTATGTGGTGGGATAACAAGCCACAATGAAATGAAAAGTACAGTACATGGCCATTTGCTGCATTAATAAAATTCTTATAAACAAGCCACAACAACCCCTGTGCGTCATTGTTCATGCAGCACAACGTACCGGAGTGTAGGAAGGGCTGCATAAACCACACGGCGCAACGGGAGCGCAGGTGTGAGATGGAGCTCGCACTACCTGGCAAGCTGTGGCGTGCGGCTTATACCATTAACAATGATGTATGACAGAAACACCGCCCCTGTGCCTGTCCTGGAATATACATGATGTTGTTTCATATGAGGACATCGTGTACTTGGGTGTGTTAAGAATTTCTCTGATAGCGTGTAGCCTGTTGTGGTGGCTGTAGTAGCATGTGCTATAATAATTCAGGTGGAGTTATTATTATTATTGCTATTATTATTATTATTATTATTGCCCAAGGTTACAGGATCGAGTCCTGGTGCGTGCCTTAAGTTAGGAACCATCCCAGCATTTGACTGGAGTAGAAGTAGAAGTGAGAAAACCATGGAAAACCATTTCCAAGATGGCTGATGTCAGAATCGAACCCTCCTCTTCTCAGTTTTGCCTCAAGAGGCTAAGTGTACTCAGTTTCCAGCCCACACACCAGAATTAAAATTTCTTGGCAGAGCCGGGATCGTACGACTCAAATCCTACCTCAATTACATACACCCAACTACACGTGGCTACATAACCACGTTGTAGCAAAGTCCATAAAGAACCAACAACTAAGTTTCAGTCGGTCAACACGAACATTGAAACTGTCGAGTCGTGTTAAGACTTAACTTTTTATATCCGCTTTGAGGTGGTTTACGCGGATGGTAACATCTCTGCACAGGCAAGGAAAGCATTTCTACAGAAAATGAATCTGTTGACATCGAATTTAGGTATTAAAATGTCATTTTTGATAGCCCTCTTCTGGAGCGTGGTGCTCTATGGAAGTGAAACTGGACTATTGGAGGAGCAGAAAAGAGGAGAATTGAAGCGTTTGAAATTTGGTGATGATGAGATGGGTAGATAGGGTTACAAATGAACGAGGTAATAAGACGATTGGGAGAGGAGAGATGTTTGTGGTGACTGCTAATGAAGAGAAGAGATAGGTTGGTAGGACACATTCTAAGACACCCAGGAATAGCAAACTTGGTTATGGAAGGAAGGGTCGAGGATAAGAACTGTAGGGGTAGACCAAGGTTAGAATATGTTAAACAGATTGCTTTGGATGTAGGGTGTGGTAGCTACATAGAGATGAAACGATTAGCTCAGGATAGGGAGGCATGGAGAATTGCAACAAACCAGTCGTAAGACTGAGGACTCCAACAACGACAACAATGTATGATCCCGAAGTTTGGAAGGTACCGTCTGAGCATTTGCCTGAGTTGATCATTGTAAACGCATTTGAAGGAAGATTCACGGTGGTGTTCCAACTCACTTGGTCCCGTGGCATCGCGCTATAACATGCATGAGCTACTGCCGTCACTGACCCCTAAGTTGGCAGCACTGGGGACTACAAATTGAACACGGAGCTCAGCAGAGCCACGCCGTCAGCGTTTCGCACTTTACGACGCCTGCTACTCAGTGTTCCTCACTTTACAGTGCCAATGACTCCGGATATTTAGAGATGAAACGATTAGCTCAGGACAGGGAAGCATGGAGAGCTGCATCAAACCAGTCAAAAGACGGAAGACTCAAACAAAACCAACAAGAACAAACCGCCGCAAAGGGCGACCACAGGTGTATAACGAACGGACACGTCACCTCGGCACAACCATACGGAGCGATCGAAGATCTACTGTGAATCCCACTGAATGTTGGGAGTCAGGAACCAATTTTTGCCGTATTGCTGCCGTTATGAGGAGCAACTCTTATTTTTCTGTCGATTTTTGCCTACTGTGGACCGAGTTGAACAATCAGCCGACTTGCCTATCTCTTCTTCTCCCCTCAGAATTTATTCGTGTGTTCGCCGAGTCTCCTTCTTTCTTCAGACCAGATGACCTTAGTTTTTGAGCTAGGTTTTTCCTGAAACCTTTTAAATTTATCAACATTCCTTCGAAACAGTGATTTGTTGAGAATATTTTCTCTGAGATCTGCTCGTGTTTCCTCAACCCATTTTGTGGTGAACTTCAATTTGCTAATGTTAGTGAATATCCTTTTGGTTAACCTATTGTTGCTCATTCGTGTGAGGTGGCCATAAAATGTAATCCTTCTCTTACGCATCGTGCCCGTAAGTTTCTCCGCCTGGTTCCTCCGTCTCCTCTATAAGTCATCTGCTCTCTGTATTGGACCCAATATTTTCCTTATGATCGTTCGTTCTTTCTTTTCTACTCCTCTGTTTCTCCTTTTCTTTGTTTAAAATAAAGCAGTCAGAACTATAAAGAGCTTCCGGTTTAATCACAGCGTCATAATGTCTTATGCTCCCGCGAAGGATATGGCTTTCTTGTTATACCTATTCTGTGTTAATCAATATGCAGAAGCAACTCATTAGTTAGAATATTTCTTTATAATATTATTAATGCAGCCAATGGCCATGTACTAGCAACTCATTATTAACATCATATTCTGTGCCTTCCCATGACTGTGGACCACTAAGCGTATACAGGAGTAAAGAAGCCCCTCCAGCGGCAGTGTAAAACAGATGACATTATAAGGATTCCAGTAAATCAGGGCTCTGTCAATTTATGCGGCCCAAGGATAAATATTGTATACTATTCAAAACGTGAATATATATTTATTGTGAATGATGAGATGTTTCCCATTGTTGTAAGCCCAAGTTGAAATAAGAAAATTATAAAAATGTTTCGTTAAAAATAAATTATAAAGTAAAAAACTGTAGACAGACTTAAAAAATAAACATTGCCAATCATCATATTAGGAGCATTAGGCTACTAATTGATTCGATGGTCAGTTTGAAGATATATTGATTTTCATTTTTATATACGGTACTTTGATGTTAAGAATTCTGTTTTTGGTAAAAATAAATATTTTACAACTTTGTGATAGTATTATTTTATTTTATATAGCACTAAACCTTTTTGAATTTGGAGTAAGTTGATTGTAAATCAGTAATTTGATGACTTAATAACGCAATTTGCCAATAAACTTCAAAAATGGATTTAGAGGACACAAAAATGGCATTGTAAAACATTTTTTGTCTGCTGATAAAATAGGTTATTCAGATAATAGTAAAATTAGCTTTAGCGGTAGGGTTCGGCAAGTGCCCGTGTGGAAAGGTAACTTGCGGCTCGCCACTTATTATGTAAAAATAAACTTGGCCCCCGCTTATAAAAAGGTTGTACACCCCTGAAGTAAATAAATGTAACTGTAAGCATAATAGCATAGTGCGAGTGCTGGGTACCATCATTACCGAATCATGGGACAGTTCTCTAGAGATAAAATGTCGCATTGGAGAGGCGAGGAGTGTTTTTAACTCAATTAGCTCAATTTTCAAAAGCCACGATCTTACCATGAACACCAGGTGCTATGTGTTCTCAGTTCCCTTGTATGGTGTAGAAACATGGACCCTTACAAAGGCGACCACTGTTAGACTTGACGCCTTTGAACTATGGCTTTACAGAAGAATACTGAGAATATCATGGATTCATAAAGTTTCAAATCAGGAAGTTCTACGCAGAGTTGAAAAAAGACCAGAACTGATCAACATCATTAAGGGTCGTGAACTACAGTACCTTGGTCATAATATGAGGAATTAAGAAAGGTATGAGCTGGTTCAACTTATACTACAAGGAAAAATAGAAGGAAAGAGATCGCCCGGCAGAAGGAGAATTCCCTGGCTCGACAACCTTAGAACCTGGTTTAACAAAAGCTCTGAAGAATTGTTCCGAATTGCCACAGATAAAGCCAGAATAGCCATGCTGATCGCCAGCGTCCGAAACGGACAGGTAGGCGAAGAAGAAGAAGAAGAAGAAGAAGAAGAAGAAGAAGAAGAAGAAGAAGAAGAATTAAACCCCCCTCCGAAGTACGCCACTGCTAGTCCCGTTCTCTCGTTAGATAGACCCATAACGTCTGGAATAGAGGGATCGCATCGTTAGTGTATCGTGTAGTTATGATGATGAATGCTTCCTGTTGTAAATACGTTAATACTGCAGTCTCGTGTACTCATCAATATTACGGGGAGACATGCGCACGCTCGCACGCATACCCTCGTGTTATTGATTAATTGTAAAAACATTTGCATAGCTCGGAGCGTCCACCACCACACGCGCATAAAGTGAATACATTAAATAAGACTAACAACACTGATGCTAATGCAGTAAAACTGGCTCAAAACAGAATCGCAAGGCCCCGATTTCTTTTTTATGAATTAGAAAATTTTCCGGATTGATTGTTGATACAATATCTCTGTAACAGTGTGGCTTCGGTGGCGTAGTCACCAGCATGGTGAACTGCTTTGCCCTATATCTGGGTTCAAACCCGGCTGAAGTCATCGGGTTATTGTGTTGTGTTTGGGTCTTCAGTCTTTCTTCTGGTTTGATGTAGATCTCCATGCTTCCCTGTCCTGAGCTAATCGTTTCATCTCTACATAGTTACCACGCCCTACATCCGAGGCAATCGGCTTAACATATTCTAAACTTGGTCTTCCCCTACAGTTCTTATCCTCGACCTTCCTTTCATAACTAAGTTTGCAATTTTTGAGTGTCTTAGTATGTGTCCTACCAACCTATCTCTTCTCTTCATTAGCAGTCGCCACAAAATATAAAATCCTCAAGAACAGGGCCATCCAGACAGCGCTCCGGCCTTGCTCTAAGCCAGTGCTCCGAGCGCTTTGGTGGAAGGTAGTTTCAGAAGTGGTGGGAGGAGCTTGGCTGGCTGAGCGCCCTGAAGTGTGAAGCCGATACATCAGTCGCTAGTCTAGTCCAATGCGTTTTCTTGACAGCGTGTAAGTAAATCAGTTTTGCAGTGGTCATGACTGAACAGCATACAAAAAACGGAGTGGTGAAGCAGGAGTCCTTAAAGCAGAGTGAGAAATGTCATTTTTCTGTACAGCTTATAAAGGGCATGCCAAATGTTTAGCGTGCAACAGAGATGTAATGCATTAAAAGGAACACAATTTGTTGTTCAATTTTCCTCTCTAATATGTTCACATTTAAGTTTGGAATAAATCACAATATTCTTTACTGAACACTTGTGTTAGTTTCCTGCACATTCCATACATCGGAGTACCATTCGATGTGTAGCCTATGTGCGGTATATTTGTTATGGCAAAACAGCCCTATTAATATGTCAACAATCCCACAAGAGCCGTCGGCCGCTCGACTGTACGTACGTAGCTAGTCAGAGGATCCGAACATCGTCCGTCTCCTCGCTGCCAGTGTAGTGGTGGTAGGGGAAGGAGCGCTAGTCTGACTGCCCAGTGCTCCCCGAGCGCAATGACTGGATGGCCCTGGACTAGAAGTAAAGACGGGCCCATTTCATAGATTCATGGTATGTAAAAGAACTGACTACAATTGGAAGTGTGTAGCCAAATTTGTAGGTTGGTTGGTTGGTTGGTTAAAAACGCTCTATCAAGCAATCAGTGAAATCAAACTCAGCCTCGTCGCTAGCGCGCTGCGAGCAGATTTCAAGCCGATTGCGAGTGGGTAGGCAACCCATTTTACAGTTGCGTGTTGAATCGGAACAGGCTGTGCAGTATGTTCCCTATGCGATTAAATTTGGGTGAGTTGTTGTGTGCACTCCAGGGAAGATTTCTGGCTACAAATTATTTATGTAACTTAACACAAAAGGATGAGGGACTTAACACGAAGCCTTAAATCCCACAGTAACCCGATTGCACAGTCTGTATACTTATTAATTAAAGATCTCCTTTATTGAAACAAAAAACTGTAAGTTACATCCTAACTGAAAACACAATAAAGGAAAAAGGATCGCCCGAATGGGCATTCATTTTTACCACAATCACTTAATTATTTTAATCTTTTGCGGCACGTCGTAATATGGTACCTGGTACACCTTTCGTTGCATAAAATGCAGACACAATTGTCATTCGGACTATGGAAGGATCTGTTGGAGCATATCTTATGATGGAATCCGTGAATGGCAAGTCTCGTTATTGTGTGTCTTTGATCTTGATTCTCGTTAGACCACGTTCTGTTCATCATGGCATCAGTAATATAAAAGTATGGATCTATCTCTTTGCTCTTCTAGCCTCCAAAAAGTCAGTAGAAGATCTTGTAGGCGGCAAAGGAACTTTCAGTCTGAGGTCTTCGATGAAGAAGGTTTCCTTTGCTAACTCATAGACTAATCTTGTGGGAGCCATCTTTCCAACTCTTAGTATATACTGTACTTCAAAAATCTCGACTTAACATTCTCCATTCTTACTAGATCGCTAAATGTGAGAAAATCCCATATTATTTCAAGACCATACGGAACAACTGGTGATATGGTCGTATGGAAAAGGGACAGAGCTGTAACTAGCGATAACGCTGGTAGATTCTTAATCTTGTAAATGGCTCTGATAGCTGTTGCTGACCTCTCTTGTATATGATGACTGAAGGATGTGGCTGTAGTCTGCAAGGTTATGCCCAGGTATTTGAACTTGTTCACTACGTTTAATGGTTCGTTGTACAATGTGAGCGTGTCTTTAAGCGCAGGTTTACCTCCTTTTCGAAATGTCATTTGAACCGTTTTTTGAAGGTTAATATCAAGGTGGTTTTCTTTGACCCATTTTTCTAGTTCAAACAATACGCTCTGTAATTCAAATTTGTTTGAAGACCCTAATACCATGTCATCCGCATAGAGTAAGAGTGTGGTATTGGGAGAGTCCTTTATTATGCTGGTAATATCTGCCGTAGTAAAATTAAATAGAAGCGGGCTTAAAGGATCACCCTGCAAAACTCCGTTCGTCTGTCTGATATAATGAGATGTGGTGACACCGTCGTCTATTTCTAAGAGGTTGTATGCCAGTATATGTTCCAGTAAGGTCGTTATTGGTCTTAATTCATTGGTTAAACCTTTGATCTTCTGGATAAGTAGTTCCCGATGTAATGAGTCGAAAGCTTTTGCATAACCCACAAATACTGTATAATATTTTCCTTTAGGTTTTCTTAAAGATTCTTGCACTTCACTTAAAAGATAAGTTACTGCCTGTGTTGTGCTTCTTCCTTGCATAAAACCAAATTGGCAATCTGGAATTTCTGCTATTGGTGTTAGTTTCGTTGTGAGAAGCTTCATAAATACCTTGAAGATGTTGTTCTCAAGTGCAATACCTCTGTATGAATTGGGATCACTGGTGTCGCCTTTTCCCTAGTAGAGAATTTTGACGGTGGAAATTCTCCAGCTGTCTGGAATGGTCCCGAATCGTGTGCATGCATTAAAGAGATTGGTCCAAAATGGTAAGAGTATGTCCTGTGACTGCTTTAGTAGTTCTGTGCAAATGAGGTCTGGTCCAGGACCTTTCTTGTTTTTTTTCCGCAATCTATTGTTGCTTTGATTTCTTCCAAGGATATAATTAACGTATCCCCATCTGAAGAAGATGTATCTGATGAGAAATTACATCTCTTGGATTCTTGATTTAGAAGGGACTTAAAATGTTCTTCCCATTCTCTCATGGTAATTTCATTTGGTCGGAGTGTTACAGGTCTTCGTAGAACAAGAAAGGGATCGGATTTGGCCTTACTTGCTAGATTTTTTGCTTCTGTATACTTATGACACCGCAATGCAAGGTGTGAGAATGTCTTTCTGATTCATCGCGAGGTGACATTTCCTGACATGGATGTCTCAGTACAGCCTAATTAATGCATAAGGACCGGAGCACCTGACAGAAAAAAATAATATTGTTTATCCAAAGGCACTTCAGTAAACGACCATCTTTCTGGGGCTAGCTGTGTGGCTCAGCGGTAACGCTCTCGCCTGCTGTGACCAAGATTTCAGGATCACATCCTGGCGCAGCCAATTGTAATTTCAGGGTGCGCAAATGTCAGGGGGCCATGTCAGTAGATTTACTGGTACGTTAAAGAACCCCTTCGCCCAAAATTCCGTCACCCCGGCGTCTCTAAAAGCTGCAGTTGTTGAAAGGGACGTAAAACCAATAACATTGTCTTCCTTTATATCTGTCTTTGATTGGCCTTGCAAGGCCTGCTGGGTATTTCTAGTACAACATAAATAACATGCAAAGCCAGGTAGCTATACAGGGTGTTTCCGAAATACTTTTACAAACTTTGGGGATTGGTTCCTTACACAAAACAAGAAAAAAATGTTCATATACACACATGTCCCAAAATCATTCGTTTTCGCTTGATAAAAGTCTAACGGACCGTGCAAGCCATGGAACGGGTCCTCCTCTGCCCAGCCATCTGTCCTGGAAGATCTCCGTCAGTGCCGTGCGAACATGGTGACTAAAGTGTGCAGGAGCCCCATCATGCATCCACCACATACGTTGTCGTATTTGCAGGGGCACATTGTCATGGAGTAAATCTGAAAGGGTGTTCTGGATACAGCACCTGTAAGACGTGCTGGTAGAACGTATGGACCTACAATGCCAGCCCCCACATTAATCCTAAACTGGTACTGATGGCGAGCCTGTCTGGAACACCTGTGCATTTGACAATTTTTCCATCTGTCTGTGTCAGGAACCTTTTTTGATAAGAGTTCATGTGTTAAACACTTCCAAACAGGCTGTCAATTAATGTGTAACTGTACAATGTTCTTTCATTAATAAATCGAAAAGGAAGGATTTTGGGACATATGCGTATATGAACATTTTTTCTTGTTTTGTGTAAGGAACCAATCCCCAAAGTTTGTAAAAGTATTTCGGAAACACCCTGTGTAGTGATGAAATTATTAGTTCAGGACAGGAAGGCATGGAAAGCTACATCACACCAGTCTAAAGACTGAAGGCACAACTCAACAAATAATTGCAGTAAAATTTTGCCATCGTCAGCTGTTGATTTTACTCTTGAAGGATATAACATTATTATATTCAGAATATCGCCTACGTCGTTGAGTACGGAAAGAGGAAATGCCACTGAATGCGTAATAAGAGCACCTTGCTGCGTTGTGATGAGATTGAAAGGCGCCTGGTGAAGGGGGAGAAGTTTTAATGCTGAATTGACGTGGCTTCACGGGCTCTTAATCAAATCTGTTTTGCTGCAGTACGCATGCGCTATAAGGTGCGAGGGTAGCTGTGATTAGATTCTGGGATTGAATAGTGCCTGTTGTACAATCCACCAGATATCCGCCGAGTCTGGAAATGTAATAACAGGCTGTTGGAGGGGAGTGACTGTACCGGTACAGCACATTCAAGGACCTCCATTTATTAATAAATTAATTGGTATTCTGCCCGAAGGCAGGTCCGAGCCTCCGAAGAGGCTAGTCCCAGGCAGAGTTTACGTGCGGTAGGGTGGCCAGGGCCTTTCTGCTCATCCTTATGTTGGCCAACAACGCGCAGTGCCTAGAACCGGCATACCATCCAAGTTCCGACTGTGCCCAATGTTGCTTAACTGCCGAGTTCTCATGGGATCTGGTGTTTCAACACGGCTAGGCCATTTATAGGACAGAAGTATTTATTCAATTGTCATATTAATTATTAGGTTTAATTTTATAAAACTGGCTTTCACGGCCAGTGAATTAAAACTCAGCAATTTTTGTAGGTTCGTGCCGTGTCTTCTGTGTTTGGGGTTTCGCCTAGGACACTAAGCTGACTCATCAGCAAGTTCTTGGTGTCCCCGCCCGGACCCCCACACTGCGCGCTACCTCCCTTTTTATGAAGCGCACCTGCGCCTCTTTCTAGTACACAAGTTAGTTGTTTAGTACTCACTTTTCTCGTTAAGGAGCGGCTCGCCTTTGCATCCCAGCTGGGAGGGTATGGCTACATTCCATATCTACGAGGAGCCAAGGCTTTCCCAGCCCGAGGCACAGTGTTGTCACACTGCACCGTAGCCCCTGCGAGCGAGCAGCGAGACTGGACAGAACTCCACGTGGAGAAATAGAGGAAGCATGCTATTGGTCAGCAGTGCGGGCTACTGCCTAACGTTTCAGTCACCGCTCGTTAAAGAGGAAAGTGGAAGAACTTCTTAAGTACAAAGTTTTAGTTTTTCACTGCATACGTTTTCACTATCATCCAAATCATTACGGACCAATAACCTAATTGTTAGGCCCCTTAAAACAGCAATTATCATAATCATGTTTCGTTACTCATGTTCAGATCCTGAGTAATTAATTAACTTATCTTATTATTTATTTATCGTATGGCTTTTAGTGCCGGGAGTGTCCGGGGACATGTTCGGCTCGCCAGAGGCTGTAGCTGCTTCAAGCGGACACCCAATGGGTGAGCTACACGTACCGTCGCGTGTGGAATGTTATCTGGGGAGGAAAGTTTAAATGTAAGGACGAGGAGTTGGACGGTAGCGGCTGTGGCCTATAGTTAGGGACCAACCCCGGCAATTGGCTGGAAGGAAGATGGGAAACCACAGAAGACCATCTTCATGGTTGCCGGCGGGGGGATTCGAACCTCCTCGCCTCCCGAATGTGAGCGAATGCCAGCAGTCATGCCGCAACGACCACGGCTAACTCACCCGGTATAATAATAATAATAATAATAACGTAAGAAGGGGCATAGTGAGTTCATGAGGAGATTTTGGGAGGAGAAGAAGAGGAAAGTTCCATCAACCCGAGTCAACAAGTTCAAGCGCGCTCCCTAAGTGGGTAAAACGAAGAAAGAAAGAAAGAAAGAAAGAAAGAAAGAATAATAATAATAATAATAATAATAATAATAATAATAATCAATCAGAGTGATTTCCGACAGGACCATTGACGGCGAGGAAAGACCGGGAATTTGAGGAAAATGGAACAAGGGGGAGAGGACCTTCAACTGGTGGGTGGCTGAAAGTTTTAAGACCGGATGTGTTTAATCAGCCTAATCGTGGACTGACGTTAAAGGACTTCGCACAGCTGTACGGTGGATAGGAGTGATCCTCACCCTCTGCCTGCTCAGATTACTCCTGCTACATGCAGTAGAGTGTGCTCAAGTTACTGGTTCGTTCCTGGATTACGCGACATTCAGCAATATCATTTACTCCTGGCATTTTAGCCTACTTTCGATTTTTGCAAAAAATGAAAGTAGACTTTTGAGATCAACACAGGGCGAAAAATTGTGTATCTGTCTGTGTGTGTGTGAGTCTGTGTGTACTCTGAATGTCTGTCCCCCCTATCAATTCGAACACGGTAAAACCGAATTGAACGAAATTTGGGGCACCTCAGTGTCATGTTTTTTTCGCCGCCATCTTGACGATAACTTAATGGCGGCCCCCCAAATGTTAAAAGCTTAAATCAAATTACGACCAACTTAATCATCTGATCTCTACTAAATTTTGCAAAAACATATATTTATATGGCGAGCGTCCTTTGACTAAACTACAAGATCATAAGCCCAATAGTTTGTAGATCACTGCCATGTATGTGTGCAAATAGATTCCCCCTATCAATTCAAACACGGTGAAACCGAATTGAACGAAATTTGGTACAAAGATAGCACTAGCAAAGGGCACGTCAGTGTCATGTTTTATATCACCGCCATCTTGACGAAACCGTAATGGCGGCTACCCAAATGTTCAAAGCTTAAATCAAATTACGACCAACCTAATCATCTGATCTCTACCAAGTTTTGCAACATTATACCTTTATGTATGAAGAATCTTTTGACCGAACTACGAAGTCATCAGCCCAATAATTTGCGGATGGCGGCCATGTATGTGTGCAAATCAATTCCCCCAATCTATTCAAACACGGTGAAACCGAATTAAACTAAATTTGATACAGAGGTAGCACTAGTAAAGGGCACCTCAGTGTCATGTTTTATATCGCCGCCATCTTGACGGAAACGTAATGGCGTCCACCTAAATGTTAAAAGCTTAAATCAAATTACGACCAAGTTAATCATCTGATCTCCACTAAATTTTGCAACAACCTACTTTTATGTGGGAAGCATCTTTTGACCAAACGACAAGGTCATCAGCCCAATAGTTTGCAGATAGCAGCCATGTATGTGTGCAAATCGATTCCCCCTATCAATTCAAACACGGTGAAACCGAATTGAATTCCATTTTGTACAGAGTAGCACTAGCGGAGGGCTCCTCATATTAATGTTTAATATCCGTATAACACGTCGTATTTCAACAAGCTACTACAACCAACATTCAATTATACTCCTTGAAAAGGACAAAGAGTTAGCCTATACCAATACCCATGCATTTAGGAGAAAGTAGGCTATATGTTCTTTACTGAACATCTTGTTTAAAATTTATACTCCAAACAAAATAGGGCATCATCTTTTAGGTAGATATAATTAGAAAGCAGCCTATTGCAATGCGTAGACTACCATGCTGCGACTTACGAAAAATGTCGACATTTCTTTGTGTTTGTGATAAATCGTCCTGTTGTGTATGAAATACCGGATCAGAGCGATTTCCTGATGGAATCACTTTAACATCGTTTTGCCTATCGGTGTGAGATGTCGGCGCTAGAATTTTGCAACTGCTGGTGATACGCTCAATAGTTTCTGGGGCCGGGAATTTCACTTCCTGCGCTCGTCATCTGTAACTGTTTGGTCTTTCAAAACGTGCTTCTCGTAGTGATCACTTAGTCTTGTGTCGCCTGGTTAAATTAAACGGAGACATCCATGTGTTCGTAAGCTACTGATATTTATTAGTAACTAGCAACCCGTCCCAGCTTCGCCCTGGAACAGTTATGATTGCATTACGTGATAAGCGCTTTTTTTTTCGATGTAAATGAACTACGACCTATATCCGTTTTACGTCTCGGCATGATGGGTTAAAGTCACTGACTGGACTATTAACTATAATTATTATCATGGAGATGCATGTGCAACGAATTCTTGTCAGACGTAGTTTAAAAATGACGAGGTGCATGGAACACAAATCCCCCTTCCGTCCAATCTTACCTTGACAGGTGAAATGAAGAAAAGCCGAGTTGCACTTCTAGGGAAACTCCAAACACAACCACTCTTCTCTGAAGTCTTAACTCAACACGACTCGACAGTAATTGAAAGGAGATTGTTAGAAGAAATTAAAACGTAAAAACACCACTAGTGGGCGATGTATTGAAGATAAAGATATGCTCTTGTGGACTTTCTTGTAGAACTCTTCGTGCTGAACAATTCTTAAACTCATAGTTTGCCCAGCGTAAGCTTAAAAAGCACACGGAAGCCAGGTATTTTATCGACTTTTTCACTAAAATCGTTAGTGTTCGACTTCCTTTGATCATTATTAAATTATTTTCTACAGAAACCATTCTCGCGATATCCTTTACAGAATGGTGAAACCCGCATCAAAATCCATCCAGTGGTTCTCGAGATTACCCGTGGCATCCAAGAATCGGGGACTTTGTGTTATACTAAATCTTTCATATAAAGTAAGAACGGCAAGCGGCAGTTTTGTTATTCGCTGCTGCGGTGGCCTTGGCCGAGCTTGTGGCGCGCCATGGCCCCCTGCTGTGCTATTAAAAGCGCGCGCATAGTACATACGAGGGCTGTTTTTATTTTCAAGTTCCGATGGACTGTATAAAAATAACAGATTGACATACCAAACTGATTTTACTACTAAATGTTTGCTTGTTTTATTCTTATGTCTGAACATACTCGCCAAAACGATTGAAACATTAATTTGTCGTATTGTTACACCAGCTTTCCAATGCCCTCGGCTAAATATTCAGCCGCCACTGAGGTTCGTACGTCTAGACAGCCTCCTGAAGTTTTTCCTTTTTGGCTAGGCCTTGCCGCCCAACCTTACCTTGAAATCTATGCACGCCACCGCAGCAACGAATAACTAAACTGCCGCTTGCCGTTCTTACTTTATATGTAGAGATTGTGTTTGTCATATGTACTGTATGTTTCTTTGTAGTATTGTTACAAGTTGTGTTCTAACTCCTACCTTCCTTGTTTCAGGTGAGTCCCAACACCAGTGAGATGTTCTTGTAAGTCTTGCGCTACGGAAATGGTGAGCACTCTTTGTTTATCTCACTTAACTACGGAGCTATAAGGATGTTTAGAAACCTTAAAGGTGGAGGTGGAAGTCCTGAGAACGTGGTTCGAATCCAGGCGCCATGCTACGTATGGTCACCCTCTTCTCCCGGGTTTATGTACACTCTCTCCAACAAATGCCTTCATGATACCTTATTTTGAAGTCCATGGGCATTACCCCAATCATGCACTCAAATGTTACACATTCACCACAGAAAACACTAAGTTATAATTCAAATTCACGAAGTACACGGGAATGATGGCCAAGATGTTCCAAACCTCTAAAATAAATTAACGTTATGATGAATTAACTCAGCAATTTTTCTAGGTTTATGCAGTGTCTTGTTTGGGGTCTCACCTAGGACACCAAGATGGCTCATCAGCGGGCCCTTGGTGTTCCCGCCCGGACTCCCACGGGAGTAGGGAACTGCGCGCTACCTCCCTTTCTATGAAGCTCACCTGTGCCTCTTTACTGCCAGTACTAGAAGCTCAAGCAGCAATAACCTCCCTATGAAGGCTTCCAAAAAGATGGTATATTGGAGAGTGAAATCACTGGGGCGGACACTCCAAGCGAACAGTTAACGAGCTGACGGCGACACATTTCTGTATTAATTAGTGAAGAGGCTGGTCGAGACACAACTCATTTGTTGGGTTCTGAGAGAGGCGAGGACCTAAATGTAATTAATGGTGTGTGGCTTCCGAAGAGACCTGGTGAAGGTTTATTCACTTAGCGATCTTTTGAAGTGATTGCGTTCTAGTCTGTGTATTTGTAGATTGAAGTTAGGATTGGGAAGGAGGTGGCCGTGGCCTTAAGAACCATCTCAGCATTTGCCTGGAGTAGAAGGTGGGGAAGCCACGGAAAACCCCTTCCAGGATGACCGAGCCGGGAATCGAACTCTAACCTCTGGGGACAACAGCCAAGAGTGCTACCCACTACACCACGAGGTGGTCAGTAAGAATATTTTAGTCTCCTCCAATTTTACTATAGGCCTAAGGAAGTTCTTGTTTACACCATTACGGTCCGTGATTGATTTAGAATCATATAGCCCCGTTGGATGGTTAGTTGGTTGGTTGGTTGGTTCCTTAGTTTAGGGGCTGCGACAACGCGGTCATGTAGCCCCGTATACTTTGGGTGTGTGTAGAATCTGTCTGATAATCGGTGTTAATTGTGATGGCTGTATTAGTGTGTGTTATCTGTTTTTAATTCAAGTAAGGACTGCAGACGGTAATTTCAAGTATTTCCTACTTTTACCACCAAATGCTACCGTCCACGACACCTAGCTGTGAATTTGGCTACTACTAGATATCATGTAACCAGCGCCTGGTGAGGAACGTTGGAACTCAAAAGCATTAATCCATCCTAAACTACAAATTTTGCTTCACACCAGTTTAGTTAGTGGAAGGTTCTTTTTCGTGCCATAAATGTATGACATGGGCCCGCCAGCTTTACTTCCCCTCCGAAGGAAGGCATACTGAGGGATTTTTAACGCTCTTAAAAGTCCAATGACTTCGGCCGGGTTTGAACCCGCAACCTTGGGAATAGAAGCTTAACATGCTACGAACTATGCACCGAAGCCGCTCATATGGCCCCGTGTTTGTGTGTTTGTTTGTGTTTGTGTATTTGTAATGGAGGTTATGATTTGACTAGGTAACGGTCGTGGTCTCAATTTAGGTACCATCCCTGCATTTGCCTGGTGAATAATTTGGGTAACCACGGAAAACCACTTCAGGCATGACTTAGTTGGGAATCGAACCCTCCTCTTCTCAGATTTTCCTCACAAGACTGAATGTACCCCGTTCCACCCTCAAACCACAATTAAAGTTCTTGGTGGATCTCTGCAATGACTAGTCACTACGCCATGGGAAGTTGCAGCCTGGCCTCTGAATGCCTAAACATACGGGCTTGAACAAAGCTGTACTTGAGGCTCTCCATTGTTCGTTGTCTCGGCGATAAACTGTCGAGACTTGGGATGGGGGTGCTGCTCAAGGGTTGTGTTAGGGTGGGAAATTAACTTAGCGTCCCCTCACAACTTGCGTGCCCTTACATTCAATTCTACTGCATCACTGAGCACGTATAGAGTGCGCTAACTTACCACAGGAAACACCGCAAGTCATGTGTGCTTTTTGATCAGATTGTTTTGTGATTCATCACTAGGACATAGTCCTAAAGAGTAAACTGGATGACTAAAAATAGCTGAATATGCCCTAAAACAAGCTGAATATGACCTTAAAACTAGCTGGAGTATATGCCCTTAAATCTAGCAGAATATGACCTAAAACTAGCTGAATATGACCTCAAAACTAGCTAAATGTATGCCCTTAAATCTGGCGGAATATGCCCTAAAACTAGCTGAATATGACCTTAAAACTAGCTGAATATATAGGGTATCCTTAAATTTAGCAGAATATGACTTAAAACTGAATATACGCTCTTAAAGCTAGCATAATATGCCCAAAACTAGCTGAATTTAAGCCCTTAAAACTAGCTGAATATGACCTCAAAACTAGCTAAATATATGCTCTTAAATTTAGCAACCTTAAAACTAGCTGAATATTCGCTACTAAAGTAAGCAGAATATGCCCAAATACTAGCTGAATTTAAGCCCTTAACCAGCTGAATATGACCTTAAAACTATCTAAATATGCCCTTAAATCTATCAGAATATGACCTTTAAACAAGCTAAATATATGCCATTTAACTAACTGAATATAAACTAGCTGAATAAGCCCTACCCGAGAGGAATATGCCCTAAACTGGCTGAATATGCCCTATGCATTTTAGGAATGTGTAGCAGGTGTTGGAGCAGTACTAACATAATACAGCAGACACATTTATTTTCCAGTGTCGGTCAACACAAATTGTGCCCAATTACATTAGGCGGGAAAACAAGCTTTTATATAACCTAACATGAAAGAAATGTTACATTCGATACTTAATTGGATGACATGTTTCGATCGTCCAGCGGTCATCTTCAGATCTTGCTCACTTAGGTTTAGATGATGTACGATGTTTATGTATTACACATATGCACAAAAAGATATATACAGTATATACTAGCAGGTACCCGCGGCTTCGCCCGCGATCAAGACAATGGGGACGATGCATTATTGCTGATAATTGGTCTATTCTATAACAGCAATCGCGGCTATAGGTGGGTCCATTCTAATTCTGAATATTCTGATACATACAGTATATTGATATGAGCAGCAAAGTGGGAATTTTATAGAGTTGTGAATGTCTGCAGGGTTCGATATTACATGATGTTAACACATTTTAAAATTACGTTCTTGGTTTTGCCATCTTCTGCTGAGACATAACGATTTTGTTGTCCGGACGCTCGCGAGCACGCCACATACAGTTGCCCATGGGAAAAAATGGTTTTTGTCTAAATGTACACGTGCTACTGTTAAGTGTGTGTCATTGCGCTTTGTTAAAGAAATTGCGAATGTTGTTTGAAGAGGGAACTGCACTCTCGCGCACTGGAATGGCAAATCTATCGGAATATGGGGAATTAAAAGTATTCTTACTTAAGCTATTCTGGATGTAATTTGGCCATACTTATTGATGATTTGAACGTCATCATATCGCAATTAATAGACCTATAGTTAAATATCTCTCACCTTGGCCGCTGATGTACATTATGCAGTCTCTTCCAGTGTTACATCCCAGGGATTGAAATCTCCAACCACCCTTTTGCCTCACATGCCTCTCTAAGTAATTAAAATTCCTGATTGTTGTTGTTTGAGTCTTAAGTTTTTTAACTGGTTTGATGCATCCCTCCATGTCTCCCTCTCCTGAGCTAATCGTTTCATCTCTACATAGCTACCACACCCTACATCCGAGGCAATCTGTTTAACCCTGGTTTACCCCTACAGTTCTAGTCCGCGACCCTCCCATCCATAACTAAGCTTGCTATTCCTGGGTGTCTTAATATGTGTCCTACCCTCCTATCTCTTCTCTTCATTAGCAGTTGCCAGAAACATCTCTCCTCTCCCACTCGTCTTAATACCTCCTACTTTGTTACCCTATCTACCCATCTGATCTTCATCATTCTCCCGTAACACCACATTTCAAACAAAAATATTCAGTTAACAAAAAACAAATTTATAAAGAAAATGAAAGCATACCGTGCAAAATAGAAAGAATCTTAATATTGTAAATTAGAGTAAAGATCTTCAAGCTCGCTTACAATAACCAGCTCAAAGAGTATAAAATAAGACTCAAGATCACGATCGTATTCCACCCCAAAAGCCACCACTATAAATAAAATATATCTCATTTTACGCGTATCAATGCGAGGAGCAATGTTCGTGGTTAGAAGTGGGAACCGAACCCCGCGTTTTAAGGCCCTAAAACGAACGGTTCTCGAGATATTGCCAGAAAACTATCCCCGGTCTGGGAAATTTCAGCGGTTGCCATAGTAACGTTGATCTGTTTCTCAGAGGGAACACAGTTATTTGGGAATATCTCCGAAACAGTTCATTTTAGGAACTTAAAAAGTGTGTTTCGGGGTCCCTACAGGACCTCCGAGTATTGTTTCTCGTATCTGCCGGCTTAAAATGAGCTAAATCCGACCTTTGTACCGACTGTCCTTCCTCAGTGCCAAAGGGCCGAAAAAAGTCACTTACAAATTGAATTTTCAAAAACCGTTTCTCAGTGGGCCTCTACATACTCGGATCAACCAACATGAAAAATTTCAGCTTTCTAGGTCTAGTGGTTTGAGCCCTGCGGTGATGAGTCAATTTTGGATTATATATAATAGATATAGGCCTATACAAAAATTTAGATGACAAAAGTTTGTAAGAATTTGTGTAACGTGTCAATCTTATTTACAGACACTGTCCAGTGACATTAATGTTACCCCGCGCAGACGGAAGGTGGCAGCACTAGCACATAGTTATTTATCTGACGATCAAAAGGGCTTTTGGGCCGAAAGTGGAAGCATTTCCGAAACGGCTACGTTTGTAAATTGTTCGCGTACCGCCGTGGTTAAAGTGTACTGTGCATGGCAAAATGGCGCTATTCAAAACTGGCGTAGAGGCAACTGTGGTGCACTATGGGACATAGACTAGAGGGGTGATCGACAGCTGCGGAGATTCGTACGGGCGAATAGACGTGCAATTTGTAGAGTAACAAACCATCCCAGATGCTTTACAATTGATGATACAATACTATAAAATAATGTTCTGGAAATTAACTATGTAGATCTAAAATATCTGGTGGTGGTAAAATATTTTATAATAGATTTAAGAATTTAAAAAAATATCTTGCGATAGTTTTTCATAGGATGAAATAAGGCTCGTTGCTGAGGGGAGCATGGTTTGGAAGTTTGTTGTATTTATTCCTTGCTTAAATGAATATATATTATACGGTATGATGAAGCCGTTAGTCTTTGAACTGAGAAAATATTGCGTAGATATACATGTTGGATATGTGTTAATGCGTTGGTTTAAAAAAAAGGGTCATGGAAAATAATTTCTAAGCACAAATTGTTACAGATCTGTTTATTTAATAATTTTTATGAAAAATTATTATCAAGGAAACGGAAACCCCGAGGTAAATATTAATATTGGTCGTATTTCAATTAGATTTAATTCATTTTATAAGACAGTTACTGAAGAGGGCCACAATGTGACCGAAACTGCTATAATCTACTATATAAATATAAAAAGGAATGTTTGTTCGTCTTTTGTGCGTTCATATACCGTTCATCCGATTGCGATGAAACTTTGGTGAGTTGTTGAGCACGTTCCCACGAATGTTTCTGAGATATTAAATCCATTTTACAATAGTTTATAAGCAGTTAACGGAAAAAAAATACTGTGTATTCAAAAGCACTTCAACAAACAAAGTTACAACGCCAACACTTTCTTTAATTGGCATTGCAACGCAGGCCGAGTACAGCTTGTATATTATATTTTCACTATTTATTGACTAAGGTGTAGTAAACCTATAAATGTAATAAATGCTCATGGTATTTTACTTATGATTATAGCGTCAATAATGAAACCTTCTTAATATGGTTAATTTCCTATCATTACGTATACAATTTTCACACACACACACACACAGGCTTTTGAAATCAAATTTCCCCGCCACTTGACAACAGTGACTGGTGTGAGACTCGCGTGATGGCAGACTGTCATTAGTGACGCAACACCTGTGCGTGCTGCTTGCAATTAACAAGTGTCTTAATCTCAGCTTCTGCCAGCTCCTACACACCTCGCTTCCTGCTCTGATTTCCAGCTCACAGACATTGCTTGGCTGCACTCTTCTAAAATTGAGTGATATTATACATCTAACCATTAGCTGCAGAGCATAAACTGGCTGGGTGGGATTCAATTAGGGGTAAGCTGATGACCTGGTTGTAATGAGAGCCTTCGTCGAAAGCTTGCAAGCCAACATGCTCGAGCTTAAACAGAAATGTAGGGAGCATTCTAAAAACGAAGCTCATGTTGGTGGGGAACAGACACAAGCAAATAAAAGGTCAGGAAGGAGGAATTAAATTCGAGTTAGTGGAACATTTGAGTACCTAGGCTGTGTCTTCCCTCAGGATGTTAGAATGGCGAAAGAGAGTCTAGGTGTAGAAAAGGCAATGCAGCGAGTTCTCAGTTGCAATCTACCATTTTCTTCAAGAAAGAAATATGTGTAGCGACGAAATACTCCCTGTATCGCTCACAAGGGACGTATCAGATAAGACAGGTCGAAACCTATCTTGAAACTTGGTGGACGCAATCGTTGTACTATAAGACGACAACGTCCCGCCTCGCTACTACTCTTTCAGACGTCATGCCTGCGTACCTGTCTTTACAGTTTTCTGAAATAATTATCCAGTCAAAGACCAAGTTGACCTTGACTTACAACTATTGTTCCACAGTTCTAAAATTTTTTCTGCTGATTAATTTTTAAAGGTGATCAGAAAAGCGTAAACATATCGTTTTTAGAACTCTATATTTCAATATTTCGACAAGACCCCCCTTATCCCCCTCCAACCACCTCCCTCCCGGTAGCCCACAGTACCGGAACCTCTTTTTTTTACAAATCAAGCACTGGATATGAGGGTAGCACGATTGATTCAAATTCAAATTAGAGTGCCATATATGCCCCTCCAGGGACGTAGGTGACCTGAATTACAGTCCTTGACTTCAAGGGATCACTAACCTGGCATCCCGAGCCGGAGTTTTTGTATGGTAGGGTGGCCAGTTCCATTCCACTCCTCCTCCTGCCATAGCATCAGGCAGGTTACCAATTTGCATCACGAGGCTGGGAGACCCCGTACCTGACCATAGCAAGACTCTTAAATTCCCCCCAGGGGCTCACTTCTAGTGGGCGTGGGTTGGCGACCACGGGGCCCCAGCTGAGTCCGGCATTGCTTCCACTTACTTGTGCCGGGCTCCTCTCCGTCTTCTTTCCTGTCGATCTCACTTGGTCAACTCTTGTTCTCTTCCAACCCCGACGGTATTAGGGTATCCGAGGCCTAGGGAGTCTCTTCCTTTCCCACCTGAATTGGCCCTTGTCTCATCTTTCCTGACACCCTCCTTCTGTGAGGGGTCAGCCTTCTTTTTCTTTTCCTTTTCCTTTTACCTCCTGCCTTGTGCTCAAGGCCCTTAAGGAGGCAGGGTGTATGTAGCCCCACCACTTCTGGTGCACCCTCGATAATGCTACACCCTCAGGGGCTCACGGCTGGTGAGTTCGGGAGTTGGCGACCCCGAGGGATTCCTGAGCTGGGTCCGTTTTCCCCGTTTGTCCCTTCCCTTTGGGGCGGACCCTCTCCTCTCTCCCCTCCCCTCCCCTCTCCTCTCTCCCCTCCCCTCCCCTCTCCTCTCCAATCCTCTCCTCTTTTCCTTATATTTCCTTTTCTCTTTCAGATTCCCGCACTGTTTTTGTTACTTGGTTCCCCGTGTATCTAAATTCCCTTTTAGCGATTTTTTGTGTAGGTATTTTTAAACTACGTTGCATTTTGTAAGTCTTTTCGATCTAGATTGCATTTTGTGAGTGTTTTTCAATCTCAATTGCATTTTGTACGGATTGACAATCTAAATTGCTTTTTAGTAAGTCTTTCAATATCCGGGCCGGGGCTTTTGTGAGTTTTTTGAATTTCAATTGCATTTTGTATTTTCAACCTACCCCGCTTTGTTCAAGTAGTTAAGTCTCAATTGCAATTTTGTGGATATTTTGAATCTAAATTACATTTTGTGCGTATTTTCAATCTCATTTGCATTTTGTAAGTATTTTGATTTCACTTGCATTTTGTAGGTATTTCGACTGTACGTTGCATTTTGTACGTATTTTGGACTTAACTTACTTTTTGTGCGTATTTTTCAATCTATTCCTTTTGTGAGTATTTTCGTTTGAAATTCCCTTATGTACGTATTACCGCTCTCCATTTGGTGAGTAGTTTCAATCTGAGTTCCTTTTTGTAAGTATTTTCCCTGCTACTTAAGGCATAGTTGTTGGGGCTCACTGTCTATTTTATCTAAACCATTTTCGTTTCATCCATAGCAGTGAGCTGTTTTTTTTTATCTTCATCCTTTCATTTGACGCCATTTCATTTCATCAGGGGCCGATAACCTCGATGTTAGGCCCCTTAAAACAACAATTATCATCATCATCACTCTTAAATTCTTGGCAGAGCCGGGGGGTGACAGCCAACAACGCTAGCCTCTGCGCCACGAGGTGGTCATATTTTTTAAAAATTGGTATTCTGCCCAAAGGCAGGTCTGAGCCTCCGAAGAGGCTACCCCCAGGCAGAGTTTACGTGCGGTAGGGTGGCCAGGGCCTTTCCGCTCCTCCTGCCTAGAACCGGCATACCATCCAAGTTCCGACCACGCCCAATACTGTTTAAATATTGTACCTTTTTTTGTGTGAAAACTAGGCTAAAACAAAGTCAAAACAAAAATGTTCCAGTCCTAAATTGCAAACATTGAACAAGAATTCAAAACCTTTGCTGATAACTCTTCGTTTTCTATTTCGAAACCGTTCCCAATGTGACTGATGTTTGTCCTTCCACTGTCACTGATTCTTATTTGGTGATTGTTAACATAAACAAGGAAGGGCACTGTGTATATTTAGGTAAAAAGTATTTTTTATAGATTGCTATTCATCATTCCGAAAATAAGCGTAACTCAACATAAGCGATGACCTCTCATTTCAACTTCTTTTCTTATCTCGTGTCGACTAATCAATTAATCGATTCTTCGGTTAGCCGATTAATCGTTTTCGATTAATTTCAAATTAACCGAACATCGCTTTATTTCCAGCTCAAGTTCGAACCCACTCCTCTGCTTTGCGCCTTAGCGCGCGTAGCTGCCACAGTGGGTTAAAAGTTGAGTATTATGAAATGTGTTATCGAGCTATCGCGACTCCCCTCCTCATATTGCTGCTGGCGACCACAAGTCGCCCCCAACATATGGCGCATACAAGGCACATACATTTCCAGCGGACCCGAACGAGAAGCTATTATACGGTTTGAATGGACGCAGGGAATGGATTTTTAGTTTTTCCAGCACATTAATAAGGGAGAAACAGGTTGTTAAGCGAAGGGAAATTCCCAGTTCCAGTCCTTCAGGCTGGGAATTTAATGTTGAAAATATGACTTGGGATTAAAGATGTTAGGATAACAATTTAATGAACTACATACGACAAAGGATGTGGTCTAACGCTTGGTGTCCATGTATTGTTTGAACGAAACCATAAGAGTATCTTCTGTTGGTGAGGTTTGCCTTTCCTTGAAGTAATTTCAGTGGCTTTGGTGGCGTAGTTGGTAGCATGCTGAGCTTCTATGCCCAAGATTGCGGGTTCAAACACGCGTCATTGCACGCCTCACTCGGCAGTGATGGGCTCCATCTCAGCAACGCTGTACAGCTTTCCCGGTATCGGCTATCTGCGGAATCATGTCTTATTTTCCCGTACAAATACAAACCGATATAAAATAAGTGAATTAATTTACCTATTTCACAGTCATACAGCATAACCTTTTGATGTATAAGGATTACAGCGCGACAAAGAACTAAATTTTCCAACCACCCCGGGCCGAGAAACAGTTACCTTACAAAAATGATGACAACATTGTTTCTTGGACACACAAAATGTTGAAATTTATAAACCAGTTATTAAATATTCCAATGCATATTCTGTTAAAATATGCATTCGATCTGATGACGGTTTTTTTGAGATAATAATTCTTAAAAGTGACGCAGGATTGAAACACGCTTAAAAATGAGCACTTTTTGTGTTCCTACTGCGATAAAAAAAAATTAAAATATAAATTGTACATCCCAAACTTACATCAACTAACGTACAATAGAACGACGAAAATGATGTTATTGGATTTTATGTAGGTCTATTGGTTACTTCACAAACAACCTTCAAACTCGAGTGCACATAATAATTTGGTAGACAGTAAACTGACAAGTCGTGGACACCAAGGGTTAGACTACATCCTTTGTCGTAAGTAGTTCACTAAATCTATCACTACGAGCGCTAGTGTTGACCCATACTTGGTCAAATCAAAATCGAAATATCTACTTCCGTTTTGAGAAATTCAAAAATCTGCTTCCCACAAATTGAAGATGGCCCACCGTGGTGCACCACAGTTGCCTCGGCGCCGGTTTGGAATAGCGTCATTTTGCCATGCACGGTGCACTTTAACCACGATTAGTTTAGGACAGGGAGCGTGGGAAGCTGCATCAAAGTGGTCTAAAGTTTGAAGACTTAAAACACACACCATACGAATTTCAACCATATACTAGTGGGTCCTACAGGGAGCTGATGATCAGTTTGTTTTAATCCCTTACATGCGGGAGAGCAACAAGAAATGAACTTTTATAATGCACTTACTGTGAAATTTAATTTTCTTTGCTTCGTTTGAAACCCGAGATAAATAAATATGATGAAGTATGTCGACGCAGCATTCACTTGCCATCTCTGATATGTTGCAGTCGTTCAAACACACGCTCACTCGATGTATTCGTTTCTACATCGAGAAGCAATGATTTCTGTTGGTTATTGTTTTAGGGTGCCAAAGAGTGTACTCAACATTCCCACACTGCACCCTCACTTCGCCTGGCATTAAAGCGTTGCTATGGCGATGTGTGTGTTAACAATCCACCCCCCTCGCCATGGAGCTGATTCATCGCGAACGTGTATCGACCGCCAGGCTTGCAGGGTTGGCCACTGACTCTGTTGTTGTAATAAGCTATGTTGTAATAAGCTAAGGTTCGGATGATTAGGACATAAAGAAACGAGAAATATGCAGACAAATATGCCCTAATATGATCCATAAAAAGGTACAATATGACCTAATATATTTACATGTTTTTTTAATAACTGTTAATAACGTAGTGTAATGTTAATTTGATTATTAATTCTACATTAAACCTAAAAAATTGTTAAAATCTACGCTGTTTTCACGAATTGGCCTAAGATTAAAAAAACTTTTTTTTTTCGCGGAATGTTTCAAGAGACTCGCGGAAAGCAGCATATCCTTCACCTTTTCTTGCGTTAAAAACTGCGACACTAATCACATTTCCTGTAAAAGAGAAAGAAAATGCCCTAAGTTAAAATACTACCGGTACCGAGTTTAGTTACAGTTAAATATTTTCTGTTAGTCTACAATAATTGGCAAGTTTTTTAATTTTTTATCGCCGCTAACGTACAGAAAACTCACAGCAGCCAGCGGATACCATATTTCAAGTTCACCACCTACCTCTAAAATATTACCAAAAACATTAAAACATTAATCCCCCCAGGGGCTCACATCTAGTGGGACGTAGGTTGGCGACCACGGGGCCTCAGCTGAGTCTGGCATTGCTTCCACTTACTTATACCGGGCTCCTCTCCGTCTTCTGTGCGGTTGACCTCACTTGGTCAACTCTTGTTCTCTTCCGACCCCGACGGTATTAGGGTATCCGAGGCCTAGGGAGTCTCTTCCTTTCCCGCCTTAATTGGCCCTTGTCTCATCTTTTCTGATACCCTCCCTCTGCGAGGGGTCAGCCTTCTTTTTCTTTTCCTGTTACCTCCTGCCTTGTGCTCAAGGCCCTCAAGGAGGCAGGTTGTATGTAGCCCCACCACTTCTGGTTCACCCTGGATATTGCTACACCCTCAGGGGCTCACGGCTGGTGAGTTCGTGAGTTGGCGACCCCTAGGGATTCCTGAGCTGGGTCCGGTTTTCCCCCTTTTATCCATTACCTGTGGGGCGGACCCTCTCCTCTTTCACTTTCCTATCTGCCTTTTATGGCTCTCCTTCCTTCCAAGTCCCTCAATGCTCATTCTTCGAGGGTTGAGGGCATTTCTTTTCCTACTGTCCTTTATTTGCCTTATTCTCCTTTTGTTTTCCATTTCTTCTTCTAGTATATAAGTTAGTAGTTAGTTTTAGTTATAGTTATAGGGAAAAAAAGACATTTCCTAGTTTCACGATCACCAAAACTATTAGGGGCCGATAACCTAGATGTTAGGCCCCTTAAAAGAACAATTATCATCATCATCATAAAACATTAATATTGATGAAATATGACAATAACTATGAAAATGACCCAAATATGCATTTATATGATGTATAAAATCCACATAAAAAGAATCTGGAACATTGAACTCCTGCTTAATTACAGTTTTTAATGAAAATGTAGTAGAGAAAAAAAAACATCTGAAACTTACAGCACATCTCTACGAGTCTTCTGGAAATATATTAGTGTCCACGTTATCCCTTCAAACAGGGACGTAGCCTACTTTATATTCTCGATAAAAACATTCGCCCTTATGGCAGGTTAGTTGTGCATTTAGTTTGATAAAATAAAACCTGCATAAACCGGTCCCTTTATATAACGGACACTGAGACAAACAGAAAAATAATCGGAACGGAGGTATTTCTTATGTAAAATGACACTGTAAACCGGAAAACTGCCTAACGTGGAAACTGAAAGAAATTCCGGAACTGTAGGCGTAAATAACCTGACCAAGTCGGATTATCTGATCCATAATACAAAGCTATGTACTAAATTGTAAGTGCGACTGAACTTGCACCAAAGTTCTAGGAAACATTAGCTCTAATTTTTCCTCAAGGATGCGGCAGGTACTGCTCGAGTCTAAGCTGCGCGAACCTGAGAGGAATGTGCATCACGGACTATGAGAAATTGTGTAGACGAGTGATGAGGTTTCTCGGTCCGTGCATAGTACCGAACCAAATACAGTGGTCGGTGACTCACTGACTTATTCGTAACACCACACTGGTTTCAGAAAAGACCCTATGTTAGCAGTATTGGAATAGACGAGAATGTCAGGTAACACGGCGGGCTGTCGACAGGCTTCACAATTCTCGCCTGCTCCTACCCTGCCTCTGCCCTTCATCCCGCAAGTTCACAGAGCTTGGAACCGAGCAATATGCTACATTTCACAACATATACTGGAATATAATGGAATATACTGTTACTCCCTCCAACCCTCTAGTGATATAGTTTTCTTCTGTCAAATGAGAGTAGATAAAAACGGTAAACTTTAGCCCCAGAAGATAGCACTTTCTTGTTGTAAGTGTCCTCCGTCAATTGGTAAGGCATTTCCATTTTTCTTATCCAGTCTTTGATAGCTTCTTTTTCTGACCATATTATTATTATTATTATTATTATTATTATTATTATTATTATTATTATTATAGAATTGCTTAGACGGTTCAAAAGCTATTCTAGGTATTTCCACATTAAATAAATGTCTCTTTTTGATCCAAATTCATACATAAAATGGTCTGGATATTTTTGTTTCAACCCGACCACCCTCAACTCTTCTAAAATCAGGATAATCGAATCAGTTAAAGTTAATGTATATAAATGCAGATATCTAGCAATAACGCACACGATTACGCGCGAGGGCTGTTGAGCCAGCGACTGTACCGCGGCGGGTGTTATACGATCCTGCAGTCTGCACATGGATCAGCCTGAGGCTATCACAAGTCACTTTTTGTTCTCTTCCCTGCTTAGCTCTCGTTCTTGAAAGGCCTTTTCGTCTCCTCGATGCTACATCCGTACAGCAGTCCTACTTGTGTAGGCCTGTTGTCAGCCGAGCTAGGAGGTTTGTTTCCTTCAGATCAGTGGATTATTTATTTAATCGTGTCAGATAACATATTGCACAATCAAGACAATTACTTGGTACTATAAGTAACTGACATTTCTATAAATAGTTCATGGTTATTTGAATACTATACACACACGCATGACAACACAATAATAATAATAATAATAATAATAATAATAAAAACAATAATAATAATAAAGACTCATCCAACAAACCTTAACCGACACAATTTCCAAGGTCAAATTCATTGGAGAGATCTCCCAACCTTTTCCCATTAAAACTGGTGTTCGGCAGGGTGATGGACTTTCTCCATTGCTGTTCAACATCGTTCTCGATAAGGTCATCAAAGAATGGGAAAAAGAATTAAAAAGTCGCAACATATGGAAACCTGTCGTGTTAGGAAGACAGAAGGATAATATCAATGTTACATGCTTAGCTTTTGCTGATGATTTGGCAATCCTCTCCGGAGATAAACGAACAGCAATTCACCAGATTGAAGTCCTCAAAGAATGTGCTGGGAAAGTAGGGTTGCAAATCTCCGTCACAAAAACTGAATTCATGGCTACAAAACACATTGAAACCCAAACTTTGGGAACAAAATACGGTTCAATCAACAAGGTTAATCATTTCAAATACTTAGGTGAAATTATTGAACCTACATGCACAGAAAGAATAGGACAAAGAACACGTGAACTCAAAATGCGGAAAGCATATGGGAAAACCGCAAACATCTACAACAAAAAATGCATGAGCATTAACACTAAAATTCGACATTACGCGACGGTCATCAAACCCGAAACACTCTACGCCAGTGAGACCTTAAACCTCAATTATAAAGGGGATCTTGAAAACATCAAGAAATCTGAAAGGAAAATGATCCGAAAAATTCTTGGCCCAAGATTTACAGATGAAGGATATCGTTTACAATCGCACACGATCACAGAAACATACTCAAATATTGAAACCGATTTCCGTAAACGACGCTTGAAATTTTATGGACACATTATGAGGCTAGATGACAACCGATTAACAAAGAAAATATTGATGCACTCACAAAAATTAAAGACGACAACAGTTTGGATTAAACAAGTCCAAACTGATCTCAATAACGCCAACATCACACCCACAGATATCGAAGACCGCAAAACTTTCAGACATAAGATCTACACTTGGGAAGCTGCATCAGAAGATAAGCCCAACAGACCTAGGGGAACGTGGACTGACGAACGTCGAGCTAAACATAGCGACATGATGAAAGAATTCTGGAAGAACAAGAAAAATAACAGCAACAGATCATAACTTGCTTTATGTGATCCTGTATGGGTCGAAACATACTAAATAAATAAATAAATAAATAAATAATAATAATAATAATAATAATAGCCAAGATAATCCACCTGAACCTGGCAAAGAAGAACTGCTTAAGTAATAATGTTCTGCCTTATTATTCATTCAAGGCTGTCCTCTAAGAGCCTATGGTGGTAACATAATGGATTTTATCTCGATGAATCCTGCATCACTGGACTATATTTTGAATTTAGATGTTAAATTATGAGACTATCGGATCTTTTTTTTTCTATTCAATATTTCATTAAGCTGTAATATGATGTAAGTTTGTACCATGCCATACTATTAATAATATATTCCTGATGCTGTTCTGGAGAACGACACGCACAAGCTACTCTGGGACAGGTCAGTGATCACGAGACCTACCGGTATATCAGCGAACAGGCCAGACTTTATTCTTTTTGATAAAGTGCAGAAGCAAACTCTTCTAATAGACATTGCAGTCCCTAACTCACTTAATATCGAACACATTTATGCTGAGGAGGTGACCAAGTACATGCCTCTGGCTGAAGAGATCAGACAGATTTGGCGCCAGAAATTTGTTTCTGTATTCATAATGAAGATCAATAAATGTAAAACAAAAATATTGGAATGTAGGCGAAATAAATCAGAAGCCTCTATGGACATCAAATTGGCAAGTGAAAAGCTAAAGGAAGTAGGAGACTTCTGTTACTTAGGAAGCAAAATAACCAGTGATGGACGAAGCAAAGAGGTTATAAAAAGTAGGTTGGCTCAGGCAAGGAAAGCATTTATACTGGAAATGAATCTGTTTGACATCGAATATAGATTTAGGTATTAGGAAGTCATTTTTGAAGGCCTTTGTCTGGAGCCTAGCGCTCTACGGAAGTGAAACTTGGACTGTTGGTGCAGCAGAAAAGAGGAGAGTTGAAGCGTTTGAAATGTGGTGTTACAGGTGAATGATGATCAGATGGGTAGATAGGGTAACAGAAGAGGTATTAAGACGAGTGGGAGAGGGGAGATGTTTCTGGCGATTGCTAATGAAGAGAAGAGATAGGTTGGTAGGAGAAATAGCAAAGCCACCCAGGAATAGCAAGCTTAGTTATGGAAGAAAGGGTCGCGGACAAGAACTCTAGGGGTAGACTAAGGTTAGAATATGTTAAACAGATTGCCTCGGATGTAGGATGTGGTAGCTATGTAGAGATGAAACGACTAGCTCAGGGCAGGGGGCATGGCGAGCTGTATCAAACCAGTCAAAAGACTGAAGACTCAAACAACAACATTGCTTCTCATAATCTCTTCCACAGGGATTATACCGAAGTCGCTGAAGGCTCACCTCGATAAACTGGGTCTCCACCGGAATCTGCATACCAGAATACAGAAGGCAGTCACTTCAGAGACCTGCTCCATAGCATTCCTCGTGTATTTTCTTGCAACAAATGCCGATGAAATGGTGAATTGTACCCAATCACATAGTGAACATATGAATACTACTACTAATAATAATAATAATAATTCATGTGTATAAACCACCCGCCCAGCTTTATTGTTATGCGGGTTCGTCGCGACACAGTTCTAGCAGGGGATATCATCTTGTTTCTTGTTTAATCCCACTCTTTTAAACAAGTTGTCGATATTTATAAAAAACAGACTGCAATTCGTCACTGCTACCGGTAATTCTCATTATTTTGAATGGTAATTTGTTACGATCGGTTACTTGTGCGTGATGCAGCGGTAACATTCTATCCTGCTGTTCCCAATGTTGCAGGATCGAATTCTAGCGCAGTCAGTTGGCATTTGAGGGGTGCGTAAATGTGAGGGAGCCGTGTCAGTAGATTTACTGGCACGTTAAATATCCCCTTCGGGGTAAAATTCTGACACCCCGGAGTGTCTAAAAGCCCCAGTAGTTAAAAAGGGACGTAAAACCAATAACACTAACATAGGTTACTTGTGAGCGCCCGCATGGCTTCACTGTTATGCGGGCTGGACGCGACACAGTTCTGCCAGGGGCTATCGTCTTGGTTATTTGTTTAAAAACACTTTATAAACAAATGAATATATTTCCGTTGACTTTTCCAGAAATGCAAGATTTCTCCTGTACTATTGAGACGATTTGGGAGATGTTAGTACAAACCACACCTTCTAACTCCCTCTGGTTTACGAGCTTGAGTTTTGAGAAACATACACCTTAGCGTATTATATCTCTACTTAGTATAAAACCAAGCCCCCGATTCTTCGATGTTACGGGGTAATCTCGAGAACCACTGTATGGATTTTGATACGGTTTTCACCATTCTATAAAAGGATTTCTCGAGGAAGGTTTCTGTAAAAAAAAAACATGCATTTATGACCAAAGGAAGCCGAAAAGGAACTATTTCAGTGAATCGACTCTAAGAAAAACCTGCCATCCGAGCGCCTTTTAAGCTTACGCTGGTTAAACCGTTAAAAATATCTATATACAGTACTATGAGTGTAAGAATTGTTCAGCATGAAAAGTTCTAAAAAAAAAAAAAAAAATCGCGACAGCATATCTCCATCTTTAACACATCGCCCACTATAGTATAAGTGTTTGTACGTTTTCATTTCTTCCAACAATCTCCATTCAGCGGAAATTTAAATTACTAGCTTCGGAACGAATTTACGAGCTAGTGAGCGAGCCTATCTCCCCAGCTTCGACCAGCATCAAACTGTCGAGTCGTGTCGAGTTAAGACTTCAGAGAAGAATATAAGACTTCAGAGAAGAATATATAAATGTGTTTGGAGTTGAATTCCGTCTAGGACCTGCCGTCCGTTCGTCTCTTAAGCTGGGTAAAACGTTAAAGATACCGGGCGTAGCCAGGGAGGGTTTCTAGTTAATAATATAATATTAATAATAATAATAATAATAATAACGTTTTTGCCTCCTTGAAGGGCTTCCGCTATCTCGATTGATCGTGTAGGTGTGTAGGTTCATTTGCTCTGAACTACTGTACTATAACTCGAACTCTCTTTCGTACTGTATTGCCCTTACTCCGATCATACAAATTCTTGCCGTCCTTTTCAAACCCTCATTATTGTCAGTGATAAGAGTCTAAAAGCTGATATTGTTAAGTAGCTGATAGAACCTTCGTTAGCATTGGAATGTTTTGTTGGCGCATACCTGGAATACTTGAGAGCTGCTTCTCACTTTAGCTTCTATTCCGAGGACAGGTTACATTTCAGGCCTCCTTTTCCTTTTCGTTCCAGCTTGCTCTAATTGCTTTCTCTTCGTCGGCCAAGAGGGATGTTCAAGGATCACAAGGTTTGGATATTCAACCGGGATGCAAGAGAAGTAATCATGGTTCAAATATATTTACAGCTCACTGATCGGTGATCGATATTTACTCGAAGAAAATACTGAAAGTTACTCTTCTATCTTCTTCTTATCCTTCGTCTTCTTCTTCCTCTTCTTCTACTTCCTCGCCTTTCCCGTTACGCGGGGTCGGGTTTCATAATCCTGCGGCGCCAGTCGTTTCGTTGTAAAGCATCACCAGCAGATAGGCCCAATACTATCGTGTCCCTTTGGACATTCGTCGTCCATGTTGTTTGAGGTCTGCCGTTCCCTATCTTTTGTGTAGCCATGGAAAGGCACTTCTTCACTACATGATTTTCCGGTCTTCGCATAACATGTCCATACCACCTTAGTCTGGAGCTGTACACTAAATGTTTCTCAGTTATAGGTGCTACTTTGAAACTGCCTCGTACATGTTCATTGCGGATTTTATCTTTGAGGGTAAGTCCACCAGCCCAACGTAACATACGCATTTCTGTGGTATGTAGCTTCTGCTCAAGTGCCTTTGTAGTAGCCCATGTTTCACTACCATAGAGTAGGATTGGTCTTACGGTAGATTTATAAACGTTACCCTTGTTTCTCTTCAATAAATATACAAAATATTAGAACAACACAATATAATAGACAGGCGATAACGTAACAACTGTACGACCAACGGCTCCGCTGAGATAAAGTAACCAAATACATAATATACTTTTAAGTGCATGATCTAAATTTTATTTTTATTTTATTAATTATACCGTATTATTTTAATTTTATACAGGAGCATAATACTCATAGCCTACGTAATTCACAAACCATTATATAACGAGATTCAAACTGCGAATCGTAATATAAACACCAACTAAACGCACTTAGATACAATTTGTATCATATAGAAATATAGACCTCAATACCAGTGATTAGGATCTGACGATGACCGCTTGAAGGTCGAAATATGTAATCCTAAAATCGCCCCATTATAATAGAGGTCTTAACTAATACATGTAAGATTTTCCAGGGGTTTCATTTACTTACCCTCCACACTTGCAACTTCAGTTCTGAATCTTGTCCTGTCCCACACTTCAACCAGTCCAATATTTGCCCTTTTTAAGTCTTGATACACCTCCTGAAGCCACTTCTCTTGAAGGTTTAAAACATTTTATTTGCTAACCTCGCAGTTTCCAATCGTTTAATATGCCCATAGAGCATCAATCTTCTTTTTCTCATACTGACAGAAATTCCTTCACACTTGTCATAGAGCTCTTGATTTGTCCGTATTTGAAATTTATATACACCGCCTGGCAGGGGCGTGTATACAATTTCTTTTTGGGGGGTGGGGGAGGGGGTGCTGACTATCCAGGAAAATTGTGAGTATTCTCAGGGGATTGTCACAAATATCAACTAATATCTTAGAGCATATAACTTTGTGTAATTCATTTAGATAAGAGTTAATTGTAAAATTCTAAGTTTATATAGCCTACAATTAGTGGCAATACAAAAAAGTTCTAAAATACAACACAGCACACATTTCTTTTTACTTAATGAATTTCTATTATGGCCTATGGAGTATGAATGGCAAATATCTAAATATTTGTCAATTTAGTAAGCAGAAAGGTAAACAGGTTTTTTTTTTTTTTTTACAAATTGATAATTTATTTCTCAAAAATACCGTACTGTGGAATTCTCAGTTTTGCCTCACAAGGCTGAGTGTACCCCGTTCGAGCCCTGAGACCAGAATTAAAATTTCTTGGCTGAGCCGGGAATCGAATTCGAAACTCCGGGGCGACAGCCAAGAATGCTAGCCGCTACACCACGAGGTGGTCTAGTTTAAATCTTAATATTGTTTTTCACTTAGCCAATAAATTAAGATTAGAGTACAACCAAATTTACAAATATTTTATGCTTTTACCAAAGTAGCACTTTCTTAATTTTGATTGGCTTTTTCGGAGTGGGGAGCTGGAGCCCCGACAGCTCCCCTCTTATATACACCCCAGCCGTCTGGTAATTTCTTGTGACCTAGAATTTTCCGAAAGAATTTCCTTTCTTTTTTCTCAATTTCAGTAATTTTCATGCTTGCTAAGGCTTCTGCCGCAAAGATGCACTCTGGCTTAACAACTGTGTTATAGTGCCTATACTTGGTCTGGTATACGTGTTGATGGTTACATTATCAGAGGACTTGGTTGATATAATTTAGGGGCGTGTAGTGATTTGACTAAACGGGGTGCACTCAGCGGACTCAGCCTCGTGAGGACAATTGAGTAGCTGTCTGACAGTGAGGCAGCGGGGCCAAGATTAACGGAAGAGGGGACGCGATGCGCTAACCACGAGTCACCCCAATATCTGCAGGCCAAATAGCTGGGCAGCGGTCGCTTGGTAGGCCTAGGACCTTAATGGACTGTAGTGCCAGGAGTTATTATAGTGATATGACTAAAATTTCAATTATCAACACTGATTCTGGAAGGGAAGGTCACTCTTTCACTTTTGAACAAGGTTAACTGAAATGCACGAAAAGTTACCTGAATTAAAGGCTTAATCTTCATTAAAATCAACGTTGATTGAAGAGTTATCGGAAGGGGATTATCTCATAACGCACTGAAGGTTTAATGGTTGGTAACGCAGGGTCACTCTTTCTTTCTAAAACTAATTATGGCTGTTCACATCTACGAGTATTTGACAAGCCCCCTTCTTTGTTCAACAGAGATCACGAGAGAGGAAGAATTGTGATCCATGACTGCTTGTTAGATTAAGTCCCAAGTGCCATTAATACGAGTGTGTCGACTTCATCTTCACTGTCGGGGCGCGCGGGCGGTCGAGGAGGAGATGGTAACAGCTCAATCGAAGTGACAGGTGATCGATCGATCGATGTCTTCGTGCTCGATGCGGAACCTGCACAATGACATGACAACTAATCGACTGGACAGGACTAATATACAAACGTAGTTATTGTTTGTTCACTTTAGAGGCTTGGGACATCTTGGTCATCAGCACAGTTTTCTTTTGTGAGTCTGATAGCCAGTGTGAAGTATTGTGTGTAACTGCTAATTACAAGGGTCTAGTATTTACTCACGGAGGCCGCGTGGCGTCCGGGACACTGGCACTAGCAGAAGCGTAGCGCCCATCTAGGTGAACACATTTACACTTTATAACGTATTTAATAATCATCATTGAAAAATCCACAGCGACTGGGTCAGGGAATGGAATGAATGAAGCCTCCACCTATCGGCGAGGATATGAACTATGCCGGCTGCCGAAGCCTGTCGCACTCCTCTGGGGGCAATGATTAAATGAATGACAGATGAAATAACAGTGGAGAGTGTTGCTGGAATGACATTTGTGACAGGGAAAACTGGAGTACCCGAAGAAAAACCTGTCTGCCTCCGCTTTGTCCAGCGCAAATCTCACTTGGAGTGACCGGGATTTGAACCACGGATCCATCGGTGAGAGGCCGGCGTGCTGCCGCCTAAGCCACGGAGGCTCAATAATCATCATTAATTACATGAATTTCAGAATAGTTCCTGGAAATGCTGTCCTTCAATTTCTAAACATACATTGCACCAACGCTGTAATCCATCCTCACTGATATTTCGTATCAGCGCAGTTATTTCGTTCTCGAGAGCCTCCAGACAGTGGCGGATCCAGGCCTTGCGGGGCCCTGGGCGATATGATAAGGTGGAGCCCACAACAATGGGAAATTTTAAAAAAAATCAAATCAAATGGAAAATAGTTTGGTAATAAAAATAAAATAAAGAATAGTTACAATAATTTGAATACACTACGGTATATTTTTTTAATAATATGAAAGAAACCTTTAAGTCCCCTTGAAGAAGATTATGTAAACTATGAAATAGGCCCTATTAAAATATTAATTTGCGACTTTCTTCCCGGCTTAAGTCTTCTATGATTTCACTGAAATCTAAACTTGCTAAACGGTCACGGGAGGCAGTGCCAGATTAAGGTAAAATGAGGCCCAAGTCCCTGAGAATTTTGTGGCCCCTTTATTTTTTTCAAATTTTTTTTATTTTTTTGCACCTGTACATTTAATAAACTATATACAAGAGTTTTGTTCTCAAGATGAATAATACACTTTTTATTAAATCATATAGGCCTATATATATTTCAATTGACACGATCATCGTTATTTGAAAACATTTCAGATGAGTTGATGAACAATTTAACAAATCATACTATTTTTTTACTTTTTTACTGTTTTGGGGGCCTAATCGGCTTAATGGGTAATCCAGCACTGACGGGAGGTCATAGCTGCACTGAAAAAAGAATATGAATTATAAATTAGTTTGAAAAGTTTGAAAATTATAATTAATTAATCAATTAAATTTAAAACAATCCATGGCACGGGGCCTCCCGGACCGCGGGGCCCTGGGCGGTCGCCCCCCTCGCCCTCCCCTAGATCCGCCCCTTCCTCCAGAGTACGCAGATTGTTTCTGTATTCCTTTTGTTTGAGGTTTCCCCGCAAGTAAAACGCACGGTGCTGAAACTTGCGAATAAATCTACTGCAAACTTCTTCTTGAGAATATAAGTTTCCATTAGGAAAATTCTAAGTTTTGTTCAATACCTAACCAAGTTTACTGGATATGAGGCAGGCTACGGTACCTCACAGCAAGGCTTAGTTATCACAACTAAGGTATCTTGCGAGCTGCGTATGTAATAAATGTTATGACAGCTCCAGGGTTTCACGACCCGCTGTTGTAATCGGCACATGCTATAAATGTGACGGTGAGTCATTGCGACCTGTCCGCGACACGGCTATTGGAAAGTCCCGTTCTATAGGGAGAAACCTCACTGTGGAGGGTGCTCCAGGACTTAACCCTTCATGGAATAGTGATCTCTATATTAACCACCTGTCATAAGGACAGTTTATGCTTCAAAGATGCTGATAGTTGAATCTTTCGGCCAAATTTCGGAGAATTTTCATGCCAAAGTGCTAGTATTTCTAAAAATCAAATATTATATACGTGTCTACTTGACGTAATGTAACTAAGAAGTGTGAAAAAAATAGAAATAAAAATTATGAAAATAAAATTACAATAACAAGAGAAATATAAAAATGAAAATAATAAATATAACTATAAAAATATTAAAATCAATTCACAATTAATTAATTAATTAATTACATTTAAAAAATATCAAAATTTAATCTATAAGAACATAAATAAAATTGAAAAATAAATAGCCTAATAAACATAAAAATTAGAGAAACAAAAATAACATTATTAATGATAATAATAATTAAAATGAATTGAAATGTAAAAACACATAAAAATAAAGAAACCTTTTGGCCTATAAAGGGTTAAGGGGGAAGATACAACTTCAGTCATAAATTTTGTAAAACAATACACATATCCAAGGACACACACACATATTTGCTGCCATCAACAATAACTAACATTTAAAATTCAAATGGCTAATTTTCAAAATTTGCCCTCATGGCTCATATGTTAAAAGAATTGTTTTAAAATGTTTATTGGTATGGCCGTGGTTGTTGTTGCTTATTTTACGGACATCGCTGTTATTTGCCGTCGTGTATTTTTGGGTGTGTGGATTTTGTGTGATAACCTGTGATATTGTGATGGATGTACTAATGTGTGTATTTGTAAATTGAGGATAGGGATGGGAAGGAGACAGCCGTGGGGCCTTAAGTTAAGGAACACCATCCTGTCATTGGCCTGGAATAGAAGTGGGCGAAACCACTTCCAGTATGGCGAGTTTTGCCGCATGAGGCTGAGTGTAGGGCCTACCCCATTCTAGCCCTCACACCACAATTAAATTTGTTGGCAGAGCCGGGAATTTATCCCGATAAATATAATGATGATTCGAATTCTGAAGATTGGATGTTGTTCCTTACAGAGAATGTCTATTGTTGTACACGATATATGACAGGTACAGATACAATATGTGGCCCCTTAAAAGCTCAAGGAAATCATTGCGATTTTAGTTCTTCAAATGTGCGTGCACACAATGGGTATGGTGTCTTGCTTGGTGTTGTACCTCCTTCTGATCAATATTGTGGCGCCTAGCTGAACATGCCAGTCTCTCAGACATCACGACACTCTTGCCCAACAGGTCCTGGGTGCAATCCCGGTCTCAGGGCTGCCTCAACAGGACGTCAAACACTGCTTGTATGTGGGGGTTGCCCTTTCTTCATTTGCTGTCCAAACATTTGTAGTTGCAAGTTTAGGAAAATAATTTTCTACTTAGTATAAAACAAAGTGCCCATTCTAGAGAACCACTGGACGGATTTTGATGCAGTTTTCACCATTCTGTAAAGGATATCTCTAGGAAGGTTTATGTAAAAGATAATTTATTTATGACCAAAGGAACGATTTCAGTGAAAAAAGTCGAAAAAACCTGGCGTCCGAGTGCATTTTAAGCTTACGCTGGGGAAGCCGTTAAAAATATCTATATATGAGTGTAAGAATTGTTCAGCATGAAAAGTTCTACAAATAAGTTCGCGACAGCATATCTCTATCTCCGATACATCGCCCACTATAAGTGTTTTTTACGTTTTCATTTCTTCAAACAATCTCCATTCAATTACTAGCTTCGAGACAGTTTACGAGTTAGATAGCTGGCGAGCGAGCCTATCACCCCAGACACTATCGAGTCGTGTCGATTTAAGACTTCAGAGGAGAGTGGATGTGTTTGGAGCTTCCCTGGATGTGCAACTCGGCTTTTCTTTACTTCGCCTGTAAACTTTTCGTTCCATAGAATACACAGTCAAGTTTAGATTGGACGAAGGGGGGATTTGTGTTTCATGCATCTCGCCATTCTTAAATTATGTCTGACAAGAATTCGTTGCACATGCTATCTCCATGATAATAGACTAGTAATTAATAGTCCAGTCAGTGATTTTAACCCATCATGCCGAGACGGAAAACGGATATAGGTCGTAGTTCATTGAAATTAAAAAAAAAATAAAAAACGCTTATCACGCAACAATGAAACTGAGCGACAAATAATTTCTCAATTGTCACAAGCGATAGAAAGTATTCACAAAGACAAAGGGAGTCATCCCCAAAGTTCCTTTGACGCAGGGAAGAAATGTTCATTGTTTGTGGTCCGATAAAGAGAATTCTGCTATGAATTGATTCCTCCATAAGTTATATAAATGATGCTTCAGTTTCCGGGCAAAGCTATAGTAAATAAATAAATGAATAAATAAATGTTGCTATTGTTGAGTATTTAGGTTCTTTAGGGGCTCTGCAACGTCGTGGTCATGTAGCCCCGCGTACTTCTGTGTGTGTGTTGGGAATTTGTCTGGTAACCTGTGTTATTGTGTTGGCTGTATTAATGTGTGAATTTGTAATTCCGGTGAGGATTGAAAAGGAGGTGGCCGTGGCCTTCAGTTAGGAACCATTCCGTCATTTGCCTGGAGTAGAAAATGAGAAACGACACGGCAAACCACTTGGAGGGTGACTGAGGTGGAAATGAAACTTTTCTCAGTTGATCTCTCGAGGCTGGATAAAACCCCTTCATCTCTCAGTTCAAAAATGCATTTCCTTGTAGAGCTGAGATTGTGTTTATTGGAAATGTTTCTCTACCGTAGAACTCTGGATGATGAAGTGAGGAAAAGGAGTGCTGTATTGACGTGAAGATGCGCTTGGCTGCTCCAATCGGCCTTCCGCCTCCACAGTCAATTGAAATTCGCGAGCGAGCGAGCGAGTCAGTGAGGCGATGTGTGGGCAGGACGAGATGATAGGAGAGTTCAATTTGTAGGACGGACCAATGCGCTCGCCTTCTTCTGCTCAAGTCCTCAGCTCTGCCAAGTGAGCTTCAACTACAGCTGGTAATGGACGATGTTCGGTTGATCTATTAATAATAATCACCCCGCAGGGGCTCACATATAGTGCGGCGTGGGTTGGCGACCACGGGACCCCAACTGAGTCCGCATTGCTTCCACTTACTTGTGCCGGACTCCTCTCCGTCTCCTTTCCTGTCGACCACTCTTGGTCAACTCCTGTTCTCTTCCGGTATTAGGGTACCCGAGGCCTAGGGAGTCTTTCACTTTCCCGCCTTAATTGGCCCTTGTCTCATCTTTCCTGATACCCTCCTCCTGAACGTGCGAATAAATGAACGAGGGAATATGAATGAGCGAATACATGAATGAGCGAATAAATGAATTGAGTAAATGAATTGAGTGAATAAGTAAACGAGTGAATGAATGAGTAAATAAATTACTTCTTTTGAAGTGAAGACGATGCTTCGTTCTTGTTTGACGGGAACATTCCATGGTCACAGTCACACTGGGGGTTGTCGATTGAAATTAGGCTGATCTTGAAATTATAATGGGTCAGGATTTAGGATTACGCGGTTCGACCTTCCAATGGCCATCATCAGATCCTGGTCACTGAGATAAAGTTCAAATTTATATATGCAATGTTGTCCAACTACACAAAATTTGTGGTACGTTCAATTGGTGTTCATATTGTGATTCGCAGTTTGAAACTCGTTATATCAGATTATTTTGTTCTATTTATATGAGTTCGTGTATTACGTAGGTCTATAGAAATTATACACGTTTGTAGAAATTAGAACAATAAGAAATAAAATTAGATCATGCACTTTAATTCTATTATGTAATAAGGTTACTTATCTCAGCGGAGCCCTTGTTCGTAAACCATTGTTACCCACTCGCCTGCCTGCTCCCCACCGTTGATCCGTGGTGATGGAGCGCCTTAGTTTGAATAGCGTCACGCGCGACATCTGTTGACGTAAATTGTAACTAACAAGCTAGAATGACATAAAAATGGTGTATGTTATGTATTCTGCAAATATTCTCATTACTATTGCAGGCCATTTAAGCCATCTGCCACAGCCTAGAAAAACCTTCCATATATGCTTGCAACCGACATATTAGATGGAATAGGACCCTCCAATTCTGCCTAATTTCAGGCCTTGGTTTGTTGAGAGATAACACATGGTGCATCCTCTTCCTCTACCACTTTTCCCAGACTGTTCATTCCCGTATGCATTCATTGTCTCATTTTCTTACGAGTATGGATTTATTTTATTTGGCAGCGCGAAAAGTGGTGACCTTTCTAAAAACATAACATATATTGTGTTGACCAACTGAAACTGGTTGAACACGAAAAGGAAAGTAAACTCTCGTAATGGTATACTTAGGAAGCTGATTGGAAGCACTTGGGGGAGCCAGTCCACACATTCTGAGGATCTCTGCTCTTGCTCCTCCTGTGTGGAATGCATCTGCTCATGCAGAGCAGGTTGATATTGCGGTTAATGATACTGTCCGTATAATCTCTGGATGCCTGAAACCAACGCCAGTATGGAAATTGTACCCACGTGTAAGAACAGCACTGTACCCACTTGTAGGAACAGTACCACCCAACATTCGGAGGGCCTTTGTTGTACGAGGACTGTTTTTAAGTCAGGGCCGTTTATCAAACGGCCCGTAGTCAGTGCGCACGCCGCGACAAGCGTGCGCGCTACCTCCCAGCATCCTTTGCGAACAAGCAGGCGTCAGTTGCAGTCGTGTAGCTAACCTGTACGCTGAACTGTGCATCTTTACAATGTTCAAGATTATTGATTCGCCCGTCGCGTGAGGGGTGCGATCTGTGATACGTTTTTTGAGTGCAAGAAACATGTCGGCTGCAGACATTCATCGTCAGCTTTGTGATGTGTATGGTGATAATGCAATGCCGGAAGGTAAAGTGCGAAAATGGGTACGCGAGTTCAAAAGTGGCCGTGAAAATGTTCATGATGATGAACGCTCAGGTCGACCATCTGTGATCATAGATTTCCACCTCTTTTCGCTGCTGAAACGTCATCTTGGTGGGAAGCGCTTCGCCGACGATGAAGAAGTGAAAACAGCCGCGAATTCTTGGTTGTCCGAGCTGGCGGCAAACTTTTATGCAGAGGGATTTCAGAACTTAGTTTTAAGGTATGACAAGTGCCTAAATAAACAAGGCAACTATGTAGAAAAATAGAGGAAGGTATGTAAAACCTAAAAATAAATGTGGTTTCAAAATAAATTGTTCAGTTAATTTAAAAAAACGGCCCTTACTTAAAAAACAGCCCTCGTATATGCCGAGAGAACAAAGTATGAGACGGACCCTCGACACCCTATGTTCGGTCACCAGGCAGCAAAATCTCAGCTCAGATCCCGAAAGAGTTTCATTGCTATGACTCTTCAACTGCAAATCGTCTTAACAGATGGAGGAGTTCAGTGTCCCAAGATATGTCACCCAAGGAAGAATTAGCTCCTGGCAGCGAACTTCCCTACGATGTATGGAGTCTCTTAATCGTCTTAAGAGTGGGCACCCCCCGATGCAACACTAACTTGAAGAAATGGGGCATCCTTCCCGCGGACGTCGACACTTTTTGTGAATGTGGATCTGAACAAGATCCAAGACACCTGCTCATATGCCCTCTTCTGGAAAATCCCTGCACTATGGAAGATGTTTATAGAGGAATTGACAAGGCCATTGCGGCAGCAAAACTTTGGAATTGTTAACCGGACGACTGACCGATTGAAAACGTGCGATATAAGGCAATACTAAACAAGAAGTTCCGTGACGAACTGAAGAGCCTGCTTTCCTTAAAATTTAAGATTCATGCCAATGATTAATCTTTATGGACCTATCTAGAATAATGACGAAATGAATTTGGTAATATCGAAATTTCTAATTATTTCGAAATATACCTGGCATGATGTAGCCTGATAGAGCACTACATTTGGCAGCCCTGGTGACTGAATATATTCTTAGTTCCATCTCTTAAGGTACAGAATACAAAATTTGTTTGTAAGTCCAGTGCATAGCATGGACGTTACATGCAGTTAGACATTGGACCTATCAGCGCATGTGAAATTATATTGGCAACAATGTCATGCATGTGTTGGTCAGAAATAATTTAAAATATTATGATGTATTGTTGTGCCAATTTTGGATGAAATCCATTTGTTAGTATAGAAGTTACTGGAATTTTAAAATTGGACCTATCAGCAGGCTTAGAATCATGTTGGTAGCACTGACATACATTAGATGCTCCGAATTAATCTAGAATGTCGGGCACTATACGTGTGCAAAGTTTAAAGCTGTGGGCTCGCATACTTCCTGATATATTGGTATTTGGATAAAAAATAGAGAGAGCATTTATTGACAGTTGGCAGCCCTGGTGGCTCTTTAGAATATGCTCAGTCATATCTGTTTATGTACACATGGTACATACGAAATTTGGTTGAAATCCAATTGATAGTGTAGGAGTTATATGCATTTCAAATTTGGACCTATCGGTAGGCTTAGAATAATTTTGGCAACACTGTCATGTATGGCCTCCTGAAAATTAAACTGAAGTATTATTATCTATATGTGTACCAATTTTGGAATAGTTCCCATGTATACAGTCCAAGATATCCAACATGGAGCTCAAATTTCAATTGCGATTTTTTAGCAGTTGGTAGCACTGACATCATTTTCAAGTATGACATTGAGATATCCCGGTATATATCTTTACTCATACCAAATTTGGTTTAGATAGCTGCAGCCGTTTAGGAGTTGATAGGGGGGGACACACAGACAGACAGACAGACAGACAGACAGGACAGGACAGACAGACATTTTCCCGGATCGATCTCATAAGTCTTTTTCCTCCTTTTTAAAAAATGTGAAAAGTAGGCTAAAAATGGCTTCAAAGCTCTCTTTACCCCTATAACAATGAACTTGTTTGCTGACGGCCTTGATATTTGGCAGTAGGCACTGCTATTACCCGCCGAACATATGTTTTGCCCGTGTTCCCAGAATAACTCACCGCCAGGATGATCCGTGTTCTCGCGCTACAACGAACGCTCGTCACTCAACCGTTCTCTAGCTATTTTTGTCTCTAAATTCATTTTTTTTCCAAGGCAACAAGAATGTGGTTTACGGAACGTCGAGACTAAATATAAATATTTCGATGCTAATGTAGCAGGACCTAATGTGACACCTCAACAGAACTTCTTTTGAAGTGAAGACGATGTTGCTTTTCCGTTTGGCGGGAACATTCCATAGTTGCTCACACTGGGGGTTGACTATTGAAATTAATCGTCAAAATTTGCATAACATAACTTAATTATATATACATCAATGAATTTTACGTGATTGTGTGTGTGTGTCCTTCAATCACTCATGTACCATTCATCCGATTGCGATGAAACTTGGGTCAGTTGTTGTGTACTCTCCAGGAAAGGCTTCTGACTTAGTAAATCCATTTTACAATAATTTAGAATAATAAAATATCGTGTGTCCAAAAGCACTTCAACGAACAAAATTACAACGCCATTACTTTCTTTGATTGTCATTGCAACGCCTGCTGGGTACAGCTTGTTACTTATAAAACTAACAAGATTTTAACTTCACATTGTTATAACTAGAGAGCCTGTGCGATAAATATAGTTCCGTTGACTTTACGACAAGTGCAAGATTTTTCCTGTATTATTGAGACAATTCGAAAGATTTTGGTACAAACTGTACCTTCTAACTCCCTCTGTTTTAACCCATTATAATGCCACGGCTCGATATATCAGCTGAAGGAGCTTCTGCTAAAAATGCCAAGGGCCGATCCACTGGCCCCGTTTTTATTTCCAGCCACTCAGTGCTATCACTGTTTTAAACAAGAGAACGCGGGAATCGTTCGCTCTCTGGATATATCAATCTGTTTAAGTTCCATGAATAACTAGGTTCATAATATAGCCCGTATCTGACGACACTCGTTACCATGGAAGCTTCTACCAGTACGGGTATACACGCTGGTATAGACGCGTCTATTACCGTGTGATTTATACCCTGTATGCTAGGTTCTGCCTTCCATAATAACTTCCATAGAACTCACGAAATTGAAAAGGTTCCATTTTTGCCGGCAGTTTGCATGGATTACTTGGATTACTTGCTAAAAAACAAACATGGCTTCCTTGCCAGCAAGTGTCGGCTTATGTGTTCTTTGAACGTTTTGCAGGTAGCTCATTTCTCCCAAATGTTATGCTTGAAGCCACGTTTGTTTTGGGCAAGTGATTCTACACGAAACGTATTTGATAGAATTACTCTAAACTCGGGATTTGTATACGAATTTCGAAAGTATTAACATAGAATTAACAAAAGATATTCAGAGAATATATGACTGTCAGTTATATTAAAATTTCCATATTAATTCAAAAAATTAAAGCAATTTTAAATAAACCAAGTATTAATTATTTAGCATCTAATACGTTCCTGCTATGATTTTTTTAAATCAACTACTTGTAATTTCACTAAACCTGGCTTCGCATTTTTAACATAACCACTTATGTAATGACGTGGCATAGAAAAGGTTAAGAGCTTTAGTTTTGTGAATCATACACCTCAGAGTTGTATATAGGCTGCAGTCTGCTCCCTACGTGACAACTTTTACGGTTTTTCAGTAAAATGTATGAATGTGCAAGTTATTTTCTTCTATTCTACGATTTTACTTACAGAGATTTTCTTTTTCAAATTCGCACCAACACGAGTATCCGCAGGCCGCCGATAGATGGTGTGACAGGCGAATACTCAAAACATCACTCTGAATTTTATGTTTGTGAACGGTCCTTGGATCATGAACACGGTGCTCCCAGATGTTCGTTCTGAATCGTAGTAGCTTGCCACGGTGGGTGAGTGGATATCGTGTCGGTCTACTAACCCCAAGATTGCAGGTTCGCTCCTGGCCGTGGTAGGTGATTTTTGAAAGGCGGCAAAAATCGATACGCATGTCAAAGAACCCATTTGAATTCAGTAGGCCGAGTTCATAATGGCAAAATTAATCTCGGGAGTTTCCGCCAACACAAAGTTCCTCATTTCTCTACTAGAAAGCGCTATAGTGTTCAAGGAGCTTAGATATCTAACATCTAACCTCCTTGACTTTCATAGTCAAGGGACAACGAAATTCGACATGCAAGCTACCCTCTGGGTGTCAAATAACAAAGCTTGCACCCGGCATCCGAGGCCATACGATATTATTATTATTATTATTATTATTATTATTATTATTATTGAAATGAAAATCCACAGCCTGCTTCCAGTCTCCGACCGGGTCAGGAATGGAATGAATGAAGCCCCTATCTAGCGGCGAGGATATGAACTGTGCCGGCTGCCGAGGCCTGACGCACTCCTCTGGGGCAATGTTTAAATGAATGACAGATGAAATGAAATGATAGTGGAGAGTGTTGCTGGAATGAAATTTCGACAGGGAAAACCGGAGTACCCGGAGAAAAACCTGTCTGCCTCCGTTTTGTCCAGCACAGATCTCACATGGAGTGACCGGGATTTGAACCACAGACCCAGCGGTGAGAGGCCGGCGTGCTGCCGCCTAAGCCACGGAGGCTTCTATTATTATTATTATTATTATTATTATTATTATTATTATTGATATGTTGTCGTTGAAACTGACGAGCCCAATGGTTAATGCTGACAACTAGAATGACAAATGTGGAAATAGCATTATTTCTTCATAATTAATATTCTCAATCTGTTAAAAGCTCCGGTTTCCTCTCAAAACAGATTTATTCAATTGCCAATGAGCTTCGCGAGGAGTACGCGAAGTGCTCGTACAGTGCAGCACGATGCTGTATTATTCACAGCAATCTGTGCACCGACTGTAAATCTCATGCGCCGTCTCACCGGAGGCTGTGCATTATACATGAGTACAAAACAAGCGAGGCTAAAAATAAACTTCACAACAGCTGATCACAAGCCATATGACACCATCTCTACAGCCATTCTTAACAGCTCAAACGTGAACTATTAGTTATTTCATCAGTGGCGTAACTGAGAACTGGTGGTGGGGGGCTTCGTCAAAATGTATATTGGACCCCCCACTCCCTCAAAGTCTGGTATCATGCATGTATTATGTGTTTCCTATAATTTTTGCTACTAGCATTACCATCGCGGCTTCGCCCGCGAAAATTTCATTAACACTGTACTTCAAATTTAAGGGGAAACACATAGCTTAAGGGGCCAAAACAAAATGATTTTGGTTGGTTGGTTCCTCAGTTTAGGGGCTGCGACAACGCGGTCATGTAGCCCTGTGTACTTTGGTCTGTGTAGAATTTGTCTGATAACTGGTGTTAATTGTGATGACTGTATTTGTGTGTGTGATCTGTTTTTAATTCAAGTAAGGACTGCAGACGATAATTTCAAGTAGTTCCTACCAAATGCTGCCGTCCACGACATCTAGCTGTGAACTTGGCTACTACTAGATGCCATCGCAACCAGCGCCTAGGGACGAACGTTGGAACTAACGAGCATTAATCAAATCCAACCTACAAATTTTGATTCGCACAAGTGTAGTTAGTGGAAGGTTCTTTTACGAGCCAAAAATCTACATGGGACCGCCGGTTTTACTTCCCCTCCGAAGGATGGCATACTGAGGGACTTTTAACGCTCTTAAAAAACTGTTTGCCATAGATACAGTACAACAATTACGTAAATTTCCAAGGAAATACACACTTTTTGTCATTAGAAGAACAAAGTATAACATTTTCAAAATTCTATTCATAACTATTTGTATCCATTTTTAAAAATTTGGTCCTTGCTTTGTGCTGATATTCACAGTTTCTTTCATATCTCCCATGTTTATAGGAACATTTGGACTTTTCGTTTCTTAAATGGGTGTTAAAACTTCGGTTTCAACATGAATCTCACTCAAACCTTTGTGACTTTAATTAGTTTATCTATGAAAAGTCAAAAATATATTCTTAGTTTGCTAACAATAAAAATGAAATGATAGCACTTAATTAATTAATAATGTGGAAATGTGAGAGATTCATTTTGTAGCTGCAGGTATTAACACCCATTAAAAAAGAAAAGTCGAAACATTCCTAAACAATAGGAGATATGACGGAAACAGTGGAGATCAGCACAAAGCAACAACAACATTTAAAAATTGGATAAAAATAGTTATGATTTGAATGTTGAAAACTTTAAACGTTATTAATGTATTAAAGCGCACAATGTGCATTTATACAGATTTTGTAATATACGATGGGCATACTACATTGTTTTACACTTAATATTTTTCTACCCAAATGAAGTACATTACATATTAGTCGTTACGTCCCCCTTCTTAACATAACCTCCTTGTAGTTTTATGCACTTTTGCCATAGATGTGTTAGTCTGACCAGACCTTCCTGAAACAATTCTTTCGGAGTGCTTCGTACCCATGCCTTGACAGCTGTGTCAAGTTCTGCAAAATCCGCAAAACGGCGACCATGTACTGGAAGCATAGGGGCAGTCCACCGCCAAAGAAATGTCGAACAGTGTGACTGGCGACAGTGTTCTGGGACACAAAGGTTGGAATTGGGGGCCACGATTAACAGTGCAGCATATGTGGCAACCATTAAGCGCTTACGTCGTGCCATTCAAACTAAGCGGCTAGGACAACGGGCTAAAGGTGTGTTTCTGCAAGATGACAATGCCCGCCCCCATACTAGCCGATAGACCACCACTGCCATTGATCAAATGGGATTCACGCTGCTGCCACACCACCATACTCTCCCGACTTGCCACCAAGTGATTATCACCTGTTTGGGAACATGAAGAAACCTCTGGATACAGCTATCAAGGCATGGGTACGCAGCACTTCGAAAGATGGTTTCAGGAAGGTCTGGAGAGACTGGCACACTGATGGCAAAAGTGCATAAAGTTACAAGGAGATTATGTTGAGAAGGTGGACGTCACAACTGGTGTGTAATGTGCTTCATTTGGGTAGAAAAAATGAAGTTTAATACAATATAGAACGCCCCTCCGATAAAGGCTCACATTATTTTAATGTTCTAATCCTTGTTATGTTATGGACACTTTCCTTCCCTTGCAGTCTTGGGCATGGTATCTTCCGCAATGTTCGTTACACAATTCGCATACACTGTCTTCGTTTGCCTGGTGAAATATAATAATTTGTTTCGGCAGAACTTGTGGTGGAACCCATGAATGGCATAGGGTGTTATCACATGACGAGTTTCGTTGTTTCTCTTTCCAGTCGTCCGTCATTATGGCGTCGGTTGAGTAGAAACATTTTCAGATGGAGTCGTTTTTATCTATTCGTATCTGGGGCGTCCTCTCGTAGGCCTTCGCGCTTGATAGGAGCATCTGCAGTCTGATGTCGTCAATGAAAAATATTTCTTTCGTTAGTAAATATGTTAGTTGTTTGCTTCTAATAACAAGAAGTGTGTTTGTTTCCTTGGAAATATATACAGTATAGCTAGCATTACCCGTCGCGGCTTTGCCCGCGAATATTCTAGTTGTAAAGAGTACACTTAAAAAAAATCTCAATCATGAATGCTATGACTGATTTATCCTTGGTATGAATAATCAGACTTTATCAATTCAGCTACTGGTGCAGTGGTTAGGGGGTTGTCATTCCTTCATAGGTATATCAGAGCGAAGTTAGTTTTCTGGGAATATCACAGACACTGTTAATTTAAGGGCCTTAAAATGTGGTTTTCGGAGTCCCTTTATAGTCGGGTGAAAAATACCTTTCGTACCACACTCGCACGTGAAAATTGCGTGAAAATATTCTAGAGTGCCCGTTGACCACCTTAAGCGCATTATACTGTATGTATTGATGAATTTTACAGCTTTATTTGGTTCAGTGATAACCTTATAACCGTCTGGAAACTTTCACAATAATGTAATAATAGGAATTTCATTGCGTCTTACATAAATAGATGGACCTGTGAGATTCTGTTACCATGGCTACCGTGTTGCATTCTTTCATTATTTCATTGTAAATTTACATGTTTTAAGGTATTTATTTAATTGTGAGGCATTTAAAGAGTAAGTGAGTGTGTTTCGCTTACACATTGGGTTATGCTGAACCTGTAGGTACCCCATATGTGTAGGTTGGTGTTAATGGGACCTTATTTTCGGTACAAAACTGGAATGGGACCTTAGCAGAATAATATAGGGATGGATTGCTATACATGATGATGATGATGATAATTCTTGTTTTAAGGGGCCTAACATCTAGGTTATCGGCCCCAATTTGCTGTACAAAATCTATGACAGGCACGGTTATAATAATGAAATCGATTTTGTTTTGATTTCTTAAGCTGTATCGTATGTTTCCCCTTAACGACGACTCGCTCATCAGTGCCACGATTTATTTGTATGTAGTTCAATTTTGAAACAGCCCGATTTACGATACGATACAATACGATACGATCGAAAATAAATGTAAGGAAGATTTTAGTTTTACGTGACCGTTAAATTTGAGATCATAAGCCACGGGACCTCCTTTCTACGTGGAATCCGAAACACAGGACATGACTTGCATTGAGCGGGAATCGACCCCGGTCTGCCGTGCTGAGAGGCCAACAGCTTGACCACTGTGCCACCACGCCGAAAATATGTGTAAGGCACCATGCTGAGCCTTCTACTCACTCCTGATATAGAGCACTTTTGTAGGCCGATTGGCTAGAATTATATCTTAATATTTTTTGAACATTATCTCTGAACGGTATAGACAAATTCCTATTCTCTTATTATCATCAAAGTAAGGCTATTTTTTATATTTTGTTCTGTTGAAAGTACTGCAATACATTCCTTATCAGTATCGCCATAGACTAACATCAGCCATCAGCTGCAGCATATTACCACTACCACTGAGTGTGAGTAGCTATTGCTCCAGCTTTCACTTTGTCTCTGTTTTGTTGCCAGAAACTCATATAACTTCCCGTTTCTCCACTCTCAGAGAAGATTCAGGTACTACATTAGTATGTTTTTACAAGTTAAAGTTTTAATCGACTGATGCTGTTTTGACCGGGGAAGTTGCAGTCCTGTACACTAACCAGGTTCACTATTGGCAATGACTGAATTTTGTACGATCAAACGTTTGGCCAGTTCTGCTATTACAGTTGAAAGGTTACAAAATGTTTTCATCATTATATGCTACACCGGAAACTTATGCTCACGGATTTATATGTGCTAATGGAATGGACTTTAAAGGAAGTAGACGGGAAATCATGATAGACAACAGTTTGTGGATGAAACATCTGCGAACCTTTCAAACTACTCCAGCTATACGTGATCTCATTAGTGCTGTATCGAGTAAGACGGTGGATTACTACCCCTCGCTGACTCATGGAGCTTTTCCAATCGATATAATATTCCGTCCTCATGTCTCGTGGCTTAGTCACCAGAAGAAATGTCTTGCCCTGATTTACTGTGGTTGGCACTGTGCGGGTGTCTGACCTTCTGCAGGCCGCATTGCAGGAGCTAGACTCGTATTTTTCGCCTACTTTTCACATTTTGCAAAAATGAGGAAAAAGTAGACATGAGATCGATCCGGGCAAATGTATGTGTCTGTCCTTCTGTTTGTCTGGCTGTGTGTCTCCCCCTCCCCTATCAACTCTTAAACGGCTGCAGCAATACTCATACCAAATTTTGTTTCGATTACGGCTATCTATACCTGCATATCTCAACGCCGTATTTGAAAATGTCAGTGCCACCAACTGCTGAAAAATGTCAATTGAAATTTGAGCTCCATGTTGGATATCTTGGATGGTATGAATGGGAGCTATTTCAAATTTGGCACACGTCTAGATAATAATATTTCAGTTTAATTTTAGGAGGCCATACATGGCAGTGTTGCCAAAATGATTATAAGCCTGCTGATAGGTCCAATTTTTAAATGCATATAACGTCTAAACTATCAATTGGAATTCAACCAAATTTTGTATGTGCTATGTGTACCATAACAGATATATGACTATGCATATTCTTAAGAGCAACCAGGGCTGCCAACTGTTAATAAATGCTGTCTCTATTTTTGTTACCCTGATATCAGTATATCAGGAAGTATGCAAGCCAATAGCTCTAACCAATGCACACGTATAATACCTGGCATTCTAGATTAATTTGGAGTAAATAATGTACGTCAGTGCTGCCAACATGATTCTAGGCCTGCTGATAGGTCCAATTTTAAATTCCATGTAACTTCTATACTAACTAATGGATTTCATTCAAAATTGGCACAACAATAGGTCGTATTATTTCAGATTATTTCTGACCAATATATGCATGCCATTGTTTCCAACATGATTTAACGCGTTTTGTTAGATCCAATGTTTAACTGCATGTAACGTCCATGCTATCCATTGTACTTCAAGCAAATTTTGTATTCTGTACCTTAAGAGATGGAACTAAGAATATATTCAGCCACCAGGGCTGCCAACTGCAGTGCTCTATTAGGCTACATTATGCCAGGTATACGGTACTTCGAACAAATTTGAAATTTCTCTGTTACCAACTTAATTTCGTCATTATTCTAGATAGATCCATATAGATTAACCATCGGCATGAATCTTTAATTTTAAGACAAGTAGGCTCTTTAGTTCGTCACGGAACTTCTTGTTGTTCTTCTTTTCATTTACTTTATTTGCAAATGGGGGAGGGGGGGGGGGGTAGTTAATTCCCCGGTGGCAAATCGTACAATCGCAACACTAATATCAAACACACTTAATGTACCCAAGTCTCGATTTGGGAATTATAGTAATTACATCGCAGTGTTTACTCAAAATGTGTCTTCTCTACGTGTCAATATGTTTGAGGAAGACTGTGGCCAATACCTTGATTGATAAAATAATATTTCCCATAATCTGTACGCTCCCAGACTCAGGCGTGGATCTAGAGTTTGGTTTGGGGGGGGGGGTCAGAGAATCGAAATTGATAAGAAAAATGGTATCACTAAAAACGCAATCACAAAATAACCAAACGTACAAAACCAGACCAATTTTTTTGCAAGCTACATGGATAGAAATTTGATGCGTTTAGCGCACCAAAAATATTCGTACAAATTGCAACGGCGTGTTTTGCGACTTTTACATCGAGCTTCGAGAAAAGGATCAAGGTACGTTACAGTTTCGGCAAGTCGAGTTGGTACCGACAAAGGGAGAAAGTCACAGCTTATATTGCCAACCAAGCTTGCGGTTTGGAGGTCGGCAAAAATTTTTGGTGCGAAAATAGCCCCAGTTTCCTATCCGTGCATTGCTGCACATTCATCGTGACATCACTATAAACATCGATTCGGTAATCACAAGGTTTGCTAAACAAAATAGACGAGTTGATTTTGTTGTATAACTAATAGTTTTTATACAAGAGGTTTGAAGTTGTAAATATGTACAGTTGTAACAGAACATAATAATTCCAATAAAGATAATTCAGTATTGAATAAAATGAAAAAAAAAAAATGTTTTTCAGTTAAAATTCGTTAAGTTTTATTTGTCTGGTAATTGTGTTTTCGTTTTTTGAGTTTGCAAAAAAAATTTGTCTCCGTTTGGGGGGGGGTCATGACCCCCGTGACCCCCCCCCCCCCCTTGAATCCGCGCCTGCCCAGACTTATGTCGCTCGTCCCGGAATTACCGTGTTTCAGTTACCTTGGCGCTACTCCTTGGTGAACCGATTGCGTAAGTATTAGGTATTTCAATTTTATCATTTTAAATGATCTTGTCGACGCTGGGGTCTGGCGTTACGTTACGTTACGGTGACGGGACGAAAATGTACCCAGTTGCACTTAGGTATGTGACGTCATAGTACTGCTTGGTGCATGTGTTCCCCGACAATCGCTACTTCGTTAGTATAAGACAAAAATCCCCTATTCTTGGATGTCACGGGTAATCTCGAGAACCACTGGATGGATTTTGATGCGGTTTTCACCATTCTGTAAAGGATATCTCGAGGAAAGTTTCTGTAGAAAATAATTTATGTATGGTCAAAGGAAGCCAAGCAGTAACGATTTCAGTGAAAAAGTCGAAAACAAACTTGGCGTCCGTGCACTTCTTAAGCTTATGCTAGGCAAACCGTTAAACATATCAATATACTATGAGCGTAAGAATTGGTCAGCATGAAAAGGTCTACAGAAACGTCCGCGAGAGCATATCTCTATCTTCAATACATCGCCCACTCTAAGTGTTTTTAGACTGGATGGAAGGGGCACGTCCCCGCGCGCTCTGGTGAGCGTGACGGCATCCAGCGCGCTTGACCTTGCTTTGCCCTTGGTTTGCACTTGCCGTTAGCGAGTAATTTGAAACAAGATAAGCAAGATAAGTATTATGTTGATAATTTTCTAACATGTCAAGAGTCTTTGGCTTCGAGCGAAGCGAGAAGCCTCCAGCCTTTCTAGCATTTGTCAGCATTTGTAGCATTTAAAATAATACAAAGTCTAGTTTTTCAGACTGACCGTCACTTTTCTTTTTAGAAATTGATTTGGAATAGGTATTATTGTTCATATGTCAATTATAGCGAGATTATTTTATCAATCTGTGGCTTCTGTATATCTCAATGGAATACATTAACTGTATTACCCTTTCACGAATTGATTGCCGGCGGTCGAGATAGGAACTATTCTTTGTTACTTGCGTCACACGTCAGCCTGCTTCGTTGACAGGTACAGTTGCGCAATTAGGATATGACTCAGCTCCAGTAGCCTCTGTCATGAATTAACTGTTCGTGGTGACATGAGCTCTTGACTTAGAAGCAGAATGCACTCTTAACTTCACTGTGTTCCCCGCTTCGCCCGCGGGGCTGCTGCTACAAAAAACAAGAAACACTGGCTCAGCCACGCTCAGCCACGCTCAGCAGCAATCAAATCTTAAATGAGTAATAGTAAGATTGTAACCGACAGCGGTAGCTACGCTTGCTAACGCGCAGCGCTAGGCCATGGGGCCAAGCTATCTGTGGACTTGGTAGACGTGGGTTTGAGCCCCACCGTCGGCTGTCCTTGAAATGGTTTTCCGATGGTTTTCCGTGGATTCCCCTATTTTCAACTCCAGGAAAATGCTGGGACGGGACCTTCTGATAGGCCACGGCCGCTTGCTTCCACATCCTTGCCCAGTTACTATCATCTTCTTCCATTTAATTTCTCATTAACTCCTCTTAAGAGGTTGGCGCTAGGAAGGACATACGGCCGTAAAAACCACCTGCCAAATAGTCATTCATCGCATCTCATCCCTGACCCCACTGAAAACGGGAATAACAAGGTGTAGACATACAAGATTGTAGTTTTTTAATTCGATCATTCTATGTTATTAATCTTCTTAGGTACTTCAGTAAACATTGAACATTCTATAATTCTATAACTTTAATTTCTTAAAGTTAGAAACAAGTAGTTCCGTGAAGAACTAAATAGCCTATTTTCATATATCCTACTTATATTAATTGCCTCTATCAACATACAATATTTCAGTTTGATGGCTGTAATAAATTCGTATATATTGAGAACCGTCAGATGGTCGCCATGTTGGATTTTTATATATGTAGGCCATAGAGTTATGCACTATTAGATGACTATTATTGCGTAGGTTCATTATTCAAACATTCACTTTGATCGCATGAATAGGACATAATAAATAAAAACTTAATTGAAAAATTTCGCACAGCCACCATCTTGAGGTTTTGTAAACAACTGAACTAAATTAGATTTCAGTGCATTGCAATGTGTATAAACATTTGCTGTACCATGTTTCACAGTGCCTGGATAGTTATATCGGGAGAAAAGTCTATTTAAATGTTTAAACTTCGCTTGGCCGCCATGTTTGATTTGTTCTTAACATGTTTGTGAAAGTCACATAGGGGAACTTCTAGTAGTGCCCTTTATCACCGTACAAAATTTCAGGGTGATATCAGTAACAGTTTCGAAGATATAGAATGCCGGTGAAATATTTCGCACAGCCGCCATGTTTGATTGGTGAGACGTAATAAATTTTCAAGGGCACGGTTGGGATCGGACTAAATAGTGCTATGTCTTTACCGTGTTTCATTGAAATTGCTCCAGCCGTTAAGATTTTAATAGACACACACACACACACACACACACACACACACACATATATATATATATATATATACACGGTACACACACACACACACACACACACACACACACACACACAGACAAAAGGTGATCCTTCCATAAATGAAAATATGCCAAAAAAAAAGATTAAAGGACTATTCTAGTTGATATAATGAAGATGGGCGTATATTTGAATGGTGTATGTGATAGATTAATTGCGCCTGGCAGGGATAGTAGTCTGGTTGCGCCCAATGGAAGGTCCACGGCTACCTCCTTCCCAGTCTTAGCTAACGGGGTCAATGGCCACGATGTCCAAGCCCCTGAATGTTAGTGTCTCTGCTCAACGCCGAGTAGAATCCCGCTCGATTTCCGCGCTAACGAGACATGAATATTCATCGTTATATCTCTCGTATTCTGTATTTACATAAAGCGCTCTCCAACAAATCCGATTAACTTTCTTCTCGCACGCGCCTCTCTGGCTCAGCTCGTAACTAATGCAGAGATACTGCTTGCGTAATGTCGGGGTCGGATCGCAAACCACTCTGTTAGAAAATTAGTAAGCTGCTTCATTCGTCTCTCGCGTGTGGTCTTGGCCAATCAGGAAGAGCTGGGGGGCAATGTTAATGGCATAACAATAAAAATATTTTTTCCCTTTTTTTTTCATTTCATTTATGAAACAAGTAGTTCCGTGAAGAACTAAAGCCTATTTTCATATATCCTACTTATGTTAATTGCCTCTACCAGCATACAAAAAACTCAGTTTGTTTGCTGTAATAGATTCGTAGATATTGAGAACCGTCTAATATTTCGGATGGTCGCCATGTTGTATTTTTATATATGTAGGACTTACAGTTATGCACTATTACATGAAGGGTATTGTGTAGGTGTAGTATTCAAACTTCAATCGCATGATTAGGACACAAGAAGTAAAAGCGAGATTTTAAAATTTCGGACGGCTGCCTCTTGTGGTTATGAAAACAATTGAAATAAATTAGATGCCCGTGGATTATAATTTGTACAAACATTTACTGTGCCGAGTTTCACTGCACTCGGATGGTTAAATCGCGAGAAACGTCCATTTAAATGCAGTTCGGGAAAAACAGTCTAAAATCGCTTGTTTCTTTACTTGTTTTCTTATTCAAATCCTAAAAGTCGCCCCAGTGGTGTCATGTCATCGAGATGATATGGCCACACATAAGCCACAAAAACCTACAGTCTCTCGACAGAGACAAGGCCAGATACGTAAAGCGAGCTTTCTGCATTTCCTAATTCACGCCAACCCGACTTGCGTACCAGCTAGCAGGTACTAGACTTTAATTGAAGATGTAATGACTACCCACAACCTGGCATCAACCCCAGCCTCCACAAAATTCCTTGAGGAACAACTCCTGTAAACAGAAGAAATAAACCCGGAGTTCTATCGAACCCCGGCCATGATCAACCAAGAATGGAAAGAAGCAAACTTCGAGCTACGCCACATCTACACGAGAGGCGCAATACATGGGTTTCATCATCGAATCTGTACCAAGACGGGCTTTCATTGAACCATCCATAGACTGTGTGTGTCTACACTGCCCACGGTATCATCTGATTGAGTGCACACAGAGAACATCACCTCTGTCCCACTATGCAAAAGACTGAACGGTTGCTATATTGTGTAACATGATCCTACTTACTGTAGGGCCTTTGGCTGCAATAAATTGTATTAACTATTACTAATATCACGCCAATCAATACAAATTATTCAAATCCTAGCCAAATTAACTTCAGGCGATCTTTGATTTTTGAAACATCTTCACACCGGGAGTAGTTCTAAGGGCTAAAGTGAAACTACATTGACTCACACTAGCGTTTATAGTGGTAGATAAAGCAAACTGCTAATCTAATCGACCGGATATGGTTGACTTTCCAATGAACGATCATCAGTCTACCGCGTGTCTTCATGCTGGCACCTCGTAAGAAATTTTTACGTTTGGAAAGGTTATCGTTATCGTTTTACCCTCCAGGGTTGGCGTTTTCCCCGGACTAGCGAGGGATCCCACCTCTACCGCCACCGTCCGGGTTCGATTCCCGGTCAATGCATGTGAGATTTTCGAAGTCAAATGCCATGTCCTGTGGTTCGGATTCCACGTAAAAAGGAGGTCCTGTGGCTCATGATCTCAAGATTAACGGTCACGTTAAACTACAAGCTTCCTTTTTTTCTACCGCCACTAAGGGCAGTGTCCTGGAGCTTGAGACTCGGAGTTGAGATACAACTGGGGAGTGTGATTAGCACTTCGCCCAGGTGGCCTCACCTGCAAAGCGAACAGGGGCCTGATGAGGGGATGGGAATGGGAGTGATAGACAAGTAATGGGAAGGAGGCGGCCGTGGCTTGCGTTAGTTGCCATCCCGGCATTTGCCTAAAGACGAAGTGGGGAAACCACGGAAAACCACCTCGAGGATTGATGAGGGAGGAATCGAACCCACTCTACTCATTTCGGCCACCCGAGGCTGAGTAGACCCCGTTCCAGTCCTCACACCACTTTTCGAATTTCGTGGCAGAGCCGGGAATCTAACCTCGGGCCTCATGCTGACCACGGAGGCGACCTTCATGGAACGACTTGTTAAAAATAGTTTTAGGTAATAAAAATCCGAGTCCTGTTAATTAGTAATGCCGTTACATCTTCGTTACAGTAAAGGTTACTAGCACTGGCGTTCCAAGTAACGCATTATCCCCCGTTGAGCAACGATGCACGTTTCATATTTTATGAAGATCTTAACATTGTTTGACTCAAACATTTTGAGTGAATGTCCTAATGTTTGTGTAACTTCTGTCAGCGACGTTAAGTAGGTTAATTGTTTAATACACTTTTAACGAGCCGTGTAAATGTTCTTTTCGTGGAAAGATCGAATTACTATGGCTTTCTAGTGTCGGCATGATGTATCGCACGTGATTTGCCTCACAAATGCAAGGATCGATTAGCAGACCACAGCTCGACATGGACCCGTGTGGTGGTCGACTCCCCGCATGACGCTCACACCACGAATCGGCCTGCTCAACCATTTTCATTACATATCGCAGCGCAGCGGTTTCCTGTCCTGTGCTAATCAGTGGTATGGCGACGTGTAAAATTCAATTGTCAACATCAGAGTTGGCAAGTCACGCGTTACTTCCATCAGTACCGTTGTTACATCGTCACTGGCGTCACTCATTTTATGGTTGGTTGGTTCCTTAGTTTAGGGGCCGTGACAACGAGGTCATGTAGCACCGTGTACTAAGGGTGTGTGTAGAATCTGTCTGATAACCGGTGTTAATTGTGATGACTGTATTAGAGTGTGTTATCTGTTTTAATTCAAGTAAGGACTGCAGACGATACTTTCAAGTAGTTCCTACTTTAGCTACCAAATGCTACCGTCCACGACACCTAGCTTGCGGACTTGGCTACTAGATTCCATCGCAGTCAGCTCCAGGCGGCGAACGTTGGAACTAATATAGCATTATCAATTCTAAACTACAAATTTTGGCTTCTCAGAAGTGTAGTGTAGTAGAAGGTTCTTTTTCATGCCATAAATGTATGACATGGGACCGCCGGCTTTACTTCCCCTCCGAAGGAAGGCATACTGGGGGATTTTTAACGCTCTTAAAAAATCCGACAACTTCGGCCGGGTTTGAACCATTCAAAGTTCATACTATGTTTTTTCGTATAAGGGCCAAAAATTGTTTCTGTTCAGTTTTTTGATTGCACCCAAAGAGGTGGGAAAAATTGAGATTTTTATAGAGAAAAAATAGTACCTCCCTTAATAGGCACACTATAAAATCCGTTTATAATGGTCAATAATCTTCTAAAAATTACCTAACACTTTTGTCTGAAATAATGTTTGTTATGACCCACCCTTACACGAAGGGATGCTCAAAATGGGGCTTCTCGTATGCTAAACATGTGGAACTTTTGTAGGTAATCAACCATCGGCAAATTTAGTGAATTCGAAATATTTTACTTTCCCCGGTGAAATCTACCTTCGCCTTCTTGCTGAGATGGATTGAACTGGAGTCGATCTTGTATAATTTCCTCTGTAATGCCAATTTCACTAAGCCATTTGTCTTCATTGAGAGCGTAAGGTTGAGAATCATTTTGTTTCAGGGGCGTGGTGGCGTAGCGGTCAAGCTTCTGGCCTCTCACCAAGGTGGACTGGGTTCAATTCCCGGTCAATGCATGTGAAATTTTCGAAGTGAAATGCCATGTCCTGTGGTTCGGATTGCACGTAAAAAAGGTCACGTGGCTCATAATCACAAGATTCACAGTCACGTGAAACTACAATCTTCCTTCCTTCCTTCCTTCCTTCCTTTCCTCCCTCCCTCCCTCCTTACTTCCTTCCTTCCTTCCCTCCTTACTTCCCTCCTTACTTCCTTCCCCCCTTCCTTCCCCCCTTACTTCCTTCCCCCCTTCCTTCCTCCTTACTTCCCTCCTTACTTCCCCCCTTCCTTCCCCCCTTACTTCCTCCCCCCTCCTTCCCTCCTTACTTCCCTCCTTACTTCCCTCCTTTCCTTACTTCCTTCCCTCCTTCCTCCCCCCCCTTCCTTCCCCCCCTTCCTTCCCCCCTCCTTACTTCCCTCCTTACTTCCTTCCCTCCTTCCTTCCCCCCTTCCTCCCCCCTCCTTCCCTCCTTCCCTCCTTACTTTCCTCCCTCCTTACTTCCTTCCCCCTTCCTTCCCTCCTTACGTCCCTCCCTACTTCCCTCCTTCCTTCCTTCCTTCCTTTCGATGAGCCTGTCATTGTTCATTCTTAGAATGTGGCCGTAGAACTTCAATCGCCTTTTCCTGAAGGTGTCGGTGATCTTGTCAGCGTGCTTCCATTTCACCCACATTCCTTCTGAGCAGACTGGACCAAGGAATTTCCTCAATATTTTCCTTTCTTGTTTCTCTATGTTTTATCATTTTAAATGATCTTGTCGACTTCGTCGTTACGCTGGGGTCTGGCGTTACGTTACGTTACGGTGACGGGACGAAATGTACCCAGATGCACTGAGGTGTGTGACGTCATAGTACCGCTTGGTTCATGTGTACCCCGACAATCTCTACTTCGTTAGTATAAGACAAAAATCCCCGATTCTTGGATGTCACGGGTAATCTCGAGAACCACTGGATGGATTTTGATGCGGTTTTCACCATTCTGTAAAGGATATCTCGAGGGAAGATTCTGTAGAAAATAATTTATGTATGATCAAAGGAAGCCAAGCAGTAACGATTTCAGTGAAAAAGTCGAAAACGAACTTGACGTCCGTGCGCTTCTTAAGCTTACGCTGGGCAAATCATTAAATATATCAGCATGAAAAGTTCTACAAAAAAGTCCGCGAGAGCATATCTCTATCTTCAATACATCGCCCACTATAAGTGTTTTTAGACTGGATGGATGGAGCACGTCCCCGCGCGCTCTGGTGAGCCTGACGGCATCCCGCGAGCTTGACCTTGCTTTGCCCTTGGTTTGCACTTGCCGTTCGCGAGTAATCTGAAACAATATACGCAAGATAAGTATTATGCAGATAATTTTCTAGCATGTCAAGAGTCTTTGGCTTCGAGCGAAGTGAGAACCCTCCAGCCTTTGTAGCATTTTTCAGCATTTGTTGCATTTAAAATGATACAAAGTCTAGTCTTTCAGACTGACTTAATAAGAGATTTACCTCCAATGATTAAGGTTTCCGAGGCGTCCAGTGCTTCAGGTTTGATTACTGTGGTGTAATGTCTTAATTCAGCGTTCTTCGATATTGATATTTTGTTACATCTGCTCGAGAAAATTATTGAATCCTTCTCTAATTTTAAAATTCTGTCTTTGTCTGCCTCACGATTCAACCCTGACGGCTTAATTATTTCTCCTAAGTACTTGAATTTATTTATTTGATGAATTTGGCGAATTTAGCCTTTAGCGGTTTCCCGTGATAACGAGCGGAACCTTTCATAGGTGAGCTTTTCCATATTATTATTGCCACTGCTTTCTTTCTAAAAACAATTTAAGGGGTACTCTCAGTTGTAGTCTATAGAACATCACGATCTTGCAATTTTCGGCAATTTGTAAAGTCTGGTCATTGTTTGTGTTTGAATCATTAACTTTCAGCTTTTTCGATACCTCACAAAATAACAACACTAGCCTGCGTGCTTATAACAACGGAGTGCCGAGTTGCCGACCAAAAGAAACTGATTCGATACATCGATTTAAATCGAGGATTACTCGAAATATTCTCCAGCTGTTATGAACAGCGCGTTGACGCCAGCAGATCGATGAACTTTCAAGTCTGAAATTATATTTGCCGCACTAGATACAAATGTACCAATATTCTTTCTTAAAGAGTTTTCAAGTGTTCAAGGGGTACGCATACGCCCACGTTCTCCCTAAAAAAAGCACTGGTTATTGGTATTATTAGTAAATGTTCTTTGTTTTATGTGTTTGTTTACTGCGCCATTTAGAGACGCCGCGTGCCGGAATTTTGGCCCAAAGGGGATCATAAACGTACCAGTAAATTTACTGACACAGCTCCCTCACATTTAAGCACGCTAAAATGTCAACTGACCGCCCTGGGATTTGATCCTACAACCTTGGCCACAGCCGAACAAGATGCGAGTCTTAGGTGCTAGCAGTTAGAAAAGTACGTGAAGTTTGAACTTGACACTAGCAGAGCTGAACTTGACACACCTCTACCAGGCCCGACTGAGAGCTGGGGATCAATAGTGAGCACCCAGCCAGACCAACGCCCTTACTGGTCATTCACATTACACCCTGTAACTGTTAGCTACAAGTACCTCAGGGACCCACAGTCATTCACATTACACCTTGTAACTGTTAGCTACAAGTACCTCAGAGACCCACAGTCATTCACATTACACCCTGTAACTGTTAGCTACCAGTACCTCAGAGACCCACAGTCATTCACATTACACCTTGTAACTGATAGCTACAAGTACCTCAGAGACCCAGTCATTCACATTACGCCCTGCAACTGTTAGCTACAAGTACCTCAGAGACCCACAGTCATTCACATTACACCTTGTAACTGTTAGCTACAAGTACCTCAGAGACCCACAGTCATTCACATTACACCCTGTAACTGTTAGCTACAAGTACCTCAGAGACCCACAGTCATTCACATTACACCCTGTAACTGTTAGCTACAAGTACCTCAGGGACCCACAGTCATTCACATTACACCCTGTAAATGTTAGCTACAAGTACCTCAGAGACCCACAGTCATTCACATTACACCCTGTAACTGTTAGCTACAAGTACCTCAGAGACCCACAGTCATTCACATTACACCTTGTAACTGTTAGCTACAAGTACCTCAGAGACCCACAGTCATTCACATTACGCCTTGTAACTGTTAGCTACAAGTACCTCAGGGACCCACAGTAATTCACATTACTCCCTGTAACTGTTAGCTACAAGTACCTCAGGGACCCACAGTCATTCACATTACACCCTGTAACTGTTAGCTACAAGTACCTCAGGGACCCACAGTCATTCACATCGCACCCTTTAACTGTTAGCTACAAGTACCTCAGAGACCCACAGTCATTCACATTACACCTTGTAACTGTTAGCTACAAGTACCTCAGAGACCCACAGTCATTCACATTACACCCTGTAACTGTTAGCTACAAGTACCTCAGAGACCCACAGTCATTCACATTACACCCTGTAACTGTTAACTACAAGTACCTCAGGGACCCACAGTCATTCACATCGCACCTTGTAACTGTTAGCTACAAGTACCTCAGGGACCCACAGTCATTCACATCGCACCCTGTAACTGTTAGCTACAAGTACCTCAGGGACTCGCAGTCATTCACATTACACCCTGTAACTGTTAGCTGCAAGTACCTCAGAGACCCACAGTCATTCACATTACACCCTGTAACTGTTAGCTACAAGTACCTCAGGGACCCACAGTCATTCACATTACACCCTGTAACTGTTAGCTACAAGTACCTCAGGGACCCACAGTCATTCACATCGCACCTTGTAACTGTTAGCTACAAGTACCTCAGGGACCCACAGTCATTCACATCGTACCCTGTAACTGTTAGCTACAAGTACCTCAGGGACTCGCAGTCATTCACATTACACCCTGTAACTGTTAGCTGCAAGTACCTCAGAGACCCACAGTCATTCACATTACACCCTGTAACTGTTAGCTACAAGTACCTCAGGGACCCACAGTCATTCACATCGCACCCTGTAACTGTTAGCTACAAGTAACTCAGGGACCCACAGTCATTCACATTGCACCCTGTAACTGTTAGCTACAAGTACCTCAGGGACCCACAGTCATTCACATCGCACCCTGTAAATGTTAGCTACAAGTACCTCAGGGACCCACAGTCATTCACATTACACCCTGTAACTGTTGGCTACAAGTACCTCAGGGACCCACAGTCATTCACATTGCACCCTGTAACTGTTAGCTACAAGTACCTCAGGGACCCACAGTCATTCACATCACACCCTGTACCTGTTAGCTACAAGTACCTCAGGGACCCAAAGTCATTCACATTACACCCTGTAACTGTTAGCAACAAGTACCTCCGAGACCCACATTGCAACCCGTAAATTTTCATTTATTAGGCAACCCCCTACCTCTTTCGGGAGACCTCCCCTCTAAAACAGATTTGTTTTTCGTGGAACCGTTGCTAATCCTGTAATACTGGTTTCACCTTGCATGCCCATCAACTGGCGGAGAGCAAAGCGGTTCCGAAACTCTTGCATCACCCTTCTGAGAAACTACTTTGCTATGAACTGGATCTTACGACAAGCGTCACAGTCGCAGGGGGCCATGGGACATGTGACATGTGATCGCCAGATGGCAGCAGCCGCAACTTAACCTTGTGCAGCATTTATGTGGCCGTTAAAAAGTCGCAACTACTCAAAGTATAAGATAATAGCAACCGGCCGGGGTGGCCGAGAGTGCCAGCACGCTACCTCGTGCCTCGCTGGCGTCGGGAGAGCGTAGGTTCGAATCCCACCTACGTCGTCCTGAAAATGGTTTTCGTGGTTACCATTTTCACCACCAGGCTAATGCCTGGACGGGTCCTTTCAATAGGTCCACGGCCGATTTCCTTCCAATATCCCTTCCCTGACCCGTCCTGAAAATAAAAGTGCATGGCCATTGACTGCTTTAATAAAATTATTGTAAGTTAATAGCGAAATGTTCCACCCAACGATTTCAATTTATTTTAATAGGAAAGCCATCGACTACAAATTTCCACTACGGCTCCCAAAATACTGTAAAGAAAAGGAAGAAAGAGGAAAAACTAAGCCGAATAATTAAAATGTAGTAAAAACTTAAGTGACAGATGTCTTCGCTGTTACGCCCCTTGATCATCATCATCAAACTCAAATTTAAAGATTTGATTATTAGACTGAAATATTAATGGTAGTTCCCTCAGTAACTAACACGGCCTATTTTCATAGCCTAAATTGTATAATTTTTGTCATGACAAGAGTAAAATTCTCCTCACAATCATCATACAAGTCTCTACATAATATAGTCTAAAAACCAAGTCCCCGATTCTTGGATATAACGGGTAATCTCGACAACCACAGGATGGATTATGATACGGTGTTCACAATTCTGTAAAGGATTTCTCGCGGAAGGTTCTGTAGAAAATCATTCATTAATGACTAAAGGAAGCCGAGCAGTAAAGATTTCAGTGAATCGAGTCGAAGAAAAACCTACCGTCCGTGCGCCTTTTAAGCTTACTCTGGGTAAACCGTGAAAGATACCGGGCGAAGCCGGGGTGGGTTGCTAGTATAAAACGCTAAGGTGTATGTTTCACAAAGCTCAAGCTCCTAAACCAGAGGGAGTTAGAAGGTGTGGTTTGTGCCAACATCTCCCAAATCGTCTCAATAATACAGGAAACACCTTTCATTTCTCGAAAAGACAACGGAAATATATTTATTCGTTTATAAAGTGTGTTTAAACAAATGAACAAGACGATAGCCCCTGCCAGAATTAAGTCGTGTCCGGCCCGCATAACAGTAAAGCCAGGTGGGTGCTTTAACACATGCGAGATTTCTCGCATAGACTAAATATTTCTTACAGATTACCAATTTCAAACTCGTAACTCAAGCCGTTTTCTAGAAAATAAGCATACATATTAAAACTTTGGGATAGAAAAATGGGGTTGTCACGGTCCTAGAGCTTGCCCTGTTTTAAAGCAAGGCTGCCAACGTTGCCCAAGATACCTCCCATCAGCACTGGAAAACGTGTTTTCGAAGTCACTTGATGATCTACAATACAATGAATAAACCATTAAATAAATATATAGGCCTACCAGAGTATTTAGTTCGCTGTGCTGGTAGATTTATCAGCTTTCCCCGTCCTTACTTACAGTCTCTCTCTTAAGTTAACAGCCCTGGGGCTGGTTTGCAGCAACTCGTCAATCTTCTCTATTCTCCGCCATCCTCTTCAATTCACGATTTGATTTTGTGTTCGTGTCTGTCATTATCTGTGTGATGTATGCAAGTGGTGGTCTTCCTCTTGTGTTTTTAGCCTACTTTCGATTTTTTTAAAATGAAAGTAGACTTATGAGATCAACACCGGGCGAAAAATTGTCTGTCTGTGTGTGTGTGTGTGTGTGTGTGTGTGTGTGAGTGTGTGTACTCTGAATGTCTGCCCCCTCCCCCCTATCAATTAAAACACGGTGAAACTGAATTGAACGAAAATTGGTACAGAGGTAATACTAGCAAAGGGCACCTCATTGTCATGTTTTATATCGCCGCCATCTTGACGGAAACGTAATTGTGGCCACTCAAATGTTGAAAGCTTAAATTAAATTACGACCAACCTTATCATCTGATCTCTACCAAATTTTGCAACATTATACCCTTATGTACGAAGAAACTTTTGACCTAACTACAAGGTTATCAGCCCAAAATTTGCGGATTGCGGCCATGTATGTGTGCAAATCAATTCCCCCTATTTATTCAAATACGGTGGAACCGAATTGAACGAAATTTGGTGTAGAGGTAGCACTAGTAAAGGGCACCTCAGTGTCATGTTTTATATCGCCGACATCTTGACGGAAACGTAATCGCGTCCACCCAAATGTTAAAAGCTTACATTAAATTACAACCAACCAAATTATATGATCTCTACCAAATTTTGCAACAACATACATTTTTGTGGGAAGCATCTTTTGAATGAACTACATGGTCATCAGCCAAATAGTTTGCAGATAGTGGCCATGTATATGTGCAAATCGATTCACCATATCAATGCAAACACGGTGAAACCAAATTGAATGATTTGTTTAGAGGTAGCACTAGCAAAGGACACTTGATAATCATTTTAATATCCGTATAACACATTGTATTTCAACAAGCTACTACAACCAACATTCAATTATACTCCTTGAAAAGGACAAAGAGTTATAACATTACCCATGCATTTAGGAGAAAGTAGGCTATATGTTCTTTACTGAACATCTTGTTCCCTTCTAACATCTCTTCGTTGACTCTTGCTAGCAGGCTATGTCTGAGAATATGTCCAAACATATTTGCTCTTCTTGTTTTCAGACTCTTCATAAAGCTTCTACTTTCTCCTGCTTTTGTGAATACCTCTTCATTTGTCATATGTAGTATCCAACTGATCTTAAGCATTCTTCTCTAGTACTTACAGTAGTTTCATTAAAATGTATTCTGCCAATCAAAACTTGTTAGCAGAGTGCATTAGATTCCCACTTTAGACATCCTAGAAGTGGTTCTTATTTCTTAGCAGGCAAAGTAAAGGTTCCCATCTTATGAAAGACATACATTTAAGCAATGTCCTCAATTGTACCAGCAGTTGAAGGGATGAAGGGCTCAGAAAGATTTCAAATTGTGAGTCTTGAAGAGCTCCTCCGGCCTAAATGCGGTTTCGCTTGTTTCTTGACTCGTTTTCTTTTTGATTCAAATCTCAGCCAAATTAACTTCCTTACGAAATTCTTTCTTTAATGTGTTCCTTGGTTGAATACCCTCGGACATTTCTTGATTTCTTTGAAAATTCTTTACACTGATAGTAATTTGAATGGATTAACTGAAACTCTGCATTGACTCACACTAGTGCTTGTAGTGGTAGAAAAGGCAAGCTGCTACTCTAATCGACCGGATATGATTGAGTTTCCGGTGAACAATTGTCAGTCTACCGCGTGTCATCATGCCGTCACCTAGTAAGAAACGTTTAGGGAGTCCTTTGCGTTTGGAAAAATGTAGAAACAACGACATTTAATTACAAATGCACCAACAGTAAACGTTAAAATCCCTCAGTATGCCTTTCCTCGGAGGGGAAGTAAAGCCGTCGGTCTCATGTCATAGATTTGTGGCATGTTAATGAACCTTCCACTAATTACACCTGTGTGAAGCTAAATTGTAGGTTAGGTTAAACATTTGACAAACGCTCTTTGGCTCCGATGTTTGTCGCCAGGAGGCGACTGCGATAGCATCTGATAACCACTTCGTTGACGGTGGCGTATGGCGGCAAAAGTAGGAACTACTTGAAAAAATTCAATGTCTGCAGTCCTTAACTGAATTGAAAACAGATAACACACACTAATACAGTCATCACAATTAACACCGGTGGGTGAGTGGATAGCGTGTCGGTCTACTAACTCCAAGATTGCAGGTTCGCTCCTGGCCATGGTAAGTGATTTTTGAAAGGTGGAAAAAGTACGACACGCATGTCATTCGATGTTGGCATGTCAAAGAACCCATTTGAATTCAGTAGGCCGTGTTCATAATGGCAAAATTAATCTCGGGAGTTTCCTCCAACACAATGTTCCTCATTTCTCTACTAGAAAGCGCTATAGTGTTCAAGGAGCTTAGGTAACTAACCTCCTTGACTTTCATAGTGATTCAAGGAACAACGAAATTTGACATGCAAGCTACCCTCTGGATGTCAAATAACAAAGCTTGCTCCTGGCACCCGAGGCCATACGATATTATTATTTATTACCGGTTATCAGACAGATTCCCCACACACCCAAAGTAGACGGGGCTACATGACCGCGTTGTTGCAGCCCCTAAACTGAGGAACCAACCAACCGTGTTAAGGGTCGGCAATCGGACGAAAATGCAATAGGATGCTTAAGACATTGAGTTGCTTGCCTGAACTGTGGATTTTTCTTGTTGTGTCCTAAAATATTACTGTTCCATCCAGTAACTTTTAACGAGAAATTATTTTTCTCTATCTTCCCACTATGCGCGTTCTTACGGAAACCATTTTTCTCCAACCATACTCAACAATTAGGGTGGATTCTGTAATAAAATTTAATATGAAAGGCACGTTTAATTTTATTTTATGCCTTGTTCCTTATCGATGTTCTGCCCATAGTAATTAATTTGTTCGGGCGTTTTTCAAGTGGCACATATTCGTTATTAGATATGAACAGTACGTTTAAGGCCAATGGGACTAACTTTTAAAATCCGTATCATACAACCTCTGTCTAAAAAGTTCGGTGAAGGGGCTACATCACGAACGGATTGTAGGCTTACCTGAAACCGCCGTTACTGTCCTTCGAAGTAATCCCCGTAGATGGACTTCTGAGAACGACTGAACAAGTCCTGGGAACTCGTGGCATAGTCTTCTTTAGGAATAGTCTTCAGTTTGGGTCGTCAAAACTCTAAATTAAAAGGAAGAGAGAAGCGTGGATTTATGCAACCTCCCTTGCATACCTGATAGACGGGCTGCACTGAGAAGGGTGAATTTATGCAACGTTACGTGCACACCTGTTCGACGGGTGGCAGTGAGAAGGGTGAATGTTCCGTGGAATGGAATGGTCCTGAAAACCATCGTCACGGGTGCGAGACCTGGTGCTTGAGATTCGACCTCAAAGGCATGCGTCAAAGTATGGAGTATCGGGGTCCAGGATCGCCGAAAAGCCCTGAAAGGCCAGAGGTTTTCGGACATTTTGGACATGTAATGTGACGACCCAACTGAAGACTATCCCTCAGGAAGACTATGCCAGTGGTTGTACAGCCGTTCTAAGATGTGCATAACCATCCACAGGGATTACTTCGAAGGATAGTAACGGCTGTTTCAGGTAAGCCAGCAATCCGTTCGTGATATAGACCCATTCACCGAACTTTTCAGACAGAGGGTGTACATAGAACAACTTGTTGAGTCTAATGTTTCGAGAGATCCTTGTCAGGAGATCGTCGGGAATGATGCGCGCCGTTCCGTAGCGTGACAGGCAACTTTTACGACGCTCCTGTCTGTTGGGAAACATAACTAGCCCCTACACACACTGAGCAGCTGTTCGCACGGTCTGGTTCTGCGCTAATGTTCTTCCATTTTTTTCTTTTATTCATTTTTTAACACTTACAAGCAAGTAATAACACTGGACAACTCTTCATTTTAATATAATACTGTGTTTATATTTATGAGCTTTGGATTGGGAAATGATTGAGTACAGTAAATGTATGTGAGCAAGCAGAGCAGATGGAATCTTTCTAAATTGAGTGCATTTCCGTATACAACATTCCCCAGAGATACTGTGGTTCAAAATTATAATTCTTTCGAGGTCACCAACACGAAGGTTGAATGGATAATAATAATAATAAAAATATTGAGAAAGATTTACGGGCCAGTTAAGAAAGAGGGAATGTGGATAAAATGACCGACAATAGAACTATACAAACAGACAGAGACGATTACAAACAACATCAGGTAAAGAAGGGCAAAATTTTATAGACGCATAGTCTACTTAGGGTGAACGAAGACAGAGTGAGCAAGATTGTTTTAAATATAACTATGAATAGACTAGTAGGCTACAATGAAAACCAATTGGGTAACAGAAACCGTGGAAGACCTCAAGAACCTAAACATCTCTACAGAAGACATAGCAGACAGAAAAATAATACAGAGTAAAAACAGAAAACAGAAATTTGAGCAAACTTTCCAGGAGAAAGAAAAACAGGCAAGAAGTGGACAGAAGAGAGAAAGAGGAAGCATAGTGAATATATGAGAGGGTTTTGGGAAGGAAGGAAGGAAGGAAGGAAGGAAGGAAGGAAGGAAGGAAGGAAGGAAGGGAATTAAATTTGATTAAATTGATTCTGTTTTAACGCTCTACTTAAGGGGGAATCAACGATGATAAATAATAATACTCTAATAATAATAAGAAGATGAAGAAGATGAAGATGAAACTGGAACCGTTTGACGAAGGAAGTGTTCGAGTACATTGCAAGACTGATGGCTACAACGAAATGAGTAGAAGGAGTCAAGAAAGACGCGGTTGAAATTGGAATTACTGCCGCCGTGATCCACAACAGGAAGATGTTTCGAAGTCGCATTGACAGCGTTAAGACATTTAAGGTCAATCCACCAAAATGTAGGCCTAAATTGGTAATTTCTGTGGAGCAGTGGAGGATTCGAAGTGATAGAATGAAGTTCTGGGAGGAAAAGAAGCCTTCGGTTCTATGCGGTCCATAGCTGGCCAAATTCGGAAACAAATAATGATAATATTATATGCATCAGAAACCCTAATCATTGGAGGCAGATCACTGACTAAAATTTTAGAAAAATAAGAAAGGAAAATCCTAAGCCCAGGGTGCAAAGAGGCAGTGTGGAGGTCTCACGAGTTATACCAACATTCCGAGAAAATATCAGACACTATTAGAAAAATACGATTAAAATGTATGGACATATTCAAAGAATGGACATTGAAAGGTTTACTAATAGTACATTATGCAACGAGCCTATAATGGCAATAATTAAGACACGAGTATGTTTTTAAAACATTTTAGGCGAGTTGCATACGACTGTTTATGTTCGACGATAATTATTATAACTATTTTATGTTTGGACATAAATATTCATAAATATCTGCCGAGATTTTGCCAGTTTTATGTACTGAACAGAGCACACGAGACGCACAGAATGCCTTGTATTTGACCATGGCCTCCTCGATTACCCTACTATGACACTAGGCCAGGCAGTGAAATTTTAAATTAGAAGGCCGTGGAACTCAGCGCATCTAATTATCTAATTGGTCAAGCAACTGTTTCTTGAGCTCTGATTGGTGGGAGAAACTGTTTCATAATGAAAAATAGTGTTATAATGAGCCTCATTATAGTACATTTTCTGACATATAATAGTCAGGGTCGAACATAATAGTATATTATTAATCCTCCTCCTCATTAAAAGCCAAGAATAACTGGGTAATAGAAAATCAATATGACCTTCAATAAATTAACGTAACACACAAACGTTTTATGGAGCAGGCCTAGATTCAGATTGTTGGTGAACAAACATAATTTTGCTGCAAACCCGGGTGAGAGCCGCTGTCTGCTTAGCTCAGCGGTGACGTTCTCGCTTGCTGTTCCCAAGGTTGCAGGATTGAATCCTGGTGCAGTCAGCTGGCATTTAAGGGCGCACAAATGCAAGGGAGCCGTGTCAGTAGATTTGCCGGCACGTTTTAAGATCCCCTTCAGGGCGAAATTCCGGCACCCCGGAGTCTCTAAAAGCCACAGTAGTTAAAAAGGACGTAAAACAATTATTATTATTATTATTATTATTATTATTATTATTATTATTATTACGAGAATAGAAGCTTTTGAAATGTGGAGTTACAAGAGAATGATGAAGATTAGATGAGTAATAGATGAAGGGGAATGGGGGAGGAGAGAGATTTCTGGCGAGTGCTAATGGAGAGAAGAGATCGACACCAGGAATAGCAAACTCAGTTTTGGTAGGATAAGAATTGTTCCAAGTTCCATGTTTTGCAGATGTTAGCTGTAGACATTTCTTAAAACTCCTTGTCACAACGGTAGAGAGATATATCTCTTGAGTCATTTCTTATAGTCACGACATCGTTTATCGTGCCGACTAAGCTACGTCCGATACATCGTAAACTGCAGTAAATTGTACGAGGCACGTCCAGAAAGTAAGTTCCGTTTGGTAATAAAATTAAATTGTGTACAGATACAGAAAAATTATTTATTGCACAACATTCTACACCTCTTAAACTACTTTTCCACATAACTGCCGAACTTTTGCAGGCATTTGTCATAGCGTGGCACAAGTTTTTGGATACCTTCTTCATAGAAGTTTGCCGCTGACCCGTAAACGAGAGTGAAGACTCCCCTGTAAGATATCCTACTGTTTGGCCACCACTGTTAGGCAAATTGCGTGCTTACCAGGAGAACTGCGTATGTTTAGGAGTTCTCCTGACCACATACGCAATTTGCCTAACAGTGGTGGCCAAACAGTAGGATATCTTACAGGGGAGTTTTCACTCTCGTTTACGGGTCGGCGGCAAACTTCTATGAAGAAGGTATCCAAAAACTTGTGCCACGCTATGACAAATGCCTGCAAAAGTTCGGCAGTTATGTGGAAAAGTAGTTTAAGAGGTGTAGAATGTTGTGCAATAAATAACTTTTCTGTATCTGTACACAATTTAATTTTATTACCAAACGGAACTTACTTTCTGGACGTGCATCGTATATCCAGAGAAATAGTCTAGTCATTGGAAATTTCTACAGTCAATAACATTTTACCTGAAGATGTTAGTGTATAGTTTGCACTCAAATGTTCTACAGTATAATATGTCTAAAATTGCCTCGCCCGCTCAAGCCATCAAAATGCAGGTATCGTGCATTTAAACACAGACTGTACGGTATTCAATCCCGCAAATCTAGACATACAAGATGGCATACCAGCTGTTAGGTTAGACGACTGTCTGAATGAAACCATTGGTTGCAGCTAGGTTAAACGACGGTCTGGACGGAAACATAGGTTGCTACTAGGTTAAAGACGATCGTCTGGGCGAAACCATTGGTTGCTACTAGGTTAGACGATCGTCTGGGCGAAACCATTGGTTGCTACTAGGTTAGACGATCGTCTGGGCGAAATCATTGGTTGCTACTAGGTTAGACGTTCGTCTGGGCGAAACCATTGGTTGCTACTAGGTTCGACGATTGTCTGGGCGAAACCATTCGTTGCTACTAGGTTAGACGATCGTCTGGGCGAAACCATTCGTTGCTACTAGGTTAGACGATCGTCTGGGCGAAATCATTGGTTGCTACTAGGTTAGACGTTCGTCTGGGCGAAACCATTTGTTGCTACTAGGTTCGACGATTGTCTGGGCGAAACCATTCGTTGCTACTAGGTTAGACGATCGTCTGGGCGAAACCATTCGTTGCTACTATGTTAGACGATCGTCTGGGCGAAACCATTGGTTGCTACTAGGTTAGACGATCGTCTGGGCGAAGCCATTATGCGCTACTACGTTAGACGATCGTCTGGACGAAGTCATTAAGCACTACTAGGTTAGACGACTGTCCGGACGAATCCATTAGGCGCTACCAGGCTAGACCACTGTCTGGACGAAGCCATTAGGCGCTGCTAGATTGGACCACTGCACAACAAGCAAGGGGGTCTGTGGCGCAAGCCCCAGGTTATGTTTGTATTTGTGTGTCAAGCCTTTTAAATACACAGAAATTAACATGTACGCAGATGTTAAACCTTTAGTTGCGTCCATGACGTTTTGGATGCCGCCAATTTGTGCATAGAGTAATGTTTAAATATAAAGGAGCTATACTACTCCTAGATTTTGTATTTATTAACATATTTCATCAACCAGCTTGGTGTAAAGATAACAGCATTTAAGATTATTTACGTGCTTAATATACATTTAAATAAAAAGGAACCCTTCAATTAAATCTCCCCTCGTGATACTTTATCTCCGTCCCTTCTCGCCTCCATTGACCTCGCAGCTCGCCTCTCAGAAGAGAGTTCTTTCAAAGAGAGAATTGAACGTATCTCGGGGCTAGATTTATGTGCACAAGTAATTTTCTCGGGCGTGATGAAAGACAAGTAGATGCTCCTTCCTAAAAGAAAGCTCGCTTCGTTTTATTTCTTCCCTTAAGTCGGCAATTTGCTGTGTGGGCGCTCCCTGCTTTTCGCCTATAGAAGCTTCCAGGCAAAGAGATGGTGGGGAGTACTGAGTGATACCTTAATTTTTAATTTATATTTCAAGAAAAAAATTGTTGGGAAAATATTCTTCAGAAAATTCATACAATGTTGAGCGAAGCAAACCCAATTGATGTGAAAAAGAAAGTTAGGCTGCTGTTAAACCAAAACATAGAATCTTAAGAGGCGTTCCCGACCAGAGGGGTGAACTCGGCATATTATTCTTCTTTTGTGGTTTCATCCAAACATTATAGATGGCAATAAATCAAAACTTTTATCACATTTTTCATTTATTATAATAAACTCGTGACATGAATAATAATAATAATAATAATAATAAGGGAAGAAAACAGATCCTAACAATTACAGGGGAATCTCCCTCCTGCTAGTGACCTATAAGATCTTATCCAAAGCACTTTTAAAAAGAGCGGAAAAAATACTCGACCCACAATTGGGAGAGTATCAGGCAGGATTTAGGAAGGGACGATCATGTATGGAGCAAATACTAAATTTAAAGAGCATATTAGACATGAGGAAAATCAGGAACTTGAAATATGTGGTTACTTTTGTGGATTTTAAAAAAGCCTATGACTCCATTGACAGAAAGGCACTTATTAACATTCTGAAGGAATTTGGACTTGATAACAAGACAACTGAAATAATTCAAGCAACACTAACGAAGACAACTTCCAAAGTTAAATTTAGAGGGGAACTTTCAAAATCTTTCAAAATAAAGTCAGGTGTGAGACAAGGAGATGGTCTGTCACCTCTGCTTTTCAATTGTGCATTGGAAAAGGTAATTCGAGAGTGGAGGAAAGCCATCAATACTAAAGGCGTTCAACTAGGAAGACATCCAAATAAAATCACTGTAGATTGTTTAGCTTTTGCGGATGACATTGCATTACTTACTGACTCACTGGATACTGCCCAAGAACAAATTAGAGAGTTGCAAAAACAGGCAGCCAAAGGCGGACTACAAATATCATTTGAAAAAACTAAGTTCATGACAAACATCACCGATGCCCCCAAAAGTATCACAATTCATGACAGTTCAGTATGTAAAACAAATTCTTTAAATACCTAGGAGAGTGGATAATGAATGACTCACAGGAAAAGACAGCAATAGAAAAACGTATGCATAAATTACAAAGGTGTTTTCGTATGACAAAAGATATATATAATAAAAAGAAGCTTATCCTGGAACACTAAATTAAGGCATTAACAAACAGTAGTCAGACCTGAAACTCTGTATGCAGCAGAAACACTTAAATTAACCAGATTTGGTGATTTAGACAAATTAGAGAAGACGGAAAGACGGATTCTGAGAAAAATACTGGGAGCTAAACGAAATAATAACGCAGAATATAGGTTACGACCAAATAGAGAGTTATATTTGAAATGTGAAAAATTAACTGATGTAATGAGAAAGAAAATTACAGTTTTTTGGGCACATCTATAGAATGGAAAATAGTAGACTATCTAAACAGATCTTCAACTTACTGACTAGTTACAATATGACAAACGCCATAATTCTGACAGACACAATAGCAAACAGATCACTCTTCAGAGAAGCTATTCAAAACGCAAAATTTCAAGAAAGGAAGAAACAAACAACTGGCAGAAAGTGGACTCAGGAGGAGAAAGATCGTCACTCTAGAAGGATGAAAGAAATTTGGAAACAACGGAAATTGAATACAATGGACAATAGCCAACGTTGATTCATCGTACCCTCCAAATGGGTTATTCGAAAGAATAATAATAATAATAATAATAATAATAATAATAATAATTTAATTCATTTATTAAATACTATTGGAAGGCATTATCATGGGACGCTAAAATCAAACGTTACAATTCTGTGGTGAGACCTGAAGCACTCTTAGGAGCTGAAACATTAAAGATAATGCGGAAAGGTGACATAAACAAAATTATGCTCATGGAAAGAGGATTGGTTCGATGCATCCTTGGCCCAAGGAAAACAGAAACAGACTAACATACCTCGACCTAACAAGGAAATATACACGAATGTGAAGAACATAATTCACACAATGCGCAAACGACGAATGTCATTTTTTGGGCATTTAAATAGAATGAATAATGACAGGCTAACAAAACCAATTTTTAATAAAATTTTAAAACTTAAATTCAACCAGCGTGGATTACACAGACATTAAAGGATCTTAAGGAAGCCGACATTGGCATTACGGATACATATAATGGGGATTTATTTCGGGACAACATTCAAAAAGTGATCTTCAGGGAGGAACAAGAAAGACAACGAAAGCAGCCACGGAACATTTAACAGTTCCGAAAGCAGAGATCAGAGAGGATAAAGCGAATTTGGGCAGAGAAAAAAAATACATGTGGCAAGATTTGAAGTATTGATTTTACGTGCTCTGTAATACAACTATTCTATTAAATAAATAATAATAAATACTATTGATATTATAAGGTGCGTTCAAAAGTAACGAGCCGGAGGCTGTAATGCGCCAACCGGTCACGACATCGGCTAATCGTGGCGTGTGTAACGAGGTGTGATTCCGACCAGAGCGTGGAAGGTCACAGCCCATCGCTAGAAAGCACGCGTGCACGCCACGTGAAGATACAAAGCGAGCAGCAGCATGCATCAATCGTCCAACGTTGCCAGTCGCATTGCGAACAGTAACATTGAGGCGTCAAGCAAAGAGTGAAGAGGTGTTGTTCTGTTTCTGATAGCGAAAGGAGTAGGGGGAACGGACATTCATCGCGGAATGTCACAAGTGTACGGCGAACACTGCATGTCCCTTGCAAGGGTCAAGGCGTGGCACAAGCGCTTCAGGGAAGGACGGGTGTCGTTAGCTGATGATGCCCGGTCTGGGGCACCCCCCTGCATTACCGATGACGACGTCCAGCTGGTTGATGCACTCATTACCCAGGACCGAAGAGTGACAGTGAACGCCATAGCCACCGTGGTCGCTCCACGACAATGCACGCCCTCATACGGCCAACACATCGCGGCACTCCTGCAGAAATTCAAATGGGAGGTTCTCGGCCATCCTCCATACAGTCCAGACCTCTCTCCCTGAGATTACACCATGCTTGGTCCCCTGAAAAGGGCTCTGCGGGGCCAACGATTCACCTCGGACGCCGACATCCAGCTGTACGTGCGGAACTGGATCACATCGCAGCCCAGGGAATTTTATGAGACAGCCATTCACCGCCTCGTGTCACAGTGGGACAAGTGCCTCAACAGCCAGGGCCAATACTTCTAACATACAGGTACTGGTTTCTGTAATTATGCCTCCGGCTCGTTACTTTTTGAACGCACCACATATGCATTTTACCAAGAATCAGTCAGCACGAGAGTCAAAATATCCCGGGGCGCCAGATGGGTTAAAGCTAATCGCAAAAACGACATCAAATGAAAAAAATGCTTTACTGATTTTTGGCTCAATGCAACAATAAGGATAGAAGGAGATTCAACTGGCATAACACATCATGTAAAATTATCTCATTTTATTCTGAATTTAAAATTGACTGCAAAATAAAATGCTCAAAGCAGCATCATTCATGTGTGGCGACCCACATTACTATTTACACAATTTACAGAAATTTTCCAACACATTGGACAATTATCTTTGGAGACACAAGTCTGATTATCAGTCCTGTAGACTGTGTTCCAAAATTATAATAATTATTTATGATTAAATCCAGTTCAAATTTAATTGTCTTTACTGGAAATACTGTAGTTCACTGGTTGAATTTTTACATAATATTAACACTCGTAGAATAATTGTTCATAGAATTTTTAACTTTCACTTATTTTTCCGGTTTCAAAAAAATATTGTCAAAAAATATTATCATCTCTGAATCAACACAAATTGTGTACACATATTAATAACAACATCTGAAAAGTATCTGACCCTTGAGCATAGCATCGAAGAACTGTGCGAAGCACAACAAAATTTATTGTTCTTCCGACCTTAAATGTTTCGAGAAGTGACTCGATTATGAACTTCAAGTTCCTAACAAAATATATGATTTCTGAATCATCAACTTGATCAATAAATTGTTGGACCATTCAACTATTCGATTTTCCACTTGGAATCATTATTAAGAAAAATATTTATATCTGTGGTCATTTTAATAATTTTCACAACTTGCAATTCTTGAACAGAATGCGGAAATAAGAATTGTAGCTTCATAATAAATTCATTTATTTCATGACACTAGGATTGACATCCTTCAAATTATTCGTGGTTATAGAATTATTTTTAATTGGCAGTGGCCCATTTTATTATTTTTATAAGAACACAATATTCCAACAACAACGGCAAAGGTCTTCCTCTGAAGAAGAATAAAATACTATCATGACAAATCCGGGTTCTAGCAAAATCAAAGTCTTAATGGAATCCGTAAACAAGATTGAAATAAGAACTGATGGTTTTTAAGAAATAACCTTTGGGTCATTCATACGACGCAATATGTAGTTCCAATACTCCTTCTTTAACACTGAGTCATCGAACCTGCTATTTGATTGATGCTCAAATAAAAACCTCCTCATTCCTGCGACTTAAACATGCGCACCTGGGAATGGCATTTCAACTACTCCACACACATAAATTTTCTTCCCAAAATTTATACAATAAATCAAGCCTCTGCTTATTATCAACACTGGAAGATTTATAAACTTACAAGTTTATTTTATTTTACCATTCAGTTCAAATTGTGAAGTTACCACACTTATGATACTCTCTATTTCACTTTCGAATGTGTGTCTACGTCATGATTTTATATAAATACAAAATATCCTAATTGATACAAATATCATTTGCTTCCAGTTTCATGCCTCTCCGTGTTATCTGAAAATATACTTTGCTCATGGCAAATATCAACTGTTCAACCCGAACTGTCATGTTGGTTGAATGCGGGCTTGCGCTAACCACTATCCTTCGGAAAATCACCTGTTCCAAACTAGAAATGATTAAACTACTTCATAAGCTCTCTCTCTCAATGAATGTGATTATTAGAAAATATAATATCCAAGAATTATTTAGAAAAGTTATGAAAATTATTATTATTAGTGGATTATTATTATTAGTTATATTATTTTAAATATGTTTAATTATTATATCATTATGTGCCGGCCCCGTGGTGTAGGGGTAGGGCGCCTGCCTCTCACCCGGAGGCCCCGGGTTCGATCCCCGGCTCCGTCAGGGATTTTAGAACTGACGTGGGGGTTGGAACGGGGTGCACTCAGCCTCGTGAGGACAATTGAGTAGCTGTCTGACAGTGAGACAGTGCCCCGGTCACGAAAACCAAGATTAACGGCCGAGGGGACCCGACGCGCTGACCACCGTCACCCCAAAATCTGCAAGCCAATTGGCTGGGCAGCGGTCGCTTGGTAGGCCTAGGCCCTTCAAGGGCTGTAGTGCCACGGGGTTAGTTTTTATTATATCATTATGTGAGAATCCACATGTTCGATTCTTCGAATATGGATAAAATCTCCATTCCTCAACAAAAATAATTATTAACTTTTACATTTACCTCGGCTGATTACCGTGATTATCAAAAAATATGGAACATTCAAATAAATGCTCGTTATGCTCGGTCATCGATCCTAAACTGTTCTGAGTGCTGAAAATACTCAGAATAACCCTAATGTGTCTTGCGTAAATCATTGCAAGATTTAAATACGAAGAAAAATAAATGTGTTGGTCATCTGCAGAAAATGAGTTTGTTCCAATTAGCTAGGCATAATATAAAATCAAATGTGGCTTACATTTCTCGTTGGTCTTGAAGCGTAGTGAACCTGGTCTGTACCAGATTTATCCAGATACATGCCCTATTGGACACGCACGTCTAATCCTTGTATCGGCCGCCATTATATACCCACAATCTGTCTAACAAGACATAGTGGAAATATATCTTGAAGTTGGAAGTAACTGCTGATCCATTATAATATTTACTTCTGTTAAAGCCATAGCAGTTTGCTTAAATGGGGTCTGATCCAAATGATCTATTCTCAAATACGTCAGTTGTAACATAACTCACGGTAATCTTTTCAGTACAAGAAAACACTGACAGTCTAAATCAATCAACGGCTGTTCTGAAGATCGTTCCCTGGGCATGGTTTATCACCATCTATCATGCGCGAAGCAAATTATAGTTTCCCTTTGTCGGCTAATGAACAACACCGTGATAGACAGGCCTTCAATATACTGAAAGATCGGAGAGGTTATCAAGTTACAATATATGAAACTGACTAATTGGATTAAAATATCCAAGTATATAATTATTATTACTGGACTGTGACAAAGTACTATGTAGACAAAGTCTAGCATATGTCCATATAGAAATAAAGTATTTCACCAGTGTCCGTAGAAAAATAACAATCATCTTAGTGATTCCTTCTGCCGGAAACTTACTATGTTCCACACGTATCGTAGTACTTTTGTAACTATCACAATTTAAAGATATCTTCGGCGTAGATCCGGCAACCATGTGCCTTGGCTCAACGTAGCAGCAGCACCTTGTCATGCAAGAGCTTGGTTCGAAGTGAGCTGATGATGCTTGGGCCGGTCGGCTTTTATTCAAAACGGTCGGGTCCACGCTGGATCACGCTGAAATTTGGAAATCCTCATATCTCCGGTGTCTCTGGTCCAATTCATTTGAGACTAAGTGCATTCTCTTTCATTTGGCCGTGCCAGTAATCTGATCCAAGTCTCAAGTCTCTACTCCATGGCTAACTATTTAATCAACAAATAGTCTCGACCTCTGCTACTACTCGCTACGTCATTTGACATGCTCTTGGCTGCACAAAGTTTCCATTTCCTTCTAGCAGTAGTGGAGCGCGATATTCAAATATCTCAACTTTCAAAAGCGGCTGTAGCCTTTCCCTTGATATCTAGGTGTCTGAATCTTGGAATACCCATTCCTAGAGTTGGGCACAATATATATATATAATTTGATTTAACATGTTAGGTGATAGTGAGAAAAATATTAATGTAAATAATTAAAAACACAAATAGTTATAATAATAAGTTTATGTTATGACTTAATATATATTTTGCTAATAGTTTTTAATGCGACGTATAATACTAATAATACAAAGGAATGCGTCCAATCGATTTTTCATACTCGACAGAAGATTCGCCTTCACAATATTAGATGCCATTGTGTGAGGGTTGAACAGGTCGTGGTGGTGGTTGTTGTTGTTGTTGTTGTTGTTGTTGTTGTTGTTGTTGTTGTTGTTGCTTATTTAACGGGCTGTGTGACCCCGTGGTCGTGTAGTCCCGTGTATTTGTGTGTGTGTGTGCAGAACTTGTGATAACCTGTGTTATTGTGATGGCTGTACTAGTGTGAGCATTTGCAAATAAGGGATAGGATTGGGAAGGAGGCGGCCGTAGCCTTACGTTAGGAATTGTCCCGGCATTTGCCTGGCGTAGAAGTGGGAATCCACGGATGGCTGAGGTGGGATTTGAACCCACCTCTTCTCAATTTTTTTTTCACGAGTCTTGAGTGGAACGCGTTCTAGCCCTCAGACTAGAATTACATTTCTTGGCAGAGCCGGGAATCGAACCCGGTCCTTCTCTGGTGACAGCCTATGTATAATATTTAGTTCTTCTTCTTCTTCTTCTTCTTCTTATTCTTCTTCTTCTTATTATTATTACTAGTTGATACCCGTCAAAACATGACTGTCATTGGGAAAATATTTACTGAAGGATTCTCTTATACAGTATGCATTCTTTGAACGATTACTTTTTGACACTGTTGCAACTTTTAAGGGCATCGAAAGATCGATTTGGCAACATATAACTGTTGATGACTGAAACCTCGATAAGGCAAAGAGACCTATACGTTCCAGAGATTCCCCTTGAGCTTTATTGATTGTGATAAAGTACGCCAAGTGAATTGGAAATTGGAAAATTGAAGTGTTTTATCGGAAAATGTTAAATGAAGTGGAAGGATTATAGCTATCTGCCCATTAAGTGATTTGCCTCCACACTCTAAAAGTTTGAGCCATAGAGCCACAACAATATTTCCCCCCCCTTTTTAATTCTCTTGAATAAAGATCTCGGTAAGACGCGGCGGAATCCGCCATTTCTCTGGTGGAATAGAGCATTTGTGCGCAAGCGCAGGAGCGACAAATAATAACACGTTTCTTTAATAATTTAAAACTATATCCTAACATATACTTTCCTTTTGAAGACACTCTGCAAATCTATATGCCAAGAGCTCTCGTTAGAATGCATTACATAGTCAATCAGCTAAGATGTTTTCTCAATCTCGCGGTAACAAAAATCACCTTAGCGTTTTAAATATATAGATTATTATATCACAAATAACACAGTTCTTGTGATCTTCGGCAAAAGTTCGGTGGGCTTACACAAGAAGCTTTGCTGGTTTTCAGTCACTATTCAAGAATTTCCTGACAATATTACAGCTGTCCTGTAGGCATATTGCTGTCTTCTCTGATGGATGTTGTATGGTAGATTCAGTTGGTGTAGAGCTGTTACTCCTGTAGCTTAGATTATAACTGGGATGACAGTGACTGCTTGTTGTTTCCAAAGGCGTTTTATTTCAGTTGCCAAGTCCATATATTTGCTGCAATTTTCGTGGGTCTTAGTTCTGATGTTGTTGGAGTTTGGTACTGCGATGTCTATGAGCCATGTGTTCTTGTGCACTTGGTCTGTGACAATGACGTCCGGTTTATTGGTAGCTATTGTCTTGTTGGTGATGACAAGAGGAATTCCAATCAATTTTTAATGAGACATTTTCTACTATGGGTTGTGGTTGAAGTCTGAAGTATGGCTCTGCACTCCTTGCATAGTTCTTGGTAGATGATCTTAGCTACATTGTCATGTCGGCGTACGTAGTACCTTTATTATTATTATTATTATTATTATGGCTTGCCATAATGGGCGAGTGGTTATCGTGTCTGACTACCAACCCCAGCTTGCAGGTTCGCTCCTGGCCATGGCAAGTAATTTTTGAAAGGCGACAATAATCACGACACGCATGTTATACGTTGTTGGCATGTTAAAGAACCCGATTGAATTCAGTAGGGTGTAGGCCGTGTTCATAATGGCAAAATGAATCTCGGATTTTCCACCAACACAAAGTTCCTCATTTCTCTACTAGAAAGCGCTATAGTGTCAATGAGCTTGGATATCAGAACCTCCTTCACTTTCATAGCGCTCCAAGGAACGTCAAATTTCGACATGCAAGCTGATCTCTGGGCGTCAAATAGAAAGCTTGCACCTGGCACCCGAGGCCATACGATATTATTATTATTATTATTATTAATAATAATAATAATAATAATAATAATAATATCATCTTCCTGTACCTGTTTCAGGCATCCAGTTCAATCCCAAAATTAAATGAGTAACGCCAATGACATGTATTGCTCCATATTGAAAAAGTGACTCGCATTTTTCGTTACCGTTAAAAGTAACGGTGATACAGTTCCTGAGTAATGTCGTTACCGTAGAGTATCGGTTACTAGTAACGTATTATTCCTCAAACCTGCTCGTGGTTTTGTCAAATCTCGAATGCTCTGCTCTTGCTGTTGGTTGGCAACAATGAAACCTTGAATGAGAGCGATAAATCAGCCTTTGATGAAGTTTTCAAACATTGTACGTTATTGAAGTTTGGCAAAAGCCATGTAACAGCAGTTAATTAGTGTCTGACTTGTCTGGCTTCTCCGCGCTGGAGAGCGCTTTCTGTGATATCTCTTGTTCAACCTCCATTCTATTTAACGTGGAGCTTCTCTCTCCGTCCTGTGCCCTGTGACAAACACATATATTCATCTTTTTTTAATATAATAAGTTAGTAACTAAAAAGTAACGTTGCATTACTTCCACCATAGTAACTGTAACTGTTAATTCGTTCGGTAATTTTTATTTCGTTCCTATTCTGGTGAATAATTGTAATTTCGTTCCTATTCTGGTGAATAATTGTAATTTCGTTCCTATTCTGGTGAATAATTGTAATTGCATTCCTACTTTGCTGAATAATTGTAATTTCGTTCCTATTCTGCTGAATAATTGTAATTTCGTTCCTATTCTGGTGAATAATTGTAATTTCGTTCCTACTTTGCTGAATAATTGTAATTTCGTTCCTATTCTGGTGAATAATTGTAATTTCATTCCTACTTTGCTGAATAATTGTAATTTCGTTCCTATTCTGCTGAATAATTGTAATTTCGTTCCTATTCTGGTGAATAATTGTAATTTCGTTCCTACTTTGCTGAATAATTGTAATTTCGTTCCTATTCTGCTGAATAATTGTAATTTCGTTCCTACTTTGCTGAATAATTGTAATTTCGTTCCTATTCTGCTGAATAATTGTAATTTCGTTCCTACTTTGCTGAATAATTGTAATTTCGTTCCTACTTTGCTGAATAATTGTAATTTCGTTCCTATTCTGGTGAATAATTGTAATTTCGTTCCTACTTTGCTGAATAATTGTAATTTCGTTCCTATTCTGGTGAATAATTGTAATTTCGTTCCTACTTTGCTGAATAATTGTAATTTCGTTCCTATTCTGCTGAATAATTGTAATTTCGTTCCTATTTTGGTGAGTAACTGTTATTTCGTTCCTATTTTGGCGAGTAACGGTTATTTCGTTCCTATGTTGGGTGAATAACGGTTATTTCGTTCTTATTTCGGTGAATAACTGTTATTTCGTTCCTATGTTGGTGAATAACTGTTATTTCGTTCCTATTTTGGCGAGTAACTGTTATTTCGTTCCTATTTGGGTGAATAACTGTTATTTCGTTCCTATTTGGGTGAATAACTGTTATTTCGTTCTTATTTCGGTGAATAACTGTTATTGCGTTCCTATTTGGGTGGGAGCTGACTGTTTATCGTTCCTATTTGGTGAGTGACTGTTATTCCGTTCCTATTTTGGTGAATAACGGTAACTTTTATTTCGTTCCTATTTTGGTGAGTGACTGTTATTTCGTTCGTATTTTGGTGAGTGACTGTAAGTCAGTTGATTCTATTCAAAGTAACGCACCCAACTCTACACAGTTCCTGAACGAGAACAACGTGTCGTGTGCCTCAAGGGACGTGATGGTCATCTCGGTTGAGTAATTCGGACTCAATTATCGAGACTGGATTCCGATCAATTGACTGGAGAGAATCGATTCGCAAAACTCGATTACACTATTATGGTTAATTGCAGAGGAGTGAGCATGTATGAAGTTCATTAGTTCTCAATCACGGCTCCGTAACGGGTCAACAACGGCGGTAAATGGGAGAGAGTAAATCGCGAGACTTCGTTATGGAACGCTATTGATATTCATAGGAAATATCGCTTTGAAGCTTATGGGTATTAAAACTGAAGTTTTGCATCAATATGGTGATTTCACATCAAGCGACTGTTCTGGACTTGTCATTTTTACCACATCGAGGGATCCTGTTCATTTTTATCGATATCCTCTCGCTCTTTTATCTTATTACTATAAAAATTGGTATCCGGCCTCGCAGAGTGAGAATGACACCCCTTCAGTGTTTGTTCGTGGAAATATATCACTTTTGGCTCTCGTGTACTTGACAGGGCGATTTTTTGAAACTTAATAAATCACTCTGTATGCTGTTTCCAGTTACTTTTGCCACGGTTATTGAGGCTAATTCCACCCAGGAAAGGCCACATTCGCAGTTAATTAGGAAATAGAGTAAATAAATTTTGCATCACTAGACGAAAGCGTTAGACGCCGTGTTGAAAAAAGGCAAGGAAATTGCAATGATGCCAACTTCAATTCACCGCATTAATCTGAAGCCACTGTCTGGATGATACCATTGATCCCTACTGTCTGCACGAATTCGGCATAATTGTTCTCTGCTTGCACCGATTTTAAAAGCTAGGAGTAGAGGTTTAGGCAGCGTGTCTCTGGTGAAGAGAATACGAGATGAGATGAGATTAGTTTCCGATCCTCAATCGAACATTGATCAACAAGACGTCTCTTTCAGCCGAGTGCTCGAGACAGTTGTGTTGGACGTCGCCCATGCTGTGTTTTCAATTTGTAGAGGGTCACTTCGAGACGCATGTCACGCTATCTAGCGTCTGGAAGTGGAGCTGTTTATAATCTGATGTGGCAGACAGCCCATGTCTCTCGCGAACCACTGGGGTGGAAGAAGGGACTGAGGGAATGCAGCAAAAAACAAAAACGACTAAAGAAAACGCACCAAGATGTGTGCTGTTTCCTCTCAGAATATTCCCAATTCTCTTGACGGCCAACCCAACTCCTCCGATATATTTCGAAATCTTGTTCGTCCAATGCTTCGCAAGAAAGGAACGCTGGATAAGAAAGAATTGGCTTCGTGGAGTTTTTCACGTCTCCTAAATAGGCAGACGTTGAATTCCAAACAGACCTGTCTGTTAGGTAGTCAGCCCGAAGGCTGGTTGGATCCTCAAAAAGTACCACCGTTAGGTTATGTGGGTAGAGACCCACAAAAACCCAAGGCAGCGCTATATTGAGGCGTACTAGGCAAGGAGAGGAGTGAGGTAGTTTGCCATTCCTTTCCTCACTGAGTCAGACCAGCAGTACTAAACCTATGAGTAGAACTTTTCACAGCATCCACAAGCACTGACTGTGCCCTGAATGTCATTACTGAGCAACACCCATACCTCAGTAGCTTCCAAATAATCACAGCCATGAGTGAGACTGATACATCGGAGAAAAGCCACATTTTACTCTAGCCTGTGCCAACAGACAAATGAAAATGTACTGCATTCATCAAGAGATGGCCACCAAACCGACCAAATGTACAAATTTCCAGTGGTCGTTGGCAAATTGCAGGTCATAGAGCCGCAGTTTTCCAAAAACAGGAAGGAATATTGTAGCTTTACGTGACCGTGAATCTTGTGATCATGAGCCACGAGATCTCCTTTTTACGTGGAATCTGAACCACAGGACATAGCATTTCACTTTGAAAATCTCACATGCATTGACCGGAAATCGAACCCAGTCTACCTTGGTGAGAGGCCAACAGCTTGACCGCTGCGCCACCACGCCCCACTTTTCTAAAAACAGTAGACATTTTCATAGAGAAAGTAAGATTTTTTTTAACGGTTTATTTATGTTCGACCCTGGCGAAATGGAAATATTATGTCAGAAAACTGTACTATAATGAGCTCATTATAGTAAAAGTTTTCATTATGATACAGTTTCTCCCACCAATCAGTGCTCAAGAAACAGTTGTGTGACCAATTAGGTAAGGATACTTCGCACATGCACGCAAAATCCAACATGTCTAACATAATTACATGATTTGAAAGTTCAAATTGGATATCGGATCAACCATTGTAGTTGCAATCCCAAACACAAAGACAAAATCAGCACGAAACTTTACGGTTACAAGAAAATACTATGGCATATGCAAGAAATTTATGAATCTACGTCCAGAAGTTAGCAACACAGCATCCTTCTATATAAATTACCGACTTGGAAAGTGCACCGTTCATATGTTCGAGTAAATAAACAGGCAAATATGAGACAAGAAATAGCACTGTAACTTAATATCCCCAACTCCAATTTTTACACAGCGCATTGCTTTCAAACGACATCGGTGACAATATTATTGAATGCTAGAGCTGGACGGCACTAGTCATCATGCAGGCTGTAAACAATAGCATTGCCAAGCAAAGTAAATGGTCTCTGCTTTCGAAGATCTTTGACCCACTCATGTGCTCTGTTCAGTCAGCAAAGCCAGCGCGCTCTGTTCACTAACTGAAGTAACTGAATCCCACAAATATTTATGAATATTTATGTTAAAACATATAATCAAGTTATAATTATCGTCGCACATAGTCAATCGTATGCAACTCGCCTATAATGGTAATTAAGACACTCGAATGGAAATTATAAAGCGAGCGTAGCGAGACTTAATTTTTGATCCATATCGGCTGATGAAGGGACCAAAACAATTAGGCATCGAAACATGTACCCAATGACCACAAATTGATCATTTATTAAAATTTAATTTAATAAAATTTTAATAACGTATGGCCTCGGGTGCCGGCTGCAAGCTTTGTTAATTGACACCCAGAGGGCAGCTTGCATGTCAAATTTCGTCGTTCCTTTGAACGCTATGAAAGTCAAGGAGGTTAGATATCTAAGCTCCTTGCACTATAGCGCTTTCTAGTAGAGAATGGAGGAAATTTGTGTTGGCGGAAAATCCCGAGATTAATTTTGCCATTATGAACACGGCCTACTGAATTCAAATGGTTCTTTAACATGCCAACAACGTATGACATGCGTATCGTGATTTTTGTCGCCTTTCAAAAATCACTTACCACGGCCAGGAGCGAACCTGCAAGCTTGGGGTTGGTAGTCCGGCACGATAACCACTCACCCACCGTGGCAAGCATTTATTAAAATAAAAGGTATTGATTAGGCGGAACTTTTTCCACATTTGGGCTATCACTAAGAATTACTTTTGAAAATGTTTTACATGGATATTTTGAGCCACTGTACTTATACTGGTGTGTTCAGAACGGAAGGATAAAGCACGTTTTGTGAATGGGAATTCCTTTGCACTAATTTCACACAAAAACTAGAATAAAGTAATCGAAATGAAACGTGTGATATTTGCATTACCAAGGCTCCTGTTTTAGTGGAAATTACAAAATATCATTTTAGTCAGTTTCTTAAAAGAATATGTAATTAACCCTCGGACACTAGCGCTAGTAATACATACAGCGTTACTCACGTGGGCTTCATAAAATGTAGCCCAAACTGTTATTTGATCTGATGGACTTGCACACGATATTTTTGGTGTTCAGTTTTAATATGATAAACTAGCATTACCCGTCGCGACTTCGCCCGCGAATATTATAGTTGTATAGAGTACAATAAAGTAACGCCTCAATCATGAATGCTATGACGTATTTATCGTTTAATTTTGAATAACAATGATAATTTGGTGCAGACCGTAAACAATCAGACAATAAAGACAGTATAACACAACAATGGCACATAAATATCAAAATCTCACGAACGTAACGTCCTCCTCAGTTTAGGGGCTGCGACAACGCAGTCACGTCGCATCGCATGTATAAAATTCGACTCAAAATCATAACACGGTTTCCGACCACAAACGTAAAATAGGAAATAAATGAGATACAGTATATTAAACACACTTGAGTAAACACAAAATCAATTGGGCGGCTTCGGTGGCGTAGTCGGTAGCATGCTGAGCTTCTATGCCCAAGATAGCGGGTTCAAACCCGGCCGAAGCCGTCGGATTTTTTAAGAGCGTTAAAAATCCCTCAGTATGCCTTCCTTCGGAGGGGAAGTAAAGCCGGCGGTCCCATGTCATAGATTTATGGCATGTTAAAGATCCTTCCACTAATTGCACCTGTGTGAAGCTAAATTTGATAGGTTATTGTAAACAACGCTCTTAGGTTTCTAAGTTCGTTGCCAAGAGCCGACTGCGGTGGCGTCTAGCAGCTGAGTTGTGAACTTAGCCTAGTAGTCGTTGACGGTGGCGCTTGGCGGCAAAAGTAGGAACTATTTGAAAAATTCTAAGTTGCAGTACTTAAATTGAAATGACAGATAACACACACTAATACAGTCATCACAATTAACACCGGTTATCAGACAGATTCTACACACACCCAAAGTACACGGGGCTACATGACCGCGTTGTCGCAGCCCCTAAACTTAAGAACCAACCAACCAACAAAATCAATTGACCTAAATTCATATGAAAAAAGTACACATCATAAAATTACACAAGTAAAAAACCTCTAAGCCCACAGTTTCTCCCTTTCACCTCATAATATTCCCCACTTCGAAAAACTCTTAGACACGTGTCTGCATATTTTTTAAATCATTAGTTAATATGCCGAGTATCACCTCCCCGAATGAAACCACTCGTGAGATATTGTTATTCAATTAAATCCACGTTTACCCCCTTAACACCTCTTTAGAACCCGAATATCCAAATATCCTACCTTAGTGGACGTTTTCCACATACAGCGAACATATCCCCAAAATTCAATAGTGTCGCTGGGTGATGAGTCAGTGAGTCAGTCAGGACATTTTCTTTCAATTCTTTTTCAGAATTTCACCCCTCCCCATGGGCCCCTTAAATTGGATTTATGAAAAAACGCTCGAACACCTATTTACTTATTTTTTAAGCTGATTTTTTCCCCGTTGAGTTTCAAACTTCTCGCGTATGTCGTTTAAGAGATACACGCTCCGTTAGGAGTCCTTCAACCCCCACTTTTCGCCCCTTTCACCTCATAATATACACCACATCGAAAAAACCTCAGAATGTGTCGTCTTATTTTTAATGATGAGTTTATATGCCGAGTATCATATCCCCCAATGAAACCGATCGGGAGATATTGTTATTCAATGAAATGCAGGTCCACTCCCTTAACACCCCTTTAGAACCTGAGTATCCAAAAATCCTTCCTTAGTGGGCGTTTTCGACTTACAACGAACATATCTCCCAAATGTAATGTTTCTAACTTTAATAGCTTTGGCTGGGCGATGATGAGTCAGTGAGTCAGTCAGTGAGGACACTTTGTTTTATATAATAGATAGTAGTATATAGAAGTATTCTAAGCTAAATCTGAGGATTTTATGTAGGCTTTTATTTGCATGGTGAGAAAATACAAACCTAAGAAGGAAAATCAATTGTATCGTACATCTTCGGTAAAACTGCAACAGAAATAAAACTAATGGAACTAGAACAGTTAAATTACACTGACCGGCAAAAAAAAAGTGGAACAGTTAAAAAAAGTAATATAAATTGTATAAATCTAGCCTTGAAAAAGATTTAATCACATTTTAAAAGCTTTTCATGCATTAGAACAAACATTTGAAACATCCGTCAATAGAAATTGATAATATGACATTTCTTAGGGTGGTTTATTACCACCAATTACCCCCAATCCTCGATGAGCCTATCTTAATGGTTTTATGGCGGGAAGCGGTCTTGAAGCGTTTAAGGTTTATGAGTGTTGCAGCTCGCTTATTGTTGTTCTAGGGATAACAACTGGCACTTGTTGAACACGTGTGAACCATTGTCACACATTTTAGCAAGTTATCCATTTGCAGTTCACAGTAAAACATGCCTATTAGCCGTGGAGAAGCTGCACAGGCAGTTGCATTGGTGGAGGATGGCCGCAGCTTCCGTTATGTTGCTGAGGTCATTGGATCATCTCTCGGTAGCATACATCGTGCAGTGCAACGTTACAGAGAGCTCCGAACATACGACAGGAGACGAGGGTCAGGCCGTAGAAGAAGCACAAGTGCCAGGGATGACAGATTTCTCACCCTCCAAGTTCTGCGTGATCGGCATACCACAGCAGTTCAAGCACGAAATCAACTGGAAAATGTCAGAAATGTGAGAGTGAGTGAGCGAACAGTAAGAAGAACGTTTGAAGAAGCTCATCCTTCGTCCAGGAGACCTGCACGTGGACCCACACTCGAACGGCATCACAGAGAGGCGCGTCTTCGCTTCGCAAGGCAGCATCTGGGATGGACCCACGAGCAGTGGGCCTCTGTTCTCTTCACTGACGAGAGTCGCTTTAACCTTAGATCTCCTGATGGAAGAGAAAGAGTGTGGAGAAGGCGCGGGGAGAGGTACAGCCCTGTTGCTTTCTCCTCCAGGACTCCATTTGGAGGTGGCTCGGTTATGGTGTGGGGTGGCATCAACGTTATGGCCCGCACTGAGTTGGTGTGCATCGATCACGGGACGCTCAATTCCCAAAGGTACATCGAAGAGATCCTGATGAACCATGTGATGCCCTTTGCGCATTTCATTGGTCAGAATTTCATGCTGATGCAGGATAATGCCCGCCCTCATACTGCTCGCTGTGTTGTACAATATCTGCAGGAAGTGGAGATTCAAATCCTGGACTGGCCAGCTCGTAGTCCTGACTTGAACCCCATCGAACATGTATGGGATACGCTTGGAAGAAACGTCAGACAGCATGACCACACCACCTTGGCACAACTGAGAACATCGCTGCTGGAGGAATGGGATCGCATCCCGGCAGATGCCATTCGACGAGTTGTGAACAGTATGCCTGAGCGTTTACAAGCTGTCATAGACGCTAAAGGTGGAAACACCCGTTTTTAGTGACCAGTGATCTCTTGCAGTGCAGTGCAAACATTAATACTGTTTTGTTTGGCAATACGTTTGATAAACACCAGCCCAAAAGAGCATTACTAAAAAATAGAAAATTGTAAGATTTGCAAAATGTAACGAAATTTGTGATTTAAAGCGTGTTGTAAAACATGATTCGGTATTTTCTGTTGCCAACCATCTAAATTTACATGAATAATGCAAATATTGGAAAACCGATACATTTTAGTGGAATAAATTAAGAAATTACATAAAAAATTAAAGTGCTCCACTTTTATGTAAACCTAAATACTTACATTAGTGCATATTTGAATTGGAATTCAACAAACATAATACGGTACTAGGTTAGATAATTTCTTAGTAAATCAGCACTTATTATGAACAATTTCAGTATTTTCATTTATTTCTTTTTCTCGAATTTTTGAATTTTATTTTTTCCGTTTTGGCTACAATCTATAGCCCAGGAAATCCATAAGCATGCTCTCACAAATTTGTCACCCAAGCTTTCAGTGCAAATGGACACAATGATCCGAGAAGATTTTTATTGCACTTTGGGCATCTGTTCCTTGTTGATTTATCCCTTCCTCGTCTACACAAGAAGCAACAGCCTACTTTATTTCCAATACACTCAATATATAACGAATTTCATCTAAATACTGATTTGAAAGTCATCTACATGGCCGCCTCCTGTAAGGCAACGTTTCCTTTGCACGACCAATTCTGAAACAGCGATGCTTGGGCGGGCTACTATTGTAGCCCAGACGACTTCTAATGCATCTGGTGTCAGTTTGGTGCAATTAGTTCAGTCGGGAACACACCCGTCTGTTAAAATACAACATCAACAGGCAGCTACAGAGATTCTCAATATCCCTAGCAAAGAATATACTCTACACTACAACAATATAAATCACTGGGCGCGAGTATCCGAGGGTTAAGACTATTAATTACACGTTTGAAATAATTTTACCACCTTGCAGATAATTCTACTGCATTAACTCTTAAAATAATAGATGTTGGAAAACTGGCGTTCAGTCTAATAATTTACACACCTATGTAAGTAGACGAAATATGGACTGGAACAGACTTCTGGAAGAAGAAGAGTGGAGGGACAGAAGAAGGTACATGAGTACCCGACCCAGCCTTAAACTGGTAAGGGGCAAGGATAAGGATGATGATGATCATGATGACGATGACAGTGTCGTGAAGAACATTGTAACTGACATGTAGACTGTGAGACTTGATAATAGTGTTGAGTTTTAGCTGAAACGGGCTTGAGAGATCCCCTTCCAGATCCCCTCTGGGCTGCACCAAGCACAGTATATTGAATATTAATTATAAAGAAAGCTCAGTCAAGACTCTTGTGGCCTGCTAATTACACAGAGTAAGCTTTATTAAAAAATATAATTAGTTTTCTCTGTGCTTGTGGATGTTAGAAGAGTTTACGGACCAGTTGTCAGCCTGCTCGCGAGCAAATTCCTCGCCCCCCTCATCACCGTCCTCTTGAAAGCGGATACCAGAGTCTCTGTGTACACAGCCCTTCAGATTGTTTTGAATGGTAACCATAGCAACCGTGGGGGAGGGAGTGCGCGTTCCGAAAATATCAGTTGCCATCTCAAATTGAATTGTGTTCACTGGTGTTTGGAGGAGGAAGGTGAATAGAATTCGATGTAATTAAATTTACTGATCTGAAACGTAATTCCATTACACAAATGAAGGGCTGGTTTTCATATGTTTTCATATGTGACTAAAATGAGAGCCTTCTCTACAGTACCAAACTTCGCATGCGCCGTGTGACGGCAGGGGCACAGTGGCTAGCCGCCTGTCGAGCAAGGCTCTGGTGCTAGGAGCAGCGTAGCTCCCAATGTGTTAAGTATTTACACGTTTTAACGTGTGAGTGGGTGAGTGGTTATCGTGTCGGATTACAACCCCCCCCCCCCAAAAGCTTGCAGGTTCGCTCCTGGCCGTGGTAAGTGAATTTTGAAAGTCGGAAAAAATATGACACGCATGTCATACGATGTTGGCATGTCAAAGAACCCATTTGTTCAGTAGGCTGTGTTCATAATGGCAAAATTAATCTCGGGAGTTTCCGCCAACAAAAAGTTTCTTATTTCTCTACTAGAAAGCGATATAGTGTTCAAGGATCTTAGATATCTAACCTCCTTGACTTTCATAGTGCTTCAAGGAACAACGAAATTCGACCTGCAAGCTACCCTCTGGGTGTCAAATAACAAAGCTTGCACCCGGCACCCGAGGCCATACGGTATTATTATTATTATTATTATTACTTACATGAATTTAATCTCAAGTTATAATAAACTATTTATTACCTCAAGTCAATATTTAGTACATTGAAACCGTACGGTTTATAACCAGTACATTTCTTACCATTTCGTCACACCTACTTCCCAAGTTCTCTCTAGCTGGCAAATACTTATCAACCATCATTTATAACCTGACTTATTCAGCATATATATATATATTCACATACACATCTCTTCAATTCAACGCTGTTTTATCAAGACTTTTTATGGTTTATTAACAACACTTTTGTAATAGATCTGATTTTTGAAATTTTACTCTGTAAGCTTTTGGAACAAAAATATCTGTAGTATCCTCTATTAGGACAAACATTTTATTAAGTTGTATGTTACTGCACAGTTACTTAACCTATACCTATACAATGTGACCGAATAAGGAATCTGCCTATCATGGTCATTTTATGTCATTTTAATCTCAAATTATAAAATCCGCCTTGTCAAACACTAAGAAGTTTAATCATTGAATTAAAACGTACATATTTCGGTATACAAAGATACCCTCGTCAGCGTAGATTAAATAATAAAAAGAATCTTAAAAAACTATGTTAAGAACTACCAAAGAGAAAATGGATGTCCTTACAAAAACATTAGAATTTAAATAAATGAAGGGTCACAAAAAGATATTTAGAAAATACATGAAAGAAACAAGATTAAAGTTGATACTGAATCGGACGTCGCTGCTGAGCGCTTCCAGCCAGGTATAATGATATGGAACAACACATAACATTTTAAAAGGATGAAGTCATCTAACCTTGGAAAGAATCCTGTCGAATCCAATTAGTCGTTTATAATATGTTGTTTCCAGATGGTCGAACACTGTATTTTTTATTTTATAAATGGTGAAATCAACAACTTCGAACAAGACAGAGGATTCCTAATTGTTGGTTAGCCCTGTAGAACTAGCTGTCCAAATGGGTAATGTATTTCATAACTTAACTCAAGTTAGCCAAGGTATATCTATCGGTTGTAATGAAATACTTGGACATAGAAAAGCCAAATGTTATATCTACTGTAGATAAGTCGAGAAATAAACTCAAAATAATTAGTACATTCATGAAACAGTGTGCATCAAATGGAACATGTAAATGTAACCCAATACACTGTATGCAGTATCTTGCTCAGTCATCTAGTAAATGTGTACACCGAAATTTGACATTTCTATTTGTCACACAATCTTAATTGTAATCAAGATATTCACAGTACACCGGACACGGTGGCTGAGAGCGTGGGTTGTAACCCCACCTCGGCCGTCCTGAAAAAGGGTTTCGTGGTTTTCCATTTTCACCACCAGGCAAAATACCTGGACGGTTTCTTTCAACAGGTCCACAACCGATTTCCTTCCAAAATCTCTTTCCCGAGCCTTCGTTAATTAGATTAAGTTAGCGGTCGCCTGGGCAATCGGTCTGTTGCCATCCCCAGTGTTATCTAAGGATAGCGTGTGTCTAGCTCCCTGAGACCGTCCTTGCGATGGTAGAGGAATGATCCCTCGCCGAGTTCCTTGGTGAAGCCGAGCTGGGAGTATAAGAGAGTTTAGAAAATCACAGTGCAGGTTATTTGAGATTTATTTAGTATATGGCTCATACAATCAGTTATATACAGAAATAAATTATAATAAATAACGAAAATTGGTCAACGTTTAGCATTAAACAAAGATAAATTGTCCCCAATACTACAACCTGGGGTGTATGAAGTCCCTTGTACTTGCGGAAAAGCCTTCATTGGACAAACAAAGCTGTCCATTGCAACTCGCATCAAAGAGCATCAAAGGAATATCCGTCTAAACCAACCTGACAAATCAGCTGTAGCTGAACATGCCCTGTCTTCAGGGCACGATGTATGTTTTAAGGATGCTCATGCGCTTGCCCTTGTTAAGCACAACTGGTATAGAATTATAAGGGAGGCTGTTGAAATTCGTAAAAATCCCAATAATTTTAACAGAGACACTGGATATCAGCTAAGTGACACCTGGCTACCAGTTATTAAGGATCTAGGAAGTTAGTTCCTCTCAGTCTCTCTGTTCTTCACCTATTTCCAATTGTACTTTTTTCCTCTATGGCTACAGAGCCTGGATTTGTTCTCCTTTGTTCGTCACTGGAGGAGTTTCCATCTGTTTTTTCGCCGTTGCCTGTATGACGTTAGGTATCGTTCAGATACACTACCCTTTTGTAATCTCATTGATATACTTTCTTTGGCCACATTGTTTGATTTCCATTGAAAAAGGAGGCAAGGTTTCTCCGAAACGTATGGTTCTAATCTAAATACACACGGCATTAGCCCAAAAAAACATGAATTATTTATAGAAATAAATTATATACATATTCACATAACAAGAAAACAACGACCAATAAGGCACCTTACAATTGAATGTCAAGATCATTGATCCACTGTATTGCTTCTGGAGTTGCCATCAAGAAATCCTCTTGGCTGCCTGTGTACGCCCGCGTTTTACATTCGCTCACAATATGGAGGATGGCCTGTCACGCAGCTCCATAGTCACACGCAGCTGTAAGCAACTTGTTCCATTTAAGCAGCATGTCTCTGCACCTACCATGGCCTGTTCTTATTCTATTCAGGGCAGTCCATGTTTTACGTGGTAGCTGGAATCCACTTGGAAGTTTGGCACCCGAGAACATACTGTGTAGGTGCATCTCCGTTGCTGCTTCCCACTGTCTTTTCCACTCTGTAGTTGGGTCGAAGTCTCTAGCAACCATGTCAGAGGCGTTACGTAGAGCTTAATCGCGTGAACGTAATCTGTTTTGATAAAGAGTGGGTAGATCTTCATGTACAAGTAGATCAGGATTGCTTAAGAATTTAGTGAATTCGTTGATAAGAGCGGTGGATCTTCGTAAATCAGATGGCATTATTCCAGACAAAAGCGGTAGCCAATGAATTGGTGTGGACCCAATTGTGCCAGTTATTATGCGCATAGTGGAATTCAGTTGAGAAATTCCAGTTTTCTGGTTGGTGTGGACATTCGTTCACGTTCAAAAGGTAGCGCCTTATCACTATAACAACATTTTGTAATGTCTGTTGAATAACTTATTTGTTTCAACTATATCGAGATAACCTGTCTCATTGTGTGTTTGTCACCTCCCTTATGCACTCCATAAAACATCTCTCCCCATGCGAGATGAAGGGTTGATTTCTCTGGTGTATTGTGTGTGTCACCTAACGTGAAATGCTTTATATTAATTACAGTCATGTCCAGATATAATCTCAATTAGTAGGGGAAATGTAAGCCTTCGTCTTTAGTTGTAACCATAATAAACACACTAACATATGTCCACTGTTTACCCGCAGGTGGAGGGTCACTCTTAACAGGGGTCCCACGCTTTTGACGGTAATAAATTGGGAATGTATGTGGCGCATAAATCACATCTTATTCTAATTACACTGTAAAATGTGACGTAGAAATCACATCATATTCGAAGTACATCGTAAAGTGTGTCATAAATCGCATCATATTCGAAATACAGCGTAAAATGTGACGTAGAAATCGCATCATATTCGAAATACAGCGTAAAATGTGACGTAGAAATCGCATCATATTCGAAATACAGCGTAAAATGTGACGTAGAAATCACATCATATTCGAAATACAGCGTAAAATGTGACGTAGAAATCACATCATATTCGAAATACACCGTAAAATGTGACGTAGAAATCGCATCATATTCGAATTACAGCGTAAATTGTGACGTAGAAATCACATCATATTCGAATTACAGCGTAAATTGTGACGTAGAAATCACATCATATTCGAATTACAGCGTAAATTGTGACGTAGAAATCACATCATATTCGAAATACACCGTAAAATGTGACGTAGAAATCACACCATATTCGAAATACACCGTAAAATGTGACGCATAAATCACACCATATTCGAAACGCACTGTAAAATGTGACGCATAAATCACATGTTTTTCGAATTGCACTGTAAAATATGGTGCATAAATCACACCATATTCAAAATGCACTGTAAAATGTGACGCATAAATCACATCATATTCGAAATGCACTGTAAAATGTGACGCATAAATCACACCATATTCGAAATGCACTGTAAAATGTGACGCATAAATCACACCATATTCAAAATGCACTGTAAAATGTGACGCATACATCACACCATATTCGAAATGCACTGTAAAATGTGACGTATAAATCACACCATATTCGAAATATACTGTCAAATGTGACGCATAAATCACACCATATTCAAAATGCACTGTAAAATGTGACGCATAAATCACACCATATTCGAAATGCACTGTAAAATGTGACGCATAAATCACACCATATTCGAAATGCACTGTAAAATGTGGCGCATAAATCACACCATATTCGAAATGCACTGTAAAATGTGACGTATAAATCACACCATATTCAAAATGCACTGTAAAATGTGACGCATAAATCACACCATATTCAAAATGCACTGTAAAATGTGACGCATAAATCACACCATATTCGAAATGCACTGTAAAATGTGACGTATAAATCACACCATATTCGAAATATACTGTCAAATGTGACGCATAAATCACACCATATTCGAAATGCACTGTAAAATGTGACGTATAAATCACACCATATTCGAAATGCACTGTAAAATGTGACGTATAAATCACACCATATTCGAAATGCACTGTAAAATGTGACGTATAAATCACACCATATTCGAAATATACTGTCAAATGTGACGTATAAATCAAGCAGTGTTTGATAGACTGGAAAATATTTATATGAAGTAATACGTTTCAAATGATGAATCTTATAGAAAATAAATTATCCATACGATGTTCCCAAATTCGTAATATGGTGTATGCATGTAGGAAGATGATTGAATTAATAATTTGGGTTATTATTCTGGCAGATTGGTAGTTGTATTAAATGATTTCCCTGAATATGTCTATCTTATTAGTAGGGGGCTGATTTCTATGACCTAAAAATGTATGAAATATGTATGCATTTATGACCTAAAAATCATAAAAATATGACCTATAAAATTCAAAATATGACTTAATGAATAGCATCTACGTTACATAGGAACATTTTTTTACGATTGCTACAGGCTGAAATTAATTAAGAGTTAAAATAGTTTTAATTCTTCGAAATTTTTAATCCAAAATCAACTAAAATGATGATATTTCATGAACTCGTTAAGGTTACACTGCATACTCCTAGGCAAGGACGGACTCTGTGGAAGACATAAAAACTACAGTTACTTTCATTGTTCAATATTCAATCAGTTTTAATTTATACGGAAAACATTAAGTTATTTGAATGAAACTTTCATACCTGTTCTAGTCTCCATTATTCTGATTGTTGCAATTTATGACCACATGCATCTTAAGATTGTTGAATGAGAATCCCCTCCTCTAGTCGCTGAGTATCTGTCTTGTAACGAAAAAAACTTCTTTAGACATCACACGTAACGGGAGTGTACTTGAATAGTGTTAAATCACTTGGAGAAAATTCCAGTAAATCTGCAGATGAAGGGGTTCCACATAGAATGTCACTTATTCCACGCAGGTATACAAGTCCGCTATTTTTTTCCAGTACATTTTCTAATTTTCTACACACTCTAGATGCTATTGTTCCTTTCGCATGCTTTAATTCCTGTTCAATGCACTTTACAACATCCAGTGCATCGCTTAGTTCTGCACCTGAAACTTCCAGTTGCGTGATTGCTCCAGATAAATAATTAAAATTGGACTTTATGTAAGCCAGGTCCGTTTTTAATGTAGTACTTGAAAATAAATCTTGAGTGATTTTTATGGAGGACGATTCTGCTGGATCAAAAGACTTCACGATCTTCTCCACGACATCTAAGTTGTTGCAATAGTACACTGCGGCATCAAGCCAAGTCTCCCATCGCGTTATAACTGGCTGGGGAGGTAGGGGTAGTAAAGGTGCTCTCCTTGAAATTTCTGAACGCGAAGTGGAGCTTTGACAAACACTTTCTTACAATTCGATATTAATTTATCAACTTCAGGGTATCTACTTCTAACTTCTTCAGCTGCCCTAGGCAAGGCATGTGCAAGACATGTCACATGTATCATTTTCGGGTGTAGCATTTTAAGTCCCTTGGCTGCCTTCACCATATACGGAGCAGCGTCAGTTACAAATAGAAAAATGTGCTCTCTCTTTGTCCCGTTTGGCCACAACAGAATCAGTGAATTGTCGAAGAGAACTGCAATGGTGGAATGGTTGTCTTCTCTAGCACTTCACATGTCAGGAGGAACGTACCTCCAGACCGGTCATCCTTGAGCGTGCCAACGATCACATTTGCTACATACCTTCCAGCCACATCTGTGGTCTCGTATATTGAAAGCCATATGTTACTGTCTCCCACGCCACGCCTTATTATATCCAACATCTCTTCATAACAAGGGGTCAGATAGTCCTTCCTGAGAGTAGATTCGTTGGGAACAGGTTGCTTTGTATATTTTTCAAGAAACTGCCTGAAGCTTCGGCTATTAAGTTTCTTAAAAGGAATATTAGACGAAACCATCATCTTGCAGAGATCTTGTGAAAATTGTGAACACTGTCAACTTGATGTCGGGGTTTCGAATAGCAGACGTTGCCTATTTTCGAGTGCAGAATATCTAGTTACACAATTCTTATGTTTTGCAGTATTACAGTATTGTATCACAGAGAAACGTTTTTCGGCAGTAACTTTTACCTCACACAATTTACAGAATAATATCACTCCATCCGTACTGAATATGTTTTCACCGAATTCGCGAACGAAACTTCGCAACTTCCCACAAATTGAGACTTTCGTTTTAGGCATATTGAAAGGAACTGAATGACTGAAGCTCCCTAATGAGTGACCAAGGTCATTCAGTGTGTTGAATTTGGAAGAGGGAAGGGCGAAGGAGAGAGATAAGAACAATGACAAATAACTGCGGAATTACCTCTGCTTCCGTGTAAACAATAGCCTGGTTTCCAGGAATTGACCCAGCTAGCAAACAATAGCTCCTACCTGTTAGAAACATTCCATACACTACTTTAGAATGGTTCTTCAGTAGTATATTCCAGTATATCCAGAAAAATAATTTCTAGAGCTTATTCTGAATTTTATAAAACGAAATTCAAATGAAAATTACCAAAATATGCCGTTTATAATGATATTTTGTTCAAAATATGCCATAAAACTTCAGAAAGCCTAAATATGCATTTATATGCACAATAAAACCTGTTTAATTGTGATTATCCTGCTTGGAAACGTGTTGAAAATACAAGACTGTAAGATGTAATGTTAAGGGAAAATATGACTTGTCATAGAAATCCGCCCCCTAGTGATTACTGTAATATGAGCTGAATTCCAAAGCCTATTCATTCTCTGATGTTTATAACATAGATTCAGACTGAAACAACAAATAAAATGGAAATGTATAGACACGTGTCTGTGTGAGTCTTCAGTCTTTTGGCTGGCTTAGTGCAGCTCTCCATACCTCCCTGTATGGAGCTAATCGTTTCATCTCTACATACCTACCACACCCTACATCCGAGGAAATCTGTTCAACTTATTCTAACCTTGGTCTACCCCTACAAATCGTGTCCTCGACCCTTCCTTCCATAACTAACTTTGCTATTCCTGTGTGTCTTAGTATGTGTCCTACCAACCTATCTCTTCTCTTCATTAGAAGTCGCCAGAAACATCTCTCCTCACCCACTCGTCTTAATACCTCTTCATTTGTTACTCTGTCTATCCATGCAATCTTCAACATTCTCCTGTAACACCACATTTCAAGTGCTTCAATTCTGCTCTTTTCTGCTGCGCTTACAGTCCAAGTTTCACTTCCACAGAGCGCCACTCTCCAAACAAAGGCCGTAAAAAGACTTCCTAATACCTAAATATATATTCGATATCAACAGATTTTTCTGTAGAAATGATTTCCTTGCCGGAGCCAACCTACTTTTTATATCCGCTTTGTTTTGTCCATCACTGGTTATTTTGCTTTCTATGTAGCAAAAGTCTCCTTCTTTTTTAGCCAATTTGACGTCCATATGGGTTTTTGATTTCTTTCGCCTGCCCTCCATTATTTTCGTTTTCCATGCGATTTTCATCATGAACACGAAGAAGGTTGGCTGTACGATAATGAACAGCCTGCTCGCTGCCTAACAATGCGTGCTTCAGATTCACGGTGGTTCACATTCACGCTTCGTTAAGAACACAGTGCCCGCGGTCCTCAGAGAATTAGCAGCAGTATAAGTTAAACAAGAGGGCCCTAGGCGGTGAAGTCTTCTCGCCCTTACAGTGTGATTCTAACAACGTAGACGTAGGGAAAGGTCGGGAGGTATCGGACAAGCTAAGTTTTTCAGTTATAACGTTTTATGGCACCGAAGGAAAATTATGTGATGTACGGTACGTTATAGAGGGGAGCGTAGATGGCGCAGTGGCTTAGCTGCTCGTCTTTCACCCGGACGGACGGGGTTCGAATCCCGGTGACAGCGGGGTGGAATTTTCACCTGAAAAATCACGTGGCGTCAGGAAGGGCATCCGGCTTTAAATCCCCGGCCAAAACCAAAATGAGCATGGTTGGCTCCGGCGACCCCAATTAATTGGGAAAAAGCCGAAGAAAGAAAGTACGGTACGTTATAGATATACGAGGGCAGATCAAAAAGTAAGTTGCACTTCCCAGTTATGGCCATTTATTACACCACCTATATAACAGCAACACTCCTATAACGACATACAATGTAACGTCACTTTTCCACATAGTTTCCAAGAGACTCCAAACATTTCTGCGAACGCACAACCAACTTGTCGATGACGGATGCATAGAAAGTTCCTCCAGCGTTCTGCAACCTTACGGAGACAGCGGCCTTCACCTCTTCATCGGTCTGGAAACGTCGACCACCGAGCTCCGTTTTGAGCTTACCGAACAAACGAGTCACATGGCGCTAGGTCGGGACTGTAGGGTGGATGTTGCCAGACCTCCCACTTGAAACGCTGCAGCAGTTCGCTCGTTTGGAGGGCCTTGTGAGGTGTTGCGTTATCGTGCAACAAAATCACACCGGCGCTTCTCTTTAATCGCTTTACGTAACCGGCGCAACGTTTGACAATACGACGCCACGTTGGTCGTCGTTCCACGCGCAGCGTCGCGATTTCTCTCAGGTGAATGCGCCGGTTCTGTTTAATGATCGCATTCACACTGTTGACATTTGCCCGGGTCCTGGACGTTGCGGGCCTACCCTCGCGATATTCGTCCATGATATCCGTGCGTCCGGCTTCGAATTGCTGACATCACTTTACGATCCCTTGCCGGGAAATGGCCCGCTCCCCATACACAGCACTAATTTCACGATGAATGTCCGTGCAATTCTTCCTTTTGATCCATAGGAATCGGATTGTCGCACGCACCTCATATTTGGAGAGAACGTCCAGTCGACGCGCCATTGCATTTGGCCGTTATTCACACCATACAAGACGAGACACCATAGCGACCTGCCTAACAGACGTGTGGGCGGTGTCTGTCCCTTTCTCCGTTATGCCCACGTTTGTGACACATAGCGCGCTGCTGCAGCGCGTTAGTGCAACTAACTTTTTGATAACTAGAGAACTAGAGAACTTGCTTGAATATATTAATGCATAATTAAAAACATGAACAGTATTAATAAATTAAAGAGGACTAAACTACGACACTATCAAAGAGTAATTCAACCAGAGTGTCGGTATGCTTCGGAATGCCAAGGACTAGCAACTAAAAAAGACATTGAAGAAATTGAAAATAAAAGGAAACATTTTAAGGAAAATTCTCGGACCAAAAACATGTGCTAACACAGATTACGTAGTAACGAAGTATATACAACATGCAGCATAATCTCAGATACCATACGAAAACTAAGGGTTAAATTCTTTGGACATGTTTCAAGAATACCTGACGACAGACTCACTAACGAGGGAAGTACCCCAGCTCGAACGGCTAAACCCGACTGACAGTGCGCAGATATGTCTGTTCTACTACCCATCACGGGCATTTATCTGTAAAACCCCGCATTAATGTACAATCAATGTTCGGAAGTTTCGGCGTCCAAAGATTGCAGAAACGCAATTATCAGCAGAAACTATCGAGCAACAGGCAATTCGGACCATTACATTAGGGAAAATTCATTCCTAGCTATTGGTTAGACCTTTATCATATATGTGGTAACATTGCAAAAAGATTGCAGAAACACAATTCGCAGCAGAAACTACCGTGCAACAGGCAGTTCGGACCATTACATTAACAAGAAACAGATGTGGTGCAGTATCATATGGCAAAAGGTTGAACACTTCCTTGCAACAAGATAACTTAAACACATGCAGTACCGTGTTCACATAGTCATCTTTCCCACGATAGAAGATACTGTGTTGTCCTCCATTCGACGTCGAAGTGTAAATGTGGAGTTGCAATGAAGTGATTAAACAAGATGTTCAGTAAAGAACATATAGCCTACTTTCTCCTAAATGCATGGGTATTGTTATAACTCTTTGTCCTTTTCAAGGAGTATGATTGAATGTTGGTTGTAGTAGCTTGTTGAAATACAACGTGCTATAGGGATATTAAACATGAATATGAGGTGCCCTTTGCTAGTGCTACCTCTGTACCAAATTTCGTTCAATTCGGTTTCGCCGTGTTTGAATTGATAGGGGGAATCGATTTGCACACATACTTGGCCACCATCTGCAAACTATTGGGCTGATGTTCTTGCAGTTTGGTCAGAATATGTTTCCCACATAAAGATATGGTGTTGCAAAATTTGGTAGAGACTAGATTATTAGGTTGGTCGTAATTACATTTTAGCTTTTAACATTTGGGTGGCCGCGATTACGTTTCCGTCAAGATAGCGGTGATATAAAACATGACACTGAGGTGCCTCTTGCTAGTGCTACCTCTGTACCAAATTTCGTTCATTCGGTTCCACCGTGTTCGAATTAATAGGGGGAATCAATTTTGACATAAAGATGGCCGCCATCCGCAAACTATTAGGCTAATGACCTATTAGATTGGTCAAAGGATGCTCCCTCCATAAAGGTATGTTGTTGCAAAGTTTGGTAGAGATCGAATGGTTATGTTAGTCGTAATTTGATTTAAGCTTTAAACATTTGTGTGGCCGCTATTACGTTTCTGTCAATATGGCGGCGATATTAATCATGACACTGAGATGCCCTTTGCTAGTGCTACCTCTGTACCAAATTTCGTTCCATTCGGTTTCACCGTGTTTGAATTAATAGGGGGAATTGATTTTCACACAAAGATGGCCGCCATTCGCAAACTATTAGGCTAATGACCTAATCATTTTGTCAAAGGATGCTTCCTCTATAAGGGTATGTAGTTGCAAAATTTGGTAGAGATCGGATGATTAGGTTAATCGTAATTTGATTTAAGCTTTGAACATTTGTGTGGCCGCCATTACGTTTCCGTCAAGATGGCGGCGATATAAAACATGACACTGAGGTGCCTTTTGTTAGTACTACCTCTGTACCAAATTTCGTTCCATTCGGTTGCACCGTGTTCGAATTAATAGGGGGAATCGATTTTCACACAAAGATGGCCGCCATCCGCAAACTATTACTCTGATGACCTATTAGTTTGGTCAAAGGATGCTCCCCCCATAAAGGTATGTTGTTGCAAAATTTGGTAGAGATCGGATGATTAGGTTAGTCGTAATCTGATTTAAGCTTTGAACATTTGTGTGGCCGCCATTACGTTTCCGTCAAGATGGCGGCGATATAAAACATGACACTGAGGTGCCTTTCGTTAGTACTACTTCCGTACCAAATTTCGTTCCATTCGGTTGCACCGTGTTCGAATTAATAGGGGGAATCGATTTTCACTCAAAGATGGCCGCCATCCGTAAACTATTACGCTGATGACCTATTGGTTTGGTCAAAGGATGCTCCCCCCATAAAGGTATGTTGTTGCAAAATTTGGTAGAGATCGGATGATTAGGTTAGTCGTAATTTGATTTAAGCTTTGAACATTTGTGAGGCCGCCATTACGTTTCCGTCAAGATGGCGGCGATATAAAACATGACACTGAGGTGTCCTTTGCTAGTGCTACCTTTGTACCAAATTTCGTTAAATTCGCATTCACCGTGTTCGAATTGATAGGGGGGGGGGGGGGGGGGACAGACATTGAGTACACACACTCACACACACACAGACACACACACAGACTCACACACACACATACACACACACACAGACACACACTTTTTTCGCCCTGTGTTGATCTCATAAGTCTACTTTCATTTTTTGCAAAAATCGAAAGTAGGCTAAAAACAGCGTAATGGAACAGTACGCACCCTTAACAAGGGCAACATGTAGACATTCTGCATTATTTACAATGTTCCCGTATTGCAATAGTCCAAACTCAAATGGCCCGGTGATCACATTATCACTTACTCAGATGGCGCTTTTGCAGATGAATGGCATTGATAGCTATGGACATAGGTACAACTGTATACTTTAAACCCACTTTCAGTTGGTTTTCGCCGTTCGAGCTGGAATACTTCCCTCGTAAGATTTTTTTAAAACCAATTCAACAAGCCCAATAGAAAGGTAACTCGTATGAAAAATGGTTTGCTAACACCAAAAAGGATCTACAAGAAATGAACATGGCTGATCAAGACATCTGCAACAGAACCACTTTCAGAAATAAGATACACACATTTGAGGGGTTCCTAGAGTCAGAAACAGCGACCAAGAAGAAACAACATTGGACAGCTGTGAGCAAGAGAATGAAGAAATACTGGAGCCAAAGAAAACTGAAATCACGAGTTATTTACGTGGTCCTTGGTTGGCTAAAATCTATTATGATGATGAATTTTGAACGTTTGAAAAATAGAGGGTGGTATCGAACAGTTTTTGTTTTTAGCAAAATGTAGGTGTTCCTACATTCTAAGTACAAATGTATTAATGTTTAGTTATTCTGCAAATATCACACACAAAATAAAGCTTCCCCCTCAAGATTTGCACAGTTTTCATGAACCCAACCTCTAAACAAACAAATCTACATTGAAGCTCTCTCCACAGTCATCCCATCCATTTCCTGTTTCATCTTCATTGAATGGAAGTGTTCGTTTTGCAATGTTGGCAGATTTCCTAGTGGCTTTACCTTTATCGGGCAAATGCAACTCACATGGGGCTTATGTCCAAAAACCTCCAGGCTGCTAAAGATAATTAATAACATAACTATTTTAACAGCTGCTGGATCGGAAGTTGATTTATAGAGCTCCACGCTTATATTAATTTGACCGATGGTCGGTTGGTTCCTCAGTTTAGGAGCTGCGACAACGCAGTCATGTAGCCCCGTGTACTTTGTGTGTGTGTAGAATCTGTCAGATAACCGATGGTAATTGTGATGGCTGTATTAGTGTGTGTTATCTGTAATTCAGGTAAGGACTGCAGACGATCATTTCAAGTATTTCCTACTTTTGCTACCAAATGCTACCGTCAACGACACCTAGCCGTCAACGTGGCTACTAGATGCCACCGCAACCGGGACCTGGCGATGAATGTTGAAACTAATAGAGAGTTAATCAAATTTAACCTACAAATTTAGCTTCACACAATTGTAGTAGTGGAAGGTTCTTTTATATGCCATAAATCTATGACATGGGCCCGTGGCTTTACTTCCCCTCCGAAGGAAGGCATACTGAGGGATTTTTAACGCTCTTAAAAAATCCGACAACTTCGGTCGGGTTTGAACCCGCGATCTTAGGCATAGAAGCTCAGCATGCTACCAACTACGCCACCGAAACCGCCAATTTGACAGAAAACTGATAATACGGGGTTGACTAAGAAGACTATGGTCGCTTTTGGAACGATGGTGTAACAAATTAAAGTAGCAAGGAAAGAATGGAAAAGTGGTCTTCCGGTCACGTGTCGTGAGATTCTTATTAATGTTGTATCTTGTTGTTGTTGCTTTGCGGGATTGTCACTGTGTTGAAACCGATCCAAGAACTATGTGCAGTTCCTGCGGATAGGGGTCTAGCTTAGACTACCTGCTTAACAGCAATGGTTGAAGTGTTGCATACCTGCGTTACGTCACGGCGAACTGATTACGAATGGAATCTAAGGAAGAACTACTGTACATTACAGTTTCGTATTATTCCTTATGGTTAGGTGCATGTGTGGTTGCCATAACTTTAATCCCACACAGCGCTCATGTTTATAAATACCCAGTTAACTTACAAGTGATCTAGATCAACCTACAATACAGGGTATACATTCTTTCCTGTACAAGAAATGGAGCCGTTGACTATGGAGTTGTTGCTATTGTTGTTTCATTTCAGGGTCATAGACATCGTGATCATTTAGCCCCTTAAGTGAGTAAAATTTTATCTGATAGCCTGTGTTATTCTGATGGCTGTATTAGTATGTCTTATTTGTAATTCAGGTATGAATTGGGAAGGAAGCGGCCGTGGGCTTAAGTTAGAAACCATCCGGGCATTCGCCTGAAATAGAAGTGGGGAAACCAAGGAAAACCACTTTCAGGATGGCTGAGGAGGGAATCGAACCCTCATCTCACTTTTGCCTCACGAGGCTGAGTATACCCCGTACCAGCCCTCGGACCAGAATGAAGTTTTCTTGGCAGAGCCGGGAATTCAGCGGCTTCGGTGGCGTAGTTGGTAGCATGCTGAGCTTCTATGCCCAAGATCGTGGGTTCAAACCCGGTCAAAGTCGTTGGATTTTTTAAGTGCGTAAAAATCCTTCAGTATGTCTTTCTTCGGAGGGGAAGTAAAGCCGGTGGTCCCATGCCATAGATTTATGGCATGAAAAAGAACCTTCTACGAACTACACTTGTGGAAGCTAAAATTTGTAGATTAGTTTTGATAACGCTAAATTAGTTCAAACGTTCGCCGCCGGGTGCTGACTACGATGGCATTTCGTAGCGACGTCCGCAGCTAGGTGTCGTGGACGGTAGCATTTGGTGGCAAAAGTAAGAACTACGTGAAGAAATTAATCGTCTGCAGTCCTTCTACCCGAATCACAGATAACACACACTAATACAGTCATCACAATTAACACCAGTTATCAGACAGATTCTACACACACCGCAAGTACACGGGGCTACATGACCGTTGTCGCAGCCCCTAAACTGAGGAACCAACCAGAGCCGGGAATGGAACCCTTACTTCTAAGGCATGTAGCCAATACACCACGAGGGCTTTCTAAATTCAATACACAGCGCAAATGTTTACTGGTGTGAACACGGCGTAACATTTTGTGAGATTGATGTTTCCTGTCCCGTACGAGTTGTTGTTTCAAGTGGAGTGGTATGTGTGGACGCATTTTAGCGTGAATGATTTCATGATAATGATGGCAGAGGGGAGTGAACAAGAGTGAGGGAGCGTAGTTTGCTTCTATGCTGGCATTCAGAGGGAGAGCGATATTCTTCAGAGATGCCTCGCTCAAGACTGGGTGTAGGTTGCTCCGGCCAACACGTTGAAAGAAACAAAATAAGCAGGGACTATTGGTCCAGCAGAAAAGATTGAAATGTGGTGTTACAGGAGAATGATGATCAGATGGGTGGATAGGTTTACAAATGAAGAGGTATTAAACCGAGTGGGAGAGGAGAGATGTTTCTGGCGACTGCTAGTGAAGAGAAGATATTTATTTATTCGTATCAGAAGTATACATTTTACATTTAAAAATATGGTACTTAATAATGCACATATTAAATAGTGTCTGTCCAAAATTTTGCCAAGTCACGGGCATTAGGTGTCTCAGCGATCAAGTCCTCCATTGTGCAACTCAAAGGACACTTAATGCAATTCATGAAATGGACTATGGTTTCCACTTCACCACAATCACATAGCCAGGATATGTGCCAGGAAAACCCCACTTTAACATATTGGTTCTTGATCTACCAACACCAGTGCGAAGCCTGTTCAATGACTTCCACGTAGACCAGTGTTCCTCATGTCCTGGAGGGAGATGTTCAATTGGTAGTATCCAGCCATCAAGTTGAGTATTTCTAGATCTCCATAATCTTAACCTTGTGGACTTAGCAGATGTAGATCTTCCGTTGTATTCAGGAAACTCCTCCTAGACCTCAGTCGTCGAAGTAACATATATTAAGAGAAGATATACGTTGGTAGGACACATACTAAGATACCCAGGAATGGCAAGGTTAGTTATGGAAGGAAGGGTCGATGATGAGAACAGTAAGGGTAGATCAAGGTTAGAATACCTGGTGAGTTAGCCGTGGTCGTTACGGCATGACTGTTGGCAGTCGCTCACATCCGGGAGGCGAGGAGGTTAGAGTCCCCCCGCCGGCAACCTTGAAGATGGTCTTCTGTGGTTTCCCATCTTCCTTCCAGGCAAATGCCAGGGTTGGTCCCTAACTATAGGCCACAGCCGCTACCTTCCAACTCCTTGTCCTTACATTCAAACTTTCCTCCCCAGACAACACTCCACACGCGACGGTACTTGTAGCTCACCCATTGGGTGTCCGCCTCGAAGCAGCTACAAAACTGGCGAGCCGAACATGTCCTCGGCCACTCCCGGCACTAAAAACCATACGCTAAAAAAAAAAATTAAAAAATTAGAATACGTTAAACAGATTGCCTCGGATGTAAGGTGTGGTAGCTTAGAGATGAAATGAGGCATGGAGGGCTGCATCAAACCAGTCAAAAGACTGAAGACTCAAACGAAACAAAAACGAACATTCCCTGACACCGTTGTGAAGGTTCTCGTGTAAACCCACCGTTGGGACTTGGCCAAAACAGTCACCAATTGTGCGCTCTTTTTTTGTTTGAGTGACTACATAATATTGATATTGTGCATTTTCTTTTAATTTTTTCATATATATTTTTTCCTTTTAGTGATACGCAAGAAATGTATATTACCTCACTCCTGTATGTACCTTCTGCTAACTTGCTTCCTGTCTCTTGTGTTCCAGCTAGCGGTGATGACGACCGAATGGGACCAATATTCATTCGAGAACCCCCAAACCGAGTAGACTTTTCTAATACGACTGGTGCGGAAGTAGAATGTGCAGCGCGCGGAAGTCCTACGCCCGAGATAATCTGGATTCGAAATGATGGCACCGCAGTAGGAGATGTGCCCGGACTTAGACAGGTAAGAGTTTATTGATGTTTCATTTGAGGGGCTTGAGCATCGTGGTCATTTATCCCCGTGTACTTGGGTGTGCGTAGAATTCGCCTGATAACCTGCGTTATTGTGCTGGTTGTACCAGTGTGTGTATTTGTAATTCGGGTGAGAATTGGGAAGGTGGTGGCCGTGGCCTTAATTTAGGAACCAGGAGTAGACGTGGGGAAACCACGGAAATCCACTTCCAGGGTGACTTGAGGTGGGAATGTGACTACAGACTAATACGAGGGTAAAATAATCGCGTCCATTATAGTTTGCAGGATATGCTTAAAGTGCATTAGTAGAGTACCCGCAAGAAGAGCTTGCGATGCGCAGAGACCAATATCAATCGCCATAGCTTAATGCTCATTGCGGGGCTCCAGTGTGTGCTCCGAATGCTGATTACCGGGCTCAGTGCTCACTGCATTCTTCACCCCCGCGGGCTCGCTGCGAGACGCGGTCTACAGCTGTAATTCAAGCGTAGAGTGCAAGAAAACAGCAAACAATATAGGCTAATTAGGGTATAGATTACTGTTTTCTGGCTCAGGTAATAACTACTGTGTAAGATATTACTTACTCGCGCCGAGATCTCACTTGAACCCCAGTGTCAGTTTACCATGCCAAGCCTCGGGCTGGGCAGAACTGCTGCCAGCGAGCTGCTGACAGGATGCAAGTAGAGAAATATCAAACCTTCCTTGTAACAACGCTAGTTGGCTGCATAATGCAATATTATTAGGGGCAGCAGATTCTCCCGGTATATTAATTCAGCCCCCTCAGAAAAGAAATTCTAGATAGGTGCCTGCTAAACAGGCAAAAACTAAATTGAGGGTATATTAAATTAAGCATTGTATTCCTTGCATATAGTATTAGCGCATAACTTAAGCCCTGCGCGGATGCAGATATCCGCGGATAAACCCGCGGATATCGCTTGCATGGCTGTAAGTATAGCGGATAAACTGTGGATAATTCTTCGAGAAAATTTGAGGATAGTTTTCAGAATACAATCTGAATTTGATGAATATCATTACTAGGACCCGGATGGTTTTTCTTTCGTTATGTTTTTGTTCTTGATAAATGTAAGATGATGATTTACGCTAATCTTATTCAAATTTTGTCATTAAGCATAATAAACACTCCGAACTGAAAAGGGTTGCAATTTTGGCTGTATAACATTCATTTTAAACATAGCACTTGACATGCATGACCTAGGGGAGCGACTTTCTCCTCAAATGTCAAAAATGTGTTGCTTTAATGCTTTATATAATTAAAAATGTTATTGTGATGCCAGTAGTGCGGATGCGGGGCGGATAAAAGTAGTGCGGATGCGGGGCGGATGCGGATAACGTTTTGTTTATCCGCGCAGGGCTCTACCCATAACACAAGCCTACACGAATTTTGAATCTGGTTTCTGTACGTCTGATTTTGATTTTTCATGCCTAACTAATGAAAGAGAAAATATGTTTACCTAATACAGTTTGCTTTTGTAGCTACCACAACAAAAGTTCAAATTTGAAGGAAATTCTCAATTTGTATAAGTTCAAACGAAACGTTAATTTAAATATGTATGTCACGTTCATTTACAAAACATAGTTAACATTAATCTACAAATAAATAAAAAATACTTAAACAAGCTTTAAAAATGGATATTCTTGGTACTTCTTCTGTGTGGGTCAGAACTTTCTCGTATTAGCCCCCAAATGTAATCACCCATCATGTTCTCATTATATTGTCCATCACGTCTTGGCGAAAACGTTCCCCTTGCTCTTCTGAATATGCCCCCAAGTTATTTTAAAATTGGTCCAAGTGAGAATGTAACATGTGTATTTTAAGGGACATTCTGCATCCCATGAGTTTACAGTTATCAAGCACAGTGGAAATAAGTTCTTCGTAATTCTCTGCTTTCTTATTTCCAAGGACGCCATGGTTGACTGCTTTAAGGCTGTACCATACTCGTTTTTCTTGGGTGTAGAGTCATTGGGGAAATTCACTGGTCATTAGTTTCTTTATTTGAAGACCGACGAAAATACCAGCTTCAATTTTAGGTTCTGACAATTTAGGAAGAAAAGTCTTTAAATATCCCCTCTCTTACGGGTTCAAAGCCGTACCCCTTAAACAGTCTGCCACAACTTAAAATATTTGTTTATCATTGCATAAAGTTGTGGTGTTTGAAGCCATATTTTCAGTGTTGCCTTAGTAAACAAGAGTTTAGTGCTTTTCAGTCGGTCAACACGAATGTACCCAAAAGAGATGGGTTATGCCCTAATCCTGAAATAAATTACATTAGATTAATAAAACACTAGGATGACCAGTTTCGATCGTCAAGCGATCATCATAAGATCCATTACACTTAGGCTACAAAATCTATGTTTGAAATACAGGTGAAAATATTTACAATATGTACAATTATTTAGTTGCAGTATTGGTACTGCAACTGTCAGTGTATGCTAAATGCAGTACCAATACTGCAACTAAATAATTGTACATATTGTAAATATTTTCACCTGTATTTCAAACAGATTTTGTAGCCTAAGTGTAATGGATCTGATGATGATCGCTTGACGATCGAAACTGGTCATCCTAGTGTTTTATTAATCTCATGTAATTTATTTCAGGATTAGGGCATAACCCATCTCTTTTGGGTACATTCGTGTTGACCGACTGAAAAGCACTAAACTCTTGATTGCATAAAGTACAAAATACAAACTTGATTAATTATTATGAATGTCGCTTTTGGTTACTGTTCGATGTAGACTGTTAGGATATATGCATTAAATAATAGATTAGACACAATGTTAAAACTCGACGTTATTTTTACGTTTATGACGTGTGGGGTTTCACCTAGGAACACAAAGCAGGCTCATATGGTCCGTACCCGGACCCCCATAGAAATAGCGAACTGCATGCTTCCTCCCTTTTTATGAAGCGCACCTGGGCCTTTTTACTGCGAGAGCTTAAAGCTAGAAAAAATGCTGTTTTAATTCACTGGCCGTGAGAACCAATATACCATCTTTTTGGAGACATCAAGCTCTCGCAGTAAAGAGGCACAGGTGTGCTTCATAAAAAAGGGAGGCAGCGCGCAGTTCGCTACTCCTGTGGGGGTCCTGGCACGGACACCAAGAGCCCGCTGATGAGCCAGCTTGGTGTCCCTAGGCGTAACCCCACACAAGACACGTCATAAACCCAAAAACCCCGGCCGAAGTCGTCGGATTTTTTAAGAGCGTTAAAAATCCCTCAGTATGCCTTCATTCGGAGGGGAAGTAAAGCCGGCGGTCCCATGTCATAGATTTATGGCATGTTAATGAACCTTCCACTAATTACACCCGTGTGAAGTTAAATTGGATAGGTTAAGAATGTAATCAACGCTCTTAGGTCTCTACGTTCGTTGCCAAGAGCCGACTGAAGTGGCGTCTAGTAGCTAAGTTCTGAACTCGGCCTAGTAGTCGTTGACGGTGGCACTTGGCGGCAAAAGTAGGAACTATTTGAAAAATTCTAAGTTGCAGTCTGTACTTAAATTAGAAAACAGATAACACACACTAAACAGCCATCACAATTAACACCGGTTATCAGACAGATTCTACACACACCCAAAGTACACGGGGCTACATGACTGCGTTGTCGCAGCCCCTAAATTAAGAACCAACCAACCAAACCTAAACACATTGCTGAGTTTTAATTCACTGGCCGTGATAACCAATATACCATCTTTTCAACACGTAATGTTTTATTTGTTGACTTGTGTACTGTAATTATTCAAAATGCAGAGGCAGAAAGGCGTTTGCAATACTGTAGAGTTGCTCTGCTCGAAAGCTCGAAGATCGTGTGATCGTCATGCCCACATGACCGCGCTGCCGTATATCATATCTGGAGCTGCTATTTGTCTGTCAGTGGGATATTAGCTGGGCAAATTGAGCGAGCCCACAGTGATTTGTGGACATGAGATAAAAAAATAGCTCTACATGCAATACTCCAATGGCCCAGACCTACTTTCACAGCCGTGACGTCATCACCATGATGTTCCCTGTTAATTAGATCTACAGTAGCATTCCTCTACATCAACTGGAGAAAAAAAAAACTGTGGTTGTGGAAGTTCTGAGAGTGACATGTCAATTTCTGACGCGTTTTATTTTAAAGCCATCAACCTAGCAACTAGCTGGGGAATCCACAATAGACATAATTAGAGACCACAGAAATCCGCATTAATTTAAAAAAAACGCGATATGAATATTGAATTTTGCGTTTTATCGCGAAATAGTTGTAAGGTTATCGCGATAATTTCGTGTAAATTTGAAAGGGATTTAAGGTAAATAGAATAACGCTATATATCGAATGGACGGATTAGGCGTTCAAATTATGACAAATATGTCTTCTGACGATAAAACAAACCATGGATAGACGCCTGTCTTTTAGTAGCTACGCTTTTTTCTTCAAGCCGCAAATGCTCTTTATTTTTAAACAATGTTTAGACACTGTGTCTCGTTTATCCCAATCCACCCGCACATTACACTCATGTATTTACACATTAACATTTTAGAATCGGTAGAAAATTCTTTGGCCCTGGAATGAACTGTCACTGTTGACGTTTGACCCATCTCGACTGAATATTGGTACAGTTCCTAAAATAGTGACCGGCAGACATTCTTGGTGACCTTGGAGTTAACACCAGCACCCTTCCAGGAGACGGACAACCCTCCGCCAAGAGTCAGTGACCGCCGTGTATTTATCCAAGTCTCCTTTGGAATGTGTGCTATTTCCCATTCCAGCTTTGGCTTGTACAAAGCGTAGCTGTCATGTTCACAAGTTCAAATGTTTAAGAGGTGCATGGAATATTAATTTTAAAAAAGTAATGAATACATAATGCCAATGAATTTCGCCTTTTTCTTTTCACCGAAATAGTTTATTTCGCTATGAAAGATATTTAATATTGCAATTTTAGATACTGTTACCATCCTATTCGCACAGAAATTTCATTTTCCTTTCAATAAACGTGTTATAGCTTTTATCGCGACTGCGAAAATCTGTGGACTCTAGACATAATCCCTCTGAGTTCGGAATGCCAACGGTCAAATGAGGAGCTAAGCAACTACTATAAGCGTTCTTTTCAGCCGAGCTGAACTAAATTTTTTACCCCACGGCGTAGATGTTAATCGCGCGGCAGGATCGTGAAAGGATCTGCACGACGCGACGCGACGTCCCAAAGCCCCTAAATCAATGAACATCATCTTCTATGAAAAGTTTTTTAAAATTTTTATTTTAACAAGTCAGCCGTAATGGTGTTGCTATTCCTTCATTTCATAAAACGTAAATATTGAGATCCGGTGAATTATTTCGGATGATCTCTATGTTGGATTGTTCTATATGTAGGCCACAGAGTCATGTATATACCAGTAGATGAAGATTGTGTTAGTGAAATTCCCGTGAAATATTTCGCATTAAAATTTGAAAAGCACTGTCAAGGTCGGACAAGGCAGTAGTAGGTCCTTACCAAGTTCTATTGAAATCGCTCCAGCCTTTATGATTTTATTGGGAGGGGCAAGCATACACACAGACATAGGTCAGTGGCATGAAAATAAAATTAGAATAGCAATGTAATGTATGTACAACCATGTTTAAGGAAACGTAAGAGTGGAGTAAACGTCACAGGCTCAAGAGACGCAACGCTGTACTACGTCTCGCTGTCGCGTGACAGTCACACAGCTGTAGATGATGCTGCAGCATTGATTTTAATGTGGAGTGCGCGCGCATCCGTATGTTCGTATGGGTAGGGGGACGCGATAACACAGGGTTCCTGTGTGACAGGCCAGGTTTGTCACCACACCACAGTTGCGTTTTTACACTCAGGGACGGAATGATAGAGCCCGCATAGCCAGTCAACAAAACACGCATTTAATTTTATTATTCTTATTAGTGGCTCGTGACCGTTCCCGAAGACTGACCCAGCGCTGCTTTTCAGCATTCCTTGTGATGTGTTGTCCAGTGCGTAATACGATTTTCTAAGTGTTGCATAATGAATTCGGTAGGCGCTCTCATCAGGATTCAGTTTTCTACACTATCATACGAGAATAAGCTGAAAGTGAAGCAGTTAGGTAGGCCCGTGCCAAAATTAAACATAGTGTACAAACAGCAAAGTACCAAAGTTAATAGGTGGCGGAAATTTAACCCTGAAGTGTACAGAAAAAACAAGTGGGTATGTGGCTGTGACGAGAAAAATGCGTTTTTTTGTTTTCCGTGTGTACTTTTTCGCGGAGACTGTTCCTGGTCAAAGGACGGTGTTACGGATCTTATTCATCTCAATGACAAAATGAAAAAACATGAAAAATCAAAACAACATATGAATGCTGTGATGAGTTTGTCAATGTTGGGGAAAGTAAATATACAAACTCAATTAAGTTCGCCATATCAACAGTCGATTGCAAAACATAACGAGCAAGTGAATAAAAACAGATATATCCTTAATTTAATTATCAATTGTATTCGTTTTTGTGGTGCTTTCGAGTTAGCATTAATAGGTCACAACGAGTCCGAAGACTCGGAAAACCGGGGAATCTTTCGCGAGTTGATAAATTTTAGTGCCCAGTTGGATAACGAATTCAAGAATCACCTTAATAAATCATCAGCATTTACAGGTACATCAAAGACAATTCAGAACGATTTGCTTGACTGTATGCTGAAAGTGTACCATGACGAAGTTACGAAAGAGATCAACAATGCAGATTATATAGCAGTGATTGCAGACGACACAACAGATGTTTCTTGCCAATATCAATTAGTGATGCTAATCCGCTACATTATTGGCGGAAGACCCGTAGAAAGGTTCTGGAAGTTTCTGAATCCCATAGGCCCTGATGCGCACGCTATTTCAAATTGTATTTTAGACGAACTTGAACCATTAATCGGTAATAATCCGAATAAACTTGTAGCACAAAGTTACGACGGCGCATCCGTAATGAGTGGGAATTTCAATGGTGTTCAAAAACTAATACAGGACAAATATAAATATGCTAATTTTATACATTATTATGCACATCAAGTCAATCTATTCATGTCTAAGGCAGCGTCAATCAACCGGCAAGTTCGGATCTTCTTTTCAAATTTGACTGGAATTTGTGCTTTCTTTTCGAATTCCTCACAAAGGACTGGAATTCTGGATACCGTTGTTCGAAGGAGGTTACCGCGAGGTTCACAAACCAGGTGGGACTTCTATTCTTGCGGAATAAAGACCGTTTACGATTACCGCAAAGACTTAATCACTGTTATGGAAACCATTGAAAACAAAGACGACATAACGTTACAGACAACAATAACGCAAGCGTCTTCGTACAAGCTATTGCTGAACAATGAACATTTTGTGTTTTGGCTGTCATTTTTTCACATGGTTATGCCCCATGTTGAAATCATTTTTAAACAACTACAAACAAAATGCATTGATCCTGTCAAAGTTCGGGAACAATTGCGTAACTTTCAACTTAATATGCAGTCAGTAAGGCAACAAGTTGACGATATTACTCAAGCGGTTGAGGCCGAACTAGGTGATATAAAGGAAGAAGAGCCCTTAAAACGACGAAGAAGTGAAGATTGCAGAAATGACAAGAAAATACAAGCTTTAGAAGTCTGTGACGCCATTATCCTGGAAGTAGAATCAAGGTTTCAATTTACTGAACATCTTGTAGCTACAAGGCTGTTTGCAGTGGAAGAATTTGATAAATACGAAAGAGAGTTTCCTGACAATTGCCTTAGTGAAATGGTTAGAAAATATCCATTTCTAGAAGAAAAGAAACTGAAAAGTGAACTTCAGGTGTGCTATAGTAGACCCGAATTGCGAAACGTATCTGGCGCGATAACTTTCTTGTTATTCATTATAGATGATGAATTGTGTGACACTTTTGATGAAACACTTAAGCTTCTAAAGTTGTTGATTACTATGCCTATGTCGACATCAGAAGCAGAGAGATGTTTCTCCATGATGAAAAGAATAAAGAATTTCCTGAGAAACACTATGAAGGAAGAAAGATTAACTGCGTTGGGCATGCTGTCTTGTGAAAAGACATTCGTCAATGAAATAGATAACTTCAACAAAAAGGTTATCGACGTGTTTGCCAGCAATAAAGAACGACAAATGGACTTTAATTATCGTGCGTGTTAACCACATACAGCACACTGTTCATTTGTTTTGTAAATAATGTAATTTCAAATACAGTAGGCTAAATTGTTTTTAGTTTAATAAGCTATGCGTATACGAGAAAGATCAATAGCGGTAAACTTTTATAATTATAATTAGGGCTCGGATTTTTAGGTGCTAAAGATCGGGGAAATATTTATTGTTTATGTACGGTATTAAAAATACCTGAAATATGTGACAAAGTAGTAAAAATATTTAATTACCGTAAGTTACGCAGTAATATAATTATATAGGCCTACTCAAGAATGCAATTTATGCTGTCTTACTGACTGCTCATGCATTACAAAACACAACGAGATACAACTTCAGGTTGTCCTTCACAAATGACGACGATTATCGCGAAACACTTTTTCTGAAGCCCATGGAGCCCATCACGCGTAATGGCGCGCCTCGCTCAGAAGTGATGGGCTGTATCTTGGCAACGCTGTACATCTTTCCCCGTATCGGCTAGCTGCTGAACCATGTATTATTTTCCCGTACAGATACAAACCGATATAAAACAAGTGAATTAATTAACGTATTTCACAGTCATTGAGCATAACCTTTTGATATATAAGGATTACAACGCAACAAAGAACTACATTTTCCAACCACCCCGAGCCGAGAAAAAGTTACCTTACAAAAATGATAACTTTGTTTCTTGGACACACAAAATTTTGAAATTAATAAACCAGTTATAAAACATTCCTATGTATATTGTGTTAAAATTTGAATTTGATCTGATGACGGGTCTTTGAGATAATAATTCTTAAATGTGACGCATAGTTGAAACAGGCTTTAAAACGGGCAACTTTTGTGTTCCAACTGCGATAAAAAAAATATTAAAATATAAATTAAAAATTCCAATCCTACATGAACTAACGTAAAATAGAACGGCGAAAATGATGATGTTATTGGATTTTATGTAGGTCTATTGGTTACTTCACAAACAACCTTCAAACTCGAGTGCACATAATATTTTGGTCGACAGTAGTTGCTTTAAATCCTCAATTAATTTACGTGTGACTGATTAGGGGCTGATTGGAACCGAAAAGGAGTCTGTATCTGCAGTAAAGAAATTGCACTGTATTGTTAACATGAAGCCACCAGCCGATCGCCGATATGTAAGTACAATATAAATAAAACTATTAACTAAATAGGTTTGGCAGACTTTGTATTACCACCGCCGTGGTTTCTGGGTACCGTAGCGTTCCATGTCCTCGCTCAGACGGCCTGGGTTAAATTTCCTGTACTGGTCAGGAGGTTTGGAAAGGCGTTTGCCCAGGGTCGTAGTGACAATTTGGGGATCTGCGCTGAGTAGCGGCACCGGTCAAGAAACCAAGAAATGTGGCTGAGGGAAGCGTTGTGTTGACCACATGAACTCTCTTCCTCGGTAGGCTTCTAGCTGGGCAACATCCATCTTGGACGCTATCATATTAATGCAGTCAATGACCATGTATTTTTCTTTTCAGGACGGGTCAGGGAAGGGATAATGAAAGGAAATCGGCCTTGGACTTGCCTGGTAGTGAATATGGGAAACCACGAAAGCCATTTTCAGGACGGCTGAGGTGGGATTCAAACCCATGCTCTCCCGATGTCAGCGAGACGCGATGTAGCACGTTAGCGCTCTGGGCCACCGCGGCCGGTAACGGTGTAGTTAGGTATGTTACTGAACTTGTATGTGGAGTGTCTCTTTTCTGTTGCTCTTTGCTACTCTAGGAATACCGAGAGATGCCGAAACATTCCGACTGTGCACGAAAAATGCACAGGAGTTAGTGCACGAAAAATGCACAGGCGTTAGTGCACGAAAAATGAACAGGAGCATGTGCTCGTGAGACGTAAGTCCGGTTAGTGTAGAATCTGTCTGATAACCGGTGTTCATTGTGATGATGAAGACTATATTAGTGTGTGTTATCTGTTTTAAGGACTGCAGACAGTAATTTCAAGTAGTTCCTACCTTTGTTACCAAATGCCACCACATCTGGCTTGCGAACTTTGCTACCAGATGGCATCGCCGTCAGCACCTGGCGGCGAACGTTGGAACTAATAGAGCGTTATCAATTCTAACCAACGCATTTTGGCTTCACACAAGTGTAGTTAGTGGAATGTTCTTTTTCATGCGATGAATCTGACATGGGACTGCCACGCCGGCTTTACTTCCCCTCCGAAGAAAGGCATACTGAGAGATTTTAACGCTATTTAAAATATCTGACAACTTCGGCCGGGTTTGAACCCGTGACCTTGGGCATGGAAACTCAGCATACCACCAAATACGCCGCAGAAGCCGCCCAGACGTAAGTCTTTCGTCAACATCTACTTGCCAACTGTTCCGATTTATTCGGAAACTTTCCGAATTTTCACCTCGTCTTCCGATTTTAATTACTATTATTGCCCCCCCAGTGGAATACAGTATTGTAAAAAATAACGGCACTAGAAATAATTTCCATTTTCAAGATCATCATGATTCTATGGTTTGCACAATCTAAGTTGGTGTAATTATTTGCCGTCATTCCTCGCTTAGCTGGGAACTGGCAAGGCTTATAAACTACAGAGGTTGCCTCAATTTTCACTCACCAATCAGCGCTCACAAGGCGGATGACGTCACAAGATACCAAACGCGCCATATGGGGAACGTAACGAAACTGTCAACATCAGCTGTTGAGGACGCAAAGAAGAGTTTATTCTCATGAAATTATTGGTAAATGGGTGATAAAATAACTGAATGTAGCCTACTTACCTATGTTGTGATCTTCTTGAATTTCTTGGAAATTCGCCTAGACTAGGTAGTAGTATCGTGGGTGTTAGTGACTTCCAATAACCACTTCTTATGCAAGATAGAATTGGAATGTATCAATCTGATGAAGAAAATTGTTATCACAGCTGCCTCACCCCCACCAGACGGTACGTCAGGAACTTCTCTCGACACAAAATTTGTCGTTCTTAGAACGTTCTTGCCTCGTTGAAATCCGTATTTTCCGTGAAATGTGACGAATTTTGCTGAAATGTGCCGGAACTGGTTTAGCCATGTTTCTGAGGGATCGGTCATACCACCGTATGACAAGTGTTTAATCCAGATTGGTAATGCTTAATAGTGTTGAGTTGGCATTCCATAGATTAAGTTCCCAAGTTGTGGAAATTTATCTTGGAACTTGTGGGCTACATAACCAGCAACATAAGCCTTGCCATCTTCCTCACTTTATTCCATGATACTGGCAATGAAGGACTCAGGTTGCACATTGCTCCCTAAGGTTGGTTCTGGAAGCACGTTACTTGATTCCGACACTATGCGAGCTTTGTTTAGAGCTTTAGCAACTACATATTCATCTGAATATGGATCAGCAGTGTTTGTTTGCTTTTGAACAACTCCTGGATTTTTTTCCTAAAATAATCATCCTCAGTCTGTAAATGCAGTCAAGGGGAGAATGATGATCGTGTAAGCCACCACGGGTTCGCAATTGTGAAAAGAGGTTTTCCAGTACATCTTGATTTAGCCTATGTGAGAATGTACTTTGTATTATGCCTACGGGCCATATCTTGGTACAGAAGTCGAAGGGATTTTATTGAAATGATGACTGCTTTCTGGAATATTTGCAAAGATTTTTACCAATGCAAAGAGGATTACTCACGAAATTTTCCATTTTGGCCAAAATCAAAATACCATGCATGGGCGTATATAAGGGGTGGGGGGCTGAGGGGGCTCCAGATCCCCCCGAAAAAAGCCAACTTGGGTACAACATACAATGTATTTCACAGTAGTCTACTTTTAAGAAATAATTATCAATTTGGAAAAGAAAATGAGAGTTTACCTTTCTGCTTAATAAATTAAAAAGTAGCCCATTTAGATATTTTCCATTCATACTCCATAGGCTATAATAGAAAATTCATTAAGTACTCACAATTTTCCACGATAGTCACCCCCCTCCCCCCCCCCCTCGAAAAAAATTGTATATACGCCCCTGATACCATGTACGAAATATGTCAAAAATATTAACAGCTTTAAAATCACCCTAGTAGGTCATCAAAACTTAAAAAGTAGGCCAGCTAGGCTCACTTACCATTTGGTTTTAGATTCCTTGGAAATCTTGGCTTTATATTAAGCAATTCGGCCCTGTAGTCTAATTCGAAGTCTTCACTCTTAAAGTGGAGGGAACATATCCTACTTTTTTGAGGGTTGCAATGATCTTTTCGCTTACATGCAGCAATCCACTGATTGCGAAGACATGCGTCTTTAGGCATCGTGAAAAACGACACGTCATTTCCAACTTTATAATAACTGTGACAAACTGCCACAGCACATCTTTGGCCTGGCATGATTATAAACAAAAGGGCTTAAAACACGTGTTTAAACCACTGCAATCCATACAATATAATGTATGGGAAAGTTGACTTTCCTTGCATATCTCGCGCCTCGCGCGCTACGAGGAATCGTGTGACGTCACGTCCTTTCCCTTCCCTCCGCGATCCCCTCGCCTAAGAGCTCGATATTGAGGCAACCTCTGTAGTTTACTAGCCTTGGGGAACTGGGGCTGCGAATCAGCTGATCTGCATACCGCATGCTGATTGGTTGTATTTTGCGAAATGGTGAAATTGTTACAAGCAGCAGTATGGCGGTGCATGTTAGGGAACAGCCGAGTTCCACATCCACACTAAATCAGTAAGCAGCCTCAAGATCACCATAATTAGATAAGATGTCCATGTGTGACTAACCGTTAATATGCTATAGTAACGCAAGTGCGAAATGATTCAGAATGATTGGATACATTTTCTATATTAAACACACAACATTATATTCTCTTACGTTAAACCAAGACCAGTAGTTGGTCTTGGTTTAACAATAGGCTCTACTCGATGATAATCGATCAGTTATACAGCAGTGTTTCAATTTTTGTGAGTTTCATGCTGAATTCATACCCTGCCAATCGAGACATTTAGGCCTTACTGTACCCCGCTCCGTTTGCCCGCGTAATGATGTAAGCGCGATGAAATCTATCATTAAAACATCATCCTATTTTGATTTCCGAAAGTTGGTGGGTATGACATAACTTACGTAGTTTTTGTTTTCACTATAGTAGACATAGGCCTACATTCGATTTAAAACAATTTGAGCTCAACAAGTAACGTACGGTACTTGACATATCCTTCACGTACTTTAGTTCTTTATTTCGAAATACCGAGTTTGCCAGCCTGACATTTTAAAATTAATAATATTGACAATCAGTGGTGGAACAATACTGTGAACACGATGATTTAGGCGTAGAACTGGCAATGTTTGAATTTGCCCAGATGACATATTGTTTTCGTTGATCAATTTTTAGTGTAAGTCTTATTATTATGTTTGTTCATCAGAATCATGTTTTCTTCTCTGGTGTACTTGAATATTAATTATGAAACAACGGTCACTTTTTTTCTCGCTTTCATTTCGATAATATATGATTTGCATACGGTACCTTATTTCATCTTCTGGGGGCACATTATGAATTGTAATTACTAACCTTGGTCCTGACTGCACCGGATATTATGTGCTAAATCACGTAAATATGTGTTTTTAATGTATTGCTCATTTCATTAGGGCAGCGACGTTCAACAGCATACGGTATTTATTAGTATGTTGAAACTGCCGCCTAAGTGCTCACAACAAGGTGAACACATTGATGTCACTAGTTGCCAACATGTCCCATACAAAATACACCAACGACACACGTAACGTGCTATATAGCGGGGCACGGTTGTCAAAATAAAACATTGATCTATCTATAGACGCGTTAGTCTATAACCATAACCATTGTCATAGACCATTGGATGGACGTGTTCGACTGTAACCATTGTAAAAAAAAAAACATTGGCATGCACAAAATGGTCGAGGGGAAGCTTGTGGGGCACGGTTGACAAAAAAAAAACTCGATCTGTGGACTTGGTCGGGACGAGGTGCGGCCTTCGCAAAAAAACATTGAGTAGTACCGCAAGCGCGGGGTTGCCAATACTGTCTTAGAGGATAATTCACGCGCGTAATGGCGGACACAGCTGGAATTTCATCTATATAAATTGTGATCATATTTGGCACGGCGGGCGAGTTATGTACCGCGGAGGAGTGAACATCTATTACTACATCATCTCCAGATTTTTTCCATATCATTACTACAGATATTTTGGCTAATTTTTGTACTTTAGGAAAGTTATGAAGGAGTGATCATTGTTTCATTGGTACAATTTTAATTTGTTGTATTGTAATCAGTGATTTAGTTGGAAAAAAATATTTACAGGAACTCACCTTATTAATTCAGCAATTTCCAAATGGACTCGTATTGGGTGTCAAAATCAGCGGCCTCGTGTTTCCGACAAGTTGTTTCATCAGCTGAACGTCTCCCCTTTCGTAGCCATGACTTGACATATGGTTGTGGGTTAAATAAATGCACAGGAGGTCCTACGCTGCTTATGAAAATAAGTCCGCTTGATCTTTCAACCAGCAGCCTATTTCTCTTTTCAGTGTGGATCTCATTCATGGTACTGAAAGCTCTTTCAGCTTCTGCTGAAGAGATGGGAATGGTCTGTACAGTCTTGATTAAAGGCATCAGCTCCACTGGAATTTCCTTGGTCTCGACATACTTTCTAAAAGCATTAATGTACCTCCTCTTGTCTGACATGTGGAAAAAGTCACAAAGGTTGCCAACACTCTCATCACCATAGCAGATATCCAAAGTAGAAGTGGAGGGCCAATTATTTTTGTATAGTACCTTTGAATCACTGATAACTTTTGTCATTCTCTCATGTCTCTGCTGACTAGAGCTGGAACCAAGATGAGATGATGTGGACACATTTTCCATAAGCCTGTTATTTAAATTGTTCACAAGACTTCTGAAAAACTGCTTTCTGTCAATTTTTACAACTTTTTTAGAATCATGTAATCCTATGTTTCTAAACTTTTTGTTTTCTGCTGCTTTAAGAACTGTTCTGTAGTATTCTCCAGAAGCAGAGTTACACAAAGATTCAAACACTTTTATAGTGCGCTTGATTGCATTGGTAGCGCTACAGGAGAGGAGACCAAAGGTATAAAAAAAATTAGGTAATGAAATTTGCCAAAGTACCTTTAGTAATGGTATACGGAGGTGTTAATATAATAGATGTTGACTCGTCCGCTGCCATAAACCCACCCAGCCATCCCAAATAGATACACGACTTATATAGCAGAAATGAAGTCTTTCGGCGCCATGTTGCTCACTAATTCCGGAATGCCAACCCCACGCATTTGGTACTATTTCACATGGAGTATAGAACGAGTAAACCAAAGAGCGTCGATAAAGTAATGTAATGAAAAATTGCGCCAATTGTCAGTGAAATCAGTTGAACCATGGATTGTGTCACATGTGAGATAACTTTTTCGAGTTTCAATCGTAAATACTATGGCGATCGAAATAAGTTACTGGAACTCTTACAGCAACACAATGTGATATCGAAAACTCTTCCGTGCGCTAAATGTCGTAGCGATCTACCAGTGAAGTGGTCTAAAGCCACTGGAAGGTTGGTTGTGACCTGCAATAAGGCCATTCCAGGGCTTCAATCAAGATACTGTAATTCTAAATCAACGGCCTTGAAAGGAACCTTCTTTTCCAAATCAAAGGTACCTATACCAGATATTGCGAACTTTATTTTTGTATGGTGTCTGCTTCCTAACCCTCGACACAGAATACTGATGAAGGAAGTAAATA